>NC_069411.1:68582824-68657914 GCF_026875155.1 Cherax quadricarinatus | reverse complement strand
TACTTTTTGTTTTATTACCTTCACATAAAGATTCTCTCGGATTTCTTAAGGAAAAAATAACAATTTTTTTTTTGGAAAATATCTTGGAACTGGTGCGTGACTCCCACGATTTGGGCCTTGGACCTGAAAGGGTTAATACAATATCAGATCTTTAAGCAAGATACGATGACCTTCATAGCATTACTAAATTCCTTACATGCCATTATGTTCATCATCTTACACTAACTGAAACCTGGCTCTAAAGCCTGTAGTACAGATGTCTATGCCATTTGGTTACAAGCCATACACATCTGTAGGCCAGACAACAAGGGCGGTGGCACAGCCCTAGACTACTCAGAAACTCGAATGTATCACTAATACTTGCCAAACCCAAGGGATTGAACATGGGGAATATATATTAGCCAAATTCAAATCCAAATACCTACAAAAACCTCTCACATTGATAAACATCTAACAGAGATTCCACAGTCAAACATTAGCTCACTTTAGTTCAAACCTAAGAGTATGATACCTGATGCACGCATGAAACAAAAGATATTTCTTACTACTCTCAGGTGACTTCATAATATAATTCTCCTGCCAAGACTGACCCACACGTTACTGTATTCACAAACACAATTGGTAACTGTTTTGGTGCTACCAACAGTAACAAAACCTACAAGTGTTACAGAGACTAGTGTTTCACTACTTGACCACATCTGGACCAACCCATATCCCCTTTAAAATCAGGCATAATTCAGTTAATACACAGACCACTTACCCGACTTTCCTCATAACAACCTCTCTGGTAAATTACCCAAGTCAACTATCTAAAGTCACCTTCAAGACTACACAATGAAGGCGCCATTAATAATTCACAACAGCAGTAGCAAAACATTGACTGGCACACGGCTGGAATCTATACAGATATTGAAGAATGTATTAATAATTTTCTAAAAAAAGACCTATACCTCTATAACAAGCACTGCCCTAAAAAAAACTAAACAGATGACAGCTAAGAGACTGAACAGTCCATGGCTAACACCAGCATCGTCAAAATCCTATAAATACAAAACACAATATGAAAAAACACGTACAGAATGGGTCACATAACCAGAGACCAAACATAACGTTACTCGTCAATCCTACCAGCGGCTGATAGAAGGGCAAAAAAATTGTATTTATGTGAACAGATTATTCCAACTTCGAGGTGATATAAAAAAGGACTGAGAAAACCCTATCAGAAATTCTGGAACAAAAAAGATATCCGAAATAGCGAAATAAAATTAGCATAAATCAGATGAACCCCAACTTCCCACCAACAGAAAACAGCAAAACAGACTCAAATGATTTCTTCTCCACTATTGGACAAAAACTTTGCCAGTGTAAAATCCCAAGCTCAGATACCCCACCAAATGGGACTACCTCACGGCAACTACCGAACTCACTGTTCTAGCTACGACTAAACCCATACGAAGTCTCCCTTATTATCAACACCACTAAAAAAACAAGGCAGGAGATTTAATTACCTTACCACCCTTTTATATACGAAAAAGTGTCACAAGGGCTATCACAATCATGGCAACACTCTTTAACAAATCCATTGATTCTCCACCTTCCCTACAGTACTCAAATAGCAAGGGGTCACCCCGATATCCACAAAAAGGAGGAGACCAAACAGAGTTGAATAACTATAAGGCCAATATCCAACTTACCACCCTCTCTCAAAAATCTTCGAAAAATTAATTCATAAACGAATCTACTCCTACCTTATCGCCCAAAACATACTCACCCCTGCCAATTTGGCTTAGGCTAATTATTAAAAATACTAATGTTGCTAATTTTACACATGCTAGAAACATATATTACACTAGCAATAGAGAAATAAGAAGTCCCACTGGGATCTTCATTGACTTATTAAGTATAAGCTTTTGATACAGTTGACATGACTTGGCACACGTAATTGTCACACTATGGTATAAGAGGGCACTCCCTACTACCTCAAGTCATACCTCAGCAACAGAAGCCAATATGGGATATGCAAATGGGGCAAACTCCTCTGCACACCAATTACTGTTGCGTGTCCCAAGGGAAGTGTCCTTGGCCCTTTCTCTTTCTCCTATACATTAAATGACCTACATAATGCTTCGCAATTACTCAAACCCACACTATTTGCAGATGACACACATACGGTCTTCTCACCCGAGCCCAGTCACGCTAGCCATACTGTAAATACCGTATTACAGAAAATATCTACCTGGATGAGAACTAACAAAACTTACACTAAACATTGACAACACTTACTTCATTCAGTTTTGGTATCAGAGCGACAGATGTCCCTCTTAACATAATGATAAACGGATCCAACTATCACAAAGCTAAACGAGGGGAAAATTCTTAGGATTCCACCTTGATAATAGACTCAAATTTCAAACACATATACAACAAATTTCTAAGAAATTTCCAAGGATGTAGGCATATCTATCGAAGATACGGTACTCAATGCACCATCGGTCAGCCCTCCTGGGCCCATATATCACTCTCTTATTTACCCCAATCTCACCTATGATTTTGTGTGCATGGGGTCTCACAACAAGTAAACCATTTCAGGACCACTAATTACCAACTAAAGGCTGCAGTTGATGATACAAATTCTCACTATAGCAGCACACTCCACAATATTCAAACACTAAAACCTCCGCACCATACAAAACATCCATACTTACTACTGCACCTATAATACTAGAAATCACTTAACTTGATATTAACCCTCCCCCTCAAACATCTCCTGCCAACCTCAACAGAAACACATGACCAAACCAAGGCACCTGATCACTCTTGATGTTCCTCGTGTCATCTCACACTATGTAAATCAATGCACATAAAAGGCCCTAAAATCTGGAATTCATTACCTGTAAATATAAAAGAAACATACCTGTTTATAAATTCAAGTCTTTCTCAAAGATCACTTACTCATCCCAAAAACCAAATAAATACTTGAAATACTGAACCTTATAAATTGTATATCTTAAATGTTTCTCTCAATTATATACCATAAATGTTAACCCTAAACCAATCTAACTTTATTTTTTTTTTAATACACTACTAAACAGAATACTCATTTTCTACTGAATGTACAAAAAAAAAAAAAATAAAAAAAAAAAAAAAAAAAAAAAAAAAAAAAAAAAACAATGTCCTACAAACATATGACCTGTCTTTGTAATACTCACTTGTGCTTTATAGTAACCTGTTTACTATTAATGTTCTTATCACTGATTTCAACAATTGCTTAGTTAATCTTAGTTAATTTAAGCAGCCCGTAATGCTATGCATTAGTTTCAGTGGCTTTGGGCATACTGCTCTTACCTGTATTTGTTGTACCTCTGTATGTGTGCTCAAATTTTTAAATAAATAAATAAATAAATAAATAAATTCAATTTTTTAGCCCTTCTTATCAGGCTGGTTAGGTCGACGAGTAACGTTTTGTTTGGTCTCTGGTTATGTGGGACCATTCTGTATGTTTTTCGTTAGAGGTGACTTGTATTTATGGATTTGAGGATGACTGGTGTTAGCCAGGAGACTGTTCAGTCTCTTAGCTGTCATTCTGTTAAGTTTTCTTGGTTAGTGCTTTGTTATAGAGGTATTGGGTCTTTTTTAGAAAATTTATTATTACATTCATCAATATCTGTATAGATTTCTAGCTCAAGTGTGCCAGTCTATGTTTGTCACTGCTGCTGTGAAGTTATTAATGGCTGCCTCATTGTGAAGTCTGAAAGTGGACTTTAGTAGGTGTCTTGGGGTAATTTGCATAAGATTGTTAGAGGAAGGGGGGCGTAATGCTCTTTTGGTATTATCTGTGATTATTGCCTGCTCTTAAGGGGATATGTGTTGGACAGTAGGGATTCACTCGTCTCTGTAACTCTGTAGGTTTGTTACTGTTGGTAGCAACATGCAGTTACTCATTGTGTTTGTGGATTCAGTAACGTGTGGGTCTTGGTCTTGCAGGAGATTTATAATTAGTCACTGAGAGTAGTAAGTGATCTTTGTTCATGCGTGCATCAGTTATCACATTAACTACGTTTTCACTAAAACGGCCTAATGTTAGACAGTGGTTACTCTGTAGATGTTTATCACTGTGAGAGGTTTTTGTAGGTATTTGGATTTGAATTTAGCTATTATATATTCCCCATGTTCATCCCTTGTGCAAGTATTGGTGATACATTTTAGCTGGTCTGAGTAGTATATAGCTGTGCCACCCCCTTGTTGGTCTGGCCTACAGTTGTGTATGGCTGTGTAACCAGGAATGGCATAGACATCTGTAGTATCAGGCTTTAGCCAGGTTTCGGTGAGAGTAATGATGGATATACTGGCATGCAGGGAATTTAGTAATGCTATGAGGTCATCGTAATGTTTGCTTAATGATCTGATATTGTAAAGACAGTTATGTTGTTGTTGGCTCTGAGAAGTGCCTTTGTTCTGCTGTGTAGTAATTACAGTTGCTGTTTGATTCATTTAAGTCATTCAATAAGAGGTGGTATCAGGATCAATGCTTGTTATCATAAGATTTATAGTGAATCTATAGTTAGAATTAAGTATAAGACAAAGTAAATATTCTAAAGCTATAAGCTATAAAATAGCACCTGAATTATTTTAACAAATGTAAAAATACGAGCTAAGGTAGTTCTTTAAAGCTAAAATAAAGGAGACAATATAAAGGGACTAAAATAATTTGTGGTGAACAAATAGAGTGGTAATCAAATAAATGAGCTAGGGAATATAATGGCAAAATAGTGATCTTATTACACTTTAGCACCTGAGAATAGCACCTTGATTATTTTAACAATTGTGAATATATGAACTAAGGTAGCTATATAAAGCCAAAATAAGGGAGAAAATATATAAGGGACTAAAGTAAGTAATGGTAAACAAAGTTAAATTGACAGATAGTCACTAAGATATAATAAAGATTTGGGAGTAAGATCTGATTTGTAATATATAATAAGTTGAGCAATTTATTGTACTATAAAAAGTAAAAGTAATATGAGGTAGTTGGTAGTAGCTAGCAATAGATAGTTTTGGAACTTGAACAATAATGTAATTGGAATATACACTAATTGCACACACAATATAGTCACTAAGATATGAAAATAATCTAAGAGTAGGATTTGCCTTGTAGCATAAAGTTTGAGCAATTAATATCACTATAGGAATATTATTTGAGGTAGTTGATACTAGGTAGTAGTTTGTTATCTGTAGTTTGGGAGAAAAGGGAAAAAAAAGGTATGATTATAGGAGAATTTTAACAGTGCTTAAGTAGGAAAGAAAATGGTTATACAGATATTATGAAAGAATAAGTATCTTATTAGCAAATAATAATTTGTGAACTGGAAATCCGGGAAGATATGTTAAATTGGGTCACACAAAGAAGAACTGTGTGGGATACCTGGGATATTGAGGTAGTAAAATACTATCTAGGAGGTGATAGTACAGGGATTAGTTCAATAATGACATAACATACACTAACGTAGTAAGGATTTGGTCACTAATATCAGTCAGACTCTGTAATGTTTTCATCATGAAGGAAGTTTGCTAGATCATTTTCATTTGTAATATAGTACACATGGCCTACATTTGTTTTTCTTACTAGAATTTGTCCATCACGTACAAAGCACTGGTGAATTTTATCATTATTCTCAAGTTTCAGTTTTCTCACTCTGTACAGGAGGTTCTGTTGTTTTTTTGTGAGACTCATTTATGTATATATCTTGTTTTGCTTTGATAGATGAAATTATTAGAACTTTTTTCCTGTCTTGTATGTGAAATCTGAGCATAACACTTTTTCTACTTTGGTTCCCTAGTAACCGCAATTCTTTTTATTTCCGACACTGGTACATTAACATGTAGGTGGTCAAGTATGATCTTTAGAGTTGTATCTTTGCAGTTTGAATGGTTTAATTCGCTGGGAAAGAGTGGAGTGTTAATTACTACTGCATCAGATAACTTATCTTGCTCTGCCTTATCATCTTTTTTAGCAAAATAATTGTTCAATTGGGCATCCATGTTTATTTTCCAGTCCTTGACGGCATCATCAATCTTCATGTTTAGGAAAGTTATTTGGTCTGTGTGACTGGCTATGACTGATTGAAGGGTCTTGTAAAAATCAGTCATGCCAGATGATGTTAGCTGTTGTTCAAGGCTGTTGATCTTGTTCTCAAGGTGAAGTAACTTAGATTCATGGTTTGTTATTGTTGCAGGAAGAGACGTATTTTCAGCACGAAAATTAAAGTTATCCTCCATTAGGGTGTTGATGTAGTTCTTTAGTGTATCAGAATCATTAGGCATACCTGGGAGCATATAAGCTGGGTTAAATCCTATGAAGGTAGTAGAGGGAGTCAGTCACGGTTGGTGTTGTTGTTGTAGCGTCGCCTTGGTTGGGTGTTGAGGGTGAGTCGGCCATGTTTGTTGTTGTTGATGTGTCGCTCTGGGTTGTAAGGGGGTTGGATGGCACACCGGCGTCCTGCTGGGTTGCCTTATGGAATAGTCAATTACTAGGTGCTGCCTTGCTGGTCTTAGTGCTGTTTCTTCTATTAGTTGGTCTCATAGTAGTACAGGAGTTGCTGTGGTTAGATGAAGAAACTAATATAGATAAGAGCTTGGAGTAGGTAGTCGTCTCGCAGCAGGGTTGTGCTTGGAGATTGTGAGGCAGTCTTCACTTCAATCCATAGTTTATCGGTTTGTCTTTGTATGAAGAACACTACCTTTGTATGAAGAACACTTACTGTCTTTGTATGAAGAACACTTACTGTCTTTGTACGAAGAACACTATGACTCACAAAATCGTAAAGACACGATTGCAAACAAGCCATACCACGGGCGGGAATAGAACCCGCGATCTGAGTCTCAAAACTCCAGACCGTCGCGTTAGCCACTGGACCAGCTAGCCACAATAAGATTCGCCCAACTAGGTATATTTCTACACCATAGGAAGGTTAGCATAGGCACCACTGTGACCACAAATGCAAGTGGTATGGTTTGTTTGCAATCGTGTTCATTACGATTTCATGAGTCATGTTAACGCCTTTGAGGGGACTTGAGCTAAAGTTCGTCATGGCCACGCTAGCTGGAGATTCGTCTGTAAAAACTTGCATTTGTAGTCACAGTGGTGCCTATGCTAACCTTCCTATGGTGTAAAAATATACCTAGTTGGGCGAATCTTATTGTGGCTAGCTGGTCCAGTGGCTAACGTGACGGTCCGGAGTTTTGAGACTCTCTGACCGCGGGTTCTATCCCCACCCGTGGTATGGTTTTTTAACCCATAAACGGTCCAAGCAGATCTACATTCACGTATAGTGCTAAAAAAGTAGATCTACATTTTTTTTTACATATTTTCAAATATAACAAAAAAAAAGTAGATCAAAGTTTTTTTACACATTTTCAAATGTAAAAAAACAAAAAGATCTACTTTTTTTTACATACTTTCAAATGTTGAAAAAACGTATATATACGTTTGGACCATTTACGGGTTAAGAACATTATCTTTGTATGCAAGCCACTTACTATATTGTTGGTTTGTTATTCTGTCTCTTACAAGACTCAAGATGTACAGTAATGCCCCAGTTTTTGTCCTTAATCCGTTCCAGAAGGTCAGTTGAAATCCAAAATGGATGAAAACCAAAGTAATATTTCCCATAAGAAATAATGTAAATCCAATTAATCCATTCCAGACATCCAAAAATATTAACAAAAAGCACATTTTATAAAGAATAACTATAGTTTTACATGGAGAAAACAATGAAAAATAAATATAAATGACTAATTTTAATGATAAATGAACATTACATACCTTTACTGAAGACTCTTTTGGGTTTTGGTAAAAAAGGTGAGGAGGGAATACAGTCACAATCAATAAACAAGTATAAAAAACAACAGATGAATGCACAGAGTATTGCTAACTCAATGAGAGACAGAGGCAGACCGAGTCTGGTACACGTGAGTAGTGCCATCCCGGGTGGGTGGACGCGTCTGATAAGGACGATTTCCGAGCGGATGCACGAAATCTGGGGGAAAATTTCGTCAAAAAAGTGCTCAAAATCCAAATTATATGATTCCCACAGTGGACGAAAACCAAGGGTCCACTATACTGCCAAATAACTTAACAGACAGTAAATAGAAAGTAAAGATAGACCAAGTGTTACCTGTCAACATTGTAGTCACACATATCATATTTTGAGCAAATTGGAATATCTTCATCTTTGAGACCTGTCTTGTAAGCTTTCCACATCAACTTGGTGATCCACGAGACGGTGGCAAAGCTGTACAGCCCAGCACTGTCCACTGGCATTTCATCCTTTTCCCTGAAAATTCAAAATGCTACTTAATTTTTTTACCAACTTAAGAGCAAGATACATTCCTGGAAAATGTTTATAGCTAAAGTATTTGAAACAGAATATATTTCCCCTTACAGTGGCCCGTGGCCTGGTGGCAAGAGCTCTCACATCACAAACTGAGGGTCGGGTGCGATTCCCGGTGAGAGTAGAAACAAAATCTCAAAAGCAAAGCAAAATCCCAAAAGCAAATACTCAGCCACAAGACTACCTCACTGCTAATTACCCACATACTCTAAGAAAACACCGAAAAATCAACTATTCAACAAGTGTAGCCAGGAGGACGCCGGCCCAGCAACCACCCCTCTCAGCACCACTCAAGGCGACACCACAACAATAACAAACTTGGCTGCCACCAGCCCATCCTCCCCTCTCTTCCCCGGATTCAACCTACCAAGTAGTCTCTCAGGTATGACCAACGATCCAGATACCCTAAAGACATGCATCTCCACCTTAGTTATTGAAAATATGAATCTTCGAGAGACGCTAACAAAACAAGACACCAGGATGACAACTCGAGAACAAAATCCTCAGTCTTGAACAAAAGTTATCAACACCAGGAATGACAAACTGTGGCAAGACCATCCAGACAGTCATAGATAGCCATACCCAACAAATAATATCTCTTAATACAAAGGTTGAAGAAGCAGTAAAAGAATGGAAGAACAACTTAGATAACCAGTTCAGTGACTACTTTGCCCTCCAAGAAGATAAAACTGAACAAGATACACTATCGGACGCAGTAATAGTTAACAGTCCACTTTTTCCCAGTGATATGAACCAAACGAACAGTAAAGAAATTACTCTGCAGATCATAAAGGACCAAACAAAAGTTACAGTACCAGAGTCAGAAATAAAAGAAGCCAGGTTACTAGGATCCCATGGTAGAAAAAGTGTTATGCTTAGATTCCACTCACATGACAGGAAAAAAGACTTAATTATTGTATCTATTAAAGTAAAGAAAGAGGTATACATAAACAAGTGTCTTACCAAAAAATGTCAGAACCTCCTGTATAGAGTCAGAAAACTTAAGCGGGAGAATAATGACAATACACCAATGCTTCACACGGGATGGGAAAATTCTAGTTAGGAAAACAAATGTAGGTCAACTGTACACAATCACGAACGAGAATGATCTATCACGATTTCTCAGGGATACTAATCTTACAGGGAATAACTAAACAATATCCAACCTAAAAGCCTACGTAATGTAGTGTATGTTTTGCTCCATTATTGTTCAAATTTCATTGTACAATCTCTTAGTAATTAAATAATCAACTACCTCATTTTGTGATTTTACTAGCAAGCATAAGTCACCTTATGTAACTTTCTTATTTACTATTGTTTGCTTAAACATTAGCTGAATTGATACTTTCTCTGTCCATATTACTACCTCATATTTTTTTAAATACTATCAATTGATATTACAGGTGTCCCTCAACATTCGCGAGGGTTACGGGATCAAGAGCCTCGCGAATGTTGAAAAACCGTGAATGTTTGGTGCCCCAATATATTGTAGGGAAATATAATACAATACTGCTTAACTTGTTGAACCATGAACAATCATAAAATACATGAAAACGTCATAAGTTGTACTAAATATATACATGTTATGCTTTAGTAACATGTATGTTATTAAATACCACAGACTCCACCACTGCCTCCACCACTTCCTCAACCAATGCAAGTCCCTACTACCCTCCCTCCGACCCCCGCAACTGGCAGCCAGCCCTCCCACCACTCAGTGTGGTGAGTGTTTTGTTTGTTCATTATTTGCTATTAAACTACAGTACAAATATTGTAAACACATTCATGACTGCATATTGGAATGGCTATTTGGACAGGTATTGGACAGTGACATCATGTGTTTACTCTTGAACACAGCAAAGAATCAAACATTTCTGCTACTGCTAATAATAAATAATAATAAATAATAATAACAATATATAATAATAATAAAATATAATAACTATATAATTGAAAAGGAAATTGTACAAAAATACGAGGAGTGGTTGACACATCGTCATGTGGCTTTGTTTATGTTGGAGTGACATTAGTCTCCCTGCTCTTCCAAACATTTCACAATAATTAAACGGTTGAGGCAGTGGTAGAGGCAGTGATACAGACAGTGATAGAGGCATTGATAAGAGGCAGTGGTATTACTAATCATATACGTATGTTTATAAATAACAATAGTACATGTTAATATTAATAACATTTATAATAATATAATAATAAATGTTATTCATATGTACTATTATTATTTATAACATATATTTAGTAAATATCACTGCCTCTATCGCTGCCTCTACCACTGCCTCTATCACGCCTGTATCACTGCCTCTACCACTTCCTCACCACTGCCTCTACACTGCCTGTACACTGCCTTCTACCACTGCTCTACACTGCCTCTACCACTGCCTCTATCACTGCCTCTACCACTGCCTCTACCACTGCCTCTACCACTGCCTCTACCACTGCCTCTACCACTGCCATCTAATCACTGCCTGTATCACTGCCTCTATCACTGCCTCAACCACTCCAGTCGCACTCAATCTACAAGCACCAAACAATGAATTATTGTGAAATGTTTGGAATGAGCAGGGAGACTAATTTTTCACTCCAGCATAAACAAAGCCACACTGACGATTGTCAACCACTCCCTCGTATTTTTGTACAATTTCCTTCTTCAATTATATCGTATTATTATTATTATTATTATTATTTATTTATTACTATTGTTATTATTAGCGGTAGCAGAAATGTTTGATTCTTTGCTGTGTTCAAGAGTAAACACATGATGTCACCGTCCAATACCTGTTCAAATAGCCATTCCAATATGCAGTCATGAATGTGTTTACATTATTTATACTGTAGTTTAATAGCAAATAATGAACAAACAAAACACTCACCACACTGAGTGGTGGGAGGGCTGGCTGCCAGTTGCGGGGCTCGGAGGGAGGGTAGTAGGGACTCGCAGGTGGCGGGAAACTTGAATATGATTTGGCGGCTGGGAATTTGGTGGCTGGGAATTTAGCGGTTGGGAATTCGCGAATGTGTGAAGCCCACGAAAGCTGAAAACGTGAATGTTGAGGGAGACCTGTACTTACTAAAATTAATAATTACCATTTTTACTATAATTTCAATTTACTCTTAACATTTTTGACATTTAATAACCATTACTTGTCTAATTACCTTTATCTGTTTTAATACCACATTTACTATCTTAGAGTACTCTTAATTACCTTGTACTGCCAAATAACCTCAAGTATAACTACCAGTGCAATATTGAATGAAATAAACATTACTTTTTTCACTTTTTTTGTAATCATTATTACCTAAAATTTTATTAAACACCATTTACACTACCAGTCAATTTTACTTTTGTACATTAAACATTTTTTTTATACTTCCCAAAACTTTTTTTGTTGCCAAATTTTCAAGTTTGTATATTCAACTCCAACCTTTATATTATCCTTTGTACCTGTGTACCTGTCTACCATCTTACTGTCATATTAAAAACCAAGACATTACCATCGTTATTTTTTACTATTATTCTTTTGGTACTTTAATTGTGAATTTCTTTTTTGTCAATTTAAATCTACTATACTCTTGATCTTGTCAACAACATATACCAGACTCTAGTGCAATTGCAAGTACCATTTCAATTTGTATTTTTATATTATAAGTTATATTATAAGTCCTACTCTAAGATTGTTTTTCATATCTTAGTGACTATATTGTGTGTGCAATTAGTGTATATTTCAATTATATTATTGTTCAAGGCCCTTAACTATCTTTTGCTAACTAGTAACCACTACCTCATATTTTTTTTTTTTCTATTTTTTTTTTTTTTCTTTTGTTTACCTTAACTTGTATATTTTATCTTGTCTATTTAAATCTAGTTATAACTCTAATTCTTGTAAACAACTTATATAACACCTTAGTGCAATTACAACGAGAGTCTTGTGCCTTTTTTATATCATTAGATTAAACTCAGTTGTACTATAGCTCATTCTAGCTCAATACATAGTCAGTACCAAAGTCATTATATTAGACCATAGTGTAATTACTAGTGAGAGCCTGGTGCTATTTTTAATTTGTTTTTTTTATATTATTAGATTAAACCTAGTTTGTACTATTGCTCACTCTAGCTCAATACATGGGATTTATACCAAAGTCATTACATTAGACCTTAGTGCAATTACAAGTAAAGAGTCTTGTGCTATTTTTTAATTTGTATTTTTATATTATTAGTTTATACCTATTGTACTTTAGCTCATTCCAGCACAACACATAGACAACACCAACTTCTTTAAATGTGTATTAGTGACTATACTCTACATGACCAAAATGCTATAGCTATTACTTGTCCAAATTTCCCACCACTACAAAATATCAGTACTAAAACTCAACACACAACTCAGGATATAAATAACCATAATTTAAACCTAGAAGATGATTGATCACGTTGACCCTGATCTAAACCTACATAATCTGACACACAATCAAAACCTATTGGAAAGTAACTGCCTTTACTACACAGCATCACAAGCCAGCCTATCCTAAACAATGATAAAAGCCCTATCAGTACTTAACTACAAATCAGGTCCATAAGCAAACACTATGATGACCTCCTGGCACTCCTTGAATCACTAAAGACACCCTTCTCCCTGCATTATTCTTACTGAGACCTGGCTTAAACAGGACACAATAGTTTATCTACCCTCTACCGGGAAATTACACAGCAATCCACAACTGCAGACCATACCAAGTTGGGGGTGGTATTGCAATCTATTACTCTAACCAATTATCTTGTATCAGCACCAATTGCTTTATTTATGAATAGGGAGAATACATTTTTGCTAATTTTACTGTAAAAAACATTAAGACCCTATAACAATCGGTGCCATTTACCGGATACCCCACACAAACATCCCAAACTTCAGTGAGAAATTAAAAAGGGACTAATAACAAACAGACAAATGAATAAGCACCACCTTTTTTCTTAGCTGGAGACTTCAACATCAACCTTGGCCTACTAGATGAATCAGCCTGTAACTGATTTCATCAACAATATGAACAACACACTTCTCATACCAACAATAACTAAACCAACGAGGCTCACTGAAACAAGTGCAACCATAATAACCACATATGGACCAATGTACTAGCCCCCTTAAATCAGGGATAATCACAGATAGCACTACAGACCAAATACCCTACCTTCCTCTTTACAAACATGAGTAAACCACCACTTGAATACAACAAAGTCTCATTTAGACCCATGATGAGGCCTCAATAAGGAAGTTCACAGCTGACCTAGAGACTGTTGAAATGGCCTACAGAATTCTCCAAGGCCAATGGTATTTATGACTGGACAGACATTTTTTCTTAACAAGCTACTTAGACTATACAACAAACATTGTCCTATAAAAACGAAACAGATCACAAAAAAAACGGCTTGGTTGCCCATGGCTAACCAGCACCATTCGAAATCCATTGATAAGAAACACCAATATGAAAAGCAATATAGACAGGGCTTAATACACAAAGATATTCTTAAACACTATTCATCAGTCCTCACCAAAGTAATAAAGAAAGCCAAACAACTATACACCCAGTAGATTCACTGACACAAGAGGAGATATAAAAAAAAACCTGGAAAACACTCTCTCAAAATTCTAGGACTCACAAACTAAAAAAACCAGAATATTGTCCTAACTAAACCTAATGAAACACCACTGCAACCCACCGACACAGCTAAAAAAATAAAAAGACTTCTTTCAACCATAGGTTCTAATCTCGCCAATAAAAATCCCACATACCAATTGCCCATGGCGGGGACTACCTAGATGGGAATTTTTCCCCAAATTCCTTCTATCTTGCTCCAACTGACCCACGGAAGTCACCGAGATTATAAAGTCACTTAAAAATAACTCAGGAATCTGTCTCATGTCCCACCATTATTGTACAAGAGAGTGGCCCATGTCCTCTCGCATACTATCTCATTACTTTTAACAAATCACTAGAAACTAGCACCTTCCCGAAACTACTCAAGACGGCAAGGGTTACACCAATACATAAAGGTGGTGACCCTACAGATTTAAACAACTAAAAGGCCAATATCAAACTTACCATTGCTATCCAGAATCTTTGAGAAACTCGTGAACAGGAACTATATTCATTTATAACGTCACAAAAAATACTCAACCCCTGCCAATTTGGATTCAGGAAAAATAAAAAACACTAACGATGCAATTATAAAAATGCTAGATCTGCTTTAACACAAATTGGAAAATAAGGAATATCCACTAGGGGAAATTTTTTATTGTCCTAAGAAAAGCTTTTGACACAGTAGACCACGGCATCCTACTCCACAAACTTGACCATTATGGTATAAGAGGTGCGCTTGCATATTTCAAATCTTACCTTACTAATAGGTATCAATATGTCACCATTAAAGCCACAGCATCATCAACACAGCCACTTGATACTGGAGTTCCGCAGGGAAGTGTCCTTGGTCCCCTGCTCTTCCTCATATACATCAATGATCTTCCAAACGTATCTCGACACCTGAACCCCATTATCTTTACTGACGACACGACTTATGTCATCTCTCACCCTAATCTTGCAACCCTCAACACCATTGTTAATGAGCTGATCAAAATATTCGACTTGGATGACAGCCAATAAACTTACGCTTAATGTTGACAAAACCTACTACATTATGTTTGGTAGCAGAGCAGGAGATGCGCAAATTAACATTAAGATCGACAACACTCTAATTGCCAGGCATAATGAGGGCAAATTCCTAGGCCTATACCTCGACAACAACCTGAACTTCAGCACCCATATCCAACACATAACCAAAAAAGTATCCAAAACGGTTGGGATCCTCTCCAAGATACGATACTACGTGCTGCAAACTGCCCTTCTCACACTATACCATTCACTTATATATCCATACCTCACCTATGCTATCTGTGCTTGGGGTTCAACTGCAGCAACACACCTAAAGCCAATAATAACTCAACAAAAAGCCGCAGTAAGAATAATCACTAAATCCCATCCCTGGCAACACTCCCCCCCACTCTTCATAGATCTAAACTTACTCCCTGTTCAGTACATCCACACTTACTACTGTGCAATCTACATCTACAGGACCTTAAATTCCAATATTAACCTTGACCTAAAACGCTTTCTTGATAGCTGTGACAGAACCCACAGGCACAACACCAGACACAAACATCTCTATGACATTCCCCGTGTCCGACTAAACCTTTACAAAAATTCAATGTATGTCTAAGGCCCTAAAATCTGGAACACCCTACCTGAAAATTCCAAAACTGCAGACACATTCATCACCTTCAAAACTACCATCAGAAAACATCTTATCTCCCTGATACACCCTGTCAACTAATAATACGAATACCACCTGGTGGTTCACACTTACACTCACTCACCCATTTGACCATAAAAAGAAATATCAATCTCAATCTCAAAATAATGAATCTTAACTAGTCCTAAGTTGGCCTGTGATACTCCAATACTGAAACTATGTATAGTGCCAAAACAAAAGCACTCACATTGCTAAACTCACAACTAGTATTTAGTCACTTAGCCATAATACCAACTTACCTCATAATTTTGTAACATTTTAAACTTAAGATTTAATGTAAGTCTGCCCGAAATGCCTAGCCATGCTAGGCGTTCTAGTGGTACACTCTGTAATTATTATTTTACTACATGTAAACCACACAATAACCAAATTCTGTAAACTCAGCATTGTAATACTTATAGAGAATAAACTTTGAATATACAGCACCAACTAATAATTAAATAATTAAAAAGCAAGGCAGGAGACCTAAATAACTTGCCAACAATCATGTATAAAAAAGCAGCTCATGTGCTGTCCCCCATTAATGCAACACTATTTAACAAATCTGTTGAATCTTCAACATTCCCATCCATACTGAAGACAGCAAGAGTCACCCCAATCCACATAGGAGGCAGTCCTACAGAATAAAACAACTATATACCAATATCTAACTACCCTTTTCTCTCTAAAATCTTCGAAAAAATAATACATAAACAAATCTACTCCTACCTCCTATCCCATAACATACTGAACCCCTGCTAGTTTGGGTTTAGGCCGAAAAAAAGCACAAATGATGCAATTATTCAGATGCTCGAATTACTACATACAGCAAATGAAAAAAAATGAATATCATCTGGAGCTCTTCATAGACCTATGAAAAACACTTGATACAGAAGACCACAATCTCTTGCACCTACAACTAGAGCATTATGGGGTCAGAGGACACTCTCAATTTCCTAAAATCTTATCCTAGTGGTAGACACCAGTATGTATACACAAATGGGGTGACCTCCAATACTCAGCCAGTAGTTGTTGGAGTTCCACAGGGAAGCGTCCTATGTCCTCACTCTTTCTTATTTACATCAATGACCTCCCAAATGCATCGCAACTCCTTAACTCCTTGACTGTCGCAACCCCCAATCCTGAAGTGTCTCCTGGTGTCGCAAAATTTAAAAAAAAAAAATTATTTTTTCTTATGAAATGATAATCTTTTTGCGATTGTAATGACACCAAAAACACGAAAATTGATGGAAAACTGACGGAATTACGCTCTTGCGAAGTTAGCGACCTCGGCGGTATTTACAAATCGGCGATTTCGCCCACTTTGAGCCCTATTTTCGGCTAATTCCATTGATCCAGTCAACCAAACTCATAGCTATTTCTTTAGAACTCCATTTTTTCTATCGACTGAGTACAAGAAACTGCCCATTTACTGATTTCAACTACCCAATAACGTGGTCAGAAATTTGCAATTTGGCCAATTTCATGAAAATTAAAAAATAAGACAATTTCGAAATAAGGTCCAGAATGAACAATGCAGACATTCCTGGCTCTAAAATAACATTTTCTTTGTTCATCAGTCACATCCCCAAGCCCCTCTGATATTACTCTTGCTTTCTATTTTGAATTTTTATTCAAACAAAAAATAGAAGATTTACTGTTATGCAGACTACTGCAATACTGTAATAATTGTATATATAACATCAACTCATTCATGACTGCATATTAGAATGGCTAGTTGGACATTTATTGAACATTGACATCATTTGTTTACTTTTGAACATTGGCAAAAATCAAACATTTCCCCTACTTTGAGCTCCATTTCCAGGTTCATTTTATAGTAAAATCAATCAAAATCACATCTATTTCCATAATATGTTTACCATTCTATCAAATGAGACCAAGAAATACTATACGAAAATAGACCACACCTCAATTACTGGGAGCGCTTGAGGTTCCTAAACCTGTATTCCCTGGAACGCAGGAGGGAGAGATACATGATTATATACACCTGGAAAATCCTAGAGGGACTAGTACCGAACTTGCACACAAAAATCACTCACTACGAAAGCAAAAGACTTGGCAGACGATGCACCATCCCCCCAATGAAAAGCAGGGGTGTCACTAGCACGTTAAGAGACCATACAATAAGTGTCAGGGGCCCGAGACTGTTCAACTGCCTCCCAGCACACATAAGGGGGATTACCAACAGACCCCTGGCAGTCTTCAAGCTGGCACTGGACAAGCACCTAAAGTCAGTTCCTGATCAGCCGGGCTGTGGCTCGTATGTTGGTTTGTGTGCAGCTAGCAGCAACAGCCTGGTTGATCAGGCTCTGATCCACCAGGAGGCCTGGTCACAGACCGGGCCGCGGGGGCGTTGACCCCTAGAACTCTCTCCAGGTAAACTCCAGGTAAAGTCGGCATTTTAATTTTAAAAAAAAAGTCAGTTTTTATTTCTCATTATGCACTGCATGCTCCAGGATTTTTTTTATATGGTGCACACTGACCACACAGACCCATTCTCTCACATGTGGGCCTACCAGCTTTCTCCTGCTTGATTTAAAGCCGCTAGAATTTATGAGTACAGTAGGGCCCCACTTATACGGCTGGTTAGGTTCCAGGCTACCGCCGTAAAGTGGAACACCCTTTTTTTCCACTTACAAATGCATACAAACACTAGATAACAAGTTTACACTAACATATATTAAGTTAGCAATAGAACCAGGCATCAAAAAACAATAAAAAGTACAATACACACATAGTGCACTCATTACTTACCTTAAAATATTTATAGTCTTAATCTAGGGTGAGACAAGTAGTATTTATTGTAAGAAATCAAGTGCGGTATGTATGGTAGCCAGCCGGGCTACCATACCAGGCCACCCCACCCACACATACAATTCTATGATATTTAAGCATCCCAGAGCGATAAAATGTATATACAGTTCACTCATTACTTACCTTAAAATATAGGGTGAGATGAGTAGTATTTATTGTAAAAAATCAAGTGTGGTATGTATGGTAGTCAGCCGGGCTACCATACCAGGCCAACCCACCTACACATAATATTCTATTACATTTAAGCATCCCAGAGCGATAAAATGTATATACAGTTCACTCATTACTTACCTTAAAATATTTGTAGTCTTAATGTAGGGTCAGGAGTAAGTAAATGAGATAAAACAAATAAATGAGAGAGAGAAAGAATGAGTGCATGAGAGAGTACAGGCGCAGAGATATGTAAACAAACCAGGCGAAGGTAAGTTTTGTAAACAAAGTGTACACGTCTGGTTTGTGTACAAGTTACATTGTGTACAGGTTGTCTCTACATTGATACAGTAGGATAAATAAAGAAGAACACTCCCATTCTCATGTAACATCATTTTGAGAAGAAATGATGCTCTGAGTGAAGGCAATGGAAATAAGTCACTCTGACTTTTTTGGGTTATCCTAGGTTCTCTACACATATGTTATGTATGATAATCTATGTAACTGTATTTGTGTATATCTGAATAAATTTACTTACATACATACGAAAGGAATAATTTTCTACAGTTACCCCCAGTAACACATTTTCTCTTATGTTAGATTAGAGAAAATGTTATTCTTGGCATCACTTGTACAAGTTATCTGGCTACCACATCTCATATTTATGTTTATTTATTCTATTGTGGGGTGTATTCATCATCTTTTTATGTTATGTACCGTGTTTATTATATAATTTTGAAAAAATATCATAGATGGATTAATGAAAATGTGTATTTAAGGTAATATACGACATTTAAATGAGACTCGATGATTATTATTATCATTACTAATATGACGTCTGGAGACATAAGACACTCTTACTGATTTTAATGTGTACCTGCATGCCAGCACAGTATGTAAGTTTATTTAAGTACAGGTATACATAAGTATAATTATCAGAGTATATATAAAATATGAAATAACTTTTAAAAACATTTGAAATTTTGGAGTTTCCAGACAAAATGGAGAGACTTAGTGCTTAATGAGCTCACGAAGAATGTAAACAAACAGGGTGGGGTGCGGAGACCGTATTAGAAAGTCAGGTGGGGGGAGCCGTATAGCGAGTTTTGGTCAAAATTTGAAATGACCGTTTTAGGGGAAGCCGTAAAGTGAAACGCCGTAAAGGGGGGGCCCTGCTTACAATATGTCAAACAGGTCCCCGTAAGACGTTTATACGCCCTCGACAGCAAGGGTTAAACCCATTCTATTTGCAGATGACCCACTTATCCTCTTCAACCCAAACCCGGCTATAAGTGGACCCTCGGTAAGGGGCATTATCTTTCCCAGAGTGTGTGTAGTCCACTTAGCTTGTGAGGTCGCTAAGGGAGACCTGTTTAACCAAATTAAATGGTACACCTTGCCTTGGAAATGCTGTCAGCACCCTTTCGGCTTAAAGTTGAGATCTTTTGTTGTTGAGGGTCAGGTAAAAACAGGGGTGCAACCCCCCCCATTAGGGGGTGTTTTGGGGGACCATAAAAGCCCAAAAAAGGCGGACAGGAAGTCGAGCAGAGTCGGGGCCTGTGGCAGATTTCTGACAAGGGATTTGGGCAGAGTTGCTGCCGGTGTGTAGAGCTGAGCAGGGAGTCTCTAAGGGGGACTTTGTTGGAGACACGGGGCAGAGTATGGCTTGGAACAGTACTCTGCTGTTTTGGGCCTGGGGGCCCCGTAGCGACTAATTTCCCTGTGGTGAACTGCCCTCTGAATATTTGTAGTTTTACGTGGCCCCCGGTTCGTGATGCTATCGGTATCTGATAAATCCGGAACCGATGCATTATATGCAAAAAATTTTGTCTCGTTTCCGATAAAAAACCCCAGTATGCAATGGGGTTCGTACGGATGTCCATGTGGGGCCCCTGAACTGCCCATGTGTGCCAGGTTTACAAGCAGAAGTGTCAGCATCTAAGGATCATTCGGTACATTCCATATTTCCATATTATACTTTTTTTGGGCCCTTTTTTTGAAAAAATAAGTCCCCCAAGGGCCCCAAAAAAGCCCCAGTCCCAACCCTTCGGACCAAAGGGGTGCTAATGCTGTTAAAATAAAGAAAGAGAAAAATTAAATGAAATGGGTGGGTGTGTCGGGCTGGTCAGGTTGTATAGTAAACCAGTAAACCATCTCTACTATAGTGAGCAAGAAAAAACGGAAATCAAGGAACTGTTCTTGAAAAAGGGGGAACTGTGATTACGAAACACGCCCACAAGTGTTAGAAAATGTTGAGAGACTGTTTTTGGTGTGGAAAATGAAAAACAGATAGCAGGGATAGCATCTCTCAACAATCATTTTGAAAAGGTGGGCTTTGCATGACGTTTTGGTAAAAAATGCCTGCAATAGGGGTGAGTGGTGAATTTAAGGCCCCCCCCCAAAGGTTGGTTTGGATTTAAGAATTAGTGGTATACATAGTGTGATTAGGCAGGAGAGGCTGCCATTTCAGACCCAAAGCGGCGAAAAAAATTGCATGAATTCAAGGAGTACTGAGGTAAAGGATTAAAACCCTGAACAAGTGTTTAATTGGATGAAACGGCCTGTTTTGGGAAGAAATTACCAAGCAGGACCTACTTTATCGGGGGAAAAAAGGCACTCCCGGGACATAAGCCTATGAAAACAGGTTACCCCTTTTTGATGTGTTCCCAAAGCTAGTGGGATTGCAAGGAAGCCCTTTTTTGGTGTATCACTAAGAAACTCCCAAGCGTTCAGGCAAAAGAATGTCCTCAAAGGGTAATTTGTGTGTGTGTGGGGGCAAACAGTAAGGCAGGGTCCTAGGGGCTTTTTCTATGTGGGTTTAAAAAGCATTTTCCCCGTTGAAAAATTACCCAATGAAAAAGGAATTAAACCCTTAAATGCTCTGGTATTTGCAATGCCCTGGTCATCCTACAGACTTGTCAGGCGCTTTGTGGAGACATGATTTTTTATTAAAGGGCAAATTTTTGCCTCCAATACCAATCCTCCGCAGCCCCCGGACCACAGGTCATTTCCAAATTCAGAAATGTGCACAAAAAGTATGTTTGAAAGGTGCTTTGAAGTGACCCCAGAAACTCAATTGACTCTAAAGGAGTTTTGGGAAAGGGTCACTTTATAAACCCCAATTGTGAAAACTTATAGGGAAAGGTTTGGGGGAGGCAAGAGGGCCTTGAACTCTGCCCGAAAAAATGTGGCCGAATGTGTAGACAAAAGGGATTTCGAAGGGGTTTTAGGCTAACCCCGGAAGCCTATGCCAGTTGAGGAATCACTTGGCTTGGGGAAGCCTTGGGTTAGGGTTGTGGGGAGGATGTGGGAAAAGTTGGGGAGGGGACAATGAAGAACTAACCCCTGAAGGCTGTAGATCCTTCAAAGCAAAAGGGCCCCACCTGAGGAAATTGCTTCGGAGGAGGGGAGGGGAAATTGAAGAAGTTCCTACTTCGAAGTTTAAAGGAAATTTTGGCAAAGTGGTTTGAAGGCAAACCTTCATGGATGAAAATCACCCTAAACAGCATTGCAAGCCATGCTGGTGACAATTACACTGACAATTTGTGAACCACTTTAGGAAAGTTAAAAGAATGAGAGGTACAGGCCCTATGGGACGATATGTTGGGGCCAGAGGTCCAGGACTTCAACCGGGCCCCTAGGGGCATTAAAAGAAAAGGGAAGAAACCCCGGAAAAGGACTTGCTACCTCAAGCCTAATGGGGGGGGAAACCCCTTCAAAGCTAACACCATCCACACTCTCCCCTCCTCCCCCCCATAAATCATCACCAGATCTTTTTTAAAGGTAAGTGTCAATCATTCTTTCTTTATTTATTGTTTTTGTTGTTTTGAAATTATATTCTATTCATCAAATTTAATTTTATGGGAAAAAAAGTTTTTTTTCATATTTTTGGGTGTTTTGCACGGATTAATTTGATTTCCATTTTTTTTAGGGGGGAAAATTATTTATTTCCGATTTTTTTGGTTTTACGATGACTCTCGGAACGTTTAGATCGCAACCGGGGGGTCCACTGTATTCTTTTTTCATCAGTTGATTGTACCCTGTTTCCTGCTTAATGTACCATCTTCATTTACCTAAGCTCCTGTTCCCAAGGACTTAATAAAAAAACTGTGTGTGAGTAGAACAGTATATTCACTCCCCCCATTTTTTTACTTTTTTTATTCTTAATTTACTTCAAAGTGAGGGGGGAGTAGTGTGGTGGGGTGGTAAGAGAGGTGTGGTCCATTTGCAGTGCCCTCACTTTACCTCCGTAATCACCCGATCACCTCTCCTCCCCTATCCCCTGCCCTTTATGTCAGTCAGCAAAAGTTGTCATCAGTCGAAAAGTCAGTCATTAAATCAAGTCATAAGTCTTCAGCAACACGGGTTTTACAGTAGACCTCATTTAACAGGGTTAGTTACATTCCTGAACATGCTGTGTTAGGTAAAACCGTGTTAATGAACTGAAAAACTTATGGAAAAATAGGGTTCCCTTCCCTGAGAACCCAAAAAAGCCAAAAAATTTTTTTTTTTGGTCTAAAATTTCTTACAAAAAAAAAGGAAAATGTAATTGTATTTTCTTTGTTGTGATGTATTAGTTTTTTTTTACGGGTTAAGGCTAAAAAAATATAACAAAAATAATAGTTTTTCTTACCTAAATTGGGGGTGCTGGGTTTGGGGTGTTTGGGAAAGAGAGTGGGATTATGTTGTGGCCCCTACGGGTGGGGGTGGATGGTAGGGGTTCTGTATGAAGCTGATGGTTGTACTGAGTGTCTTTGTCATTCAATCATCAAGTCTTTCAGTAAGTCAGTAAAGTCATTCAAATCAGTCAATATTAGTAAGTCAGTCAAGATTCAGTAAGTCGCCCTCTAATCAGTATTCTAAGTCAGTCAGAAACAAAAACTTATGTTTCCCTCTTGTTATATGTACAAAGAAACACTTCATTAGGGGGCCACAGAATGTCTTTTCTAATATTTTGTTTCCTTTATTAATTCAAGATTTAAACTTAAACCTTTTCTTCCCAACTTTGCCCAACACTGGGAAAAAAAAAAGCCTCTGGGTTCATGATTGTTTGGAGTTAAAAGGGTATAGCAATTAAAAGTCAAACAAAATCAAAGCTTGTAGCAGAGAATTGGCCTGGATAATATGAAGATAAAGCTGGGATGGTGTCGGAGGGGGGCGGGGAGCGGAGGTTCCCCCGTGAAACCACCAAACAAGGCGGCCGTTTAAAGGAAAAGGAACTTTTTTTTCCCTTCCCGCAAACTGAACTGTGTTAAATTCATTTTACAAGGTTACATAAAATTGTGCCACAATTCCTCAATCTTTGTTATACCCAAAATCAGTCAGATACAATTGTAAATGAGGGTTTCTGTATTACAAATTTTTCATATGAATGAAAGGGGGTGATACTCACCGCCGAGAAAAATGCCAACTGACCGAAGGGTTCTGGGGGAGGCTTTATGTGGGGGGCCCAAAGGGGAGATGTTTTTTTGACGCCAAAAATGAAAGGGAAATCTCGAAAACCTGGCTATTTTTGAAAAAAAAAAAAGTTGCCGAAAATCAAAATTTTATAAAAAACTGAGTGAAGGTCTTCTTCAGTGATTCAGTGATTTTACGTATGTATGAAACAAAAGCGATGAATCAAAAAAAGGGCTATAGAACCAGCCAGCAAAAAAAGGGCGCTTTAACATGTAGCATGTAAGTTAAGCGATTAGGTGATAGAAAAAGTACGACACAAAACTAACTCCTCCAATGTTGTTAAAGGTATATAGGGCCACTGAAAACAAACTCCCTATGTTTTCCACCACCCTAAACCAATGCCAGCATCTCCTCCAAGGTAAATGTCAATATTTCCTATTTATAAAGTGCAAATATTTCGTATTTATAAATTATGTACATTGTTTCAATGTGGCTAATGGTGGTGGCCTCTGCTGGTGCCACCACCACCATTATATGTATGGCTTATGCTGTCAATGGCCTTTACAAACCCAACACCACCACCACCACCACCACTCCTCACATAAGTAATGAAATATTTTATTCATTCTAGAGTATATATCATGTTTCTATGTTATTAATATTGTTTATTATGACATATTAGATGAATTGTGATAGATAAATAAGCCGCAGAGTCGATATTAGCATTATATTTAAGTATTTTGCCCTGGCTCCAAACAATAACTCGCCTTCCTCCATATGCCAACAAGAGACTTCAATAAAGGTAAGAGTGATTTAAATGTTCAGCTATCCATTTCATTAGTGCTTTATATGTACAGTGGACCCTCGGGTAACGATGATATCTGCTAGCGATAAAATCGGAAAGGGGTGCATTTTTTGCGTAAAAAGTTGGGTTGCCAAAGATAGAAAATCGGTTCAGGGTAATCGTCATGAAAACGTCCGCCTGTCCATCCGGCCCGGCACGCCTCAGCTGCCCCCCTTTAGCTAGTGTGCCATTGTTTTCAAGTCAGGCGGACAGTTCCCCCAACAAATTTATTACATTTTGTATTATTCCCTTGCTTTTTGCTTTTAACTGTGAGGTAGTGGTTGGTAACAGCAACCACCCAGGGAAATACTACCCTCCTGCCAGATACTGTGAAACAAAAACCTGTAACTGTTTTGCATGATGGTAGGATTGCTGGTTTTTTTTCTGTCTCATAAACACGCTAGATAACAGGGGAAAATCTTGCTACTCCACTTACACTTTGGTCACACTTTACAGACGCACATGCATATATTATATACAAATACATCTAGGTTTTTCTCCTTTTCTAAAAAGCTCTTGTTCTTCTTTATTTTTTTCTATTGTCCCTGGGGAAGTGGGGAAAAAAAATCTTTCCTCCCTAAGCCCTGCGTGTCGATGAGGCGACTAAAATCCGGAGCAAAGGGGTAGTAACCCCTTTCCTGTAGACATTTACTAAAAAAGAGAAAAAAAAACTTTATAAAACTGGGATGCTTAAATGTGCGTGGATGTAGTGCGTGACAAAAACAGATGATTGCTGATGTTATGATAAAATAGAGATAAGAATTTTTGTTCGGATTTTTAACCCCGAGGTTAGCCCCCAGGATAACCCAAAAAGTCATTTCGTCATCGGACTGTCAACTTATTTCCATTGGGGTCCTTAATTTGTCCCCCAGGATGCGACCCCCCCACCATCGACTAACACCCCGGTACCTTTTTCTGCTAGGTGAACAGGGCAACAGGTGTAAGGAAAAAGTGTAAAAGTTTTTCCCCCCGCCGGGGTCGAACCCGGGCCCTCCTGTTTGAAGCGGGACTATACCACCAGGCCCCCGGGGCCCCCACAGAAGAAGTGGGGTGTCCTAGCCCTAAGCGAAACAAAGCAAGGGGGTTGGGGGTTTCAGTGGGGGGGAAAAAAATGGGGTTAATCTGGGGATCTGAGAGAGTTAGAGCAAAGGAAGGGTAGCAGTAATGTTAAATGATCAGTTATGGAAAGGGGAAAAGAGAATATGAATGTGTAAATTCCCAAAAATTATTGGATTAAAGTAAAAGGTTTTATGCAAGAAGGGGTCATAAAAAAGCGTGTAGCACCTGGAGAAGAGAGGAATGAAGAGGGAGAGAGAGAGATTTTGGGGGATGTTTTAAATGAATGTATAGGGGCCTTTGACCCCAAGGGGAAAAGTAATTGTGGTAGGGAACTGAATGCTAAATAGGGAGAAACTTTTTGAGAGGGGGTGGAGGTAAGTTTGGGGTGCCCGGGTAAAGATAATGGGAGCCCTTTTATTTAACTTTTATAGAAAGGGGTTTAGTTATAGGAATACATATTTTAAAAAAAGAGGATAAATAAGTATACAAGATATGATGTAGGCGAAATGACAGTAGTTTGTTATTAGTATTGGTAGATAAAAACTGTTGAGTAGACCCCAGGGGTACATGTTTAAGAGGGGGCCCCAGATATATCGATCAATTTTTTTGTTGGCTACATGAGAGTAAAAGGTAATGGGAAACAAGGAAATAGAAGATCAGGGAAGAGAGAGGTAAGGTTTTAAACAAAAGAGGAGGCAGTTGGGTAAGATATAAACAGTATAAGGATAGATGGGCTAATAAGCAATGCAAAGGGGTCAAAAGGTAGGGGGGGTTTAAAAATGTATTTTAGAGTGTTTAGCAGAAGTTTTTTGGTTACAGGAAAGTGGGTGCAGGAGGGAAGAGGACGATTGGGGGAAAGATGATGTAAAGAGAGTGTAGGGAGAAAAAAATTTTGCATATGAGAATTTTTACAAGTAGAAGTGACAAGGAGGGAGGGGTATTGGAAAAAAGAGAGAGGTTAAGAGAGTGGTGAAGCAAGTAAAAAGAGAGCAAAAAGAGAGAGTGGATAGATTTATCAACAAATTTTTTTTTTTAAAATAAGAAAAAGTTTTGGGGGGTGAGATTAACAAGTTAAGAAAGCCTAGAGAACAAATGGATTTGTCAGTTAAAAATAGGAGAGGAGAGTTATTAAATGGAGAGTTAGAGGTATTGGGAAGATGGAGGGAATATTTTGAGGAATTGTTAAATGTTGATGAAGATAGGGAAGCTGTGATTTCGTGTATAGGGCAAGGAGGAATAACATCTTGTAGGAGTGAGGAAGAGCCAGTTGTGAGTGTGGGGGAAGTTCGTGAGGCAGTAGGTAAAATGAAAGGGGTAAGGCAGCCGGGATTGATGGGATAAAGATAGAAATGTTAAAAGCAGGTGGGGATATAGTTTTGGAGTGGTTGGTGCAATTATTTAATAAATGAATGGAAGAGGGTAAGGTACCTAGGGATTGGCAGAGAGCATGCATAGTTCCTTTGTATAAAGGCAAAGGGGATAAAAGAGAGTGCAAAAATTATAGGGGGATAAGTCTGTTGAGTATACCTGGTAAAGTGTATGGTAGAGTTATAATTGAAAGAATTAAGAGTAAGACGGAGAATAGGATAGCAGATGAACAAGGAGGCTTTAGGAAAGGTAGGGGGTGTGTGGACCAGGTGTTTACAGTGAAACATATAAGTGAACAGTATTTAGATAAGGCTAAAGAGGTCTTTGTGGCATTTATGGATTTGGAAAAGGCATATGACAGGGTGGATAGGGGGGCAATGTGGCAGATGTTGCAAGTGTATGGTGTAGGAGGTAGGTTACTGAAAGCAGTGAAGAGTTTTTACGAGGATAGTGAGGCTCAAGTTAGAGTATGTAGGAAAGAGGGAAATTTTTTCCCAGTAAAAGTAGGCCTTAGACAAGGATGTGTGATGTCACCATGGTTGTTTAATATATTTATAGATGGGGTTGTAAGAGAAGTAAATGCGAGGGTCTTGGCAAGAGGCGTGGAGTTAAAAGATAAAGAATCACACACAAAGTGGGAGTTGTCACAGCTGCTCTTTGCTGATGACACTGTGCTCTTGGGAGATTCTGAAGAGAAGTTGCAGAGATTGGTGGATGAATTTGGTAGGGTGTGCAAAAGAAGAAAATTAAAGGTGAATACAGGAAAGAGTAAGGTTATGAGGATAACAAAAAGATTAGGTGATGAAAGATTGGATATCAGATTGGAGGGAGAGAGTATGGAGGAGGTGAACGTATTCAGATATTTGGGAGTGGACGTGTCGGCGGATGGGTCTATGAAAGATGAGGTGAATCATAGAATTGATGAGGGAAAAAGAGTGAGTGGTGCACTTAGGAGTCTGTGGAGACAAAGAACTTTGTCCTTGGAGGCAAAGAGGGGAATGTATGAGAGTATAGTTTTACCAACGCTCTTATACGGGTGTGAAGCGTGGGTGATGAATGTTGCAGCGAGGAGAAGGCTGGAGGCAGTGGAGATGTCATGTCTGAGGGCAATGTGTGGTGTGAATATAATGCAGAGAATTCGTAGTTTGGAAGTTAGGAGGAGGTGCGGGATTACCAAAACTGTTGTCCAGAGGGCTGAGGAAGGGTTGTTGAGGTGGTTCGGACATGTAGAGAGAATGGAGCGAAACAGAATGACTTCAAGAGTGTATCAGTCTGTAGTGGAAGGAAGGCGGGGTAGGGGTCGGCCTAGGAAATGTTGGAGGGAGGGGGTAAAGGAGGTTTTGTGTGCGAGGGGCTTGGACTTCCAGCAGGCATGCGTGAGGTGTTTGATAGGAGTGAATGGAGACAAATGGTTTTTTATACTTGACGTGCTGTTGGAGTGTGAGCAAAGTAACATTTATGAAGGGATTCAGGGAAACCGGCAGGCCGGACTTGAGTCCTGGAGATGGGAAGTACAGTGCCTGCACTCTGAAGGAGGGGTGTTAATGTTGCAGTTTAAAAACTGTAGTGTAAAGCACCCTTCTGGCAAGACAGTGATGGAGTGAATGATGGTGAAAGTTTTTCTTTTTCGGGCCACCCTGCCTTGGTGGGAATCAGGCCAGTGTGATAATAAAAAAAAAAATAAACTGCTAAATAAGCCACCATGGGCCCCAAGAAAGCTTCTAGTGCTAACCCTGTGGTAAAAAGGGTGAGAAGTACAATTGAACTGAAGAAAGAGATAATCACAAAGTATGAAAGTGGAGTGCATGCCTCCGAGCTGGCCTGGTTGTACAACAAACCACAATCAACCATCGCTACTATCTTGGCCAAAGAAAGGCAATCAAAGAAGCTGTTGTTGCAAAAGGTGCAAGTATGCTTGCAAAACAGAGATCACATATACTCGAAGATGTGGAGAGACTGTTATTGGTGTGGATCAACGACAAACAATTATCAGGAGATAATGTTTCACAGTCAATCATATGTGAAAAGGCATGGCAGTTGCATGCAGATCTCATTAAGAAAATGCCTGGAACTAGTGCTGATGTTAGTGATTTAAGGCCAGCAAAGGTTGGTTTGAGAGATTTAAGAATCGTAGTGGAATACACAGTGTGATTAGGCATGGTGAGGCTGCCAGTTCAGACCACAAAGTGGCTGAAAAATATGTGCATGAATTCAAGAAGTATATGGAGGCTGAAGGATTGAAACCTGAACAAGTGTTTAATTGTGACAAAACAGGCCTGTTTTGGAAGAAATTGCCAAGCAGGACCTACATTACACAGGAGGAAAAAGCACTGCCAAGACACAAGCCTATGAAAGACAGGCTAATTCTAATGTTTTGTAGTATTGCTAGTGGGGATTGCAAATTGAAGTCTCTACTCATGTATCACTCTGAAACTTCCAGTGTGTTCAAGAAAACCAGTGTCGTCAAGGCTAATCTGTGTGTGATGTGGAAGGCAAATAGTAAGGCATGGGTCACTAGGGACATTTTCCATGATTGGTTCTATCATGTGCTTGGCCCCAATGTGATAAAATACCTCCTGGAAAATAAACTGGACCTTATGTGCCTCCTGGTATTAGACAATGCTCCTGCTCATCTTTCAGACTTGCCAGAGTGAATGGTGGGGAAGCTGAACTTCATCAAAGTGAAGTTTTTTGCCTCCTAATACCACTCCTCTCCTCCAGCTCATAGACCAGCAAGTCATTTCAAATTTCAAAAAACTATACACTTAAGAGGCGTTTCAAAAGTGCTTTGAAGTGACCTCAGACACTGAATTGACCCTAAGAAAGTTTTGGAAATATCACTTCAGTATTCTCAGTTGCATAAACCTTACAGGTAAGGCTTGGGAGGGATTGACTTGCAGGACTTTGAACTCTGCTTGGAGGAAACTGTGGCCAGAATGTGTACAAGAGAGGGATTTTGAAGGGTTTGGGGCTAACCCTGAGGAGCCTATACCAGTTGTTGAATCTACTATGTCATTGGGAAAGTCCATGGGGTTGGAGGTTAGTGGGGAGGATGTGGAAGAGTTGGTGGAGGACAACGATGAAGAACTAACCAATGATGAGCTGCAAGAGCATTTGCAACAGCAAGAGACCACAACTGAGGAAATTGCTTCAAAGGAGGGGAGAGAGAGAGAGATGGAGGAAGTTGCATTCTTCAACGATTAAGGACATTTGTACAATGTGGACAAAGGTGCAAGCCTTTATGGAAGAACATCACCCTGACACAGCTATTGCAAGCCATGCTGGTGACTTTTACAATGACAGTGTTGTGGCCCATTTTAGGAAAATCTTAAAGGAGTGCCTGATACAGAGCTCTATGGACAGATTTTTGGTGCAACAGAGGTCTAGTGACTGTCAAGTTGTTCCCAGTGGCATTAAAACAAGAAGGGAAGTAACCCCAGAAAAGGATTTGCTACCTCAACTCCTTATGGAAGGGGATTCCTGCTCCAAACAATAATACGTACACCTCCATCATCTCCCCTCCTCCCATCTCATCACTCATCAATAAATCTTCTTCTTCATTTATTCTTCATGTAGGATTTATTCTTCATGTAGTATATAAATTTTTTTTAATACTTTTGGATGTCTGAAATGGATTAATTGGATTTCCATTATTTCTTATGGGAAAATTAATTCGGCTAACGATAAAATTGGTTAAGGACAAGCTCTCTGGAACGGATTAAAATCATTACCTGAGGGTCCACTGTATTTCTCATTGTTTTCTGTATGTAAAACTATAGTTATTCTCTAAAAAATGCATTTTTTGTTAATACTTTTGGGTGTCTGGAACAGATTAATTGGATTTACATTATTTCTAATGGGGAAAATATTTTGGTTTTCGTGATTTTTGGGTTTCGTCAGACTCTCTGGAACGAATTATCATGAAAACCGAGGGTCCATTGTAACTAAGAATTTGGTCAAATGGAATAATAAAACTGGCATGAAATAGGACTCAAATTGGGTAAAATTGCCAATGCATAAATCCTGCCTAGACATCTCACTTTATGCCTGTGTAATTCCATAAGTTTTCCATCAAATTCTGTAATTTTGTTGTCATTATCTTCAGAAAAGAATTCTCTACCAGTTCCAAAGATTTTTAAAAAATGGATACAATGAGCAATATTAATTTAAAGGGTCTGACTTATGACCTGCTCGAGATACAACCACTCATACTTATGACCGTACATCTGGCAGCATATACAGTAGTAAAATATTTAGTAAAAGGTAACATATGATACTATAAGGGTACTTTATATAACAAAGGATTGACATTATGCCCTACCCAGTATGGAGGCAATTTTCTAAGGTTTGACTTGCGTCAATATTGATTTATGACCGGTTGGTTGGAACTGAGCTCAATCGTAAGTCAGATGGTATTTGTACAAAACTACTAAAAAAACTCTTAATAATACTTAGGTGATCTGCGGAGAGGAATGAAGTGGCTGAGAGCATGACGATATCTGGCCATTGCGGCAGCATTGTGCTGGTACTTGAGAGACACTTGGTGGTAGCGCTCTTCTCGTAAATCACGAGCAATACCAGCATCACTCAGAGAAAATCCTCTCTCTAATGTGCACTCCATTCCCATATATCTACGGAACATTATATAAGAATTATTAACAAGCAAATCACTTCCATACAGTATAGTATCTACAAATAATCATCAATGAATGCCTTGATAATCAAAGTTCTTGCTATGAACAACTCACTCTGGACAACACTGGGCACAACACTCACTCTGGACAACACTGGGGCAACACTCACTCTGGACAACACTGGGGCAACACTCACTCTGGACAACACTGGAGGCAACACTCACTCCAGACAACACTCACTCTGGACAACACACTCTGGACAATACTGTGGGCAAAACTCACTCTGGACAACGCTCACTCTGGACAACGCTCACTCTGGACAACGCTCACTCTCGACAACGCTCACTCTCGACAACGCTCACTCTCGACAACGCTCACTCTCGACAACGCTCACTCTCGACAACACTCACGCTCGACAACACTCACGCTCGACAACACTCACGCTCGACAACACTCACTCTGGACAACACTCACTCTGGACAACACTCACTCTGGACAACACTCACTCTGGACAACACTCACTCTGGACAACACTCACTCTGGACAACACTCACTCTGGACAACACTCACTCTGGACAACACTCACTCTGGACAACACTCACTCTGGACAACACTCACTCTGGACAACACTCACTCTGGACAACATCACTCTGGACAACACTCACTCTGGACAACACTCACTCTGGACAACACTCACTCTGGACAACACACACTCTGGAAAACACTCACTCTGCACAACACTCACTCTGGACAACACTCACTCTGGACAACATTCTGGACAATACTCACTCTGGACAACATTCTGGACAACACTCACTCTGGACAACACTCACTCTGGACAACATTCTGGACAACACTCACTCTCGACAACACTCACTCTCGACAACACTCACTCTCGACAACACTCACTCTCGACAACACTCACTCTGGACAACACTCACTCTGGACAACACTCACTCTGGACAACACCACTCTGGACAACACTCAATCTGGACAACACCCACTCTGGACAACACACTCACTCTGGACAACACTCACTCTGGGACAACACTCACTCTGGACAACAATCACACTCTAGACAACACTCACTCTGGACAACACTCACTCTGGACAACACTCACTCTGGACAACACTCACTCTGGACAACACTCACTCTGGACAACACTCACTCTGGACAAGACTCACTCTGGACAAGACTCACTCTGGACAACACTCTGGGCAACATTCTCTATGGACAACACTCACTCTCGACAACACTCACTCTCGACAACACTCACTCTGGACAACACTCACTCTGGACAAAACTCACTCTGGACAACACTCACTCTGGACAACACTCACTCTGGACAACACTCACTCTCAACAAAACTCACACTGGACAAAACTCACACTGGACAACACTCACTCTGGACAACACTCACTCTGGACAACACACACTCTGAACAACACACACTCTGGACAACACACACTCTGGACAACACTCACTCTCGACAACACTCACTCTCGACAACACTCACTCTCGACAACACTCACTCTCGACAACACTCACTCTCGACAACACTCACTCTCGACAACACTCACTCTCGACAACACTCACTCTCGACAACACACACTCTCGACAACACTCACTCTCGACAACACTCACTCTCGACAACACACACTCTCGACAACACACACTCTCGACAACACACACTCTCGACAACACACACTCTCGACAACACACACTCTGGACAACACTCACTCTGGACAACACGCACTTTGGACAACACGCACTCTGGACAACACTCACTCTGGACAACACTCACTCTGGACAACACTCACTCTGGACAACACTCACTCTGGACAACACTCACTCTGGACAACACACACCCTGGACAACACACACTCTGGACAACACACACTCTGGACAACACTTACACTGGACAACACTCACTCTGGACAACACTCACTCTGGACAACACTCACTCTCGACAACACTCACACTGGACAACACACACTCTGGACAACACTCTGGGCAACACTCATTCTGGACAACACTCACTCTGGACAACACTCACTCTGGACAACACTCATTCTGGACAACACTCATTCTGGACAACACTCACTCTAGATAACAGTTGCTCTGAACAACACTCTGGGCAACAATCATTCTGGACAACACTCACTCTGGACAACACACACTCTGGACAACACTCACACTGGACAACACTCACTCTGGACAACACACACTCTGGACAACACTCACACTGGACAACACTCACTCTCGACAACACTCACACTGGACAACACTCACTCTGGACAAAACTCACTCTGGACAACACTCACTCTAGACAACACTCACTCTCGACAACACTCATTCTGGACAATGCTCACTCTGGACAATGCTCACTCTGGACAACGCTCACTCTGGACAACGCTCACTCTGGACAACGCTCACTCTGGACAACGCTCACTCTGGACAACGCTCACTCTGGACAACGCTCACTCTGGACAACGCTCACTCTGGACAACGCTCACTCTGGACAACGCTCACTCTGGACAACGCTCACTCTGGACAACGCTCACTCTGGACAACGCTCACTCTGGACAACGCTCACTCTGGACAACGCTCACTCTGGACAACGCTCACTCTGGACAACGCTCACTCTGGACAACACTCACTCTGGACAACACTCACTCTGGACAACACTCACTCTGGACAACACTCACTCTGGACAACACTCACTCTGGACAACACTCACTCTGGACAACGCTCACTCTGGACAACGCTCACTCTGGACAACGCTCACTCTGGACAACACTCACTCTGGACAACACTCACTCTGGAAACACTCACTCTGGACAACACTCACTCTGGACAACACTCACTCTGGACAACACTCACTCGGACAACAATCACTCTGGACAACACTCACTCTGGACAACACTCACTCTGGACAACACTCACTCTGGACAACACTCACTCTGGACAACACTCACTCTGGACAACACTCACTCTGGACAACACTCACTCTGGACAACACTCACTCTGGACAACACTCACTCTGGACAACACTCACTCTGGACAACACTCACTCTGGACAACACTCACTCTGGACAACACTCACTCTGGACAACACTCACTCTGGACAACACTCACTCTGGACAACACTCACTCTGGACAACACTCACTCTGGACAATACTCTAGCCAACATTCTCTCTGGACAACACTCTGAACAACACTCACTCTGGACAACACTCACTCTGGACAACACTCATTCTGGACAACACTCATTCTGGACAACACTCACTCTGGACAACACTCATTCTGTTCAACATTCTCTCTGGACAACACTCTGGATAATACTCTAGCCAACATTCTCTCTGGACAACACTCACTCGGGACAACACTCACTCTGGACAACACTAACTCTGGACAACACTAACTCTGGACAACATTAACTCTGGACAACACTCACTCTAGGCAACACTCACTCTGGACAACACTCACTCTGGACAACATTCACTCTGGACAACACTCACTTTGGACAACTCTCTGGACAATAATCACTCTAGATAACACTCACTCTGGATAATAGTCACTCTGGACAACACTCTGGGCAACTATCATTCTGGACAACACTCACTCTGGGCAACATTCTCTCTGGACAAAACTCACTCTGCAACATTCTCTCTGGACAACACTTCATCTGGCCAACATTCTCTTTGGACTACACTCACTCTGGACAACACTCACTCTGGCCAACATTCTCTCTAAACAACACTCACTGTGGACAACACTCTGGACAATACACTTGACAACATTCACTCCGGACAACACTCACTCCAGACAACACTCACTCCAGACAACACTCTGGACAACACACTGGACAACACACTCGACAACACTCACTTTGAAAAAAACTCACTCTGGACAACACTCACTCTGGACAACACTCACTTTGGGCAACATTCTCTCTGGACAACACTCACTCTGGACAACATTCACTCTGGAAAACACTCACTCTGGAAAACACTCACTCTGGACAACACTCACTCTGGACAACACTCACTCTGGACAAGACTCACTCTGGACAACACTCACTCTGGACAACGCTCATTCTGGACAACACTCACTCTGGACAACTCTCTGGACAACACTCACTCTGGACAACACTCACCCTGCACAACACTCACTCTGGACAACACTCACCCTGGACAACACTCACTCTGGACAACACTCTGGACAACACTCATTCTGCACAACACTTAGTCAGGGTAACACTCTCTCTGGACAACACTCTGGACAACACTCATTCTGGCCAACATTCTCTGGACAACACACTGGACAACACTCACTTTGGACAAAACTCACTCTGCACAACACTCACTCTGGACAACACTCACTCTGGACAACACTCACTCTGGACAACACTCACTCTGGACAACACTCACTTTGGGCAACACTCCCTCTGGACAACATTTATGCTTGACAACACTCACTCTGGACAACACTCACTCTGGACAACACTCACTCTGGATAACACTCACTCTGGACAACACTCATTCTGCACAACACTTAGTCTGGGTAACACTCACTCTGGACAACAGTCATTCTGGCCAACATTCTCTGGACAACACACTGGACAACACTCACTTTGGACAAAACTCACTCTGCACAACACTCACTCTGGACAACACTCACTCTGGACAGCACTCACTCTGGACAACACTCACTCTGGACAACACTCACTCTGGACAACACTCACTCTGGACAACACTCACTCTGGACAACACTCACTCTGGACAACACTCACTCTGGACAACACTCACTCTGGACAACACTCACTCTGGACGACACTCACTCTGGACGACACTCACTCTGGACGACACTCACTCTGGACTACACTCACTCTGGACGACACTCACTCTGGACAACACTCACTCTGGACAACACTCACTTTGGACAACACTCACTCTGGACAACACTCACTCTGGACAACACTCACTCTGGACAACACTCACTCTGGACAACACTCACTCTGGACAACACTCACTCTGGACAACGCTCACTCTGGACAACACTCACTCTGGACAACACTCACTCTGGACAACACTCACTCTGGACAACACTCTGGACAATACTCTAGCCAACATTCTCTCTGGACAACACTCTGAACAACACTCACTCTGAACAACACTCACTCTGGACAACACTCACTCTGGACAACACTCACTCTGGACAACACTCATTCTGTTCAACATTCTCTCTGGACAACACTCTGGACAATACTCTAGCCAACATTCTCTCTGGACAACACTCACTCTGGACAACACTCACTCTGGACAACACTAACTCTGGACAACACTAACTCTGGACAACATTAACTCTGGACAACACTCACTCTAGGCAACACTCACCCTGGACAACTCCCTCTGGACAACATTCACTCTGGACAACCCTCACTTTGGACAACTCTCTGGACAACAATCACTCTAGATAACACTCACTCTGGATAATAGTCACTCTGGACAACACTCTGGGCAACTATCATTCTGGACAACACTCACTCTGGGCAACATTCTCTCTGGACAAAACTCACTCTGTGCAACATTCTCTCTGGACAACACTTCATCTGGCCAACATTCTCTCTGGACAAAACTCACTCTGAGCAACATTCTCTCTGGACAATACTCTGGACAACACTCACTCTGGCCAACATTCTCTCTTAACAACACTCACTGTGGACAACACACTGGACAACACTCACTTTGGACAAAACTCACTCTGGACAACACACTCTAGACAACAGTCACTCTGGACAACACTCACTTTGGGCAACATTCTCTCTGGACAACACTCACTCTGGACAACATTCACTCTGGAAAACACTCACTCTGGACAACACTCACTCTGGACAAGACTCACTCTGGACAACACTCACTCTGGACAACACTCACTCTGGACAACACTCACTCTGGACAACACTCACTCTGGACAACACTCACTCTGGACAACTCTCTGGACAACACTCACTCTGGACAACACTCACCCTGCACAACACTCACTCTGGACAACACTCACCCTGGACAACACTCACTCTGGACAACACTCATTCTGCACAACACTTAGTCTGGTAACACTCTCTCTGGACAACACTCTGGACAACACTCATTCTGGCCAACATTCTCTGGACAACACACTGGACAACACTCACTTTGGACAAAACTCACTCTGGACAACACTCACTCTGGACAACACTCCGGACAACACTTACTCTTGACGACACTCACTCTGGGCAACATTCTCTCTGGACAATACTCTGGACAACACTCACTCTGGCCAACATTCTCTCTTAACAACACTCACTGTGGACAACACTCTGGACAACACACTTGACAACATTCACTCCGGACAACACTCACTCCAGACAACACTCTGGACAACACACTGGACAACACACTGGACAACACTCACTTTGGACAAAACTCACTCTGGACAACACACTCTAGACAACACTCACTCTGGACAACACTCACTCTGGACAACACTCACTCTGGACAACACTCACTCTGGACAACACTCACTTTGGGCAACACTCCGTCTGGACAACATTCACGCTGGACAACACTCACTCTGGACAACACTCACTCTGGACAACACTCACTCTGGACAACACTCACTCTGGACAACACTCTCTCTGGACAACACTCATTCCGCACAACACTTAGTCTGGGTAACACTCTCTCTGGACAACACTCTGGACAACACTCATTCTGGCCAACATTCTCTGGACAACACACTGGACAACACTCACTTTGGACAAAACTCACTCTGCACAACACTCACTCTGGACAACACTCACTCTGGACAACACTCACTCTGGACAACACTCACACTGGACAACTCTCACTCTGGACAACAGTCACTCTGGACAACACTCACTCTGGACAAAACTCACTCTGGGCAAAACTCACTCTGGGCAACATTCTCTCTGGACAACACTCATTCTGGCCAACATTCTCTCTGGACAACACTCACTCTGGACAACACTCACTCTGGACAACACTCACTCTGGACAACACTTATTCTGGGCAATATTTACTCTGGACTACACTCTGGACAACACTCACTCTGCACAACACTCACTCTGGACAACACTAACTCTGGACAATACTCAATCTGGACAACACTCACTCTGGACAACACTCATTTGGACAACACTCATCTGGACAACACTCACTCTGGACAACACTCACTCTGGACAACACTCACTCGGACAACACTCACTCCGGAACAACTCACTCCCGGACAACACTCACTCCGGACAACACTCATTCTGGACAACACTCATTCTGGACAACACTCATTCTGGACAACAATCACTCTGGACAACACTCACTCTGGACAACACTCACTCTGGACAACACTCACTCTGCACAACACTCACTCTGGACAACACTCACTCTGGACAACACTCACTCTGGACAACACTCACTCTGGACAACACTCACTCTGGACAACACTCACTCTGGACAACACTCATTCTGGACAACACTCATTCTGGACAACACTCATTCTGGACAACACTCATTCTGGACAACACTCACTCTGGACAACACTCACTCTGGACAACACTCGTTCTGTTCAACATTCTCTCTGGACAACACTCTGGACAATACTCTAGCAAACACTCACTCTGGACAACACTCACTCTGGACAACACTCGCTCTGGACAACACTCACTCTGGACAACACTCACTCTGGACAACACTCACTTGGACAACACTCACTCTGGACAACACTCACTCTGGACAACACTCACTCTGGACAACACTCACTCTGGACAACACTCACTCTGGACAACACTCACTCTGGACAACACTCACTCTGGACAACACTCACTCTGGACAACACTCACTCTGGACAACACTCACTCTGGACAACACTCATTTTGGACAACACTCATTTTGGACAACACTCACTATGGACAACACTCACTCTGGACAACACTCACTATGGACAACACTCACTCTGGACAACACTCACTATGGACAACACTCACTATGGACAACACTCACTATGGACAACACTCACTATGGACAACACTCACTATGGACAACACTCACTATGGACAACACTCACTATGGACAACACTCACTATGGACAACACTCACTATGGACAACACTCACTATGGACAACACTCACTATGGACAACACTCACTATGGACAACACTCACTCTGGGCAACATTCTCTCTGGATAATACTCTGGACAACACTCACTCTGGCCAACACTCACTCCAGACAACACTCACTCTGGACAACACTCTCTCTGGACAAAACTCTGGACAACACTCACTCTAGACAACACTCACTCTCCACACCACTCACTCTGAACACTCACTCTGAGCAACATTCTCTCTGTACAACACTCACTCTGGGCAACATTCTCTCTGGACAACACTCACTCTGAGCAACATTCTCTCTGGACAACACTCACTCTGAGCAACATTCTCTCTGGACAACACTCACTCTGAGCAACATTCTCTCTGGACAACACACACTCTGAGCAACATTCTCTCTGGACAACACTCACTCTGGACAACACTCTCTCTGGACAAAACTCTGGACAACACTCACTCTAGACAACACTCACTCTCCACACCACTCACTCTGAACACTTACTCTGAGCAACATTCTCTCTGTACAACACTCACTCTGGGCAACATTCTCTCTGGACAACACTCACTCTGAGCAACATTCTCTCTGGACAACACTCACTCTGAGCAACATTCTCTCTGGACAACACTCACTCTGAGCAACATTCTCTCTGGACAACACTCACTCTGAGCAACATTCTCTCTGGACAACACACACTCTGAGCAACATTCTCTCTGGACAACACTCACTCTGAGCAACATTCTCTCTGGACAACACACACTCTGGGCAACATTCTCTCTGGATAACACTCTGGACAACACTCACACTGTAATAAAGTTGGTAGAATTACCGACAATATGTAAAGTAAAAGGACACAAGTGCAACTAATGTGACATTTATTGTGGCAACGTTTCGCTCTCCAGGAGCTTTATCAAGCCATTACAAACAATACATGGACACAGAGGGTGTCCATACATTCACCAAACATTCACAGAGTTACATTTTCCTTCTTTTTTCATCAAAGACTGCAAGAAAAGAGCTCTTCAGATCATAAATTCTCCACGCATCAACACCACTCCCAGCAAAGTTATAATTCTTCCCAACAGTCAGGTTGCACTGAACGTCTCAAAAGTACTTTCACAAGCTAACACCAGAGTCGCCATCGCTTCTAGCACTTCAATAAAGGATATAACCAGGACAAAATCCAAGCACCACGCACCAGTCAATGCAGGAGTTTACACTATACCCTGTGGAGGCTGTGACAAGATTTACGTAGGTGAAACAGCCAGAAACCTCGACACCCGCCTCAATGAACACATTTACGCATGTAGGAACGATAACCTGAACAACGCCTGTGTACAACACCGAAATTCCTCCAATCATCTCATGAAATTCAGAGACGCCCAATTAGTGATCAAAGAAACTAATTTCCGCAGACGCAAGTGCCTCGAATCAGCACTGATCGCTGTTTCGAATACAATTAAAGAAAACAACGGCAGCTTCACCATCTCTGAAGTCTTAGCAAGAATCCTCCTGAAAACAGTAAACCCTGCCATCACATAGTCTCTCCTGTTATACTACACAAAGCACGTTACAGAGAGTGAACACTGAAACAACCTGCCTCATTCCAGTCTATATTTGTCCAACCTATTTTTATGTTACCCAAGTAATAGCTTTTATATCCTTTTACTCATGTACGAATTAATTGCTCTACCATATTGTATTACTTTTGTCACTACCACTACTACTACTACTACTACTACCACTAGTGAACATCGAAATGGTACCTCACTAGCATTCACCTCACTCTGAGCCTTTATATACCCTCTGTGTCCATGTATTGTTTGTAATGGCTTGATAAAGCTCCTGGAGAGCGAAACGTTGCCACAATAAATGTCACATTAGTTGCACTTGTGTCCTTTTACTTAACACTCACACTGGCCAACATTCACTCTTGACAACACTCTGGACAACACTCACTCTGGACAACACTATGTACAACATTCTTGGCAACACTCATTCTGGACAACACTCACTCTGGACAACACTCACTCTGGGGAATGTTCACTCTGGGCAACACTCTGGACAACACTCATTCTGGGCAATACTCTGGACAACATTCAGTCTGGGAAACATTCACTATGGACAACACTCACTCTGGGCAACATTCACTCTGCATAACACTCTGGACAACACTCACTTAGGGTAACATTCAGTCAGGACAACATTCACTCTGGACAACATTCTGGACAACACTTACTCTGGACAACACTCACTCTGGACAACACTCTGGGCAACACTCATTCTGGACAACACTCACTCTGGGCAACATTCTCTCTGGACAACACTCTGGACAGCACTCACTCTGGAGAACACTCACTCTCAACAACACTCATTCTGGGCAACATTTACTCTGGACAACACTGACTCTGGGGAATATTCACTCTGGACAACACTCACTCTGGACAACACTCACTGTGGACAACACTCACTGTGGACAACACTCACTCTGGACAACACTCTGAACAACACTATGGGCAACGCTCATTCTGGACAACATTCACTCTAAACAATACTCTGGACAACACTCACTCTGGGCAACATTCTCTCTGGACAACACTTTGGACAACACTCGCTTTGGCCAACATTCTCTCTGGACAACACTCACTTTGGCCAACATTCTCTCTGGACAACACTCTGGGCAACACTCACTCTGGCCAACATTCTCTCTGGACAACACTCACTCTGGACAACACTCACTCTGGGCAACATTCTCTCTGTACAACACTCTGGACAACACCCAGTCTGGGCAACATTCACTCTGGACAACACCCACTCTGGACAAAACTCACTCTGGAAAACACTCATTCTGCGCAACATTCACTCTGGACAACACTTTGGAGAACACTCTGGGCAACACTCACTCTGGACAACACTCACTCTGGACAACACTCACTCTGGACAACACTCACTCTGGACAACACTCACTCTGGGCAACACTCACTCTGGGCAACACTCACTCTGGACAATACTCATTCTGGATAACACTCTGGACAACACTCTGGAGAACACTCTGGACAACACTCACTCTGGGCAACATTCACTCTGGGTAACACTCTGGACAACACTCACTCTGGGCAACATTCACTCTGGATAACACTCTGGACAACACTCACTCTGGGCAACATTCACTCTGGACAACACTCACTTTGGCCAAGATTCTCTCTGGACAACACTCACTTTGGCCAACATTCTCTCTGGACAACACTCTGGGCAACACTCACTCTGGCCAACATTCTCTCTGGACAACACTCACTCTGGACAACACTCACTCTGGGCAACATTCTCTCTGGACAACACTCACTCTGGGCAACATTCACTCTGGACAACACCCACTCTGGACTACACCCACTCTGGAAAACACTCATTCTGCGCAACATTCACTCTGGACAACACTCGCTCTGGACAACACTTTGGAGAACACTCTGGGCAACACTCATTCTGGACAACACTCACTCTGGACAACACTCACTCTGGACAATACTCACTCTGGACAATACTCACTCTGGACAACACTCACTCTGTGCAACACTCACTCTGGGCAACACTCACTCTGGGCAACACTCACTCTGGACAATACTCATTCTGGATAACACTCTGGACAACACTCTGGATAACACTCTGGACAACACTCACTCTGGGCAACATTAACTCTGGATAACACTCTTGACAACACTCACTCTGGGCAACATTCAGTCTGGACAACATTCACTCTGGACAACACTCTGGACAACATTTTGGTCAACATTCTGGACAATATTCTGGACAACACTCACTCTCGGCAACACTCACTCTCGGCAACACTCACTCTCGGCAACACTCACTCTCGGCAACACTCACTCTCGGCAACACTCACTCTCGGCAACACTCACTCTCGGCAACACTCACTCTCGGCAACACTCACTCTCGGCAACATCACTCTCGGCAACACTCACTCTCGGCAACACTCACTCTCGGCAACACTCTCTCTCGGCAACACTCACTCTCGGCAACACTCACTCTCGGCAACACTCACTCTCGGCAACACTCACTCTCGGCAACACTCACTCTCGGCAACACTCACTCTCGACAACACTCACTCTCGACAACACTCACTCTCGACAACACTCACTCTCGACAACACTCGCAACTGTGTCAGGTGATGCTCACTTATACGTATTGCAAAGGTTTCCAAACCAAATAAATTTAATACTTGATATTGAAAAATCCTACTATAAAATGCTGATAAACCCTGCTATATAATGCTGATAAACCTTGGTATATAATGTTAATAAATCCTGCTATATAATACTGATGAATCCTACTACAGGTCAGCCATCACTAATCCGCCTATCAGTTATCCGGCTCCATCAGTAATCCAGCACTAATTTCGGCTAGCATTATTTTAAATTTCATCATTATACTGACTCAAATTTCATCATTATTCTGACTCAGAAATTGTGCGGATGGTTGTAAATCCACAGCAGCAAGCCAGTGGAGAAAGTTGTGATGAAAATGAAGAAGATGAAAATCAAGAAGATGAAAATGAAGAAGATGAAAATCACCCTCACACAGCTATTGCAAGCCATGCTGGTGACTATTACACTGACAATGTCGTGAAACACTTTAGGATAAAGGAACGAGAGGTACAGGCCTCTATGGACAGATATGTTGTGCGACAGAAGTCCAGTGACTCTGAAGCTGGTCCTAGTGGCATTAAAAGAACAAGGGAAGTAACCCCAGAAAAAGACTTGCTACCTCAAGTGCTAATGGAAGGGGATTCCCCTTCTAAACACTAACAAGATCAACGGTCTCCCCTCCCCCCATCCCATCAATCATCACCAGATCTTCAATAAAGGTAAGTGTCATGTAACTGTGCATGTCTTCTTCAGTTTGTGTGTATTAAAATTAATATTTCGTGTGGTAAAAAAAAAAAAATTTCAATACTTTGGGGTGTCTTGCACGGATTAATTTGATTTCCATTATTTCTTATGGGGAAAATTAACTTGATTAACGATTATTTTGATTAACGATGAGCTCTCAGGAACGGATTAATATTGCTGGTTGAGGGTCCACTGTACTTCTTACTGCGAGGCATGGTGAAAATGGACTACCAAGATGGCGTTCCCACAATGCACCACTGAGTCCCAGATTTTTTCACAGGGTGCACACCCACCACTCAGACCCATTCTCTTTCATGTAGGCCTACCAGCTTTCTCCCGCTTGATTTGAAGCCGCTAGAATTTACGGATATAAAGACGTCAGAAACAGTGGTGCATAAGACGTGTATATATATATATGACCGAAACAGTCAAAGGGTTAAGCCACTCTCAGTTGCCATGAGCTCAGTCTCGTGATGCAGGGGAATATGCTTTATTATTACGCTAATATCAACACTACAGCTTATGTGCCTACCACAATTGTTCTAATATGACATAATGAACAATATAAATAACATAAAAACATATTAAATACTCAAGAATGAATAATATTTAGCATAATACCGAGCAGTTCGATGGAGATATGAATAGGATATGGGATACAAGTACAGTGGACCCCCGGTTAACGATATTTTTTCATTCCAGAAGTATGTTCAGGTGCCAGTACTGACCGAATTTGTTCCCATAAGGAATATTGTGAAGTAGATTAGTCCATTTCAGTCCCCCAAACATACACGTACAAACGCACTTACATAAATACACTTACATAATTGGTCGCATTGGGAGGTGATCGTTAAGCGGGGGTCCACTGTACCATTCTCCTATCCCTGTCTTGTAGGCTTATAATAGAGAAAACAGAGTATAGCACAGGGCTAACTGTGACATACACTCATACTGCACCATAAAACTGAAACAAATAAGCTATTTTCCCTACATATATATCACACATAGCAGCATATGTGTAGAGAACCTAGGATAACCCAAAAAAGTCAGACAAAGTGGCTTATTTCTAGTACCTAGCTTGGGCTAGCCATATATGATTTTTGTTAAATATTCAATTCCCAGCCAGGGTAGAAACACTGCACATGTTTCTTTACACCTGTTGTCTATATTCAATCATCAATAAATGGGTACCTGGGTGTTAGTGGACTGGTGTGGATCTTATCCTGGGACACTGACCTAATTTGCTTGAAATGTTTAGCATAACAAGGGGGCTTTCTACATAGTAGTATGTCACTGATGTCAGCTAGGCCTGTATGCCATGTACATATACGTGTAGTAAATATACAGTAGGGCCCCGCTTTTCGGCGTTCCGCTAACACGACGCTCTCAAATTATGACCAAAACTTTCTATACGGCAAATAGTCTTTCAAATACGACGCAGGCCACCCGGTTTGTTTACATTCTCCATGAGCACATCTCTCTAATATGTAATAATAATCACTCTTGGGCACATTAAATGTCTAATTTTACATCAATATAGACATTTCCATTAATCCATCTATGATATTTTCTTCAAAATTATTTAAGAAACACATTACATAACATATGAACATTTTGTTTATATACTATGGAGGTATGGTAGCCGGGCGCAGGGAAAATACGTCACTCCCCTTAATACATAACGTTTTTGTTTACAATTCTCAGCATGAATTATTCATTACTTCTCCCTTTGTTTATGATGACATCTAAAGGTAGTTGTTAGAAATGATTAAACTCGGTGAACATGGTATGTCGATGGTAATAATATGGCTCTGGACCACATTAAATATCGTGTAGCTATGTAGGTAGGTGTAGGTATGTAGCCCAGGCAGACTACATACCTACTTTATTATTATAACTGATAATTATACGTATGTGTACCTGTACCTAAGTAAACTTACACACTGTGCTGGCATGCAGGTACACATTAAAATCACTAAGAGTGTCTTTTAGTCTTGAAGATGCCATATTAACCCTTTGACTGTTTCCGACGTATAAATACGTCTTACGAGCCAATGTTTCTGACGTATTTATACGCATAAATTCTAGCAGCTTCAAATCAAGCAGGAGAAAGCTGGTAGGCCCACATGTGAGAGAATGGGTCTCCATGGTCAGTGTGCACCATATAAAAAAAATCGGGGAGCCAGTGGTGCATTGTGGGAATGCCATTTCAATTGTCCTTTTTCAGCATGTCTAGCGGTAAGAAATATGTGATTCCCCAGCAAATCCGGGACTCTTCTCTTCCCAAGTGATGCTCTAACACAGATGGAAGTGTCAGTGAAGATCAATTTCATGATTTGGAGGAGTTTGAGACCAAAAGCAATGGAGGAGGAGGAGGGGAGGAAGAGGAGGAGGAGGAGGAGGAGGAGGAGGAGGAGGAGGAGGGGAGGAAGAGGAGGAGGAGGAGGAGGAGGAGGAGGAGGAGGAGGAGGAGGAGGAAGAAGAAGAAGATGTAATAATATTGTTCCCTTGAAGCAAGAAAAAAAAAGTCCACCCCATGACAGTGACAAGATAAGGGGAGATAACATCTGATAAGAGCTGACTTTGATGAGCGTAAACGAGGGTAGAGCTGATAAGGAAATATTATATGACCATCGCCCTCCCTCTGTTTTTGCTGGTACACAAACATTTGTCTGTCTATTTGTCTGTCTGTCAAGCTCACTGTCTGTCCATCTAGCTCTCTGTCTCAGAGAGAGCCACAAGACTGTGTCATCACGTTTACTCACATCTTCAAGCAGAGTATAGCACTTTGTCTGGATTTCTTGGGTTATCCTAGGTAATTTACACTATGTATACTTGTATTTATGTGTACCTGTGAGACAGAGATAGGCAGACAGATAGAAAGAGAGACAGATTGAAAGATATAGAATGAGGGAGAAAGATAATTAGATAGAATGGAGGAGGGGAAGCAGCATCCGACCCCATTGTTTTGACAGGCGGGAGGGGGAGTGAGTAATGAGACAATATGTCACTTTGACAGCTGCCGACTTCTGACTCAAAACAATTATAAGCCACACACTCGCACACAAGACAAGGAGGAGGAAGAGGAGGAGGAAGAGGAAGAGGAAGAGGAAGAGGAAGAGGAAGAGGAGGAGGAGGAGGAGGAGGATGAGGATGAGGATGAGGATGAGGATGAGGATGAGGATGAGGATGATGATGATGATGATGATGATGATGATGATGATGATGATGATGATGATGATGATGATGATGATGATGATGATGATGATGATGATGATGATGATGATGATGATGATGATGATGATGATGATGATGATGATGATGATGATGATGATGATGGATGATGATGATGATGATGATGATGATGATGATGATGATGATGATGATTATTATTGTTTGTTTGTTTGTTTTTGTAAACAAGTTTTGTAAACAATATATTGATAATTATGTTTGTGTGCTTATTGTGTTGTATACAACGAGTGTATATATATACATTGCACCTTACTTTGGTCTCATAGGCCACATAAGTTATGTGAAAAAATAAAATAGTGAAAAAACAAAAAACCTTCAATTACAAGTAAACTAAAGTTTACCGGGTGAGCGGCAGTCGCCGCTGTTGCCATACGCGGCTCATTTTCTGCAAACTTCACGGCTCTACATCTCGGTAAGTACCGATGGCAAAAATTTTTTTTTTGGACTAAAACACTCAGAAAAATAATCTTAACATTTTCATAAGAAAAAATAATTTTTTTTTTTTTAATATTTGGCGACATAGAATGACAGTTTCAGAAAGGGGCCTGAAACAGTCAAAGGGTTAATGATGATAATAACACAATAATAATCACTCTAAGGAGCATTAAATATCGTATAAAATGTTATTATAGACATTTTGCTTAAACCAGCTAAATACACCCCACAGTAGAATAAATTAACCCTTTGACTGTTTCAGGGCCCTCTCTGAAACTGTCATTCTATGTCGCCAAATATTCGAAAAAAAAAAAAAAATTTTTTTCTTATGAAAATGTTAGGAATATTTTTACTAGTGTTTTAAGCCTAAAAAAAAATTTTTGCCATCAGTACTTACCGAGATATAGAGCCGCAAAGTTTGCAGAAATTGACGTGCGTACGGCAACAGCGGCGACTGCCGCCCACCCGGTATTCTTTTATTTACTCTAATTCAAAGGTTTCTTGCATTTTTCAATATTTTTCTTTTCCAGGTAACTTATGTGGCCTGTGAGACCAATGTAAGGTGCATTGTTCAAATATACACTCATTATTTACAACACAATAACAGAACAAACTTTATCACTATTAGTTTGTGTATACACTTTGTTTACACAAACAAACAATACAAAACAATGTTTATTACTAGTGTTCCATAATATATATACATATGTACAGTCACTAACCACGTTCCTAGAACTGCTGCAGCTTGTGGAACTCTTTGAAACATGGGTATATGCAGAGGGGCACTTCACACTCCTCACACATAAAACGAGTGTCTCTGCGTGTTTGTGGGCGTTTTGTGGTATGCATACATACATAACACCTCTTCTGAGCATTTTTCTTGGCAGTAGTAGGAGGCAGTTGTATGGGGTAGTGATCACCAGGCCTCATACGAGATGACGTCTGTGGGCACTGGTCTATTGCAGGAGTTGCTCCTTTGTACTTTGCAATTATTTGTCTGATTACTGACAGGCAAAATTCACCATATTTTGGTGTTTAGTTGGTCTTCAACTTGTATATTTTAAATAAGCATTTAGCATAGAGATATCAACAAGATGGAAAAAAAGTTTGATATACCACTTATAACTCTTGCGTACACAGTCTGCAAACCCAATCTGCATGTCACATTTGTCCACTAAGCGCATATTGAGGTTGTAGTCCATGACAGCTGCAGGCTTTAGAATGGGTTCATTGGTCTCTCTGTTGTCCCTGCCACTGGGTCCCCATTTCGTTTGTGTGAACTGATGTCAACAATGTGACATCACGTTGTCATGCCACCGAAATGCCATGATGTCATTGGCAGCAAAGGCTTGCACCTCACCTCTGCGAGTGCCAGCGTCGAACCTTGGCATATGTTTGCGATTACCACGCACTGTGCCACACACGTCTGTCAAGTTCACTCGCAAGAAATCACTGAGTAAGGGGCTTGTGTACCAGTTATCAGTAAATAACATATGCCCCTTACCAAGATATGGTTCCATCATTGTTCGAACCACATCACCAGAGATACCCAATAACTTCATGGTATCTCTCAAAGTATTACTGCCAGTGTACACAATAATATCTAAAACAAGACCACTTCTGCAATCACACAGTACAAATAGCTTTATACCAAAGCGTTTCCTCTTGCTTGGTATACAGTGGACCCCCGGTTAACGATTTTAATCCGTGCAAGAGGGCTCATCGTTATGCGAAATAATCGTTATGCGAATTAATTTTCCCCATAAGAAATAATGGAAATAAAATTAATCCGTGCAAGACGCCCAAAGTATGAAAAAAAAATTTTTTTACCACATGAAATGTTAATTTTAATACACACAAACTGAAAAAGGCATGCACAATTACATGACACTTACTTTTATTGAAGATTGGTGATGATTGATGGGATGGGAGGAGGGGAGAGCATTATCTTCTTACTGTTTAGAAGGGGAATCCCCTTCCATTAGGGCTTGAGGGAGCAAGTCCCCTTTTTTGGGGTTACTTCCCTTCTTCTTTTAATGCCATAGGACCAGCTTCAGAGTCACTGGACCTCTGTCGCACAACAAATCTGTCCAATAGAGCTCTGTACCTCCCGTTTCTTCAAGACTTTCCTAAAATGGGCCATAACATTGTCATTGAAATAGTCACAAGCACGGGTTGCAACAGCTGTGTCAGGGTGATTTTTCATCTATAAAGGTTTGCAGTTCAAACCACTCTGCACACATTTCCTTAATCTTTGAAGTAGGCACAATGGATTCCACAACTGGATAGGCTTCTCAGGGTTAGCCCCAAACCCTTCAAAATCTTTCTTAATTTCCATACTAATTCTCACCCTTTTTACCACAGGGTTGGCACTAGAAGCTTTCTTGGGGCCCATGGTCACTTATTTTCCAGAAACACCACCGAAAACACTGTAATAATACGAAATATTCCGAGTGTATGCTTGGATGTTACCGCGGAGGCTGGCTGGTAAACAATGGGACGGCCGGCACATGTGAGGGCACATTGGACGCGTCTCGGACGAAAATCGGTATGCGGGTTTTAATCGGTATGCGGGGCAAAAATTTTGCGATAAAAGTAATCGTTATGCGGAAAAATCGCTATGCGATGCCATCGTTATGCGGGGGTCCACTGTATATTGCTTGAGAGTCTTCCTTTGAATAAAATCAAGGACTCATCAATAACAAGCTTCCTGAAGGGATAAAAATACATGCAGCACTTTTGTTTCAGGTACATAAAACACATTTCTTATCTTATATAACCTGTCGCTTCTGTCAGGCCTGGTTTTGTCTGAAAAGTGTAACATACGCAACAGTATCAGGAAACGATTGACACCTATAATGTCACTAAAACCTGGAGTTGAAATCAGGCGATCTGTTGTCCAGTATGTGGTGACAGTGTGCTTATACACATGTGGCATAAGCATTATTGTGGCAAAAAACAGGTACATCTCTGCCACAGTTGTCTCCTTCCACTTGTGTAGCCGTGATTTTGGTGAGAGAATTGTATTTGCCAGTATGTATTTGTTTCCCTGACAATGATGTCCATCAGGGGTTCATCGAAAAATAACTCAAAGCAGTCCAGTTCACTGGCATTGTTCCCAAGTGGACAAGATGGCTTTATTCCACTTTGTGTTTCATCAAAGTCATGGGGACTGGGAACAAACTCGTCACCGTCCTGCCAATCCCAGATGCGGTCTGCTGGTGGGGTCTGGATATTGTACCGTGGTTGTGGCTGTGCAGGTTGTGGTGGTGCAGGTTGTGGCAGTGTGGGGTAGGGTGAGGCTGGTTGTTCTGCTGAGTCAGCCGCGTGGCTAGTAGCGTGGCCCGGTGATGGTGCCACATGGCCCGTGCCACCCTCACTATCACCACCACTGCCTCCTCCCTCACTGTCACCATTCATACCCTTCGTTACAATATCGTCATCTTCACTATCAGGTCGTGGTGTTGGGCCACGGGATGTGCTCCCAGAGTTTCTCCTTCCCCTTGGAACAACATATGAAACACTACCAGACCGCATGCTACGTCGTACATACTGGCGCTTCACTGGGGAATATTCACTCTCACTGTCACTAGAACTGCTTTCAATGACCTTGAAATCACTATCACTATCACTATCACTATCACTGCTATCATCAGGGTGTTGTACACGACCAAATAGTTTCCTCTTTCGTCCCTGGTACAGGCGAACGTGAACGTGAACAAGCCGGCACAGCACCAGAGGTCGAAGGTTGTGGGTCATCTGGGTTTTCGTCACTATTTACGTTATCCTGGGCACTTTTTTCGGTAACACTCACTTGAAAACCCTTGAATTCACTGTCACTGACACTTTCATCGCTGTTAGAGCTATCACTTGGGAACAAAAGACCTCCAATCCGCCGAGGAGTGAGGAACTTCTTACCGAGAGGCATGGTGAAAATGGACTGACAACATGGCGTTCCCACAATGCACCGCTAGGTCCCAGATTTTTTTCACAGGGTGCACACCGACCACTGAGACCCATTCTCTCCCGTGTAGGCCTACCAGGCCTTTGGCGCTCGATTTGAAGCCGCTAGAATTTGTGCGTATAAATACGTCAGAAACATTGGCTCGTAAGACGTATTTATACGTCGGAAACAGTCAAAGGGTTAACATTAATATGAGATGTGGTAGCCAAGCAACTTGTAGGACTTGTGGTAGCCAGGCAACTTGTAGGACTTGTGGTAGCAAGGCAACTTGTGGTAGCCAGGCAACTTGTAGGACTTGTGGTAGCCAGGCAACTTGTAGGACTTGTGGTAGCCAGGCAACTTGTAGGACTTGTGGTAGCAAGGCAACTTGTGGTAGCCAGGCAACTTGTAGGACTTGTGGTAGCCAGGCAACTTGTAGGACTTGTGGTAGCCAGGCAACTTTTAGGACTTGTGGTAGCCAGGCAACTTGTAGGACTTGTGGTAGCCAGGCAACTTGTAGGACTTGTGGTAGCCAGGCAACTTGTAGGACATGTGGTAGCTAGGCAACTTGCAGGACTTGTGGTAGCAAGGCAACTTGTGTTAGCCAGGCAACTTGTAGGACTTATGACGAAAACCAGATGCGTTAATCTGGTTTGTTTACATTATGTTTGGGTGGGATGGGGAGGGCTCCCCTTCCTGGCTACCCATACTTCCCAACCTGACTTCATACAAATAAAACTCACTCCTCACCTACATTAAGACTACAAATATTTAAAGGTAATTAACGAGTGTACTATATATGCATTTTATCACTCTAGGGAGCTTAATGTTGTAGTAGGTATAAGTGGCCAAGCAGAATGCCGTACCTCCCACACAACTTTCTACAAATAATTACTTTTTTACCTCTCACCCTACATTAAGACCATTAAGACTACAAATATTTTAAGGTAAGTAATGCGTCTACTGTATATGCATTTTATCGCTCTAGGGAGCTTTAAGCATCGTAGTATAGTTTGTGTGGGGGGGGGTGGCCAGGGGGTTACCACCCTGCTTTTTTGATAAATATCTCATCTTTTGCCCTACATTAAGATAAAAAATTTTTTGAGGTAAATAATGAGTGTATGTGTGTGTTTTTATTTTTAATCCCTGTTCTTTTGTAACTTAATATTTTTTAGTGTAAATTGTTATTGGAAATTTTAGCATTTTAAAAATTTAAAAAAAAATGGATTTCCCCTTTGGTAAAGTTCTTTCAGCGTAGCCGGGAAACCTAACCTGAAAAAAAAGTGGGGCCCTACTGTATTATTATTTATTACTTTTTTCTTTCAGTTTTTGGGTGGGCTGTTTTTTAAAACTTGGGCAATGTAGTGAAAAGATGCTTCTTAAGTACACCAAAATGAAAAAAATCAGACCACAAATAAAGAGTTCACTTTAGCCATTAGCCTCCCTTAGCGGTTATTTTCGTTGGTTTTTAAAGGGTTTGTTTCTCGTTTTTTTGGGTTTTCCATTGTAGAAGGGAAGATATATTATGGAAATAGATTGGTTTTGAGGGGTTTCACACGAAAAGTACCTTAAAACTGAGCTCAAAGTATCGGGAATGTTCGATTTTTACGATGTTAAATGAATTTGTGTCAGTGTGTTATTTAATTTTATTAGTGTATTCTAACCTAACCACTCTGTAATTGGAAAAAATCAGTAATCCGCAACAAAAGGTCCCATTGATGCTGGGATTTGTGATGGGCCTGTGCGTATAAAAACGAGTGTACAATTCCCCAAAAAATTTTTGCATTCTTTTTAGGTCGTTCCCTTGGTGTCATAACCAGTCCTTCAACATGGAGAAGAAACCCAAAACCCGGCGTCGTTTCAAACAAACAACGAACCCTTTTATCCATTCTCTGAAAACTGTCAAGTGCCACTTCAAGATTCTTTCCTTTTTTCCTTGGCTGTTACCCTGTTTCTTGGGTTTCTCGCTATTTTATTTTTTATCTCGACTTTTCAATTCGTATTCATTTTTGATGGAGACCAAGTACTTCTTCAAATGACTATGACTAAAAAAACCCCTTTTTTCATACAAAATGTTGGGGGAGGGATTTCAAATCCAGGGCGACTGGAAAATTCATCTGGGTCCTGCAGCCCCTTTTGAAAAATGGGCAAGCGAAAGATACTTTGTCCAAAACCTAGCAAAGTCAGAAAATTGTTACTCAAATGCAGTTATAAAAGCCATGCATCACTTCTTGTTTATGGTTCGTTTTCATTGTCTATCACGTCTGAAGACCTCAAAGATTCTAAGGTATTTTTTTTAAAGGGCTTCATCCTTTCCTCCACTGGTTTGATCTAAATTAAAAAAAGGGACGGGCATTTCAGGTTTTTCCCCCTGTGTGTTGGGAACATGTAAGATTTCGAGGGTTCCAAAAATATAACCCGTTGTATCCTGCTTAGCTGCTATTTCACCACCCTGTTGGGTGATTTTACAATCACAAAAAATGCCAGGTTTTTTTCCTCATTATTTGATGAACCAATTCAATTCAATTCAAGTTTTTCTCTATAAGGGTTTTCAAAGTGTGGTTTAAGGTTTTGGGTTTATGTGGTTTACTGTTTTTAAAATACTAATTTTCAGAGGGGGCCCCTAGGACATCTAGCATGGCTAGGTTTCGAGCAGACTTAGATTAATTTTTTTTTTTTTTTTTTTTTTTCACAAGTCAGCCCTTTCCCCCGAGGCAGGGTGGCCCAAAAAAAAGAAAATCCCCAAAAGAAAAAAACTTTATCATCATTCAACACTTTCACCTCCTCACACATAATCACTGTTTTTGCGAGGTGCTCAGACACAAATTTTGAAGAATACGTATAAGTACACAACATATCCTCCAAATGTAATACCCCAAACCCCCTCCTTTAGGTGCAGGCATTGTACTTCCCTTTTCCCAGGACCAAGCCCGGCTATATAAAAATAATGGTTTCCCTGAACCCTTTCCTAAATATTCCCTGCTCCACTCAAAGATGTCAGGCCCCCAAATTTATATTGTCTATTCACCTATCAAACCCCGTCATGCACGCGTGGAGCCCAAAGCCCTCGCCACAAAATCCTTCCCCCTTCCCTTTCCCAACCTTTTCGGGGAGACCCCCCCTCGTCCTTTCCTACAGTTTTAAAATTTGCTCCCCATGTCATTTTTTTGATCCTTCTCTCTAAAAGACCAAACCCCTCAAAACCCCCCTTTAGCCCCCCCCGACTAATATTTTATTAATCAATACCTTCTCCTAATTTCCAAAAATCCAAATTTTTTGCAAAATTTTACAAACCCCAAATTGCCCTTAGACATCTCCCCTGCCTCCAACCCCCCCTTGCCCACTGCATTTACAACCAAGCTACACCCATATAAGAGTGTTGGTACTACTTTACTTTTTTACATTTCCCCTTTTTTGCCTCCTAGATAACCTTTTTTGACTCCACTATATTCATGCACCACTGCCTTTTTTCCCTTTATCAATTTATGATTAAAACCCCACCTTCATAAAAAACCCCCCCGGCAGTCAATCCCCAAGTATCTGAAAACATTCACTTCTTCCCCTTCTCCTCCTCCCCAAATTTGAATCATTTTTTTTTTATCTAAATATTTGATACCTCATCACCTTACTTTTTCTAGTTTACTTTCAACTTTCCCTTTCACACATCCCAAATCATCCCCCAACCTTTGCAATTTTTTTTTTAGAATTATAAAACAGTATCATCAGCAAAAAGTAACTGTGTCAATTCCCATTTTGTTTGTTTCCCAAATTTTTAAACCCCCCATCTATTAAAAATTTTAACCCCTTTACGTCGCGGCCCGTATCATATGTTTACAAGGTAACCCTGTTTGACGTTTATACTCATAAAAACTAACGGCTTCAAATCAAGCAGGGAGAAAGTTTGGGAGGCACACTGTGAGAGAATGGGTCTGTGTGGTCAATGTGCACCATATAAAAAAAATCCTGGAGCACGCAGTGCATGAGAAAAAAAAAACTCCGACCGTTTTTTTTAATTAAAATGCCGACTATGTGGTCTATTTTCATATAGTATTTATGGTTGTATTCTCGTTTTCTTGGTCTCATGTGATAGAATGGAAAACATATTATAGAAATAGAGGTGATTTTGACTGATTTTACTATAAAAAGAACCTGGAAATGGAGCTCAAAGTAAGGGAAATGTTTGATTTTTGCCAATGTTCAAAAGTAAACAAATGATGTCATTGTCTAATATGCAGTCATGAATGGGTTGATATTATTTATACAAATATTACAGTATTGCAGTAGTTTGCATAATAGTAAGATTCTATTTTTTGTTTGAATAAAAATTCAAAATAGAAAGCAAGAGTAATATCAGAGGGGCCTGGAGACATGACTGATGAACAAAGAAAATGTTATTTTAGAGCCAGGAATGTCTGCATTGTTCATTCTAGACCTTATTTTGAAATTGTCATATTTTTTAATTTTCGTGAAATTGGCCAAATTACAAATTTCTGACCACATTATTGGGTAGTTGAAATCAGTAAATGGGAGTTTCTTGTACTCAATCGATAGAAAAAATAGAGTTCTAAAGAAATAGCTATGAGTTTGGCTGACTAGAACAACGGAATTAGCCGAACATATGGCTCAAAGTGAGCGAAATCGCCAATTTGTAAATATCGCCAAGGTCGCTAACTTCGCGAGAGCATAATTCCGTCAGTTTTCCATCAAATTTCATTTTTTTTGGTGTCATTACAACCGAGAAAAGATTCTCTATCATTTCATAAGAAAAAGTAATTTTTTTTTTTTTTTTTTAAATTTTGCGACACTAGGATTGGGGGTTGCGACAGTCAAGGGGTTAAACAACCATGGTGACATTACACATCCCTGTCTAAGACCTACTTTTACCGGGAAGTAATCTCCCTCTCTTCTACACACCCTAACCTGAGCCCCACTATCCTCATAAAAACTCTTTACAGCATTTAGTAACTTACCACCTATTCCATATACTTGCAACATCTGCCACATTGCTCCCCTATCCACTCTATCATATGCCTTTTCTAAATCCATAAATGCAATAAAAACTTCCCTACCTTTATCTAAATACTGTTCATATATATGCTTCATGTAAACACTTGATCTACAATCCCCTACCCCCACTGAAAACCTCCTTGCTCATCGCAATCCTACATTCTGTCTTACTCTAATCTTTCAATAATAAACACCTACCGTACACTTTTCCTGTTATACTCAATAAACTTATTCCTCTATAATTTTTACAATCTCTTTGTTCCCCTCTCCTTTACATAAAGGGACTATACATGCTTCCGCCAATCCCTAGGTACCTTCCCCTCTTTCATACTCATACATTTATTAAACAAAAGTACCAACCACTCCAACACTATCCCCCCTGCTTTTAACATTTCTGTCATGATCCCATCAGTTCCAGCTGCTTTACCCCCTTTCATTCTCCGTAATGCCTCACATACTCCCCCACACTTACATTCTGCTCTTCTTCACTCCTAAAAGATGGTATACCTCCCTGGCCAGTGCATGAAATTACCACCTCCCTTTCATCCTCAACATTTAAAAGTTCCTCAAAATATTCTCACCATCTACCTAATACCTCCCTCTCCCCATCTACTAACTCCCCTACTCTGTTTTTAACTGACAAATCCATACATTCCCTAGGCTTTCTTAACTTGTTTAACTCACTCCAAAATTTGTTCTTATTTCATTAAAATTTCTTAACAGTGCTCTCCCACTCTATCATCTGCTCTCCTTTGCACTCTCTTCACCTTTCTTTTACTCTCCATATACTCTGCTCTTCTTATAATGCTTCTGCTTTGTAAAAACCTCTCATAAGCTAACTTATTCTCTTTTATCACATCCTTTACTTCATCATTCCACCTGCCCCCACCCTCCTATAACCACAAACTTCTCCCACATTCTAATACTGCATTTTTAAAACTCATCCAACCCTCTTCAACCCCCCCACTACTCATCTTTGCACTAGCCCACCTTTCTGCCAATAGTCGCTTATATCTCACCTGAACTTCCTCCTCCCTTAGTTTATACACTTTCACTTCCCTCCTACTTGTTGTTGCCACTTTCCTCTTGTCCCATCTACCTCTTACTCTAACTGTAGCTACAACTAAATAATGATCCGATATATCAGTTGCCCCTCTATAAACATGTACATCCTGGAGCCTACCCATTAACCTTTTATCCACCAATACATAATCTAACAAACTACTTTCATTACGTGCTACACCATACCTTGTATATTTATTTATCCTCTTTTTCATAAAATATGTATTACTTATTACCAAATCTCTTTCTACACATAGCTCAATTAAAGGCTCCCCATTTACATTTACCCCTAGCACCCCAAATTTACCTACTACTCCCTCCACAACATTTTTACCCACTTTAGCATTAAAATCCCCAACCACAAGTACTCTCACACTTGGTTCAAAACTCCCCATGCATTCACTCAACATTTCCCAAGATCTCTCTCTCTCTACACTTCTCTCTTCTCCAGGTGCATATACACTTACTATAACCCACTTTTCACATCCAACTTATTTTACTCCACATAATCCTTGAATTAATACATTTATAGTCACTCTTTTCCTGCCATATCTTATCCTTCAACATTATTGCTACTCCTTCTTTAGCTCTAACTCTATTTGAAACCCCTGACCTAATCCCATTTATTCTTTCACTGAAACTCTCCCACCCCCTTCAGCTTTGTTTCACTTAAAGCCAGGACATCCAGCTTCTTCTCATTCATAACATCCACAATCATCTCTTTCTTATCATTTGCACAACATCCACACACATTCAGACTTCCCACTTTGACAATTTTCTTCTTATTCTTTTTAGTAATCTTTACAGGAAAAGGGGTTACTAGCCCATTGTTCCCGGCATTTTAGTTGACTTTTACAACACGCATGGCTTACGGAGGAAAGATTCCTATTCCACTTCCCCATGGATATAAAAGGAAAAGTAATAAGACCAAGAACTATTAAGATAAAATCAAAGAAAACTCAGATGAGTGTGTATAAATAAACGTGTACATGTATGTGTAGTGTGACCTAAGTGTAAGTAGAAGTAGCAAGACACACCTGTAATCTTGCATATTTATGAGACACAAAAAAAACACCAGCAACCCTACGATCATGTAAAACAATTACAGGTTTTTGTTTTACATTTACTTGGCAGGACGGTAGTACCTCCCTGGGTGGTTGCTGTCTACCAGATTATGGTAATAAGGCTAGGTGACTACATCATAATTTGTGAGTTTAGCAATGTAAATGCTTTTGTTTTGGCACAATACAGTGTCTATATTGGAGTATCATAGGCAAACTTATGACTAGTTAGGATTTATTATTTTAAGATTAAGATTAGTATTTCTGGGTTTATAGTCAGTGGGTGAGTGAGTGTAATTGTGAACCACCAGGTGGTTATCATGTTGTTAGTTGTCGGGGTGGATCAGGGAGATAAGATGTTTTCTAACTGCAGTTTTGAAAGTGATGAATGTGTCTGCAGTTCTAGAGTTTTCAGGTAGGGTGTTCCAGATTTTAGGTCCTTTGAAATACATTGAATTTTTGTAAAGGTTTAGTCGAACACGGGGAAAGTCACAGAGATGTTTGTGTCTGGTGTTAGGCCTGTGGATCCTGTCACAACTATCAAGAAAGCATTTTAGGTTAAGATTAATATTGGAATTTAAGGTCCTGTAGATATAGATTGCACAGTAGTAAGTGTGGATGTTCTGAACAGGGAGTAAGTTTAGATCTATGAAGAGTGAGGGGGGTGTGTTGCCAGGGATGGGATTTAGTGATTATTCTTACTGCAGCTTTTTGTTGGGTTATTATTGGCTTTAGGTGTGTTGCTGCAGTTGAACCCCAAGCACAGATACCATAGGTGAGGTATGGATATATAAGTGAATGGTATAGTGTGAGAAGGGCACTTTGTGGCATGTAGTATCGTATCTTGGAGAGGATCCCCACCGTTTTGGATACATTTTTTGTTATATGTTGGATATGGGTGCTGAAATTTAGGTTGTTGTCGAGGTATAGGCCAAGGAATTTGCCCTCATTATGTCTGGCTAGAGTGTTGTCGATCTTTATGTTAAGTTGCGCAACACCTGCTCTGCTACCAAACATAATATAGTAGGTTTTGCCAGCGTTAAGTGTAAGTTTATTGGCTGTCATCCAAGTCGATATTTTGAGCAGCTTCTCATTAACAATGGTGTTGAGGGTGGCAAGATTAGGGTGGGAGATGGGTGTTGGGATATGTTTGGAAGATCATTGATGTAAATAAGGAAGAGCAGGGGTCCAAGGACACTTCCCTGCAGAACTCCAGTATCAAGTGGCTGTGTTGTTGATGCTGTGTCTTTAATGGTGACATACTGATACCTATTAGAAAGGTAGGATTTAAAATATGCAAGCACATGGCCTCTTATACCATAGTGGTCAAGTTTGTGGAGTAGGATGCTGTGGTCTACTGTGTCAAACGCTTTTCTTAGGTCAATAAAAATTCTTAGCGGATATTCCTTATTTTCCAATGCTGTGTAAAGCAGGTCTAGCATTTTTATAATTGCATCATTAGTGCTTTTATTTTTCTTGAATCCAAATTGGCAGGGGCTGAGTATGTTTTGTGACATTATAAATGAATATAGTCTCCTGTGCACGAGTTTCTCGAAGATTTTGGATAGCAATGGTAAGTTTGATATTGGTCTATAGTTGTTTACGTCTGTAGGGTCACAACCTTTATGTATTGGTGTAACCCTTGCTGTCTTGAGTAGTATCAGGAAAGTGCTAGTTTCTAGTGACTTGTTAAAAAGTAATGTAATAGCATGCGAAAGGACATGGGTCGCTCGCTTGTACAATAATGGTGGGACGCGAGAAAAATTCCCCAAGTTATTTTTAAGTGACTTTATGATCGCGGTGACTTCCGTGGGCTCAGTTGGTACAAGATAGAAGGAATTTGGGTAATTCCCATCTAGGTAGTCCCCAGCACAGGCATTGGTACGTGGGATTTTACTGGCGAGATCAGATCCTATGTTTGAGAAGAAGTCGTTTATCTTGTTAGCTGTATCAGTGGGATGCAGTGGTGTTTCATGAGGTTTAGTTAGAACAATATTCTTGGTTTTTTCAGTTTGTGGGTCCCCAGAATCTGGTTAAGTGTTTTCCAGGTCTTTTTTAAATCTCCTCTTGTGTCAGTGAATCTGCTGGAGTAGTACAGTTGTTTGGCTTTCTTTATTAATTTGGTGAGAACTGCTGAATATTGTTTAAGAATATCTTTGTGTATTAAGCCCTGTCTATATTGTTTTCATATCGGTGTTTCTTATCAATGGATTTCAGAATTCTGCTGGTTAGCCATGGGCAACCAAGCCATTTTATTCGTGATCTGTTTCGTTTTTATAGGACAATGTTTGTTGTATAGTCTAAGTATTTTGTTAAGAAAAATGTCTGTCCAATCACCAATACCACTGGCATTGGAGAATTTGTAGGCCAGTCAACAGTCTCTAGGTCTGCTGTGAAATTCTTTATTGAGGCCTCGTCATGGAGTCTAAATGAAAACTTTGTTGTATTCCAGTGGTGGCTTACTAATGTTTGTTAAGAGGAAGGTTGGGTAGTGGTCAGTAGTGCTGTCTGTGATTATCCCTGATTTAAGGGGGGCTAGTATATTGGTCCATATGTGGTCTATTATGGTTGCACTTGTCTCAGTCAGCCTGGTTGGTTTAGTTATTGTTGGTATGAGAAGTGTGTTGTTCATATTGTTGATGAAATCAGTTACAGTCTGATCATCTGGTATGCCAAGGTTGATATTGAAGTCTCCAGCTAAGAGAAGGTGGTGCTTGTTCATCTGTCTGTTTGTTATTAGTGACTTTAAATTCTCACTGAAGTTTGGGATGTTTGTGTAGGGTATCCGGTATATGGCACCGATTGTTATTGGCGTCTTGAGGTTTTTTTACAGTAAAATTAGCAAAAATGTATTCCCCATATTCATCACTAAAGCAATTAGTGCTAATACAAGATAGTTGGTTAGAGTAATAGATTGCAGTACCACTCCCAACTTGGTATGGTCTGCAGTTGTGGATTGGTGTGTATCCTGGTAGTGGGTAGATATCAATTGTGTCTGATCATCTGGTAGGCCAAGGTTGATATTGAAGTCTCCAGCTAAGAGAAGGTGGTGCTTGTTCATCTGTCTGTTTGTTATTAGTGACTTTAAATTCTCACTGAAGTTTGGGATGTTTGTGTGGGGTATCCGGTATATGGTACTGGGGAGGATGTGGAAGAGTTGGTGGAGGAGGACAATGAAGAACTAACCACTGATGAGCTGCTAGATCAACTTCAACAGCAAGAGGCCACACCTGAGGAAATTGCTTCAGAGGAGGAGAGAGAGAAATTGAAGAAGTTGCCTACTTCAAAGATTAAGGAAATCTGTGCAAAGTGGCTTGAAGTGCAAACCTTCATGGATGAAAATCACCCTCAGACAGCTATTGCAAGCCGTGCTGGTGACTATTACACTTACACTGTTGTGAAACACTTTAGGAAAGTCATAAAGGAACGAGAGGTACAGGGCACTATGGACAGATATGTTGTGCGACAGAAGTCCAGTGACTCTGAAGCTGGTCCTAGTGGCATTAAAAGAAGAAGGGAAGCAACCCCGGAAAAGGACTTGACACCTCAAGTCCTAATGGAAGGGGATTCCCCTTCTAAACACTAAAACCATCCAGTCTCCCCTCCTCCCATCCCATCAATCATCACCACATCTTCAATAAAGGTAAGTGTCATGTAACTGTGCATGTTTTCTTAAGTTTGTGTGTATTAAAATTAATATTTCATGTGGTAAATTTTTTTTTTTTCATACTTTTGGGTGTCTTGCAAGGATTAATTTGATTTCCATTATTTCTTATGGGGAAAATTAATTCACATAACGATAATTTCGCATAACACTGAGCTCTCAGGAACGGATTAATAGCGTTATGCGGGGGTCCACTGTAATGGAAATCAAATTAATCCGTGCAAGACACCCAAAAGTATGAAAAAAAAAACTTTTACCACATGAAATATTAAGTTTAATGCAATAGAATAATTACAATAACAACAATAACAATAAAATAATATCAATATAATAATTGACACTTACCTTTAATAAAGATCTGGTGATGATTGATGGGATGGGAGGAGGGGAGTGTGTTGAACCTACTGTTTAGAAGGGGACTCCCCCTCCATTAGGACTTGAGGTAGCTTTTTCCTCCTGATTAATGTAGGTCCTGCTTGGCAATTTCTTCCAAAACAGGCCTGTTTTGTCACAATTAAACACTTGTTCAGGTTTCAATCCTTCAGCCTCCATATACTCCTTGAATTCATGCACATATTTTTCAGCCACTTTGTGGTCTGAACTGGCAGCCTCACCATGCCTAATCACACTATGTATGCCACTACAATTCTTAAATCTTTCAAACCAACCTTTGCTGGCCTTAAATTCACTCACATCACCACTAGTTGCAGGCAATTTCTTTACCAAATCGTCACGCAACTGCCTAGCCTTTTCACAAATGATCGCTTGAGAGATGCTATCTCCTGCTATCTGTTTTTCATTTATCCACACCAATAACAGTCTCTCAATATTTTCTAACACTTGCGGTCGCTGTTTCGTAATCACAGTTGCACCTTTTGCAAGAACAGCTTCCTTGATTGCCATTTTCCTGCTCACTATAGTAGAGATGGTTGATTGGGGTTTACTATACAACCTGACCAGCTCAGACACACGCACTCCACTTTTGTACTTTGCAATTATCTCTTTCTTCATTTCAATAGTTATTAGCACCCTTGGTCTCGAAGGGTCGGCACTAGAAGCTTTCTTGGGGCCCATGGTGACTTATTTTGCAGAAACAAGCACCAAAAACAGTGATAATATGGATAATATGGAATGTACCGAATGTATCCTTAGATGCGTGCACACTGGCTGGCTTGTAAACACTGGTACACACAGGGCAGCTCATGCCACATGTGGACAAGTCTCGTATGAATCGCATCGCATACCGGGTTTTGTAACGGGAACCGAGTCAAATTTTTGGCGATATAATGCATCGGTTACCGGATTTATCGGATACCGTTAGCATAGCGAACCGGGGGTCCACTGTATTTGCATGGAATTAAAGCAAGAAATCATTGATAAGCACAGACTAGGTACAAGGGTTAAGGACTTGGCTAGTGAGTACAAGCGTAGCCCCTCTACTATATGTACAATACTAAAGCAGAAGGAGTCTATAAAGGCTATAGCATCAGCAAAGGGCATTACAGTAATTTCTAAGCAGCAGACCTCTGTCAATGAAAAGGTGGAAAAGCTGCTGTTGACATGGTTGATGGAGAAACAGCTCACAGGAGATACGTAGTGTAGTGAGATAAACATAAAAATTGTACATAGCAGTTCTTAAGAAAATTGTGAACTCCTGACAGGATAACTCGGCATTTCTTCTCCAAGGTATGTAAATGTCGTATGTACACCAGATTTAATTCAGTTAGCCTCACAAACTCTGTTTTCTCTTATAATAACACCTCTGACATTTTCATAACGAAAATGAGCGACCACTCTCATGACCACAATCCTCCTCCCTCTGCTGCCCACGTAATGACACATTTTATTTATTCTAGAGTGTATATCAGGTTTGTATGTTATTTATATTGTTTATTATGTCATATTAGATGAATTGTGACAGACAAATAAGCCGTAGAGTTGATAACAGGATTATTTTGTCATGCCTCCTAAGAGCAGGAATTCAGCTGGTACGAATTAATTGCATTTCAGTTAATTTAAATGAGGAAAATTGACCCAGCGTATGAACAAATCAGGATATGAAAAAGTCCACAGAGCAGATTAAATTCATAAGCCGAGGTTCCACTGTATACAGTACATACAGAAACAAGATTTATATACAGTAAAAAGACATCCTTTTCTTACCCTTCATCAAGTGCATCATCTAGTTCTTTATTAATATCTGTGCTGTCTTCATTCTCTGTGCTCTCATTAAGCTCTCCTCTGCAATCAAATGTCACACTTCTGGTCAATGTTTCATCATACACTGAAGACTGAAGAGCTGGCATAACAGAATTGTCTGAAACATGCTCACCAATACTGCCCTCTAGTATTGTGTCTGAAGCATGCTCATCAATACTGCCCTCTAGTATTGTGTCTGAAGCATGCTCATCAATACTGCCCTCTAGTACTGTGTCTGAAGAATGCTCACCAATACTGCCCTCTAGTATTGTGTCTGAAGCATGCTCATCAATATTGCCCTCTAGTATTGTGTCTGAGGAGCATTTAGCAATGCTGTTCTCTTCCATTTTCAAAACACATGATGCATTATAATCTCCAGGAGTGTTCATTGGCGTCCTTACAGATTTTTCTTTCTGCAAAATACGTGAAAAAGGTCAATTTTCACTCATACTAAGCAAGCCACCATAAAAAATGAAAAGTCATTACAGGAAAGAAAACATTCAAAAAAAAGCAAACATTGAGCCAACAGATAATAAAGTGAAAAGGATCCTTTAACCCTTTGACTGTTTTGGTTGTATAAATACGTCTTACGAGCCAATGTGTTTGACGTATTAACACGCCAAAATTCTAGCAGCTTCAAATCAAACATGAGAAAGATGGTAGGCCCACATGTGAGAGAATGGGTCTCCATGGCCAGAGTGTGCCACATAAAAAAAATTGGGAAGCCAGTGGTGCATTGTGGGAATGCCATTTCAACAGTCCTTGTTCAGTATGTCTAGCAGTAAGAAATATGTGATTTCCTGGCAAATCTGGGACTCTTCTCTTCCTAAATGATTGCTCAAACACAGATGGAAGTGTCAGTGAAGATCAATTTCATGGTTTTGAGGAGTTTGTGACCGAAAGTAATGCCCAGGATACCAGAAGAAAGAAAGAAAGAAAAAGGAGAAAGGAGAATGAAGGAGAAAGAGAATGAAAGAATGAAAGATAATGAAATATAAAGGAGAAAGGAGAAGAAAGAAAAAAATGAGAAAGAAGAAGAAAGAGAGAAAGATAATTAGGTAGGAAGATGGAGGGGAAGCAAGCATCAGACCCCATTGTTTTGACAGGCGGTAGGGGGAGTGAGTAATGATACAATATGTCATTTTGAAGAGCTGCCGAACCCTGACTCAGCACATTTAGAAGTCCACACACTCACACACACACAACGAAAGTGTCCTGGGACTATATATGTGTATATATATATTATAGAAACCAGAAGGAAGGAAGGAAAGAATGAAGAAAGAAAGAAAGGTAGGTAGGTAGGAAGGAATGATGACACATTTACCTAGGATAACTACCTAACACAACTGTCTGCTACTACTAACTACGTAACACAACTGTCTGCTACTACTATGGGTGTTAGTGGGCTGGTGTGTGTCTTATCTTGAGACACTGACCTAATTTGCCTGAAATGTTTAGCATAACAATGGGCTTTCTATATAGTAGTATGTCACTGATGTCAGCTAGGCCTGTATACCATGTACATGTAGTAAATAAAGACATTATTATTATTATTATTATTATTATTATTATTATTATTATTATTATTATTATTATTATTTTCTCTCAGCTGTTTGTTGGGCAATCTTAACCCTTTCAGGGTCCAGAAGCCAAATTTCAAAATGTGCACCAGGGTCCAAGAATTTAAAAAAAAAATTATTTTTTCTTATGAAATGGTAGAGGATCTTTTTCTGAAGGTAATAAAACAAAAAGTACAAAATTTGATGGAAAACTGATGAAATTATGCTCTTGCGAATTTTTATGTGTCAGTGATATTTATGCAGCGACGATTGTACAGACTTTGACTCCCATTTTAGGCCAATTACATTATTCCAGTCAACCAAATTCTTAGCTACAGGTCCTCCATCACAAATCCGGCATCATTGGCACCTGTAGTGTGCCGAATTACTGAGTTTGCCGGATTACAGAGTGGTTAGGCTAGAATACACTTAATAAAATTAACCAACTTGACTTACACAAAGTTCATTGAACATTCGCAAAAATCGAACATTTCCGCTACTTTGAGCTCAATTTCAAGGTACTTTTCATCATGAAAACAATCAAAATCATGTCTATTTCTGTAATATATCTTCCATTCTATCAAATGAGTCCAAAAAAAAATGAGAATACAACCATAAAAAACATATGAAAATGTACTGAAAAGAGGCGGATAATGGCTGAGAAGTGAACTCCCTTATTTATCGTCCGTCTTTTTTATTTTTGTTGTACATTAAGACGCATCTTTCCATCATACATTGCCCAAGTTTCAATGAGATAGCCCAACAAACAACCGAGAAAAAAAAATATTTCCCAAAAATCATATATGGCAAGCCCAAGCCAGGTACTGGAAATAAGTCACTGACTTTTTTGGGTTATCCTAGGTTCTCTATACATACACTGCTATGTATGATAATCTATGTAACTGTATTTGTGTATACCTGAATAAACTTATTTACTTCTAGTCTGTCAACTGAGTACAAGAAACTGCCCATTCACTTATTTCAATACTCCAATAAAGTGGTCAGAAATTGGCAATTTGGCCAATTTCACACAAATTTCAACAGATGCCAATTTCAAAATAGGGTTCAGAATAAACAATGCAGACATTCCTGGCACTAAAATAACATTTTCTCTGTTCATTAGTCATGGCTACAGGACCCTCTTATATTACTCTTGCTTACCATTTGGAATTTTTATTCACAAAAAAATAGAAGATTTACTGTCATGCAGACTGCTGCATTATTGTAATAATTGTATAAATAATGTCAACCCATTCTTGACTCCGTATTGGAATTTGGACTGGCAGGCAGACAGGTATTGGATGGTGACGTCATTTGTTTACTCTTGAGCTTCGCTAAAGAATAGAACGTTTTCGATACTGTGAGCGCAATTTCAAGGTACTTTTTGTCATGAAAACAATCAAAATCATATTTGTTTCTGTAATATATCTTTCATTCTATCAAATGAGACCGAAAAAAACGAGAATATAACCATAAAAACCATACAAAAATATACCGCTAAGCTGCCGCTAATGGCCTGAGAAGTGAACTCTCCGCTATTTATGGTCTGATTTCTTTCATTTTTGGTGTACGTTAAGAAGTATCTTTCCATCATACATTGCCCAAGTTTTAATAAGATAACCCAACAAATAGTGTTCCTCCTTTCTTATTTAGTGTTCCTCCTTTCTTATGTTCTTATTTGGGTTGGGCAAATGTTTTGTTAGTGGGATGAATTGTAAAGGACCTGCCTAGTATGGGCCAGCAGACCTCCTGCAGTGTTCCTCCTTTCTTATGTTCTTATGTTCTTTACTACACGTACATGTACATGGTACACAGGCCTAGCTGACATCCGTGACATACTACTATATAGAAAGTCGCTTGTTATGCAGAGTATTTCAAGAAAATTAGGTCAGTGTACCAGGATAACACCCACACCAGTCCACTAACACCCAGGTACCCATTTACTGATGAGTGAACATATACAACAGGTGTAAAGAAACATGCCCAATGTTTCACCCTGGCTTGGAATCCGAATATTTACCAAAAAAATCATATAAGGTAAACACCAAATAATTAATTAATAAAAAAGGCACAATACTTTGACTGGAAGATACACAAAATAACCCGCACAACAAAGAAGAGGCTTTACGACGACGTTTCAGGTTCCGACTTTGGACCATTGACAACGTCACACTAACCAAAGTGGAGCAGGACGGCTAATATAGGGCAGGAAAGAGGTGTGGTGGTGGTGGTGGTGGTGGGGTGGTAGTAGTAGTAGTAGTAGTAGTAGTAGTATAAGTAGTAGTATTAGTAAGTAGTATTAGTAGTATTAGTAAGTAGTAGTAGTAGTAGTATAGTAGTATTAGTAGTAGTAGTAGTAGTATGAGTAAGTAGTATAGTAGTAGTAGTAGTAGTATATAGTATAGTACAAAATGGTGTATAATACTGACAAAATAAATTAAGACCCATGCGCAACACACAACACGGGCCAATCCCTATCGTAACGTTTCGCCATCCAGCCACCACTGATGGCGAAACGTCAACAACAAAGACAACCAGACGCCGCACATGTGTCTTAATTTTCATCAGTAGTTGTAGTAGTATAGTATAGAAGAGTGTAGTAAGTAATAGTGTAGAAGAGGAAAATAAGGAGGACGAGCCAGTAAATACAAGGAAGGAGCATAATGCAAGAGAGCTAGTGCCACACTGAGGGAGAGCAAGCGCACAGAGTGCGTGAAAGGGGAAGGTGGTGAAAATAAATGAAGAAGGAACAGAAACACGAGGACAGAAGAGAGAAAGACAACCCAGAGGAGAAAAGGAAAAGAGGAAAGGGAAGAGGGAGAAGAAGAAAAATAAAAAGAAAAAATGAAAGTCAGGTTAAGTCACGGTGTTCTGAAGTTTGAGCATTTTATAATGTAGTGGAAGAGTAAGGCATCTCTAGACGAAGCGAGGGCTAAAGGTTCATACAAGGAAAGTTGGTGTATTAGAGAGGATTTCAACTAGACGCTGACTGTTCGAGTTGGAAGTAGGGAAGACAGTTTTAGCAGAAGAACCTCTTGATGATGTCCTTGATTTCCTTAGAGAGAAGGCCCCATGAAGGGTTTCTTCGTCTCTCCCTAACCTACTGATGTCTTTCTTGATCTTATCCGCTCTGTGTGGACTCTAAACTCCTTTTCCTTCCAAGGGATAATATTATACTCTAAACCTTCGGTGTGCAATGGCTCTCCTCTCTCTCCATGTCCTTGCTAATCTTACATGGAATACTTCGAGACTGTTCTTCTTCCTTACCTCTCGATGTGCAACCTTCACTCTGGCTCCGCAAATTGGGTGGAGACATTTTGCTCTTTGGCACATGACTCCAGTCCCTTCCAACCTTTTCTTGAAGCTCTTAATAATCTTGGCCCCCTTCCATAAGTTTAAAGCTGAATGGGAATCTAATTCCTTGCTTCCTTTCCTTGATGTCCATGTCCACCCACCTCTCAGATACAGTTTTTCCTTTTGCCGTTTATACCGAAAACCTATGCACGAGTGGCATTACATTCACTACGTTTCCTATCATGCTTTCCCTTGTCAAGAAAAGTGTTTTATCATCTCCCTCTTTCTCCATCCCTCCACATCTGTGACCCTTCAGTTCTTCCATACAGAATTTTCCACTCTTAAAAATTCTTTTTCCCCGTTTTGGGCTACCCTTCCCCATTTCATAGCTCTTCCCTCTCCTTTGTTTAAAAGCAATTTTTCTCTCCCAAAACTCTTACTCCGGGGAAAAATCTTCTTTTCCCTCTCCCTTTCCCCTTCTTTTCCCGGGGTCTTTCTAATCAACAATTCTCTCGCCCCTTAGAAAATTAAAAGTTCCCTTCCCCCCGGGACAACATCCTCGCATTTAATCTCGTTATCCCCTTCCCCCCTTTTCCCCCTTTACAGATGTTCTGGGGGTTCAAATTTTTTCTTCCCTCCTTTTTCCCTTTCTTAAATATTTTGGGAAAGGGGTCGATCTCTTTCTGACGGGATTTAGGGAGCCCCCAAAAATTTGGTGTTAGGCTTGCCAACACTAACAATGCTCTTTTCTGTCTGTCTGAGATATGGGCCATCCTTTGACGGGTTTCTTCTCCCAAAAAACTGTCTTCCTACTTCCAACTGAACGGGTCCCCGTTTTGTTGAACCCTTCTAATACAAAATTTTCCCTTTGTAGAACCTTACCCCTTGGTTCGTCTCTGTAGATGCCTTCCTCTCCATTTCATTATAAAATGCCCCAAAAACTTCAGAACCCCCGTTTTTTAAACCTGATTTCCTCTTTTTTCTTTTTCTTTTTCTTTTTTCTTCTTCTCCTTTTTCCCCCTTTCCTCTTTCCTTTTCCCCTCTGGGTTGTCTTTCTCTCTTCTGTCTCTTTGTTTCTGTTCCTTCTTCATTTTTTTCCCCCATTTCCCCCTTTCAGCACCTCTGTGCGCTTGTTTCCCCTCAGTGGGCACAAAAGCTCTTTTGCAGTGCCCCTTCCTTTGTTTTAGGGGTTTGGGCCCTCCTTATTTCCCCTTTTTTAACCCTACCTTTCAAATCTAAAAATACTACAACACTGATAAAATTTAAAGGGGAAAACATGTGCGGCATTGGTTGTTTTTGTTGTGGTTTTTGCCACCCAGTGGGGGCGGGAGGGCCCAAAAAACGTTACGATAGGAATGCCCAGGTGTTGCGCTGTGTTTTTAAATTTTCCCATCTTGTCGGAATTTATATACCTTTTCTTGTACTACTAAAATACCACCCCCTCTTCCGCCTATATAAAAGCCTTTCCTGTTCCATTTCCCGGGGTTATTTGGACTTTGTCAAGGGTTCCAAGTGGGGACCGAAAACGTCGTGTAAGCTTCTTCTTTTATGTTTTTGGGGTTATCTGTGTATGGTTAACCCAACCGGGTACTAGAAAAATAAGCCAGTTGTTGCCCCTTTTTTTGGGTTATCCTGGGTTTTTTCTAAAATTTTGGCTGTCTGTGTGTTAATTATACAGAAAGGGCCCCACTTATATGGCGGTCAGGTTCCAGGCTATGCCTTTTAAAGCGGAAATCGCCGAAAGGGGAAAACCCCCTTTTTTTCCCATTATAAATGCAAAAAAAATATAGAAAAACAATTTTTACACTAGCTTATTTTAAGTTAGAAAAAAGAATTTGGCATCAAAAAAAAAAAAAATTAAAGTAAAACACTTAGTGCACTCATTACTTACCTTAAAATATTTTATAGATTTAAAAAAAAGGGGTGAGACAAGTAGTTTTTAAATTGTAAGGAAAAAGTGGGGTATGTAGGGTTTGTCCCCGGGCTACTAAAACCGGGCCCACATATATTCTTTAATTTAAGCACCCCAGAGCAAAAAAATTTGCTTTAAAACAGTTTACTCATTATTCCCTTTTAAAAATTTTTTGGAGCATTAAAATCTGGGGTGAGATGAGTAGTTTTTGTAAAAAATAAAAAAGGGGGTTGTTGGTACCCACCCAGGTGAACCATCCCAAAACAAACCCAACCCCAAATAATTTTCTATTTATTTATTATTTATTTATTAAAAATTTTTGACCCAAAACTACAGAGGAAAAAAAATACAGATAAGAGCGCTGCCAAACCCAAATTAATATGTTTGCATTACGGGGGGCCCTTAAAAATTTTAAATTTAAAAGATTAACTAAGCAATGATGAAATCAGTGAAAAAAACATTAAGGGTAAACAGATTACTAAAAACCACAAGGGGAGTTTTACAAAAAAGGGTTTCATATGGTTGCTTGCTTGTTGTACATTCAGTCATATGGATTTTATTCTTTTTGGTTGTGTATTTAAAAAATAATAAAGTTGGGGGGATTGGGTTTTGGGTTTTAAAACTTTTATGTGAAATAATTGTGGAAACATTTAAGAAATAAAATTTTATAAGGTTCATTTATTCAGTATTTTTTTGGGTTTGGGGGGTTTGAGTAAGTGATTTTTTGAAAAGAGACTTGAATTTAAAAAACAGGTGTGTTTTTTTTTTATATTTACGGGTAAGGGAATTTCCGATTTTGGGGGCCCCCCTTTTTATGTGCATTGAGTTTTTGCTAGTGGGGAGATGGACACAAGGAACATAAAAAGGGTGATCTGTCCCTTGTGTTATGGTCGGGTGTTCTTTTGGGGTTTTGGCAAGGAGATTTTTGAGGGGGGGTTTAAATTTATCAGAGTTAAGTGTTCTATGTATGAAATAGGTGCAGAAATTAGTAGGGAAATGTTTTGTTTTTTTGGTTTGAGTAGGTTTAGGTATTGAATTTTGGGGGAGTGGGGCTGCCTGTAGTGAGTTTTTGGGTTTCATTTAACTGCAGCCTTTTGTTGGGAAATTTGTGGTCTGAGATGGTTAATTTTTGTTGAGCCCATGCCCCAAATTCCATAGGTGAGTTAGGGGTAAAAAAGGGGGGGAGTGATTGGGGGGCCAGGAGGGTGACTGTGGAGCATAGTACCTTTATCTTCGTTTGTATGCCAAACAGTTTTGGAAAATTTTCTTAAAAATTTTTGTTGTATATGTTTTTGGGAAATTTGGGGTTTTTATTATAAAAGGTGGTTTTCCTAAGTTTTTTTCCCTCGGTAGTTTTTATGATAGGTGATCCATTTTTATTTTTTAAAGAGGGAAATCTGTAGCTCTGTTCCCAAACTGAATGAATTTGGTTTTGGGTAAATTGTTTTTTGGTTAAGTTTTTTTAGTCCTCATCCAGGTAGTTATTTTCTGAAAATTCGGGATTTACGTATTGGCTGGGATGATGGGTTTGGGGTTGGGAAAAAGACTTATGTAGTGTCATCTGCAAAAGTGGGGGTTTGGAAAATTGCAAAAGAAATTTGGTAGGTCATTTATGTATGGAGAAAGAAAAGAGGGCCAAGGAAACTTCCCTGTGGGACACCAACTGTAATTGGTTGGGGCCAAAAGATTTTCCCCCTTTGGGCTACACTTATTGGTTTCTGTTGCTGGGTTTATGACTTGAGGTTTTGGGGGGAAGTGCCCTTTTTATCCCATGGGGTTTTGAAAATTTTACGTGGAGCAAGTAATGGTAACTGTATCAAAAGTTTTACGTAAGCCCAATTGAAAAACCCCCGGGGGAATTCTTTTTTATCTATTGCAGTGTTATATGTTCTAGCATGTGTTAATACATCATTAGTTTTTTTAAATTGGGCCCTGAACCCAAATTTGGCGGGGGTTTGGGAGTTTTGTTTTGGGGGGAAAAGGTAGGAGTAATTGTTTATAAATTTTAATTTTTTCGAAGATTTTTGAGAGGGGTGTAATTTGGAAATTTTGGGCCCCTATAGTTATTTCAATTGTTTGGTTCCTCCTTTTGTGGATCGGGGTTTGGCCTTGCTTTTTTGGGAATTTAATTTTGGGAAGGTGGAGGATTAAGGGAAATTTTTTAAAAGGAGGTTCCCAATGTTTGGGTTTGTTTAGCACTTGTGACACTTTTTTTGGATAAAAAGGGGGGTAAGGTTTTAAATCTCCTGCCTTTTTTTTTAGTGCTTGATAATAAGGGGGATTCGTTTTTGGGTTGGGTCGGGGGCTAGGAAACGTGTGTTGGGGTTTTGTTCCCGGTTTGGGGGTAGTATTTTTGTTGGGGTATTGAGTTTGGGGGTTTTTTTTGGGCAAGGTTTTGCCCTATAGTGGAGAAGAAATCTTTGGTCTTTTGGGCTTTTTCTGTTGGTGGGTTGGGGTTTCATTTTTTTGGGTTTTAATTTTTTTTCCCCAAATTTCGTGAATTTTTTTTTGTTCCCAGAATTTTGATGGGGGTTTTTCCAGGTTTTTTTTTATCACCTCTTTAAGTTGGAAAATTTCGGGTTCCCTAAATAATACAATTTTTT
>NC_069411.1:68570324-68575324 GCF_026875155.1 Cherax quadricarinatus | reverse complement strand
AATTAATTTTCGAAGATTTTGAGAGAGGGTGTAAGTTGGATATTGGCCTATAGTTATTAAACTCTGTTGGTCTCCTCCTTTGGGATGTGGTGACCCCTTGCTTTTTTGAGTCTGTTGGGAAGGTGGAGGATTAATGGATTTGTTAAAGGGTGGCAATGATTGGTGATGCACTTGTGACACTTTTTTGTATAAAAAGGGGGGAAAGGTATTTAAAAATCTCTGCCTTGTTTTTTTGTGCGTTGAAATAAGGGAGACTTCGAGGGGGTTAGTGGGAGTGGGGAACGGTTTTTCGGAGTTGCCGGTGAGGTAGTCATTTGGTAGGTATCTGAGTTTGGGGATTTTATTGGCAAGGTTTTGTCCTATAGGGAGAAAAAATCTTGAGTCGTTTGCTTTTTCGTTGGGGGATTTGGGGGTTCATCTGTTTTTGCAAATTTTTATTTCGCTATTCGTGAATTTTTTGTCCCAGAATTTTAAAGGGGTTTCCCAGGTCTTTTTTAAATTCACCTGAAATTTGGATAATTGTTCTATAATACTTTTTTTTTGCCTTCTTATCAGGTGGTTGGGTTTGCCGAAAATTTTTGTTTGGTCTCTGGTTAGTGCCCCTTTCTGTACTGTTTTTCTTTTGGTGTTTTTGTATTTATGGATTTGAAAATGCGGGTGTTAGCCAGGGACTGTTCATTTCCCTTAGCTGTCACTTTTTAGTTTTTTTAGGGCAATGTTTGTTAAGGGGTTTTGGGGTCTTTTTTTAAAAAAATTATTAATCATTCTCAATATCTTATAGATTTTTAGCTCAGTGTGCCAGTCAATGTTTGTTTGCTTTTGTAAAGTTATTAATGGCTGCCTCAGTAAAGTTGAAGGTGACTTTAGTAGTGTTTTGGGGGGTAGTTTCCCGAGTTGTTATGGGGGAAAGTGGGTAGGGTCTGGGGTTTTTATTGTAATTATGCTGTTTTTAAAGGGGTTTTGGTGTTGGTCCAGATGTGGCAAGTAGGAAACACTGTCTCTGTAATCTTGTAGGTTTTGTTACGTGGTACAAAACAGTTACTCATTGTGTTTGTAAATTTCAGAACGTGTGGGTCTGGTCTTACGATTTATATTTAATCCCCTGAAGAGTGAAGTGATCTTTGTTCATGCGTGCATCGTTATATATTCCTAGGTTTTGACTAAATTGGCTAATGTTGACGGGGAAATTGTAGTGTTTATCAATGTGAAGGTTTTTGTAGGTTTTTGGTTTTGAATTTGGTATTAAATTCCCCTTGTGCAAGTATTAGTGATACATTCTATTGGGGTTGATGTATATGGCTGTGCCCCCCCCTTGTTGGCTGGCCTACATTGTGTATGGCGTGTAACCGGGAAGGCATAGAATCTGAATCAGGCTTTACCCGGGTTTCAGTTAGTGTAATGATGGACATTTTGGGCATGTAAAAAATTTAGTAATCTATGAGGTATCGTAATGCTTGCTTAAAGATCTGAATTTGTATTTAAAGATAGTTATGTTTTGTTGGCACTGAAAAGGGCCCTTTGATTGTTCTGCGTGTAGTAATTACATAAGTTTGATTCATTTTAAGCAAAACCCCTTTGACTTTTTTCAGGCCCCTCTCTAAAACTGTCATTCTAGTCCCAAATTTTTTTGAAAAAAAAAAAAAATTATTTTTTCTTATGAAATGATAGAGAATCTTTTCCCGATGGTAATGACCCCAAAAGTTCAAATTTTGGGTTGAAAACTCGTGGAATTATGCTCCCGCGAAGTTAGCGGTCTCGGCGACTATGCGATCGGCTTTCGCCGACTTTGAGCCAATTTTCCCCAAATTTCCATTGTTCCAGTTGCCCAAACCATAGCTATTTCTTTAGAACCCCATTTTATCTTCGTGAGCAAAAGAAAACCTCCCATTTACTAATTTGGATACCCAATATGGGGGTTTAGAAATTGGAAAATTTGGGCCCAATTTCCCAAAAAAAAAAAACCCAAAATTTAAAAATAGGGTCCAGAATAAACAAGGTAGACATTCGTGGCACTAAAAAAAAACATATGCTTGTTCATTATCCATATCGGGCCCCCTTTTTTTATTGCTTTCTATTTTGATTTTTTATTCATACAAAAAAATAAAAAAATTTACTGTTATGCGACGACTCTTTTATTGTAAAAATGGTAAAATAATATTAGTGCACTGGGGGGGGGGGAAAGAAATTGACTCCCCATTGCGTGTTTTGGCCTTTGGGGTTGTTTATTTACTCTTGAACATTGAAAAAAATGAACATTTCCGTATTTGACTCAGTTTAAAGGTCGTTTTCATCGTAAAAGTAATGAAAATCATCTCTATTTCTGTAATATTTTTCCATTTTATCAATAAGACATGAAAACGGAATACAACGTAAAAACTATACAAAATACACCCAAGTCGGCGTTTATTCCAAAAAAAAAATCAGGTTTTTTTTTTCTCATTACCAAAGTGTGTGCAGATTTTTTTTTTGTGGAACTGACCACACAGCCCTTTTCCCCCAAAGTGGGCCTACCAGTTTCTCCACTTGATTTGAAGCCCCTAAATTTTTGGTATTATGTAGAAACATTGGCTGAAGACTATTTTTTAGTCGAAAACAGCAAAGGGGAAAAAGAGGTTGGGTTTTAGGATCTCTTGAATCATAAGTTTGTAATGAAAACTATGTTAGAATTAAAATATAAAACAAAGTAAATAGTCTTAAGCTAAAAAAAAGCACTGAATTATTAACAAATGAAAAATAATGAGCTAAGGTAGTTTTTTTTTTTTTTTTTTAACTAAAAAAAGGAGACAATATAAAAGGGCTAATACAAATAAAGTGATGACAAATAATGGGGCTTTGGGAAAAGATAGTAGGTAGTTATAAAGGTAATTCTTTAAATTAGAAATTTGTATAAAAAATTTAATTAAAAGGGACAAAATAATTTGGTGAACAATAAAAATGGTAATCAAATAATGAGTTTGGAAAATTTAAAGGCAAAAAATTGTGAACTTATTAAATTTTGCCCTGGAATGCACCTGGTTTTTTTAAAAAATTGGAATTTTTTAAACTGGGTGTTATATAAAAAAAAAATAAAGGGGGAAAAAATTAGGGACAAAATTGTAAAAGGTAAACAAAGTTAAATGGAAGTGGTCATATGAAATAATTTGGTTTAGGGTAAGTCGATTTGTAATATTAAAAATTGAGCCTTTTTGCACAATAAAAAGGAAAAAAAAATGAGGGTTGGTACGTGCAAAAAATAGTTTTGGGAATTGCAAAAAAGTAAAAGGGAATTACATAATTGATACACAAGAAAAGTGACTAAAAAAAAGTATGGTAAACAAATTTTAAAGGACAGGTAAAATAAGAATATTTTTAATTTGGAGAAGATTTTACTTGTAATTTAAAAATTATGGCAATTATAGCATAAAAAAAAAGTATTGGATTGGGGTAGTTGGGATTAGTGTGATGAAATAAAAAAAATAATAATGCACAAATAAAAGTAAAGATACTATTTGCACCCCAAATATATAGTGTTAAGGGCACTTTTTAATCTGTTACGAAATGTCGTTTTTAGGAAGGTGAGAAATCATGTTGTTTGAGTGGTATATTGTTGTCCTGTTGATATTTTCCCTTACATATTTTCCCTCTCGGTGAAACACTGATGTATTTTGTTTTCTGTTTAAGTTTTCTCGCCTGACAGAAAGGGTTTTTAGTTTTTTTTTTAGACACTCATTTATGTAACTCCATTTTTCATTTTAATTGTGATTTAATTAGGGCCTTTTTTATCGATGAATGAAGTGGTATTTTCGGTTTACCCCGGTTTTTAGAAAAGTGTTTTTTATTTCTTGTTTTTAAATTTGTCGTGGTCGTATTACCTGATAGCAGTTTCTTTGCACTGTGCTTTGTTATGTCATGGAATGTGTGGGCTGTTTTTATAAAGCATCAGAAATTATCTTGTTCAGTTTTGTGTCTTGGAAAAAGGTATTCATTTGTTGAGGTGCATGTTCTGATTTTCCCTCCTTGATTGCTTCTTAACCTTCATATTTTATTGTTTTTTTTGCTCAGTGTGAATGGCTATAGCTGCTTTTAGGTATTTTCTGTGTCAAACTTCCCGTGTAATCTTTTCTCAAGTTTTGGATCTTGTTCTCGGGTTGGTTATCTTGGATTCCGTCACTCAAATGTTGCTTTGATTCTTTGATTTCATTTTCTAGAGCAACGATGTAGTCCTTTTATATTGTCGGAATAATCATACCTGAGTTATCATGGGTGAATCCTTTGAAGGGGTGGGGTTGGAGGGGGAGTCAGCCATGTTTTTTGTTGTTGTTGTTCCCCCGGGTGGGCCCCCGGTGGGGAGGGGGGGTTGCTGTTTTTCATTATTACTGGGTTTTCTTCGCGATATTTTCATAGTATCACTGAAGAGAATGTGTACAATGGAGGAGAAGGCTTTTTTCTGGGCTTTGGGGGAGTGGTTGTCTGGCGCGGGGGCAGTTTTTGGTTAGCAGGGCGTCTTCCTTTGTCTTTAAAATTTTTTCAGTTTGGGTTACATTTTTAGTTTTTGGGTCTTTGTGGTCTACGTGGGTTTTATGTAGTTTTAACTTTTACTTAGGCCCTCAAAGTTTTGATGAGCGATGTTTTTTAGAAAAAAGAGTGTAAATGTATTACGGTTCACCCTTTCTTACCTTAAAATTTTTAGTCTTTAAAGTAGGGTCAGGGTAAGTAAAGAGTAAAAAAAATAAAGGAGAGAAGGGGAAAAATGGTGCATGGAGAGGACAGGCGCGAGTTATGTAAAAAAACCAGGCGAAGGTAAGTTTTGTAAACAAAGTGTACACGTCTGGTTTGTTACAATAAAATTTTTACAGGTTGTCTCTCTTGTAAGTAGAATAAATAAAGAGAACATCCCTTCCAAACATCATTTTTTAGAAGAAATGACACTTTTGGGGAAGGCAATGGAAAAAAGTCACTCTCTTTTTTGGGTTATCCTGGGGTTTCTTACAAAAAGCTTTATGTTGATAATCTATGGAACT
>NC_069411.1:68515400-68569824 GCF_026875155.1 Cherax quadricarinatus | reverse complement strand
AAAATGAGTGAGCTACTCAAGTCCCAATATGATCAGTTTTTAGCAAGCCGCTAACCGAGAGGTCGAAGAAAAAATAAATTTTTTTATGGAAAAGCCAAAAAAATTTGATTAACAAACCCTACCCGATGTTATCCTGACGCCAAATGACTTCGAACGGCGATAAATGACATGCCCATGCACTCTGCCCCAGGGCCAGACCCCATGGAACTCTGTGTTCATCAAGAACTGCAAGAGCCCTATCACGGCCTTTTCCATCCTATGGAGAGGGAGCATGGACAGGGGGTCGTTCCCACAGTTACTAAAACAACAGACATAGCCCCACTCCACAAAGGGGGCAGTAAGCAACAGCAAAGAACTACAGACCAATAGCACTAACATCCCATATCATAAAAATCTTTGAAAGGGTCCTAAGAAGCAAGATCACCACGCATCTAGAAACCATCAGTTACACCACCCAGGGCAACATGGGTTTAGAACAGGTCGCTCCTGTCTGTCTCAACTATTGGACCACTACGACAAGGTCCTAAATGCATAGAAGACAAAAAGAATGCAGATGTAATATATACAGACTTTGCAAAAGCCTTCGACAAGTGTGACCATGGCGTAATAGGCACAAAAATGCGTGCTAAAGGAATAACAGGAAAAAGTCGGTCGATGGATCTATAATTTCCTCACTAACAGAACAGAGAGAGTAGTCGTCAACAGAGTAAAGTCCGAGGCAGCTAGGGTTTTGAAAGCTCTGTTCCAAAAGGCCGTACTCGCTCCATCTTGTTCCTCATCCTTATATCGACATTAGACAAGGATGTCAGCCACAGCCCCGTGTCTTCCTTTGCAGATGACACCGAATCTGCATGACAGTGTCTTCCATTGCAGACACTGCAAAGCTCCGGGCAGACATCAACCAAATCTTTCAGTGGGCTGCAGAAACAATATGAAGTTCAACGATGAGAAATTTCAATTACTCAGATATGGTAAACATGGGGAAAATTTTAAATCTTCATCAGAGTACAAAACAAAAATTTTGGCCCCAAAAAAGAGCGAAACACCAACGTCAAAGACCTGGGGTGATCATGTCCCGGGGGATCTCACCTTCAAGGACCATAACACTGTATCAATCGCATCTGCTAGAAAAATGACAGGATGGATAATGAGAAACCCTTTAAAACTAGGGGGCCAAGCCCCCTGATGACACTTTCAGGTCACTTGTTCTATCTAGGCTGGAATATTGCTGCACACTAACAGCACCTTTCAAGGCAGGTGAAATTGCCACCTAGAAAAAAGTACCCGGAACTTTCACGGCGGCATAACGGAGATAAAACACCTCAATTATTGGGAGCGCTTGAGGTTCCTAAACCTGTATTCCTGGAACGCAGGAGGGAGGATACATGATTATATACACCTGGAAAATCCTAGAGGGATAGTACCGAACTTGCACACGAAAATCACCCATACGAAAGCAAAAGATTGGCAGACGATGCCCCATCCCCCCATTGAAAAGCAGGGGTGTCACTAGCACGTTAAGAGACCATACAATAAGTGTCAGGGGCCCGAGACTGTTCAATGCCTCCCAGCACACATAAGGGGGATTACCAACAGCCCCCTGGCAGTCTTCAAGCTGGCACTGGACAAGCACCTAAAGTCAGTTCCGGTTTCACCCGGGGGGCTGTGGCTCTTTATGTTGGTTTTGCGTGCAGCCAGCAGCAACAGCCTGGCTGATCAGGCTCTGATCCACCAGGAGGCCTGGTCTCAGACCGGGCCGCGGGGGCGTTGACCCCCGGAACTCTCTCCAGGTAAACTCCAGGTAACAAGGGGGCTTTCTACATAGTAGTATGTCACTGATGTCAGCTAGGCCTGTATGCCATGTACATATACGTGTAGTAAATATACAGTAGGGCCCCGCTTTTCGGCGTTCCGCTAACACGACGCTCTCAAATTATGACCAAAACTTTCTATACGGCAAATAGTCTTTCAAATACGACGCAGGCCACCCGGTTTGTTTACATTCTCCATGAGCACATCTCTCTAATATGTAATAATAATCACTCTTGGGCACATTAAATGTCTTTAATTTTTCATCAATATAGGGCATTTCCATTAATCCATCTATGATATTTTTTTCAAAAATTTTTTAAGAAAGACATTACATAACATATGAACATTTTGTTTATATACTATGGAGGTGTGGTAGCGGGCGCAGGGAAAATACGTCACTCCCCTTAATACATAACGTTTTTGTTTACAATTCTCAGCATGAATTATTCATTATTCTCCCTTTGTTTATGATGACATCTAAAGGTAGTTGTTAGAAATGATTAAACTCGGTGAACATGGTATGTCGATGGTAATAATATGGCTCTGGACCACATTAAATATCGTGTAGCTATGTAGGTAGGTGTAGGTATGTAGCCCAGGCAGACTACATACCTACTTTATTATTATAACTGATAATTATACGTATGTGTACCTGTACCTAAGTAAACTTACACACTGTGCTGGCATGCAGGTACACATTAAAATCACTAAGAGTGTCTTTTAGTCTTGAAGATGCCATATTAATGATGATAATAACACAATAATAATCACTCTAAGGAGCATAAATATCGTATAAAACGTTATTATAGACATTTTGCTTAAACCAGCTAAATACACCCCACAGTAGAATAAATTAACATTAATATGAGATGTGGTAGCCAAGCAACTTGTAGGACTTGTGGTAGCCAGGCAACTTGTAGGACTTGTGGTAGCAAGGCAACTTGTGGTAGCCAGGCAACTTGTAGGACTTGTGGTAGCCAGGCAACTTGTAGGACTTGTGGTAGCCAGGCAACTTTTTAGGATTGGGTAGCAAAGGGAACTTGGGGTAGCCAGGCAACTTGTGGATTTGGGGACCGGAAAAACCAGGCAATTTGTTTGTTACAGGTTGTGGGATTGGGAGGGCCCTTGGGGTTTTGGTCCCAATTTTGGGTTTTAACAACTTTTAACATTTAAGGAATTTCAAAATTTTAAAGGAATTTTTTACCAGGAACTTTGGGGGGATTTAAAAAACCAGAGCTTAAATTGGGTTTTTTTAATTAGTTTGGGTGGGAGGGGATCCCCCGGTCCCCTCCCCAAAATTTTCTACAAATAAACTACTCCCCCCCTACTTTAAAGACTAAAAAATTTTTTAAGGGGTAATAACGGTTATTATATGCTTTTTATCCCCCCCCCCCCCCCCCCCCCCCCCCCCCCCCCCCCCCCCTTTTTTTCCCCCCCTTCCCCCCCCCCCCCCCCCCCCTTTTTTTCCCCCCCCCCCCCCCCCCTTGGGGAGCTTTAAGATCGTAGTAAGTATGTGTGGGTGGGGTGGCCGGAGGGTTCCCACCTCATTTCTTTGAGTAAATATCTCATTTTTTGCCCTACATTAAGACTACAAATATTTTTGAGGTAAATAATGGTGTCTTGTGGTATTTTACTTTTTAACCCTAGTTCTTTTTGAAAATTAAATTAGTTAGTGTAAATTGTTTTTGGGGAAATTATTGCATTTATAAATGGAAAAACTGGAGTTCTGCCTTTGGTGAAGTTGTTTTCCCAGCGTAGCCTGGAACCAAAATGACAAAAAAGTGGGCCCTACTGTTTATTATTATTTTTTCTTTCAGTTGTTTTTTGGGGCTGTCTTATTGAAATTTGGGCAAGTTTGATGAAAGATGTTCTTAACGTACCCCAAAAATGAAAGAAATCAGCCCACAAAAAAAGGGGTTCATTCTCGCCATTAGCCCCCCCTTAGCGGTATATTTTCGTTTTGGTTTTAATGGTTGTTTCTCGTTTTTTTGGTCTCACTTGATAGAATGGAGATTATTAGGGAAATAGTATGGTTTTGTTTGGGTTTCACAACGAAAAGTCCCTTGAAACTGAGCTCAAAGTATCAGAAATGTTCGATTTTTACCGATGTTCAATGAACTTTGTGTCAGTGTGTTAGTTAATTTTTTAATGTATTCTAACCCCACTCTGAAATCGGGCAAACCAGTAATCCAGCACACTAAGGCCCCCAATGATGGGGGATTTGTGAGGGGGACCTGTGCTGTATCCAACACAGAGCGTACATTCCCCAAAAATTTTTGCACTTCTTTTTTAGGTGTTACCTTGGTTTTGTCATAACACAGTCTTAAACATGGGAAAAAAACCCCAAAACCCTGGCGTCAGTTTCAAAAAACAACAAAACCTTTCATCCACTTCTCTAAAGACTGTAAGTGCTCACTTCAAGATTTTTCCATTTTCCCCTTTGGCTGTTAACCTGCTCTTTGGGGTTCTCATCAGTATTCATTTCTTTTCTCCCACATCTTTCAACTTCGATATTTAATTTTGATGGAGACCCAAATACTTCTTCAAGTGACTCCTGACTAATACCTCTCTTTCATCATCAAAATGTTTGGGAGGGATTTCAAATCCAGGGGAGATCATGGAAATTCTCTAGGATCCTGCAGCCTCTTTTGTATGGTCAATGCGAACGGTACTTTGTCCCCAAAAACCCAGCAAAATCAGAAAATTGTTACTCAACATGCGTTATAAAGCTGCAGCATACTTCTTGTTTAGGTTTTGTTTTCATTTTTTTCACGTCCTGAAGAATCAAAGTTTCCTCAGGTTTGTTAATGGGCTTCAATCCTTTTCACTCCCCTGGTTCAGACCAAATTAACAACCCCAGGTACGGCATTCAGAGTTTTTCCCCGTGCTGTTTGGGAAATGTAAAGGTTCGTGGTTCAAAAAATAAACCCTTTTTGACCCGCTTAGCTGCAATACACCCACCATTTGAGTGATTATTACAATTTACAAACACTGCCAGGTTGTTTTCCCCACTTATTTGATGAAACAATTCAAATTTAATTTAAGTTTATTCTCTATAAGGGTTACAATGTGTGGTTTACGGGTTTTTGGGGTTTTTGTGGTTTACATTTATAAAATACTAATTACAGAGGGGGCCCCTAGGAAATCAGCATGGTAGGCATTTCGAGCAGACTTGATTAATTTTTTTTTTTTTTTTTTTTTTCAACAAGTCAGCCGTCTCCACCCAGGGAGGGGGGCCAAAAAAAAAGAAAACCCAAAAAGAAAATACTTTTTTACTTCCCTTCCCCCCCCCCCCCCCCCCCCCCCCCCCCCCCCCCCCCCCCCCCCCGGCTTTTTTTTTTTCTCCTTTTAACCCCTTTTCCCTTTCCCCCATAAAAATTTTTCCCCCCTTACCTCAAAATCACCAAATACTTGTTTTTCCTCTTTGAACCCCCAAAAAAGTTGAAGCCAAGTTAAAAATCCCACCCCTTCCTTAAAACCCTTTCAAAACCCCCTCCTTTTAAGTTTTTTTAAAGCTTCCATTTTCCGATCATTCCCTTAAAAAAAATCCCAAACCCCCCCCCTTCCCTTTACTTACTTTTATTAACTCCACACCTTTTCCAACCCAATCGTTTTCCCAAATATTTCCCCCATTCCTTAGACACCCCATGCCCCCCGCCTCCTGAGCATTTCCCCGCCCACCCAAAAAACTTTTTTAACCCCTTCTTTCCCCAAAAATTTTTTTTTCCCCCAAAACCCCTACCCCGCCTTTTTTTTCTCAAACTTTATTAAATCTCCCATAAAACTCCCCGGGCCAATCCCAAATTTAAAATTCCTTTTTCCCCCCTCCCCCCCTTGAATAATTTTTTTTATCAAATTTTTTTAATCCACCATCTTTTCTATTTTCCAACTTTTCCTTTTAAAAATCCCAAAATCTCCACCCTTTTCTTTTTTTTTGAAATTCCCCAAACCAGTTCACACAAAAAAGAATGTGTCAATTCCATTTTTTTGTTTTCCCTAATTTTTAATACCACATTATAAATAATTAACCACTTTGCCTTTTTTCTTACAATCCTTTGATAATATCTCATAAAACAACGGGCCAAACACGGGAAAAATTAGGTTTTTGAAAAATTCTTTTCCAATTCCCTTTTCTCCCCAAAAAAAAAATGCCTTTTTTTTAATTAAAAACCATTGTTCTATTTTCCCAAAATTTTATGGGTTTATTTCTTTTTTTTACTTTAAAATAAAAAAAAAATAATATTTGGCATTTTCTATAAAAAAAACCCGGGAAATTGAGAAAAAAAAGTAAGGGAAATGTTTGTTTTTTCCCAAATTTTAAAAAGTAAAACAAATGATGTCATTGTCTAATATGCAGTCAGGGAAGGGGTTGGATATTTTTTTATACAAATATTACAGTATTCCCGTATTTTTGCAAAATATTTAAGTATTCTATTTTTGGGTTTGAAAAAAAATTAAAAATAGGAAAGCAAGGAAAATTTTCGAGGGGCCTGGAGACAGGGACTGATAAAACAAAAAAAAAGTTATTTTAGAGCCGGGAAATTGTCGGCATTTTTTAAATTCTAGACCTTTTTTTTTGGAAATTGTCTTTTTTTTTTTAATTTTCGTGAAATTGGCCAAATTACAAATTCTGAAACATTATTGGGTATTTGGGAAATTCCAGTAAATGGGCAGTTTTTTGGGTTGTGATGAAAAATAATAGAAGTTTTTAAAAAATAGTATAAATTTTGGGCCCTGACTAAAAACAAGGGAAATTAGCCGAACATATGGCTCAAAGGGGAGGGGGAAATCCCCCAATTTGTAAAATTTCCCCAAAGGGTTTTCGCAAAATTCGCGAGAGCAAAATTCCGTATTTTTTCCAAAAATTTTCCCCTTTTTTTTTTGGTGTCTTTTCAACCGGGGAAAAGTTTTCTTTTATCATTTCAAAAGGGAAAAAGTTTTTTTTTTTTTTTTTTTTTTTTAAAAATTTTGCAAACCTAGGATTGGGGGTTTGCGACAGTGGGGGGTTTTTTAAAAAACCCTTTGGGGGGGACATTAAAATTCCCTGTTAAGACCTATTTTTAAACCGGGAAGTAATCTCCCTTTTTTCTACACACCCAAACCTGACCCCCCTACCCTCAAAAAAATCTTCAGCATTTTTTTAAAACTTACCCCCTTTTTCCCCTTTTTTATTGCAACATCTCCCCACATTGCCCCCCCACCCAAACTCTTTTTAAAACCCTTTTTTAAATCCAAAAATGAAATTAAAAAATTCCCTACCTTTATCAAAATTACTTTTTCATTATAGGTTTTCAAGGGAAAACCTTGATTTACACTTTCCCCTCCCACTCTAAAAACCTCCTTGCTCATCCCAACCCTACTTTTCTGTTTTACCTCTAATTCTTTCAATAAAAACCCTACCGTCCCACTTTTTGTTAATCAAAAAAACTTATTCCTCTATTTTTTTACAAATCTCTTTTGCCCCCTTCCCTTTACAAAAAGGGGGGACTTTTAAATGTTTCCCCGCCAATCCCTAGGTCCATCCCCTCTTTCATACTCATACATTTTTTAAACAAAAGTACCAACCCCCCCAAACACTATCCCCCCTGCTTTTAACATTTCTGTCTTTGTTTCCCATCAGTTCCAGTGTTTTTCCCCCTTTTTTAATTCCCCTTTAATGCCCCAATTTATCCCCCACATTACATTCTGTTTCTTCTTCACCCCTAAAAGGGGTTTCCCTTTCCCTGGCCATGCATAAAAATTACCACCCCCCTTTTTTCCACCCTTTAACATTTAAAAGTTCCTCAAAATATTCTCCCATCTCCAAATACCCCCCCTTTCCCCCCAATTATAACTCCCCTACTCTGTTTTTAACTGAAAAAACCCCTACATTCCCTGGCTTTTTTTAATTTGTTTAAACCCCACTCCAAAATTTTTTTCTTATTTTCTTTAAAAAATTTCTTAACAGGGCCTCCCCACTTTTTCCCATCTGTTTCCCCTTTTGCACTTCTTCACCTTTTTTTTTTATCTCCATATACTCTGCTCTTCTTATAAGTTCTGCTTTGAAAAAAAATCTCAAAAGCTAACTTTTTTCTCTTTTATCACACCCTTTACCTCATTCCCCCTGCCCCCCCCCTCTATAACCAAAAATTCTCCCCCACTTTTTAAAAATTCTGCTTTTTTAAACCCCTTTTGGGGGCCCTTTCCCGTAGTTTCTCCGGTTTTTTATGTTAGGGTCCAAACCGTAGATCTACGCCATGAGCTCAGCTCACTTGAAAAAAACTGTGGGGTGGTACTTTTGGGGCCTGGGAAATGAGAGAATATATCTATGGGGTTTATTGTGCACCCAAAAAAACAGATCCTGCAGCACCGTTTTTAAAATTTTGGGGAAAAAAAAAATGAAATCATGATTTTTCGATTAAAACGGGCAATTTTTGCAGTGTTTTTTGTATGTTTTTTTTTAGTTGTTTTTGGGGAACGATTTTTTTGGGGTTCTTTTGTAGAATGGAAAAAATTTTTTCAAAAATAGAGATGTTTTTGTTTGGGTTTTTTAGAAATTGGGGAAAGGGCCTTGAAACGAGTCAAAGTAGCGGAAATTTTAAAATTTTTTTGCCGAATTCAAGGGAAAACAAACGACCTCACACGTTCAATACACATCAGCTGGGGGGGTCAAATAACATTCACAAATATGGTGATGAATTTTTTTAAAATTATTACGAAATTGCAAACAGAAAATTCTTCTTTTTTTTGGTGTGAAAAAAAAATTCATTATGTGAATAAAAAATCAAAATGGAATTTATTTGTAAAAACCTTCCCAAAAATAACTAAAAGAACAGAGGAAATTTTTATTTAGTGCAGGAAATGCCCCATTGTTCAATTTTGGGACCCCATTTTGAAATTGGGGAAAATTTTAACTTTGTGTTAATTTTTCCCAAAATTTAAAAATTTCCGATCCTTTATTTTGTAGTTGAAACAGTTGCTTGGCGTTTTTTTGGTCTCAATCGATACAAAAGAAATAATTTCTAGTGAAATAGCTAAGAATTTGGTTGATTGGAAAAAGTAAATTGGGCCCTTAAAAAGGGAAATCAAAGTCGGCCCCAAAAACGCCGATTCGTAAATATCGCTGGGCAAAATCAAAAATTTGCGAGAGCATTAATTTTTGTCAATTTTTTCCCCCCAAAAATTTTGTACTTTTTGTTTTATTACCTTCACAAAAAGTTCTCACGTTTTCATAAAAAAAAAAATAACAAATTTTTTTTTTTTTAAAAAACTTGGCACTGGTTTCGTTGGGTCCAGAATTTGGGCCCCTTTGGGCCCTAAAGGGTTAAAAAAATCATCCAACCCTCTTCAACCCCCCCCCTACTCATCTTTTGCATAGCCCCCCTTTTGCCCAAAATTTGTTATATTCACCTGAACTTTCCCCCTCCCTTAGTTTATACACTTTCACTTTTCCCCCCTATTGTTGTTTCCCCTTTCCTATTGTCCCATTACCTCTTTCTCTAAATTTTGCTACAAAATAAATAATGATCCGGGTATTTCAGTTGCCCCTCTTAAACATGTACAAACCCGGAGCCCCCAACCCCTTAAAACCCTTTTTTCCCCCAAAACATTAAACTAACCAAAATACTTTCATTAGTGCTACAACCCCTACCTTGTTAATTTTTTTACCTCTTTTTCTTAAAAATGTATTACTTATTACCCAAATTTTCTTTCTACACAAGCTAATTAAAGGCTCCCCATTTACATTTTCCCCCAGCACCCCAAATTTACCTAAATAAATCCCTCCACAAAAATTTTTACCCCCCTTTAGCATTTAAAAAACCCCAACCACAAGTACTTCAAAACTTGGTTCAAAAAATCCCCAGGGATTCATCCCAAAATTTTTTTTTTTCCCCAAAATTTTCTCTTTTCTCTACCTTCTCTCTTCTCCCCGGTGCAAAATACACCTTTCTATAAACCCCTTTTTTACATCCAACCCTTTTTTTTACTAACATAATCCTTTAATTAATACCCTTTTTAGTCACTCTTTTCTGCCATATCTTTTCCTTCAAAATTATTGCTATCCTTCTTTACTCTAAATCTATTTGAAAACCCCCTGACCCAATCCCAAATTTTTTCCTTTCCACTGAAAAATCTTTCCCCCCCCCCCTCGCTTTGTTTATTAAAGGGCCCGGAAAATCCAGCTTCTTTCCCTTCATAACATCCCCAATCACTTTTCTTTTCATTTGCCCAAAAAATCCACAACATTTAAAACTTTCCCCTTTGACAAAATTTTTTTCTTTTTTTTTTTAATTTTTTCCAGGGGAAAAGGGGTTCACAGCCATTGTTCCGGATTTTTTGTTGACTTTTAAAAAACGCATGGGGTTACGGAGGAAAGATTCTTATTCCACTTCCCCTGGATATAAAAGGAAAATAATAAGCCCAAAAACTATTAAAAATAAAATCAAAGAAAAAATAGATGAGTGTTTTATAAATAAACGTGTACATGTTGTGTAGTGTGACCTAAGTGTAAGTAGAAAATAGAAAGGGCACACCTGTAATCTTGCCCTATTTATGAGACAGACAAAAAAAAAAACCAGCAATTCCTTCGGGTCATGTAAAACAATTACAGGTTTTTGTTTTACTTTTTTTGGAGGACCCGGGAGTACCCCCTGGGTGGGTTTCTGTCTACCCGATTATGGTAATAAGGGGGTAGGTGACTAATCATTTTTTGTGAGTTTAAAAAATGTAAAAAACTTTTGTTTTGGCCAATACAGGAAATCTATACTGGAGTATCATAGGCAAACTTTTTGACTAGTTAGGGGTTTATTATTTTAAGATTTTAAAATTAGTATTTTGGGTTTATATTCGTGGGTTTAGTGAGTGTAATTTTGAACCCCAGGTGGTTATTAAAGTTGTTAGTTGTCGGGGTGGATAAGGGGGATAAGGGTGTTTTTTAACTGCAGTTTTGAAAATGTTTAATGTGGGCCCGCAGTTTAGAGTTTTTTAAGGGGGGTGTTCCAGTTTTAGGTCCTTTGAAAAAACATTGAATTTTTGTAAAGGTTTTGTTTGACCACGGGGAAAGTAAGAGATGTTTGTGTCTGGGGTTATTTCCTTGGGGGATCCCGTCACCCAACCCATCAAGAAAAGCGGTTTTTTTTTAAGATTAAAAATTGGAAAATTTTAAAGGGCCCGTAGATATTTGATTGCACAGTAGTAAGGGGTGGATGTTTTGAAAAGGGAGTAATTTTTTGATTATTGGGGAGTGAGGGGGGTGGTTTTCCAGGGATGGGAAAAAAGGGGGGGGGGGAATTTTTTTCTTACTGCAGGGTTTTTGTTGGGTTATTATTGGCTTTAGGTGGTTTGCTGATTTGAACCCCAAAACACAGATACCATAGGGGAGGTTTTGGAAAATAAAAAGTGAAAGGTTTTTAGTTTGAGAAAAAGGGGACTTTGTGGAATTTTGGGATGTATTTGGGGAGGATCCCCAAAGGGTTTTTGGGGGCAATTTTTTTTTTTTAGTTGGAATGGGGCTGAAATTTAGGGTTTTTTGGGCGAGGTATAGGCCAAGGAATTTGCCCTCATTTTTTGGCTGTGTGTTGTCGTCTTTATGTTAAAGGGTTTCGCAACACCCGCTCTGCTACCAAACCTAAAATAGTAGGTTTTGCCAGATTAAGTGTAAGTTTTTTGGCTGTATCCAAATCGGATTTTTTTGGCAGCCCTCATTAACAATGGTGTTTAGGGTGGCAAAAAATTTGGGTGGGGGATGGGTGTTGGGGGTATGTTTGGAAGATCATTGATGTAAATGAGGAAAGGCAGGGGGTTCCAAGGACACTTCCCTGCAGAACTCCCGTAAACAAAAGGGGGTGTGTTTTGATGTGTGTCTTTAATGGTGACTAATGTACCCCATTGAAAGGTTTGGATTTAAAATAAAGCAAGCACTGGCCTCCCTTTTAAATTGTGGTCGTTTGTTTGGGGTAGGGGTGCTGTGGTCTACTGTGTCAAAGCTTTTCTTAGGTCAAAAAAATTTCTTACGGATATTTTCCCTTTTTTTCCACTTAATGAATATACAGTGACCCCCGCTTAACGATCACCTCCAAATGCGACCAATTATGTAAGTGTATTTATGTAAGTGCGTTTGTACGTGTATGTTTGGGGGTCTGAAATGGACTAATCTACTTCACAATATTCCTTATGGGAAAAAATTCGGTCAGTACTGGCACTTGAACATACTACTGGAATGAAAAAAGTTCGTTAACCGGGGGTCCACTGTAGTCTCCTGTGCATGAGTTTCTCAAAGATTTTGGATAGCAATGGTAAGTTTGATATTGGTCTATAGTTGTTTACGTCTGTAGGGTCACAACCTTTATGTATTGGTGTAACCCTTGCTGTCTTGAGTAGTATCAGGAAAGTGCTAGTTTCTAGTGACTTGTTAAAAAGTAATGTAATAGCATGCGAAAGGACATGGGTCGCTCGCTTGTACAATAATGGTGGGACGCGAGAAAAATTCCCCAAGTTATTTTTAAGTGACTTTATGATCGCGGTGACTTCCGTGGGCTCAGTTGGTACAAGATAGAAGGAATTTGGGTAATTCCCATCTAGGTAGTCCCCAGCACAGGCATTGGTACGTGGGATTTTACTGGCGAGATCAGATCCTATGTTTGAGAAGAAGTCGTTTATCTTGTTAGCTGTATCAGTGGGATGCAGTGGTGTTTCATGAGGTTTAGTTAGAACAATATTCTTGGTTTTTTCAGTTTGTGGGTCCCCAGAATCTGGGAAAGTGTTTTCCAGGTCTTTTTTAAATCTCCTCTTGTGTCAGTGAATCTGCTGGAGTAGTACAGTTGTTTGGCTTTCTTTATTAATTTGGTGAGAACTGCTGAATATTGTTTAAGAATATCTTTGTGTATTAAGCCCTGTCTATATTGTTTTTCATATCGGTGTTTCTTATCAATGGATTTCAGAATTCTGCTGGTTAGCCATGGGCAACCAAGCCATTTATTCGTGATCTGTTTCGTTTTTATAGGACAATGTTTGCTGTATAGTCTAAGTATTTTGTTAAGAAAAATGTCTGTCCAATCACCAATACCACTGGCATTGGAGAATTCTGTAGGCCAGTCAACAGTCTCTAGGTCTGCTGTGAAATTCTTTATTGAGGCCTCGTCATGGAGTCTAAATGAAACTTTGTTGTATTCCAGTGGTGGCTTACTAATGTTTGTTAAGAGGAAGGTTGGGTAGTTTACCTGGAGAGAGTTTACCTGGAGAGAGTTTCGGGGGTCAACGCCCCCGCGGCCCGGTCTGTGACCAGGCCTCCTGGTGGATCAGCGCCTGATCAACCAGGCTGTTGCTGCTGGTCAGTAGTGCTGTCTGTGATTATCCCTGATTTAAGGGGGGCTAGTATATTGGTCCATATGTGGTCTATTATGGTTGCACTTGTCTCAGTCAGCCTGGTTGGTTTAGTTATTGTTGGTATGAAAAGTGTGTTGTTCATATTGTTGATGAAATCAGTTACAGTCTGATCATCTGGTATGCCAAGGTTGATATTGAAGTCTCCAGCTAAGAGAAGGTGGTGCTTGTTCATCTGTCTGTTTGTTATTAGTGACTTTAAATTCTCACTGAAGTTTGGGATGTTTGTGTAGGGTATCCGGTATATGGCACCGATTGTTATTGGCGTCTTGAGGTTTTTTTACAGTAAAATTAGCAAAAATGTATTCCCCATATTCATCACTAAAGCAATTAGTGCTAATACAAGATAGTTGGTTAGAGTAATAGATTGCAGTACCACTCCCAACTTGGTATGGTCTGCAGTTGTGGATTGGTGTGTATCCTGGTAGTGGGTAGATATCAATTGTGTCTGATCATCTGGTAGGCCAAGGTTGATATTGAAGTCTCCAGCTAAGAGAAGGTGGTGCTTGTTCATCTGTCTGTTTGTTATTAGTGACTTTAAATTCTCACTGAAGTTTGGGATGTTTGTGTGGGGTATCCGGTATATGGTACTGGGGAGGATGTGGAAGAGTTGGTGGAGGAGGACAATGAAGAACTAACCACTGATGAGCTGCTAGATCAACTTCAACAGCAAGAGGCCACACCTGAGGAAATTGCTTCAGAGGAGGAGAGAGAGAAATTGAAGAAGTTGCCTACTTCAAAGATTAAGGAAATCTGTGCAAAGTGGCTTGAAGTGCAAACCTTCATGGATGAAAATCACCCTCAGACAGCTATTGCAAGCCGTGCTGGTGACTATTACACTTACACTGTTGTGAAACACTTTAGGAAAGTCATAAAGGAACGAGAGGTACAGGGCACTATGGACAGATATGTTTGTGCGACAGAAGTCCAGTGACTCTGAAGCTGGTCCTAGTGGCATTAAAAGAAGAAGGGAAGCAACCCCGGAAAAGGACTTGACACCTCAAGTCCTAATGGAAGGGGATTCCCCTTCTAAACACTAAAACCATCCAGTCTCCCCTCCTCCCATCCCATCAATCATCACCACATCTTCAATAAAGGTAAGTGTCATGTAACTGTGCATGTTTTCTTAAGTTTGTGTGTATTAAAATTAATATTTCATGTGGTAATTTTTTTTTTTTTCATACTTTTGGGTGTCTTGCAAGGATTAATTTGATTTCCATTATTTCTTATGGGGAAAATTAATTCACATAATGATAATTTCGCATAACACTGAGCTCTCAGGAACGGATTAATAGCGTTATGCGGGGGTCCACTGTAATGGAAATCAAATTAATCCATGCAAGACACCCAAAAGTATGAAAAAAAAAACTTTTACCACATGAAATATTAAGTTTAATGCAATAGAATAATTACAATAACAACAATAACAATAGAATAATATCAATATAATAATTGACACTTACCTTTAATGAAGATCTGGTGATGATTGATGGGATGGGAGGAGGGGAGTGTGTTGAACCTACTGTTTAGAAGGGACTCCCCCTCCATTAGGACTTGAGGTAGCTTTTTCCTCCTGATTAATGTAGGTCCTGCTTGGCAATTTCTTCCAAAACAGGCCTGTTTTGTCACAATTAAACACTTGTTCAGATTTCAATCCTTCAGCCTCCATATACTCCTTGAATTCATGCACATATTTTTCAGCCACTTTGTGGTCTGAACTGGCAGCCTCACCATGCCTAATCACACTATGTATGCCACTACAATTCTTAAATCTTTCAAACCAACCTTTGCTGGCCTTAAATTCACTCACATCACCACTAGTTGCAGGCAATTTCTTTACCAAATCGTCATGCAACTGCCTAGCCTTTTCACAAATGATCGCTTGAGAGATGCTATCTCCTGCTATCTGTTTTTCATTTATCCACACCAATAACAGTCTCTCAATATTTTCTAACACTTGCGGTCGCTGTTTCGTAATCACAGTTGCACCTTTTGCAAGAACAGCTTCCTTGATTGCCGTTTTCCTGCTCACTATAGTAGAGATGGTTGATTGGGGTTTACTATACAACCTGACCAGCTCAGACACACGCACTCCACTTTCGTACTTTGCAATTATCTCTTTCTTCATTTCAATAGTTATTAGCACCCTTGGTCTCGGAGGGTTGGCACTAGAAGCTTTCTTGGGGCCCATGGTGACTTATTTTGCAGAAACAAGCACCAAAAACAGTGATAATATGGATAATATGGAATGTACCGAATGTATCCTTAGATGCGTGCACACTGGCTGGCTTGTAAACACTGGTACACACAGGGCAGCTCATGCCACATGTGGACAAGTCTCGTACGAATCGCATCGCATACCGGGTTTTGTAATGGGAACCGAGTCAAATTTTTGGCGATATAATGCATCGGTTACCGGATTTATCGGATACCGTTAGCATAGCGAACCGGGGGTCCACTGTATTTGCATGGAATTAAAGCAAGAAATCATTGATAAGCACAGACTAGGTACAAGGGTTAAGGACTTGGCTAGTGAGTACAAGCGTAGCCCCTCTACTATATGTACAATACTAAAGCAGAAGGAGTCTATAAAGGCTATAGCATCAGCAAAGGGCATTACAGTAATTTCTAAGCAGCAGACCTCTGTCAATGAAAAGGTGGAAGAGCTGCTGTTGACATGGCTGATGGAGAAACAGCTCACAGGAGATACGTAGTGTAGTGAGATAAACATAAAAATTGTACATAGCAGTTCTTAAGAAAATTGTGAACTCCTGACAGGATAACTCATCATTTCTTCTCCAAGGTATGTAAATGTCGTATGTACACCAGATTTAATTCAGTTAGCCTCACAAACTCTGTTTTCTCTTATAATAACACCTCTGACATTTTCATAACGAAAATGAGCGACCACTCTCATGACCACAATCCTCCTCCCTCTGCTGCCCACGTAATGACACATTTTATTTATTCTAAGTGTATATCAGGTTTTATGTTATTTATATTGTTTTATTATGTCATTTAATAGATGAAATTGTGACGACAAATAAGCCGTAGAGTTGATAACAGGATTATTTTGTCATGCCTCCTAAGAGCAGGAATTCAGCTGGTACGAATTAATTGCATTTCAGTTAATTTAAATGAGGAAAATTGACCCAGCGTATGAACAAATCAGGATATGAAAAAGTCCACAGAGCAGATTAAATTCATAAGCCGAGGTTCCACTGTATACAGTACATACAGAAACAAGATTTATATACAGTAAAAAGACATCCTTTTCTTACCCTTCATCAAGTGCATCATCTAGTTCTTTATTAATATCTGTGCTGTCTTCATTCTCTGTGCTCTCATTAAGCTCTCCTCTGCAATCAAATGTCACACTTCTGGTCAATGTTTCATCATACACTGAAGACTGAAGAGCTGGCATAACAGAATTGTCTGAAACATGCTCACCAATACTGCCCTCTAGTATTGTGTCTGAAACATGCTCACCAATACTGCCCTCTAGTATTGTGTCTGAAGCATGCTCACCAATACTGCCCTCTAGTATTGTGTCTGAAGCATGCTCACCAATACTGCCCTCTAGTATTGTGTCTGAAGCATGCTCACCAATACTGCCCTCTAGTATTGTGTCTGAAGCATGCTCACCAATACTGCCCTCTAGTATTGTGTCTGAAGCATGCTCACCAATACTGCCCTCTAGTAATTGTGTCTGAAGCATGCTCATCAATACTGCCCTCTAGTATTGTGTCTGAAGCATGCTCATCAATACTGCCCTCTAGTATTGTGTCTGAGGAGCATTTAGCAATGCTGTTCTCTTCCATTTTCAAAACACATGATGCATTATAATCTCCAGGAGTGTTCATTGGCGTCCTTACAGATTTTTCTTTCTGCAAAATACGTGAAAAAGGTCAATTTTCACTCATACTAAGCAAGCCACCATAAAAAATGAAAAGTCATTACAGGAAAGAAAACATTCAAAAAAAAGCAAACACTGAGCCAACAGATAATAAAGTGAAAAGGATCCTTTAACCCTTTGACTGTTTTGATTGTATAAATACGTCTTATGAGCCAATGTGTTTGACGTATTAATAAGCCAAAATTCTAGCAGCTTCAAATCAAGCATGAGAAAGATGGTAGGCCCACATGTGAGAGAATGGGTCTCCATGGCCAGAGTGTGCCACATAAAAAAAATTGGGAAGCCAGTGGTGCATTGTGGGAATGCCATTTCAACAGTCCTTGTTCAGTATGTCTAGCAGTAAGAAATATGTGATTTCCTGGCAAATCTGGGACTCTTCTCTTCCCAAATGATTGCTCAAACACAGATGGAAGTGTCAGTGAAGATCAATTTCATGGTTTTGAGGAGTTTGTGACCGAAAGTAATGCCCAGGATACCAGAAGAAAGAAAGAAAGAAAAAGGAGAAAGGAGAATGAAGGAGAAAGAGAATGAAAGAATGAAGGAGAAAGAGAATGAAAGATAATGAAATATAAAGGAGAAAGGAGAAGAAAGAGAGAAAGATAATTAGGTAGGAAGATGGAGGGGAAGCAAGCATCAGACCCCATTGTTTTGACAGGCAGTAGGGGGAGTGAGTAATGATACAATATGTCATTTTGAAGAGCTGCCAAACCCTGACTCAGCACATTTAGAAGTCCACACACTCACACACACACACACACACACAACGAAAGTGTCCTGTGACTATATATGTGTATATATATATTATAGAAACCAGAAGGAAGAAAGGAAAGAATGAAGAAAGAAAGAAAGGTAGGTAGGTAGGAAGGAATGATGACACATTTACCTAGGATAACTACCTAACACAACTGTCTGCTACTACTAACTACATAACACAACTGTCTGCTACTACTATGGGTGTTAGTGGGCTGGTGTGGGTCTTATCTTGAGACACTGACCTAATTTGCCTGAAATGTTTAGCATAACAATGGGCTTTCTATACAGTAGTATGTCACTGATGTCAGCTAGGCCTGTATACCATGTACATGTAGTAAATAAAGACATTATTATTATTATTATTATTATTATTATTATTATTTTCTCTCAGCTGTTTGCTGGGCTATCTTAACCCTTTCAGGGTCCAGAAGCCAAATTTCAAAATGTGCACCAGGGTCCAAGAATTTAAAAAAAAAAAATTATTTTTTCTTATGAAATGGTAGAGAATCTTTTTCTGAAGGTAATAAAACAAAAAGTGCAAAATTTGATGGAAAACTGATGAAATTATGCTCTTGCGAATTTTTATGTGTCAGTGATATTTATGCAGCGACGATTGTACGGACTTTGACTCCCATTTTAGGCCAATTACATTATTCCAGTCAACCAAATTCTTAGCTACAGGTCCTCCATCACAAATCCGGCATCATTGGCACCTGTAGTGTGCCGAATTACTGAGTTTGCTGGATTACAGAGTGGTTAGGCTAGAATACACTTAATAAAATTAACCAACTTGACTTACACAAAGTTCATTGAACATTCGCAAAAATCGAACATTTCCGCTACTTTGAGCTCAATTTCAAGGTACTTTTCATCATGAAAACAATCAAAATCATGTCTATTTCTGTAATATATCTTCCATTCTATCAAATGAGTCCAAAAAAAATGAGAATACAACCATAAAAAACATATGAAAATGTACTGAAAAGAGGCGGATAATGGCTGAGAAGTGAACTCCCTTATTTATCGTCCGTCTTTTTTATTTTTGTTGTACATTAAGACACATCTTTCCATCATACATTGCCCAAGTTTCAATGAGATAGCCCAACAAACAACCGAGAAAAAAAATATTTCCCAAAAATCATATATGGCAAGTCCAAGCCAGGTACTGGAAATAAGTCATTGACTTTTTTGGGTTATCCTAGGTTCTCTATACATACACTGCTATGTATGATAATCTATGTAACCGTATTTGTGTATACCTGAATAAACTTATTTACTTCTAGTCTGTCAACTGAGTACAAGAAACTGCCCATTCACTTATTTCAACTACCCAATAAAGTGGTCAGAAATTGGCAATTTGGCCAATTTCACACAAATTTCAACAGATGCCAATTTCAAAATAGGGTTCACAATAAACAATGCAGACATTCCTGGCACTAAAATAACATTTTCTCTGTTCATTAGTCATGGCTACAGGACCCTCTTATATTACAGGTCTCCCTCAACATTCACGTTTTCAACTTTCACGGGCTTCACACATTCGCGAATTCCCAACCGCCAATTTCCCAGCCACCAAATTCCCAGCTGCCAAATCATATTTAAGTTTCCCGCCACCTGCGAGTCCCTACTACCCTCCCTCCGACCCCCACAGCTGGCAGCCAGCCCTCCCACCACTCAGTGTGGTGAGTGTTTTGTTTGTTCATTATTTGCTATTAAACTACAGTATAAATAATGTAAACACATTCATGACTGCATATTGGAATGGCTATTTGAACAGGTATTGGATGGTGACATCATGTGTTTACTCTTGAACACTGCAAAGAATCGAACATTTCTGCTATTGCTAATAATAACAATAGTAATAATAATAATAATAATAATAATAATAATAATAATAATAATAATAATAATAATAATAATAATAATAATAATAATAATAGTAATAGTAATAGTAATAGTAATAATAATAATAATAATAATAATAATAAATACGATATAATTGAAGAAGGAAATTGTACAAAAATATGATGGAGTGGTTGACACATCGTCAGTGTGACTTTGTTTATGCTGGAGGGAACATTAGTCTCCCTGCTCTTCCAAACATTTCACAATAATTCATTGTGTTTGGTGCTTGTAGATTGAGTGTGACTGGAGTGGTAGAGGCAGTGATTGAGGCAATGGTATTTAATAACATACATGTTAATAATAATACATGTTATTAATAATATGTACTATTATTATTTATATCATGTTATTAAATACATAATGTTAATAATAATACATGTTATTAATAATAACATGTACTATTATTATTTATAACATATATGTTATTAAATACCACTGCCTCAACCGCTGAATTATTGTGAAATATCTACCTGGATGAGGACTAACAAACTTACACTAAACATTGACAAAACCTACTTCATTCAGTTTGGTAGCAGAGCTACAGATGTACCTCTTAACATAACGATAAACGGATCACCTATCACAAAGCTAACAGAGGGAAAATTCTTAGGAATCCACCTCGATAATAGACTCAAATTTCATACACATATACAACAAATTTCTAAGAAAATTTCCAAGACTGTAGGCATACTATCGAAGATACGGTACTATGTTCCACAGTCAGCCCTCCTGGCCCTTTATCACTCTCTTATTTACCCCTATCTCACCTATGGAATTTGTGCATGGGGCTCAACAACAACTAACCATCTCAGACCACTAATTACCCAACAAAAGGCTGCAGTTAGAATGATAACAAATTCTCACTACAGGCAGCACACTCCACCAATATTCAAAACACTCAACCTACTCACCATACAAAACATACATACTGTACTTATTATTGCACTTATTACATACATAGAACACTTAACTCTGATATTAACCCTCCCCTCAAACACCTCCTTGCCATCCTCAACAGAACACATGACCATAATACAAGGCACAGATCACTCTTTGATGTTCCTCGTGTCCATCTCACGCTATGCAAAAACTCAATGCACATAAAAGGCCCTAAAATCTGGAATTCATTACCTGTAAATATAAAAGAAACACTACCTGTTTATAAATTCAAGTCTCTTCTCAAAGTTCACTTACTCACTCAAAACCAAATAAATACTGAATAACTGAACCATATAAATTGTATATCCTAAATGTTACTCACAATTATATCACACAAATGTTAAACCTAACTTTGTTGTTTTTTTAAATACACTACCTAACAGAATACTCCATTCTACTGAATGAACAGCAATGCATGCAACCATAGGACCTGTCTTTGTAATACTCATTTGTATTTTATAGTTATCTGTTTACAATAATGTCTTATCACTGATTTCATCATTGCTTAGTTAATCTTAAGTTAATTTTAAGCCAGCCCGTAATGCTATGCATATAAGTGGCTTTGGCATGCTGCTCTTACCTGTATTTTTTGTACCTCTGTTTGTATGCTAAAATTTCTAAATAAATAAATAAATAAATTATTATTATTACTATTGTTATTATTAGCAATAGCAGAAATGTTCGATTCTTTGCAGTGTTCAAGAGTAAACACATGATGTCACCATCTAATACCTGTCCTAATAGCCATTCTAATATGCAGTCATGAATGTGTTTACATTATTTATACTGTAGTTTAATAGCAAATAATGAACAAACAAAACACTCACCACACTGAGTGGTGGGAGGGCTGGCTGCCAGTTGCGGGGGTCGGAGGGAGGGTAGTAGGGACTCGCATTGGTGGAGGCAGTGGTGGCGTCAAGATAAGATAAGATTTCGTTGGGATTTTTAACCCCAGAGGGTTAGCCACCCAGGATAACCCAAGAAAGTCAGTGCGTCATCGAGGACTGTCTAATTTATTTCCATTGTGGTCCTTAATCTTGTCCCCCAGGATGCGACCCACACCAGTCGACTAACATACATGTTATTAACATACATGTTATTAAATAACATACATTATTAAAGCATAACATGTATATATTTAGTACAATTTATGACGTTTTCATGTATTTTATGATTATTCATGGTTCAACAAGTTAAGGAAGCAGTATTGTATTATATTTCCCTACAATATATTGGGGCACCAAACATTCACAGTTTTTCAACATTCACGAGGCTCTTGATCCCCTAACCCTCGCGAATGTTGAGGGAGACCTGTACTCTTGCTTACCATTTGGAATTTTTATTCACAAAAAAATAAAAGATTTACTGTCATGCAGACTGCTGCATTATTGTAATAATTGTATAAATAATGTCAACCCATTCTTGAGTCCGTATTGGAATTTGGACTGGCAGGCGGACAGGTATTGGATGGTGACGTCATTTGTTTACTCTTGAGCTTCGCTAAAGAATAGAACGTTTTCGATATTGTGAGCGCAATTTCAAGGTACTTTTCATCATGAAAACAATCAAAATCATATTTGTTTCTGTAATATATCTTTCATTCTATCAAATGAGACCGAAAAAAACGAGAATATAACCATAAAAACCATACAAAATATACCGCTAAGCTGCCGCTAATGGCTGAGAAGTGAACTCCGCTATTTATGGTCTGATTTCTTTCATTTTTGGTGTACGTTAAGAAGTATCTTTCCATCATACATTGCCCAAGTTTCAATAAGATAACCCAACAAATAATTGAGAAAATAACAATAATAATAATAATAATATCTTTATTTACTACACGTACATGTACATGGTATACAGGCCTAGCTGACATCCGTGACATACTACTATATAGAAAGTCGCTTGTTATGCAGAGTATTTCAAGAAAATTAGGTCAGTGTACCAGGATAACACCCACACCAGTCCACTAACACCCAGGTACCCATTTACTGATGAGAGAACATATACAACAGGTGTAAAGAAACATGCCCAATGTTTCTACCCTGGCTGGAAATCGATTTACCAAAAATCATATATGGTTAACCCAAATAATAAATAACAGAAAAGGCACAATACCGTGACTGGAACGATACACAAATAACCCGCACATAAAAGAGAGAAGCTTACAACGACGTTTCGGTCCGACTTGGACCATTGACAAAGTCACACTAACCAGAAGTGGAGCAGGACGGCTATATATAGGCAGGAAGAGGTGGTGGTGGTGGTGGTGGTAGTAGTAGTAGTAGTAGTAGTAGTAGTAGTACAAGAATGGTGTATAATACCGACAAGATGAAATTAAGACACATGCGCAACACACGGGCATCCCTATCGTAGACGTTTCGCCAACCAGCCAGCCACTGGATGGCGAAACGTCCACAACAAAGACAACCAGACGCCACACATGTGTCTTAATTCATCAGTAGTTGTAGTAGTAGTAGTAGTAGAAAAAGGTAGTAGTAGTGGTAGTGGTAGAAGTGGGAAATAAGGAGGACGAGCCAGTAAATACAAAGGAAGGGGAGCACTGCAAGAGAGCTAGGTGCCCACTGAGGGAGAGCAAGTGCACAGAGGTGCGTGAAAGGGGAAGTGGTGAAATAAATGAAGAAGGAACAGACACACGAGACAGAAGAGAGAAAGACAACCCAGAGGAGAAAAGGAAAGAGGAAAGGGGAAGAGGGAGAAGAAGAAAAAGAAAAAGAAAAAATGAAGAGTCAGGTTAAGTCACGGGTGTTCTGAAGTTTGGAGCATTTTATAATGTAGTGGGAGAGGAAGGCATCTACAGAGACAAAGCCAGGGCTAAGGTTCATACAAGGAAAGTTGTGTATTAGAGAGGATTCAACTAGACGGCGACTGTTCGAGTTGTAAGTAGGGAAGACAGTTTTAGCAGAAGACCTCTTGATGATGTCCTTGATTTCCTTAGAGAGAAGGCCCATGAAGGGTTTCTTCATCTCCCTATACCTACTGATGTCTTTCTTGATCTTATCTGCCTCTGTGTGGACTAACTCCTTTTCCTTCCAAGGGAAATATTATTCTCAAACTTTCGGTGTCGCTATGGGCTCTCCTCTCTCTCCTGTCCTTGCTAATCTTTACATGGAATACTTCGAGACTGTTCTTCCTACCCTCGATGTGCAACCTTCACTCTGGCTCCGCTATGTGGATGACATTTTTGCTCTGTGGCAACATGACTCCAGTCTCTTCCAACCTTTTCTTGAAGCTCTTAATAATCTTGCCCCTTCCATTAAGTTTAAAGCTGAATGGGAATCTAATTCCTTGCTTCCTTTCCTTGATGTCCATGTCCACCGCTCAGATACAGGTTTTTTGCCCCTTTTCCGTTTACCGAAAACCTATGCACAGTGGCATGTACATTCACTACTTTTCCTATCATGCTTCCCTTGTCAAGAAAAGTGTTCTTATCTCCCTCTTTCTCCATGCCCTCCACATCTGTGATCCTCAGTTCCTTCCAGCAGAAATTTCCACTCTTCATAATTCGTTTTCCCGTCTTGGCTACCCTTCCCATTTCATAGACTCTGCCCTCTCACGTGCTAAACGCAATTTCTTCTCTCCCAAACTCTCTACTCCTGGGAACTCTTCTATCCTCTGCCTTCCCTACATTTCCGGTCTTTCTAATCAACAATTCCCTCCGTCCCTTAGACATCAAGCTTACCTTCCCCCAGACTAACACTCCTCGCACTAATCTCGTTCATACCTCTCCTCCCCCTACAGATGTTCCTGGTGTCTACTCTATTTCTTGCTCCTCCTGTCCTCTTCAATACTTTGGAGAAACTGGTCGATCTCTTTCTGACAGACTTAGGGAGCACAAAAATAGTGTTAGGCTTGCCGACACTAACAATGCTCTTTTCTGTCACATCTGAGATCATAGCCATCCTATTGACTGGTCTTCTACTAAAACTGTCTTCCCTACTTCCAACTCGAACAGTCGCCGTCTAGTTGAATCCTCTCTAATACAAAACTTTCCTTGTATGAACCTTAGCCCTGGCTTCGTCTCTGTAGATGCCTTCCTCTCCCACTACATTATAAAATGCTCCAAACTTCAGAACACCCGTGACTTAACCTGACTCCTCATTTTTTCTTTTTCTTTTTCTTTTTCTTCTTCTCCCTCTTCCCCTTTCCTCTTTCCTTTTCTCCTCTGGGTTGTCTTTCTCTCTTCTGTCTCGTGTTTCTGTTCCTTCTTCATTTATTTCACCACTTCCCCTTTCACGCACCTCTGTGCGCTTGCTCTCCTTCAGTGGGCACCTAGCTCTCTTGCAGTACTCCCCTTCCTTTGTATTTACTGGCTCGTCCTCCTTATTTCCCACTTCTACCACTACCTCTTCTACTACTACTACTACTACTACAACTACTGATGAAATTAAGACACATGTGCAGCGTCTGGTTGTCTTTGTTGTGGATGTTTCGCCATCCAGTGGCTGGCTGGATGGCAAAACGTCTATGATAGGAATGCCCAGGTGTTGCGCATGTGTCTTAATTTCATCTTGTCAGTATTATATACCATTCTTGTACTACTACGACTACTACTACTACCACCACCTCTTCCTGCCTATATATAGCCGTCCTGTTCCACTTCTGGTTAGTGTGACTTTGTCAATGGTCCAAGTCGGACCGAAACGTCGTCGTAAGCTTCTCTCTTTTATGTGCAGGTTATCTGTGTATGGTTAACCCAAGCCAGGTACTAGAAATAAGCCACATTGTCTGACTTTTTTGGGTTATCCTAGGTTTTCTACACATATGCTGCTCTGTGTGATAATCTATACAGTAGGGCCCCACTTATATGGCAGGTCAGGTTCCAGGCTACTGCCGTAAAGCGGAAATCGCCGTAAAGTGGAACACCTTTTTTTTCCCACTTATAAATGCATACAAATACTAGATAACAAGTTTACACTAACATATATTAAGTTAGCAATAGAACTAGGCATCAAAAAACAATAAAAAAGTACAGTACACACATAGTGCACTCATTACTTACCTTAAAATATTTATAGACTTAATCTAGGGTGAGACAAGTAGTATTTATTGTAAGAAATCAAGTGTGGTATGTATGGTAGTCAGCTGGGCTACTATACCAGGCCACATAATATTCTATTACATTTAAGCATCCCAGAGCAATAAAATGCATATACAGTTTACTCATTACTTACCTTAAAATATTTGTAGCATTAATCTAGGGTGAGATGAGTAGTATTTGTAAAAAATCAAGTGTGGTATGTATGGTAGCCAGCCAGGTTACCATACCAGACCAACCCACCCACACATACTATTCTATGATGTTTAAGCATCCCAGAGCGATAAAATGTATATACGGTTCACTCATTACTTACCTTAAAATATTTGTAGTCTTAATGTAGGGTCAGGAGTAAGTAAATGAGATAAAACGAATAAATGAGAGAGAGAGAGAGAGAATGAGCGCATGAGAGAGGACAGGCGCAGAGTTATGTAAACAAACCAGGCGAAGGTAAGTTTTGTAAACAAAGTGTACACGTCTGGTTTGTGTACAAGTTACATTGTGTACAGGTTGTCTCTACATTGATAAGGTAGAATAAATAAAGAAGAACACTCCCATTCTCATGTAACATCATTTTGAGAAGAAATGACACTCTGAGTGAAGGCAATGGAAATAAGTCACTCTGACTTTTTTGGGTTATCCTGGGTTCTCTACACATATGCTGTTATGTATGATAATCTATGTAACTGTATTTGTGTATACATGAATAAACTTACATACATACAAAAGGAATAATTTTTTACAGTTACCCACAGTAACACATTTTCTCTTATGTTAGATTAGAGAAAATGTTATTCTTGCAGTCACTTGTACAAGTTATCTGGCTACCACATCTCATATTTAAGAACATAAGAACATAAGAAAGGAGGAACACTGCAGCAGGCCCGATGGCCCATACTAGGCAGGTCCTTTACAACTCATCCCACCAACAAAAAATTTGCCCAACCCAACTTTCCATGCTACCCAAGAAATAAGCTCTGATGTGCAAGTCCCACTCAAATCCAACCCCTCCCAGTCATGTACTTATCCAACCTAAATTTATTCTATTGTGGGGGTATTTATCATCTTTATATGTTATGTATCATGTTTATTATATAATTCTGAAAAAAATATCATGGATGGATTAATGAAAATGTGTATATTAACGTAATATACGACATTTAATGAGACTCGGTGATTATTATTATTATTATTTCTAATATGGCGTCACTTGTGCAAGTCGTCTGCTACCACATCTCATATTTATGTTTATTTATTCTACTGTGGGGTGTATTTATCATATTTGTATGTTATGCATCGTGTTTATTATATAATTTTGAAAAAATATCATAGATGGATTAATGAAAATGTGTATATTAACGTAATGTACGACATTTAAATGAGACTCAGTAATTATTATCATCATTACTAATATGACGTCTGGAGACATAAGACACTCTTACTGATTTTAATGTGTACCTGCATGCCAGCACAGTGTGTAAGTTTATTTAGGTACAGGTATACATAAGTATAATTATCAGAGTATATATAAAATATGAAATAACTTTTAAAAACACTTGAAATTTTGGAGTTTCCAGACAAAATGGAGAGACTTAGTGCTTACGGATCTCACAGAGAATGTAAACAAACGGGGTGGGGCGCGGTGACCGTATTAGAAAGTCAGGTGGGGGGAGCCGTATAGTGAGTTTTGGTCATAATTTGAAATGACTGTATTAGCAGAACGTCGTAAAGCGGGGCCCTACTGTATAGAGAAAATAACTTTTTTGTTTCAGGTTTGTGGTGCAGTACGAGTGTATATCACAGTTAGCCCTGTGCTATACTCCATTTTCTCTAACTTAAGCCCCCAAGACAGGGATAGGAGAATGGTATTTGTATCCCATATCCTCTTCATACCTCCGTCGAACTGCTCTGTATTATGCCAAATATTATTCATTCTGGGGTATTTAACATGTTTTATGTTATTTATATTGTTTATTATGTCATATTAGATCAATTGTGATAGGCAATAAGCTGTAATGTTGATATTAGCGTAATAATAAAGCATATTCTCCTGCATCACGAGACTGAGCGCATGGCAGCCGACAGTGGCTTCAAAGCCAATGTACTGTGTAGGTGCTTTACACAACGAGAAGCATTTCTTTTACTCATTGGAACCATGCCTAGGGCTAAAAGTAAGCAGGTTATAACAAATAGAGAAAAAGAAATTAGAATGACTTATGCAGCAAGTAGCGCCACCAAACAGTACCAGCAGGTTGGTGTGGCGACCCCTGGAAATTTGAAATTATACTAGCCAAAATTAGTGCCGAATAACTGAAGGAACCGAATAACTGATTGCCGGATTTGTGATGGCGGACCAGTATTTCACTAGTATTACTTTTATTCTTTCGACTGAGCACAAGAAATCACCAAGTCAACTGTTTCAACTACGAAATAAAGTGATCGGAAATTGGTAATTTGGCCAATTTAACACAAAGTTCAAAATATTCCATTTTCAAAATAGGGTCCAGAATAAACAATGCAAGCACTCCTGGCACTAAACTAACATTTCCTCTGTTCATTAGTTACATTTTCAGGCTTTACAAATGAATTCCATTTTAATTTTTTATTCACATAATGAATTTTTATTCAAACCAAAAATAAAAGATTTACTGTTATGCAATATTGTAATAATTGTATAAGTAATATCACCACATTTGTGAACGTATATTAGACCTACCAGCTGGCGTGTATTGCATGTGTGAGGTCATTTGTTTACTCTTGAACATCGGCAAAAAAATTAGCATTTCCGCTACTTTGAGCTCAGTTTCAAGCCATTTCCAGTACTAAAACCAATCAAAATCATCTCTAAGTCTGTAATGTATCCTCCATTCTATCAAATGAGATCAAGAAATCACAAATACAACTATAAAAAACATACGAAAAAACACTGCAAATTCACTGTTTTAATTGAAAATTACGGTCTCATACCGCTTAAAAACCCGCTCACCGATTTTCGTCCGAGACGCGTCCAATGTGCGCCCTCAGCCAGCCTCACATGTGCCGCCCGTGCCATTGTTTATCAGCCAGCCTCCGCGGTAACATCCAAGCATACAATCGGAATATTTCGTATTATTACAGTGTTTTCGGTGCTGTTTCTGGAAAATAAGTGACCATGGGCCCCAAGAAAGCTTCTAGTGCCAACCCTACACCAATAAGGGTGAGAATTCCAATATAAATGAAGAAAGAGATCATTGATAAGTATGAAAGTGGAGTGCGTATCGCCGACCTGGTCAGGTTGTACAAGAAACCCCAATCAACCATCGCTACTATTGTGGGCACCAGAAAGGCAATCAAGGAAGCTGTTCTTGCCAAAGGTTTAACTGTGTTTTCGAAACAAAGATCGCAAGTGATGGAAGATGTTGAGAGACTCTTATTGGTGTGGATATGTGAAAAACAGCTAGCAGGAGATAGCATCTCTCAAGCGATCATAAGCGAAAAGGCTAGGAAGTTGCATCAGGATTTAATTAAAAAAATGCCTGCAACTAGTGCTGATGTGAGTGAATTTAAGGCCAGCAAAGGTTGGTTTGAGAGATTTAAGAAGCGTAGTGGCATACATAGTGTGATAAGGCATGGTGAGGCTGCCAGTTCGGACCACAAAGCGGCTGAAAAATATGTGCATGAATTCAAGGAGTACATAGAGACTGAAGGACTGAAACCTGAACAAGTGTTTAATTGTGATGAAACGGGCCCCTGTTTTGGAAGAAAATGCCAAGCAGGACCTACATTACTCAGGAGGAAAAGGCACTCCCAGGACATAAGCCTATGAAAGACAGGCTTACTTTGTTGATGTGTTCCAATGCTACTGGTGATTGCAAAGTTAAGCCTTTATTAGTGTATCACTCTGAAACTCCCAGACCGTTCAGGCAAAAGAATGTCCTCAAGGAGAATTTGTGTGTGCTGTGGAGGGCAAGCAGTAAGGCATGGGTCACTAGAGACTTTTTCTATGACTGGTTACACCATGCATTTGCCCCCAATGTGAAAGATTACCTAACTGAAAAGAAATTAGAACTTAAGTGCCTCCTGGTGTTAGACAATGCCCCTGGTCATCCTACAGACGTGGCAGAGCGACTTTATGGGGACATGAAATTCATTAAAATCAAGTTTTTGCCTCCTAATACCACTCCTCTCCTGCAGCCCATGGACCAGCAGGTTATTGCAAACTTCAAAAACTGTACACAAAAGCTTTGTTTGAAAGGGCTTTGTAGTGACCTCAGAAACTCAACTGACTCTAAGAGAGTTTTGGAGAGAGCACTTTAATATCCTCAATTGTGTAAACCTTATAGGTAAGGCTTGGGAGGGAGTGACTAAGAAGACCTTGAACTCTGCTTGGAAGAAACTGTGGCCAGAATGTGTAGACAAAAGGGATTTTGAAGGGTTTGAGGCTAACCCTGAGAGGATTATGCCAGTTGAGGAATCCATTGTGGCATTGGGAAAGTCCTTGGGGTTGGAGGTTAGTGGGGAGGATGTGGAAGAGTTGGTGGAGGAGGACAATGAAGAACTAACCACTGATGAGCTGATAGATCAACTTCAAGAGCCAGACCTGAGAAAACTGGTTCAGAGGAGGGGAGAGAGAAATTGAAGAAGTTGCCTACTACAAAGATTAAGGAAATGTGTGCAAAGTGGCTTGAAGTGCAAACCTTTTTTGATGAAAATCACCCTCACACAGCTATTGCAAGCCGTGCTGGTGATTATTACACTGACAATGTTGTGAAACACTTTAGGGAAGTCATAAAGGAACGAGAGGTACAGGCCACTATGGACAGATATGTTGTGCGAAAGAAGTCCAGTGACTCTGAAGCTGGTCCTAGTGGCATTAAAGAAGAGGGAAGTAACCCCAGAAAAGGACTCGACACCTCAAGTCTTAATGGAAGGGGATTCCCCTTCTAAACACTAACACTCTCTCTCCCCTCCTCCCATCCCATCAATCATCACCAGATCTTCAATAAAAGTAAGTGTCATGTAAGTGTGCATGCCTTTTTCAGTTTGTGTGTACTAAAATTAACATTTCATGTGGTAAAAATTTTTTTTTTTTCATACTTTTGGGTGTCTTGCACGGATTAATTTGATTTCCATTATTTCTTATGGGGAAAATTCATTCGCATACCGATTATTTGGCATAACAATTACCCCTCTTGCACGGATTAAAATCGGTATGCGGGGGTCCACTGTACTCAATAAATAGAAAAAATGGAATTCTAAAGAAATAGCTATGAGTTTGGTCAACTGGAACAATGGAATTAGCCAAAAATAGTCCTCAAAGTGGGCAAAATCGCCGATTTGTAAATATCGCCGAGGTCGCTAACTTCGCGAGAGCATAATTCCGTCAGTTTTCCATCAAATTTCGTTTTTTTTTGTTGGTGTCATTACAATCGGGAAAAGATTTTCTATCATTTCATAAGAAAAAATCATTTTTTTTTTTTAATTTTGCAACACCAGGGCACACCTCAGGACTGGGGCTGCAACAGTCAAGGGGTTAAAATGCCGACTTTGAGGTGTATTTTTGTATAGTATTTATCATTGTATTCTCATTTCATGGTCTCACATGATAAAATGGAAAACATATTACAGAAATAGAGATGATTTTGGGTGTGTTGCTGAAAGCCTGAGTGTGTTCTGCAAGTCCGGGAGTGTTGCAATAAGCCTGGGTGTGTTGCCATAAGCCTGGGTGTCTTGCCATATCATGAGTGTGTTGCCATGAGCATGAGTGTGTTGCTGTTAGCCTGGGTTTGTTGCCGTAAGCCAGGGTATGTTGTCATGAACCTGGGTGTGTTGCTGCAAGCCTGGGTATTTTGCTTTAGACTTGGGTGTGTTGCTGTGAGCCAAGGTGTGTTGCTGTAAGCCTGGGTGTTGTTGTAACCCTGGATGTGTTGTCAATGATTCAGTTTGTTTACAGCATTTGTGTACTCTGTCTCTCTATATTCTGGCAATTTTCCAAAGTTTCAGATTCACTGCTCACTTATGTATAAGCCTAGGACAAAAATATTTTAAGGTAAGTAATGTGTATGCAGTACATTTATTGTATTTCATATTTTTTTTTAGGACTAGCTCTATTACACACTTGATATATGATAGTGTAAACATGTTATCAGGCATTTATATGTATTTAAAGGTGAGAAAAGGTGATTCACTTTACGGTGGAAGCCTGGCACCTAAACTGCCATATGTACTAGAAGACCACATCTTAATCGACGGTCTACCATAAATAAAAAATTACTCCGTGCTGTTACTGAAGCTACTGTGCTGCTGAAACCATCATTGCTTGAGCTGCTGCTGTACTTGCTGCTTCTGATGCTGCTGTTGTGCTGCTGAAGGGAGGGATAATGCTGTCACAGCCATGATCCTGTTTCACTCTTGGGAGGGGGATGGGGTTAGTTTTGTCCTGCTGGTCATTACATGAAGCATAAGTCAATAATTGATCTGGAAAAATTTGTCTTTCAAATTTGGCATTAAACAAGATGTAGCTGGTCATTAACCCCTCGACTGTCACAACCCCAAATCCTGAGGTGTCTCCTGGTGTCGCAAAATTTAAAAAAAAAAAATATTTTTTCTTATGAAATGATAGAGAATCTTTTCCCAATTGTAATGACACCAAAAGAACGAAATTTGATGGAAAATTGATGGAATTACGCTCTCACAAAGTTAGTAACCTCGGCAACATTTACGAATTGGCGATTTCGCCCTCCTTGAGCCCTATTTTCAGCTAATTCCATTTTCCCAGTCGACCATACTCATAGCTAATTCTTCAGAACTCCATTTTTTCTATCGATGGAGTACAAGAAACTGCCCATTTACCGATTTCAACTACCTAATAACGTGGTCAGAAATTTGCAATTTGGCCAATTTCACAAAAATTAAAAAATATGACAGTTTCAAAATAGGGTCCAGAATGAACAATGCAGTCATTCCTGGCTCTAAAATAACATTTTCTTTGTTCATCAGTCATATCTCCAGGCCCCTTTGATATTACTCTTGCTTTCTATTTTGAATTTTTATTCAAACAAAAAATGGAAGATTTACTGTTATGCAGACTACTGCAATACTGTAATAATTGTATAAATAATGTCAAGCCACTCATGACTGCATATTAGAATGGCTACTTGGACTTTTATTGGAAAATAACATCATTTGTTTACTTTTGAACAGCAAACATTTCCCCTAATTTGAGCTCCATTTCCAGGTTCTTTTCATAGTAAAATCAATCAAAATCACCTCTATTTCTATAATATGTCTTCTATTCTATCAAATGAGACCAAGAAAATGAGAATACAACCATAAATACTATACAAAAATAGACCACAAAGTCGGCATTTTAATTAAAAAAACGGTCAGTTTTTTTTTCTCATTATGCACTGCATGCTGCAGGATTTTTTTTATATGGTGCACACTGACCACACAGACCCATTCTCTCACATGTGGGCCTACCAGCTTTCTCCTGCTTGATCTGAAGCTGCTAGAATTTATGAGTACAGTGGACCCCCGCCTTACGAACGCATCACGTTACGTTAAATCCGCCATACAAAGCATTTGAACGCAAAAATTTTGCCTCGCCTCATGATAAAAAAAATCATCTTACGTGATTTGTCCAGGACACGTCTCACGTGTGGCCTTAGCACCAGTGTTTACAAGCCAGCCAGTGCGGTCGCATCTACGCATACATTCGGTACATTTCACATTATCCCAGTGTTTTTAGTGCTTATAACTGCAAAATAAGTCACCATGGACCCCAAGAAAGCTTCTAGTGCCATCCCTGTGGTAAAAAGGGCGAGAATTAGTATGGAATTGAAAAAAAGAGATTAAGGAAATGTGTGCAAAGTGGGTTGAACTGCAAATCTTTACGGATGAAAATCACCCTGACACAGCTACTGCAAGCTGTGTTGGCAACCTGTACAATGACAATATTATGGCCCATTTTAGGAAAGTCTTAAAGGAACAGGAGGTACAGAGCTCTATGGACAGATTTGTTGTGTGACAGAGGTTCAGTGACTCAAGCTGGTCCTAGTGGCATTAAAGGAAGAAGGGAAGTAACCCCGGAGAAGGACTTGCTACTTCAAGTCCTAATGGAAGGGGATTCCCCTTCTAAACAATAACTTCCACACTCTCCCAGATCTTCAATAAAGGTAAGTGTCATGGATTCTATTCTTAGTAGAGTAGTAATTGTGCATGTCTTCTTCAGTTTGTGTGTATTAAAATTAATATTTCATGTGGTAAAAAAAAAATTTTTTTTTCATACTTTGGGGTGTCAGGTACATTAATTTCATTTCCATTATTTCTTATGGGGAAAATTAATTCGGCTAACGATAATTTTGGCTTACGATGAGCTCTCAGGAACAGATTAATATTGTAAGGCGGGGTTAGTTAGTTAAATATGTTTATTATGCACCCCATACCCATCCAGTGGGCGGTAGTCAAAAGATTACAGAGGTACATAATGGGTCCAGGGACTGGGCCTCAAAGTTTTGATAGCTGAGCAAGTTACAGAGGTAATGAATTCACAATTTACAAAGGTAATGAACTCACAATTTACAAAGGTAATGAACTCCAGGTAGGTCTAGTCACAATCATGACAAGTTACAAAGGTATTTACAGATTACAGAGGTACACAATGGGTCCAGGGACCGGGCTCCAAAGTTTTGATGGCTGAACTAGGTACAAGGTAATGAACTCACAAGTAAGGCGGGGATCCACTGTATATATACGTCAAAAACGGTGGCTCGTAAGACGTATATATGTGACCAAAACAGTCAAAGGGTTAAATGAAGAAAGTCACTAGATTTTCTTTTAAAGGTCATAAAATAAAACTGCATTAAGTGAACGTTGATTAAGCGAAAGATGACCGTATTTGTCTCACTGTCTAGTAATCATAATTTTAAGGTTTCCCAAAATGCTTTGCATAACAAGGGACTTTCTATGTATTAGTTTATATATGTTAATTTCTCAAATGTCAATCATATATTGCATTCCACTTAATAGAAAAAAAAATGTATTTTGTTTTGTGATATCTGAGGGTTATCTCTATATACATGTACAATCTAAGGTTTCAAAAGCTATAATTTTCAACAAATTTCAAAATTAAAAAAATTTTTTGCTTTTTTTAACAGCCTGGGGAAGATAACCCTATTTGTCCTTTATGTTATTCCCTTTACAGATCACCATTTTACACATTGCTAGTATGAGCTTAAGGAATGTAACCTAAGCATGTTTAAGACTCCAGTGTACATCAGTACTTCTGAGATGAGAAAAAGGAAATTCTTCTACTCGCTTATAGTATCACTGCATGACCTCTCTGACTCACAACAATGAGGAACATAACGAGGCTTCACATAATTATAAGTCGGAGGACAAATAAATGTTAAGGTTATTACAGTATTGGAATCAATCAATTTTATTTATTTAATTATTTATTATTGATTTGGACATGATACATAGATGTACAAAGAAATACAGTGGTTAAGTGTAACAAGCCAAAAGCCCCTTGTATGCAGAGCATTATGGGCAGGCTTAAAATTAACTTAAGATTAACTAAGCAGTGATATATTCAGTGGTAAAAATTATAGTAAACAAATAACAATTAAGCACAAATGAGTATTTCAAAGACAGGTCATATGGTCATTTGCTGAGTTGCTGTGCATTCAGTAGAATGGAGTATTCTGTTAGGTAATGTAATTAAAAAGGAGACGTTTGAGGGGAGGATTTATATCCGAGTTAAGTGTTCTATGTATGTAGTAGGTACAATAATAAGTACAGTGGTCCCTTAATTATCGTCCATAATCCATTCCTGGAAGTGGGACTAAAATCGAAATAGACGATTTTCGAATCAATTTTCCCCATAAGAAATAATGTTAACACAATTAATCCGTTCCTGGCACCAAGAAGTACTAAAACAAAAATAATTTTTACATGAAATATAGATGTAGTACATAAACAATATAATGGGACATGATGAATGAAACATTAACAGCATAACACTTACCTTTATCGGCGATTCTTCTTAGTGTATGGAAGACTGGAGGAGGAGAGAGATTGGATTATTTACAGTTTGGAAGGGGAATCCCCTTCCATCAACACCTCAGGTACCAATTGCTCTTCTGGGGTTACTTCTCTTCTCTGTTTCTTAATGCTACTAGGACCAGCTTGAGAGTCACTGGAGTCCTGTCTCACAAAATAACTGTCCAGAGAGCTCTGTTTCTGGCATCTCTTTAACACTTCCCTAAAATAGGCCAAGACTCTGTCACTGTACAAGTTGCCAATATGGCTTGCAACAACCTTGTCAGGGTGATGTTTCTCCATAAATCTTTCTATCCTACCCCACATTTCAAAAATCTCCTTAATTTCTGAAGAAGGCACCTTCTTCCATCTCCGTTCCTCCTCCTCTGCAGCAAGATTCTGAGCTGCGATCTGTTGCTCTTCCTGCTGAAGCTCTTGCAGCTCCTCAGTGGTGAGCTCTTCGTTGTGGTCTTCCACCAACTCTTCCACATCCTCCAAACTCGCATCCAACCCCATGGAACTCCCCAGTGCCACAATAGATTTAACAACTGACATAGGCTCATCAGGGTCAGCCCCAAACCCTTCAAAATCTCTCTTGTGGACACAATCTGGCCACAATTTTCTCCAAGCAGAGTTCAAAGTCCTGGTAGTCACTCCCTCCCAAGCCTTACCTATAAGGATTATGCAATAGAGGATGCTGAAGTGTTCTCTCCAGAAATCTCTTAGGGTCAAGTGAGTGTCTGAGGTCACATTAAAGCACCTTTGAAACATTGCTTTGGTGTAGAGTTTTTTAAAGTTTGCAATGACCTGCTGGTCCATGGTCTGGAGGAGAGGAGTGGTATTTGGGGGCAAGAACTTTACTGTGATGAACCCAAACTCCTCCAAAATTAGGTCATCCATGTTTGGAGGATGAGCAGGTGCATTGTCCATTACTAGGAGGCACTTGAGATCCAATTTCTTTTCCAGGAGGTAATTCTTCATACAGGTCCTCCATCACAAATCCGGCATCATTGGGACCTGTAGTGTGCCGGATTACTGAGTTTGCCGGATTACTGAGTTTGCCAAATTACAGAGTGGTTAAGTTAGAATACACTTAATAAAATTAACCAACCTGACTTACACAGCTCATTGAACATCGGCAAAATTCGAACATTTCTGCTACTTTGAGCTCAATTTCAAGGTACTTTTCATCATGAAAGCAATCAAAATCATGTCTATTTCTGTAATATATCTTCCATTATATCAAATGAGTCCAAAAAATGAGAATACAACCATAAAAACCATACGAAAATATACTGCAAAGAGATGGCTAATGGCTGAGAAGTGAACTCCCTTATTTATCGTCCGTCTTTTTTATTTTTGTTGTACATTAAGACGCATCTTTCCATCATACATTACCCAAGTTTCAATGAGATAGCCCAACAAACAACCGAGAAAAAAAAATATTTACCAAAAATCATATATGGCAAGCCCAAGCCAGGTACTGGAAATAAGTCACTGTCTGACTTTTCTGGGTTATCCTAGGTTCTCTATACATACGCTGCTATGTGTGGTAATCTATGTAACTGTATTTGTGTATATCTGAATAAACTTATTTACTTCTAGTCTGTCAACTGAGTACAAGAAACCGCCCATTCATTATTTCAACTACCCAATAAAGTGGTCAGAAACTGGCAATTTGGCCGATTTCACACAAATTTCAACAGATGCCAATTTCAAAATAGGATCCAGAATAAACAATGTAGACATTCCTGGCACTAAAATAACTTTTCTCTGTTCATTAGTCACAGCTCCAGGCCCCCTCTTAAAATTACTCTTGCTACCATTTGGAATTTTTTATTCACAAAAAAAATAAAAGATTTACTGTTATGCAGACTGCTGCATTATTGTAATAATTGTATAAATAATGTCAATCCATTCTTGACTCCGTACTGGAATTTGGACTGGCAGGCGGACAGGTATTGGACGGTGACGTCATCTGTTTACTCTTGAGCTTCGCTAAAGAATAGAACATTTTCGCTACTGTGAGCGCAATTTCAAGGTAATTTTCGTCATGAAAGCAATCAAAATCATATCTATTTCTGTAATATATCTTTCATTCTGTCAAATGAGACCGAAAAAATGAGAATCTAACCATAACAACCATACAAAAATATACCGCTAAGCAGCCGCTAATGGCTGAGAAGTGAGCTCCGCCATTTATGGTCTGATTTCTTTCATTTTTGGTGTACGTGAAGAAGTATCTTTCCATCATACATTGCCCAAGTTTGAATAAGATAACCCAACAAACAACTGAAAAAAAAAAATAATAATAATAATAATAATAATAATAATAATAATAATAATAATAATAATAATAATAATATTTTTATTTACTACACATACATGTACAAGGTATACAGGCCTAGCTGACATCAGTAAGTAAGTTTATTCAGGTATACACAAATACAGTTACGTAGAATTATCATACATAGCAGCATATGTGTAGAGAATCTAGGATAACCCAAAAAAGTCAGACACAGTGACTTATTTCCATTGAGGTCCTTTTACCTTGTTGTAATATAAATGTTATAATATTTTCTTATTATTCTATAATAAAGATAACATCTTATTATCATACTAAAAAGACTATCTACTACATGAGGGTCATTAAGACTATCTACAATACGAGGGTCCCTATCTACAATACGAGTGACATACTACTGTATAGAAAGGCACTTGTTATGCTGAGTATTTCAAGAAAATTAGGTCAGTGTCCCAGGATAACACCCACACTAGTCGACTAACACCCCAGGTCCCCATTTACTGATGGATAAACATAGACAACAGGTGTAAAGAAACACGCCTAATGTTTCTACCCTGGCTGGGAATCGAATATTTACCAAAAATCATATATGGCTAATCCAAGCCAGGTACTAAAAATAAGCCACGTTGACTTTTTTGGGGTTATCCTAGGTTCTCTACACATATGCTGCTATGTGTGATAATCTATAGAGAGAAAATAACTTTTTTGTTTCATGTTTATGGTGGAGTACGAGTGTATATCATAGTTAGCCCTGTGCTATACTCCGTTTTCTCTAATAAAAGCCACCAAGACAAAGATAGGAGAATGGTATTTGTTTACCATATCCTCTTCATAACTCTGTCGAACTGCTCAGTGTTATGCCAAATATTATTCATTCTGGAGTATTTAACATGTTTTATGTTATTTATATTGTTTATTATGTCATATTAGATCAATTGTGATAGGAAAATGAGCTGTAGTGTTGATATTAGCGTAACAATAAAGCATATTCTCCTGCTTCATGAGACTGAGTTCATGACAACCGACAGTGGCTTCAAAGCCACCTTATCTTTAATGGATAATGTACAGTGGACCCCCGCATACCGTACGCATCGCATACCGTACAATCCGCATACCGCTCGCTTTTTTCGCAAAAATTTTGCCTCGCATACCGCCCAAAAACCCGCTCACCGCTCGTCTGAGACGCGTCCAATGTGCGCCCTTAGCTAGCCTCACATGTTCCGCCGGTGGCATTGTTTACCAGCCAGCCTCCGCGGTAACATCCAAGCATACAATCGGAACATTTCGTATTATTACAGTGTTTTTGGTGATTTTTTCTGGAAAATAAGTGACCATGGGCCCCAAGAAAGCTTCTAGTGCCAACCCTACAGCAATAAGGGTGAGAATTACTATAGAGATGAAGAAAAAGATCATTGATAAGTATGAAAGTGGAGTGCGTGTCTCCGAGCTGGCCAGGTTGTATAATAAACCCCAATCAACCATCGCTACTATTGGTGGTACAGCTGCTGCTGCTGCTGTACCACCGTCTGCTGCTGCTGTAGCATCGTCTGCTGCTGCTGTAGCATCGTCTGCTGCTGCTGCTGCTGTACCACCGTCTGCTGCTGCTGCTGCTGTACCACCGTCTGCTGCTGCTGTAGCATCGTCTGCTGCTGCTGCTGCTGTACCACCATCTGCTGCTGCTGTAGCATTGCCTGCTGCTGCTGTAGCATCGTCTGCTGCTGCTGTAGCACTGTCAGCTGCTGCTGCTGCTGCTGCTGCTGCTGTAGCACCGTTGTTGGTGTGGCTTATTGAGAATACCAAGAAACAATTAACCCCAGAGGATTTGCCACCCAGGATAACCCAAAAAAGTCAGTGTCATCTAACTTATTTCCATTGGGGTCCTTAATCTAATCTCCCAGGATGCAACCCACACCAGTCGACTAACACCCAGGTGAACAGGGAAAAATGCCTGGAACTAGTGCTCATATTGGTGAATTTAAAGCCAGCAAAGGTTGGTTTGAGAGATTTAAGAATCGTAGTGGCATACACAGTGTGATAAGGCATGTTCTGGAAGAAAATGCCAAACAGGACCTACAGTACTCAGGAGGAAAAGGCACTCCCAGGACACAGTGTCTCATCAGTCATTGCTGCATCTTCAATAAGGTAAGTGTCATTTATTCTTCATTTAGTAGAGTAGTACATGCACAATATATATTGTGCATGTACTACTCTACTATTGTGCATGTATCCTTCTCTTTGTGTGTAGGAAAATGTATATTTCATGTGGTAAAAAATTTTTTTCATACTTTTGGGTGTCTTGCACGGATTAATTTGATTTCCATTATTTCTTATGGGGAAAATTCATTCGCATACCGACCATTTCGCATAACAATCAGCCCTCTTGCACGGATTAAAGTCGCTATGCGGGGGTCCACTGTACTGTGTAGGTGCTTTACATAATGAGAAGCATTTCTTTTATTCATTGGAACCATGGCTAGGGCTAAAAGTAAGCAGGTTAAAACAATAAATAGAGAAAAAGAAATTGGAATAACTTATGCAGCAAGTAGCGCCACCAAACAGTACCAGCAGGTTGGTGTGGCGACCCTGGAAATTTGAAATTATGCTAGCCAAAATTAGTGCCGAATAACTGAATAACTGATTGCTGGATTTGTGATGGCGGACCTGTACTAGAGCCAAACACTTCATTGAACCACCCGACGAAAATTTCCCGTGACCCATGCCTTACTATTAGATTTCCAAAACACACACAATTTACTCTTCATAACATTGTTTTTCCTGAACACTCTGGGATATTCAGAATGGTACACTAGTAACGGCTTCACTCTGAAATCCCCACTAGCATTAGCACAGAACATGAGCGTCAGCCTGTCTTTCATAGGCATGTGTCCTGGCAGTGCCTTTTCCTCCTGAGTAATGTAGGTCCTCTTTGGCATTTTCTTTCAGAAGAGACCTGTTTCGTCACAGTTAAACACTTGTTCAGGTTTCAGTCCTTCAGCCTCTATGTACTCCTTGAATTCATGCACATATTTTTCAGCCGCTTTGTGGTCCGAACTGGCAGCCTCACCATGCCTTACCACACTGTGTATGAAACTACGGTTCTTAAAATCTCTCAAACCAACCTTTGCTGGCCTTAAATTCACTCACATCACCACTAGTTGCAGGCAATTTCTTTACCAGATCGTCGTGCAACTGCCTAGCCTTTTCACACATAATCAAAGTCATAAGACTATCTCCTGCTAATTGTTTCTCATTTATCCACACCAATAATAACTTCTCAACCTCTTCGAGTACTGGTGATCTCATTTTTGTCAGCATATTTACCCCCTTTGTAATAACAGCGTCCTTGATTTCCTTTTTCTTGGCCACGATGGAAGCTATGGTTGTATGGGGTTTGTTATACATCCTGGCCAGTTCGGCCATACGTACGCCACTTTCATATTGTTCAATGATGTTATGCTTAAATTCAATCGTATTTCTCACCTTCTTTACCAAAGGCTTGGCACTAGGAGCTTTCTTTGGAGCCATGGTAGCTTATTTAGTAGTTGCAAGCACTAAAATGAATGGAATATTATGAAATATTTCGTATGAGCAAGTGAGGGGACCGTCGCTCACTGGTAAACAATGGCACACTGGCTGGGAAAGGAGGCCGGGGCAGCTCCGAGCGTGAGTACGCGTCCCAGATGACTGACTATTCGCGAGTCAATCTACGATTAGTGAGCCAATGTTTTGACGAAAATATCGTTACGATTTTCGAAAATTACAACTATCGAGTCCTACGATTATCGAGGGACCACTGTACAGTGGTACCCCGAGTTTCGGCCATAATTTGTTCCAGAAGGCTGTTCAGTGCCGTTACCGAACGAATTTGTTCCCATAAGGAATAATGTAAATTAGATTAGTCTGTTTCAGACCCCCAAAAATACACTTACAAAAGCACTTACAATAATACACTTACATGATCGTTCAAGTTGAGAGCTGTACAAAACTCGGGGTACCACTGTATTCCAGAGAATGGGTAAGGTCTCCCTACAACCTCCAATCTGTTTTATGGGTTTTTAAAAGATCTGATTCAATTACTGGGCGGCTGTAAATCATGACCAAACTTTCCTGGTTATATTTTATTGTTCCAAAAAATAATGTAAATCTCCTATTTTTGTGTGAATAAGAATTCAAAAAGAAAGGCAACTGTAATATAGGAGAGGCCTGGGGACATGTCTGATGAAAAGTGTAAATGATGTTTGGGTGCCAAGAATGTCTACCTAACTCCCGACCAGAGACCTAAGTCCCGACCAGAGACCTAACTCCCAACCAGAGACCTAACTCCCAACCAGAGACCTAACTCCCAACCAGAGACCTAACTCCCGACCAGAGACCTAACTTTTGACCAGATACCTAACTCCTGACCAGAGACCTAATTCCCAACCAGAGACCTAACTCATGACCAGAGACCTAACTCCCAACCAGAGACCTAATTCCCATCCTGAGACCTAAATCCCAATCAGAGCCCTAACTCCTGACAAGAGACCTAACTCCCGACCAGAGACCCAACTCTCGACCAGAGACCCAACTCCCGACCAGAGACCTAACTCCCAACCAGAGACCTAACTCCCAACCAGAGACCTAATTCCCATCCTGAGACCTAAATCCCAATCAGAGCCCTAACTCCTGACAAGAGACCCAACTCCCGACCAGGGACCTAACTCTTGACCAGAGACCTAACACCTGACCAGAGATCTAACACCTGACCAGAGACCTAACTCCCAACCAGAGACCTATTTATTTATTTATTTATCTGAACATGATACAGAGAAGTACTCCCAACCAGAGACCTAACACCTGACCAGAAACCTAACACCTGACCAGAGACCTAACACCTGACCAGAGACCTAACACCTGACCAGAAACCTAACACCTGACCAGAGACCTAACACCTGACCAGAGACCTAACACCTGACCAGAGACCTAACTCCCAACCAGAGACCTAACACCTGACCAGAGACCTAACACCTGACCAGAGACCTACCTCACTGCCAGGGACCTACCCTATGTTCTAGGACCTACCTCACAATCTGTGACCTAGTTTCAGGTCTGGGACCTAACTTCAGGTCTAGGGCCTAGTTTCAGGTCTGAGACCTAGTTTCCGGTTTGAGACCTAGCCTCGGGTTTGGGGCCTGGTTTCAGGTCCGGAACCTAGCTTCAGGTCCGGGACCTAGCTTCAGGTCCGGGACCTAGCTTCAGGTCCAGGACCTAGCTTCAGATCCAGGACCTAGCTTCAGGTCCGGGACCTAGCTTCAGGTCCGGGACCTAGCTTCAGGTCCAGGACCTAGCTTCAGGCCCGGGACCTAGCTTCAGGTCCGGGACCTAGCTTCAGGTCCGGGACCTAGCTTCAGGTCCTGGACCTAGCTTCAGGTCTGGGACCTAGCTTCAGGTCCAGGACATAGCTTCAGGCCTGGGACCTAGCTTCAGGTCCGGGACCTAGCTTCAGGTCCAGGACCTAGCTTCAGGCCCGGGACCTAGCTTCAGGTCCGGGACCTAGCTTCAGGTCCGGGACCTAGCTTCAGGTCCAGGACCTAGCTTCAGGTCCGGGACCTAGCTTCAGGTCCGGGACCTAGCTTCAGATCCAGGACCTAGCTTCAGGTCCAGGACCTAGCTTCAGGTCCGGGACCTAGCTTCAGGTCCGGGACCTAGCTTCAGGTCCGGGACCTAGCTTCAGGTCCAGGACATAGCTTCAGGCCCGGGACCTAGCTTCAGGTCCGGGACCTAGCTTCAGGTCCGGGACCTAGCTTCAGGTCCGGGACCTAGCTTCAGGTCTGGGACCTAGCTTCAGGTCCGGGACCTAGCTTCAGGTCCGGGACCTAGCTTCAGGTCCGGGACCTAGCTTCAGGTCCGGGACCTAGCTTCAGATCCAGGACCTAGCTTCAGGTCCAGGACCTAGCTTCAGGTCCGGGACCTAGCTTCAGGTCCGGGACCTAGCTTCAGGTCCGGGACCTAGCTTCAGGTCCGGGACCTAGCTTCAGGTCTGGGACCTAGCTTCAGGTCCGGGACCTAGCTTCAGGTCCAGGACCTAGCTTCAGGTCACACTGTATTAAGGGTAATGTAACAATGTCTAAATCTTCTTGATGCTATCAGTTGTTGCGAAGGATTATAGTTAAGAGTGAGCTGCAACACTTGCAACATGCAGAAGCAACACTAATGCTGAGGACACAGCCAACAAACACATCATTAATACTGACCTTGACAGCAAGATTATTAATGCTGAGTTGTGAGACGCCAACCTTATCTTGTTGATGATTTATAGGGCCACTGAGAGCCAGGTCGTAGTGAGTTCACCCTCCTGGTAGTCACTGAGAGCCAGGTCGTAGTGAGTTCACCCTCCTGGTGGTCACTGAGAGCCAGGTCGTAGTGAGTCCACCCTCCTGGTGGTCACTGAGAGCCAGGTCGTAGCGAGTCCACCCTCCTGGTGGTCACAGAGCAGGTCGTAGTGAGTCCACCCTCCTGGTGGTCACTGAGAGCCAGGTCGTAGTGAGTCCACCCTCCTGGTGGTCACAGAGCAGGTCGTAGTGAGTCCACCCTCCTGGTGGTCACAGAGCCAGGTCGTAGTGAGTCCGCCCTCCTGGTGGTCACTGAGAGCCAGGTCGTAGTGAGTCCACCCTCCTGGTGGTCACTGAAAGCCAGGTCGTAGTGAATCCACCCTTCTGGTGGTCACTGAGAGGTCGTAGTGAGTCCACCCTCCTGGGGGTCACTGAGAGCCAGGTCGTAGTGAGTCCACCCTCCTGGTGGTCACTGAAAGCCAGGTCGTAGTGAGTACACCCTCCTGGTGGTCACTGAGAGCCATGTCGTAGTGAGTCCACCTTCCTGGTGGTCACTGAGAGCCAGGTCGTAGTGAGTCCACCCTCCTGGTGGTCACTGAGAGCCATGTCGTAGTGAGTCCACCTTCCTGGTGGTCACTGAGAGCCAGGTCGTAGTGAGTCCACCCTCCTGGTGGTCACTGAGAGCCAGGTCGTAGTGAGTCCACCCTCCTGGTGGTCACAGAGCCAGGTCGTAGTGAGTCCGCCCTCCTGGTGGTCACTGAGAGCCAGGTCGTAGTGAGTCCACCCTCCTGGTGGTCACAGAGCCAGGTCGTAGTGAGTCCACCCTCCTGGTGGTCACTGAGAGCCAGGTCGTAGTGAGTCCACCCTCCTGGTGGTCACTGAAAGCCAGGTCGTAGTGAATCCACCCTTCTGGTGGTCACTGAGAGGTCGTAGTGAGTCCACCCTCCTGGGGGTCACTGAGAGCCAGGTCGTAGTGAGTCCACCCTCCTGGTGGTCACTGAAAGCCAGGGCGTAGTGAGTCCACCCTCCTGGTGGTCACAGAGCCAGGTCGTAGTGAGTCCGCCCTCCTGGTGGTCACTGAGAGCCAGGTCGTAGTGAGTCCACCCTCCTGGTGGTCACAGAGCCAGGTCGTAGTGAGTCCACCCTCCTGGTGGTCACTGAGAGCCAGGTCGTAGTGAGTCCACCCTCCTGGTGGTCACAGAGCCAGGTCGTAGTGAGTCCGCCCTCCTGGTGGTCACTGAGAGCCAGGTCGTAGTGAGTCCACCCTCCTGGTGGTCACTGAAAGCCAGGTCGTAGTGAATCCACCCTTCTGGTGGTCACTGAGAGGTCGTAGTGAGTCCACCCTCCTGGGGGTCACTGAGAGCCAGGTCGTAGTGAGTCCACCCTCCTGGATGTCACTGAAAGCCAGGTCGTAGTGAGTACATCCTCCTGGTGGTCACTGAGAGCCATGTCGTAGTGAGTCCACCTTCCTGGTGGTCACTGAGAGCCAGGTCGTAGTGAGTCCACCCTCCTGGTGGTCACTGAGAGCCATGTCGTAGTGAATCCACCTTCCTGGTGGTCACTGAGAGCCAGGTCGTAGTGTGTCCACCCTCCTGGTGGTCACAGAGACAGGTCGTAGTGAGTCCACCCTCCTGGTGGTCACTGAGAGCCAGGTCGTAGTGAGTCCACCCTCCTGGTCATTGAGAGCCAGGTCGTAGTGAGTCCACCCTCCTGGTGGTCACTGAGAGCCAGGCCGTAGTGAGTCCACCCTCCTGGTGGTCACTGAGAGCCAAGTCGTAGTGAGTCCACCCTCCTGGTGGTCACTGAAAGCCAGGTCGTAGTGAGTCCTCCCTCCTGGTGGTCACTGAGAGCCAGGGCGTAGTGAATCCACCCTCCTGGTGGACACTGAGAGCAAGGTCGTAGTATGGGAAATTTTATAGGGGGTTACCTGTATGTATCTCAACATTATATACATACAAGTAATCTCACTGGGAGACAACAGCCATATTGTTTACCGTAGTCACCCCGTGTAGACATGTGAGAAAATTTAACCACCCCTGGTCCCTGCAGGTGGTCCCTTCGACCTCACAATCCCATCCATATATATCCGAGACCAGTATAATTTGGATAGCACCCACAAGTACGGCGCTACTAAATAATTGTGGACTGTAAAGATTATATTAGTTTAACTGAATGAAGGGGGGGAGGGGGTAGGTTGCACATGAATATATCCATCAAGGAAAAAACACTTGTATGTAATACCACCACTTACCAGATATTCTCTTGTGGTCACTTGATGTAGCTGGATCACCCCCAACCTATCCAATTACAACATACCTAACTGGCCAGTATCAGTCTGTTATAACTAGAAGGGTTACTTAACTGTGGGTGACTGATGCTCCTTATTTCCTCCATTCACCATCTCATTTCGATGTCCTGCTACACCGACACGGTTCTTATTCCAGCAGGACGAGGTACTCGTTGGTTTGTCCCGGTTTAGAAGTCGTGACTCCATAAAAACTTCACTATCCTCGGGACAAGAACACGAGGTAAACAGGTGCTCACTTTGAGAATGGCGATTCATTTCACTTCACACATTCTCTTAACTTGGTGTTATTATCACTGATTACTTCTTAGCCCACCATACGGTTTAATGTCTCATAATTATTATACACATTGGAGGCCACTCCATTAAGATCTGAGACCAATGAGTGATGATTAAATCATGGGTATTTTTCCCCGGGACACACTCCATGGTGACATGCCAGTCACCACCGGTCCAACCATTGTTCACTAATTTTGCCACTTTATTACGGTGGTCCCGTAAATCATGTTCCCTCACTCTTCACCAGGAACAGTTATGACACTTCCTATTATGAAGTGAGGCCTATATTAATCCTTATGCCACCGTGAACGCCAATTTCCTGGTCCCATGCTTTCCCAGCCTCTTAACTCCATTCCAAACACTCCCGCCCCTCGATGCCCCGTCTCGACCTCTCCCCTCGCACATCTGCGCAGGTGCAGAGGAAACCCTGTTGGTTCTCTTCCATTTTCAAATACATTTTTTGACCCAGATCAACACATTAAACACCTATTAGGCACTATAGCTTCGAAAAATTAAAATATTTTCCACACTGCAGCCGGGCGGAGGTCGTTGTTAGACGACTTAAATAATGTGGAGTACAATTTTCCCATCTTCACTGGCCACCTGGCTTGGGAACTCCAACATTGGTATTTACATAATCACCCATTAATTCTTTCCACCTTTCAACAAATTCCTCAGGTAGGGTTTCATCCCAAGCACACTTAAGCTTCCATGCTTCTGGTATTAACGATTTCCCTCTTATTGTAAGGTGTGACACTAAGCCTATGCTCTCTGGGTTAATTTACTGGGCATACTGGAATTATGAGACTTTAACAATAACAAGTCTCTCTCAGTATCCCAAGTCAGCCCCAGCACATTACTGCTTATAGGCACTTCAACTCCAGGGTTATCTTTATTGATCCCTCAAAATGGACTAATTACTGTTCCATTCCCTCAGGGGCATCCTTGCACCTTGCATTATTTCATTAACCCTTTCACATATCCTCATTAGTTCCTCTTCAGTTGACGTCACACCCGGAAATTGTCCACATAAGATTATTTACCCAATTACTTCGCTCAGTGGACCACCTGTGCACTTAAGGTGTGCATTTATCGTCGCCTGAAGTAAGAACAATTTATTATATAACTGTTTATTAATTATATAATTATAAGCAGTCAACAATTCTGGTGTCTTGCTCAGTTCGCAGAGCTGGGCCCTTTAACTGTCCATACGCCATCCTATAATTAGTAGATAATTTTGGACGGTCAAGCTTCCACGGAAGTCGCACCCAGTAATGTCCAGATTCAAATTTAACATCCTTCAGGTATTGTTCCTGAGTAAAGGAATCGTCTGGACTTTCCTCATTTATATTAATCCCTATGCTGTCCAGCTCCCACAAATTAGACTGGTTCAACATCATCCTCGATAGAAGAATACTTGTACTGGGTTGACCTTTTATGAGTAAGACTGTATTTACTACTTCATCTAGTCATTCTTACTATGCGGTAGTCTGCCATATATTACATGGCCCGTACCAGTGTTGAGGAGAGTGACGCCACATGGTTTTGGATTTATGCCCTTTATCCTGAATTATCACATCCAACACCGGCAAGGCTACCTCAGCTAACCATCATTATTGTCATTAGCTGTAACGTTTACATCAGTCACTGTAGTGTCAGGGTTATTAACATTATCATTATTGTCACCATTATTATAGGAATTACATACAACCTTGCGATAAATGACATGCCCATGCACTCTGCCCCAGGGCCAGACTCATGGAACTCCGTGTTCATCAAGAACTATGGAGAGGGAGTATGGACACGGGGGTCGTCCCACAGTTACTAAAAACAACAGACATAGCCCCCACTCCACAAAGGGGGCAGTAAAGCGATAGCAAAGAACTACAGACCGATAGCACTAACATCCCATATCATAAAAATCTTTGAAAGGGTCCTAAGAAGCAAGATCGCCACCCATCTAGAAACCCATCAATTACACAACCCAGGGCAACATGGGTTTAGAACAGGTCGCTCCTGTCTGTCTCAACTATTGGATCACTACGACAAGGTCCTAGATGCACTAGAAGACAAAAAGAATGCAGATGTAATATATACAGACTTTGCAAAAGCCTTCGACAAGTGTGACCATGGCGTAATAGCGCACAAAATGCGTGCTAAAGGAATAACAGGAAAAGTTGGTCGATGGATCTATAATTTCCTCACAAAGAGAACACAGAGGGTAGTAGTCAACAGAGTAAAGTCTGAGGTGGCTACGGTGAAAAGCTCTGTTCCACAAGGCACAGTACTCGCTCTCATCTTGTTCCTCATCCTCATATCTGACATAGACAAGGATGTCAGCCACAGCATCGTGTCTTCCTTTGCAGATGACACCCGAATCTGCATGACAGTGTCTTCCATTCCAGACACTGCAAGGCTCCAGGCGGACATCAACCAAACCTTTCAGTGGGCTGCAGAAAACAATATGAAGTTCAACGATGAGAAATTTCAAGGACCTTCAAGGACCATAACATTGTATCAATCGCCTCTGCTAGAAAAATGGCAGGATGGATAATGAGAACCTTCAAAACTAGGGATGCCAAGCCCATAATGACACTCTTCACGTCACTTGTTTTATCTAGGCTGGAATATTGTTGCACACTAACAGCACCTTTCAAGGCAGGTGAAATTGCTGACCTAGAAAATGTACAAAGAACCTTCACGGCACGCATAACGGAGATAAAACACCTCAATTACTGGGAGCGCTTCAGGTTCCTGAACCTGTATTCCCTGGAACGCAGGCGGGAGAGATACATGATTATATACACCTGGAAAATCCTAGAGGGACTAGTACCGAACTTGCACACGAAAATCACTCACTACGAAAGCAAAAGACTTGGCAGACAATGCAACATCCCCCCAATGAAAAGCAGGGGTGTCACTAGCACGTTAAGATTCCATACAATAAGTGTCAGGGGCTCGAGACTGTTCAACTGCCTCCCAGCATACATAAGGGGGATTACCAACAGACCTCTGGCAGTCTTCAAGCTGGCACTGGACAAGCACCTAAAGTCGGTACCTGACCAGCCGGGCTGTGGCTCGTATGTTGGTTTGCGTGCAGCCAGCAGTAACAGCCTGGTTGATCAGGCTCTGATCCACCAGGAGGCCTGGTCACAGACCGGGCCGCGGGGGCGTTGACCCCCGGAACTCTCTCCATGTAAACTCCAGACTGCTATGGAGAGTCATTTAACGAATGTTACCTGCGATCAGAACTGCCACTGAGACAAAAGTAGCGTCTGTCATAAATGCTGAATTAATTATAGACTTTCTTTAATGTTGTTTTTAATGTAGACTGTATTTTGGTTATAGTGTGTTTTCTTGTGAAGTTGACAATCTGTTACTCCAACAAGTATTAACTCTCTCATTGTTTCTTTATCTGCAATATAAAACATTACTTTTAAGATTTTTAACTTTACTCTAAACTTATTAGAGTCCTCTAAACTCTTCAGCATATAATGAATAAAAGCATTAACAGCCTATGAAAAATACATCACAATATTATGTGATAAATGGAAGAATGAACTTCAAGAGAGCCGAGGTTCTCCTCAGTATTTTATCTTTCACAAGATCATTGTGATGGTAACTTTATTGTTTTTATAACTTATCAATTACACTGTGGTCGTTAATACTTCAAGTAATATTTAAACCATCAATAAAAAGTGCATTAGTCTCTAAAACACAGACGAAATTAAACTCTCAGTGTATATACACTGCAACATACACATGCCTCAGTGTATATACACTGAGACATACACATCTCTCAGTGTATATACGCTGTCGGGAGGGTTCGTGGAGATGTGATGGTTGGAGTTAAACACAGTCGTTGGATGGTAACACATACATTAGCGAGTGTGAGAGGGAAGCCCAGACTGCCGGTGTTGCCTCTAGACCTAAGGGTGGAGAACAGAGAGTTACAGGGATTCTCACGCACACATGCGCATCACGTGACGTCACACATAGTTATACCAACGCTCTTATATGGGTGTAAATCATGGGTGGTTAATGTTGCAACAAGGAGAAGGCTGGAGGCAGTGGAGATGTCATGTGTGAGGGCAATGTGTGGTGTGTATATAATGCAGAGAATTCGTAGTTTGGAAAATAGGAGATGCGGGATTACCAAAAATATTATTGAGAGGGCTGAAGAGGGGTTGTTGAGGTTGTTTGGACTTGTTGAGAGGATGGAACAAAACAAAATGACTTCGAGACTGTATACATCTGTAGTGGAAAGATTGGAGAGAGGGGGTAAAGAAGGTTTAGTGTGAGAGAGGCTTGGACTTCCAGCTAGTATGCGTGAGCGTGTTGGATAGGAGCGAATGGAGGCAAATGATTTTTAGGATTTGACGTGCTGTTGGAGTGTGAGCAAGGTAACATTTATGAAGGGATTCAGGTAAACCGGCAGGCCGGATTTGAGTCCTGGAGATGGAAAGTACAGTGTCTGCACTCTGAAGAAGAGGTGTTAATGTTACAGTTTTATAACTGTAGTGTAAGCGTGTCTCTGGCAAGACAGTGATGGAGTGAATGAAGGTGAAAGTTTTTCTTTTTCAGGTCGCCCTACCTTTGTGGGAGACTGCCGATGTGTTAATAAAAAAATAATTAACCATTGTTAAGGCAAACTTTCCACCTAAAATGTGGAAAAACTTCTGGAGTATTTAAATATCCATGACTGGCGAATGTGATGAAAACTTCTTGATAGACATATGTAACTATAAAATACCCGAAGAAATTTATACATGACAAATTTCCCATAACATGTTAAAGGATGTTAATCTGTTGCTGGAAGAAATAACACGAATATTAGGAACGGTAATTTACTTTATGTTTTTGTTGCTTAAAAGAACTACCCATCACAATTAAAGTCAGATGACAGGAATACAACCCAATCAGGTCAACTTCACAACTTTCTCAGACAGTTCTCCATCCCCCTGAGCAGCTACATCACTGTCAACAATTCCTATCACCGTCATAGAAGCACAATCACCTTTCTAAAACCAGCCTTTACTATCCTAAGATAACCACCACTAGTACTGTTATATCCAACTCCTAGCACGCCAAACAGCTTAAATATTATAGTTTCATAATTTTAGAAAAAGGAAAGAACTTATCGTATAGAGTGCAAATCTTCCCATCTTACTAAAGTCACAAGCTTCTCAAACACAGGCTTAACATCCTTTGCATTATAAATGCACCGCTATATGACCCTAGCACGTTTAGCGCTTCCTTTAGATTATAATAATAATAATTTGCTTTGTAAAGTCTTAATTCTCTCGTGCTCATCCTGCCTACCCACCTCCCTCCTTACAGTCCTACTTAAAAATTAGAAAGACATCCCAAACCTTCTACCTACCTACCTACCTCCCTGCCTCCCTCCCTGCCTAAAAGAATTACAACAATACTCCTATCCTCCTCTCTTCCTTCTTACAAGAATTACAAGGATATTCAAGCTTCCTTCCTACCTTCCTATCTACGTCCCTCTTTAAATTACCACCTTCCTACCTTGAAGAACTGCAACAATTCTCATATCCTCTTCCCTACCTCCCTCCCCCTTACCTCTCTCCCTTCCTTCCTACTGACGAGAATAACAAGGATACTTTAAACGTCCTACCTACTTACCTACCTCCCTAATTAAATTCTTACCTAAAAGAATTGCAACAATACTCCTTATGTCCCTCCCTTCCTACCTACCAACCCATCTAGTTATCTATCTCCCTCTCTCTTTCCCTTACTCAGTCTCTCCTTCTCTCATTCCTTTCCTATCTTCCTAACTATTACTCAGACTCTCATAACTCAAAGTCTGTTAGTCTCAGTGAGAACAAAAATTTTGCTAATAGGACTGCAAGAGTTAGGCCTACATGGCAATGGTACTTTCTGTCGAATAAGCAGAGTAATTTTTTTTTTTTTTTTTTGCCAAAATTTTTCGAAGTTTTTATAAACACAACGAGAAACTATGTATAATACACTTTAATTAATATTAAAAATATTTAAACTGATCTATGCTATGTACATGACAATTTAAATACCAAAAAATACGTTAGATTATGTTAGGTGATGTTTCTCAGACAGGTAGGCCTACCTTTCAAGAAAAATTACCTCGCATCTTCAAAAAATCAATTTATTTAGCTATAAAGCATTCCTTGCTACCCAAACTAAGTTGAGCTTGATACAGCAAGCTTTAGTAAAGTGTTTACTATGAAAATCTCTAATTATCAAAACCACACAGCTTTATCATAGTTATGAGTGACTTTAACAAGCTTTATCATAGTTATGAGTGACTTTAACAAGCTTTATCATAGTTATGAGTGACTTTAACAAGCTTTATCATAGTTATGAGTGACTTTAACAAGCTTTATCATAGTTATGAGTGACTTTAACAAGCTTTATCATAGTTATGAGTGACTTTAACAAGCTTTATCATAGTTATGAGTGACTTTAACAAGCTTTATCATAGTTATGAGTGACTTTAACAAGCTTTATCATAGTTATGAGTGACTTTAACAAGCTTTATCATAGTTATGAGTGACTTTAACAAGCTTTATCATAGTTATGAGTGACTTTAACAAGCTTTATCATAGTTATGAGTGACTTTATTTATTTAGAAATTTATTTATTTAGAAATTTTAGCATACATACAGAGGTACAAAAAATACAGGTAAGAGCAGCATGCCAAAGCCACTTATATGCATAGCATTACGGGCTGGCTTAAAATTAACTTAAGATTAACTAAGCAATGATGAAATCAGTGATAAGACATTATTGTAAACAGATAACTATAAAATACATATGAGTATTACAAAGACAGGTCATATGGTTGCATGCATTGCTGTTCATTCAGTAGAATGGAGTATTCTGTTAGGTAGTGTATTTAAAAAAAAAATAACAAAGTTAGGTTTAACATTTGTGTGATATAATTGTGAGTAACATTTAGGATATACAATTTATATGGTTCAGTTATTCAGTATTTATTTGGTTTTGAGTGAGTAAGTGAACTTTGAGAAGAGACTTGAATTTATAAACAGGTAGTGTTTCTTTTATTTATTTATTTATTTATTCATTATTTACAATTTGAGCACACATACAGAGATACAAAAAAATACAGATAAGAGCAGCATGCCAAAGCCACTTATACTATGCATAGCATTACGGGCTGGCTTAAAATTAACTTAAGATTAACTAAGCAATGATGAAATCAGTGCTAAAACATTAATGTAAACAGATAACTATAAAGCACAAGTGAGTATTACAAGGACAGGTCATATGGTTGCATGCATTGTTGTACATTCAACAAGCTTTATCATAGTTATGAGTGACTTTGACAAGATTTATCATAGTTATCAGTGACTTTAAGAAGCTTTATCATAGTTATGAGTGATTTTAACAAGCTTTATCATAGTTATGAGTGAGTTTAACAAGCTTTATCATA
>NC_069411.1:68500400-68510400 GCF_026875155.1 Cherax quadricarinatus | reverse complement strand
AGTCAAGCTCAGTGTCATAGGTTAGCTTTAGCGCCATTAGGATTGCAAACAATTCAGTTTGCAGTGTAGACGCCCAGTTGTTAATTCTTATGCCTAACTCAACAAATTTATTATCGTTCTTAACTAGGGAGGTGGCAACAAGAGCAGATGCAGCCCTGCCAGAAGACTCCTGTTTAGATCCATCAGTGTATATAACTTGTGATAACTTGTTACTACCAGCTAGGTGAGAAATTTCTTCTTGAGCAGTTGCTCTAACAAGAGATTTAAGGAAGGGATTACTAGCAATGAGCTTCTTGGGAGGGACTTGTAGGTATGTGATATTAAATGAACACATCTTCCATGGAGGGGTGAAATGCTCTTGTTGCCTACAGTGATACAGTTCATGCAGGTTATAAAACTTAATGCAATTGCACGTTTTCACAATCCATTTAGATCTGTGTGTATTTACCTCTAGACACTTGGTAAGATTCACTGTGACAGTACCTGGAGTACCTGGAGAGAGTTCCGGGGGTCAACGCCCCCGCGGCCCGGTCTGTGACCAGGCCTCCTGGTGGATCAGAGCCTGATCAACCAGGCTGTTGCTGCTGGCTGCACGCAAACCAACGTACGAGCCACAGCCCGGCTGATCCGGAACTGACTTTAGGTGTTTGTCCAGTGCCAGCTTGAAGACTGCCAGGGGACTGTTGGTAATCCCCCTTATGTGTGCTGGGAGGCAGTTGAACAGTCTCGGGCCCCTGACACTTATTGTATGGTCTCTTAACGTGCTAGTGACACCACTGCTTTTCATTGGGGGGATGGTGCATCGTCTGCCAAGTCTTTTGCTTTCGTAGTGAGTGATTTTCGTGTGCAAGTTCGGTACTAGTCCCTCTAGGATTTTCCAGGTGTATATAATCATGTATCTCTCCCTCCTGCGTTCCAGGGAATACACGTTTAGGAACCTCAAACGCTCCCAATAATTGAGGTGTTTTATCTCCGTTATGCGCGCCGTGAAAGTTCTCTGTACATTTTCTAGGTCGGCAATTTCACCTGCCTTGAAAGGTGCTGTTAGTGTGCAGCAATATTCCAGCCTAGATAGAACAAGTGACCTGAAGATGTGTCATCATGGGCTTGGCCTCCCTAGTTTTGAAGGTTCTCATTATCCATCCTGTCATTTTCTAGCAGATGCGATTGATACAATGTTATGGTCCTTGAAGGTGAGATCCTCCGACATGATCACTCCCAGGTCTTTGACGTTGGTGTTTCGCTCTATTTTGTGGCCAAATTTGTTTTGTACTCTGATGAAGATTAATTTCCTCATGTTTACCATATCTGAGTAATTGAAATTTCTCATCGTTGAACTTCATATTGTTTTCCTGCAGCCCACTGAAAGATTTGGTTGATGTCCGCCTGGAGCTTTGCAGTGTCTGCAATGGAAGACACTGTCATGCAGATTCGGGTGTCATCTGCAAAGGAAGACACGGTGCTGTGGCTGACATCCTTGTCTATGTCGGATATGAGGATGAGGAACAAGATGGGAGCGAGTACTGTGCCTTGTGGAACAGAGCTTTTCACCGTAGCTGCCTCGGACTTTACTCTGTTGACGAGTACTCTCTGTGTTCTGTTAATGAGGAAATTATAGATCCATCGACCGACTTTTCCTGTTATTCCTTTAGCACGCATTTTGTGCGCTATTACGCCATGGTCACACTTGTCGAAGGCTTTTGCAAAGTCGTATATATTACATCTGCATTCTTTTTGTCTTCTAGTGCATTTAGGACCTTGTCGTAGTGATCCAATAGTTGAGACAGACAGGAGCGACCTGTTCTAAACCCATGTTGCCCTGGATTGTGTAACTGATGGGTTTCTAGATGGGTGGTGATCTTGCTTCTTAGGACCCTTTCAAAGATTTTTATGATATGGGATGTTAGTGCTATTGGTCTGTAGTTCTTTGCTGTTGCTTTACTGCCCCCTTTTTGGAGTGGGGCTATGTCTGTTTGTTTTTAGTAACTGTGGGACGACCCCCGTGTCCATGCTCCCTCTCCATAGGATGGAAAAGGCCGTTATAGGGCTTCTTGCAGTTCTTGATGAACACAGAGTTCCATGAGTCTGCCCTGGGGCAGAGTGCATGGCATGTCATTTATCGCCTGTTCGAAGTCATTTGCGTCAGGATAACATCGATAGGCTTGTGTTAATCAAATTTTGTGGCTCTCTCATAAAAAATTAATTTTGATCTTCGACTCTCAGTCTGGTTAGCGGCTTGCTGAAAACTGAGTCATATTGGGACTTGAGTATGTCACTCACTTCCTTGCTGTCATCTGTGTAGGACCCATCTTGTTAAAGTAGGGGCCCCAATATGACGATGTTCTCGATTTTGATCTTTGCATAGGAGAAGAAATAACTTTGGGTTTCTTTTCGATTTCATTTATGGCTTTATTAGTTCTTCCGGCGATTTCCTGACTCCCTAATGGATTTCTTTTAGCTTAAGTTCTATGCTTGCTATTTTCTCTGACCATGTCTCCCAACGCATTTCATATAATATAACCTCTTTTAGGCCGCTCTGTTATTCTTTTTCCCGTCGTGCCTGTAAAGGGAGCGCCTGAACTCTTTCAGTTTTACATCTACTCCTCCTTTTTTCTTAGAGGATAAGCCTTGTTGCATACAACCGAGTGCCACCGAGTTAATCTGTTCTAGGCATAAGTTGGGGGTCTGTGTTGCTTAGTATATCTTCCCCAGCCTTTTATATCGGTTAGGAACTTGGTTTACTTGACCACTTTAATGTTTTTTGTTTAATTGAAGTTGAATTTGGTGAATGGCTCCCTCGTGACTAATCTCACTATTCGGTCTGGGGCTCCGCGCATACATGACTGAAACCTCAATTATGTTGGATCTGATTTATGATTTGTTTTTGATATGGTGACATTTCTTTCAATCATCATTGTTAGTGAAGATGAGGTCAAGTGTATTCTCCAGTCTAGTAGGCTCTATTATTTGCTGTTAAAAATTGAATTTTGGTGCAGGATTTAAAAGCTCGCGTGAGTGTGAGGTTTCATCAGAGCTGCCTCCTGGTGTTATTACAGCTACAATATTATTTGCTATATATTCCTCCATTTAAGTGCCTTAATTAAATCCCCAACGGACAAGATTGGTGGAGTTTGCAGGCGCTGGAAGGTTTTCCAGACATGGTCAATTTTTTAACAGCTGTTTTACTGAATTGCTGGATGTTGCATCCGGAGGCTTGTAGACTACAACCACAATGACTAGTTTTGGTCTCGAACCTTTACTGCTAAAACTTCCACTACATCATAGAGGCATTTAGCAGGTTCTGTGCAAACAAGTGACCTATGCAATGTACAGGCCAACCCCCCCCCCCCCTTTTGCCAGTTCACTCTGTCACATCTGTATAGGTTTGTAACCTGGGATTCCATAGTCGTTGTCCAAGGTGATCCTTTATGTGGGTCCTCAGTGAAAGCCGCGAACATTGCCATTGCTCTGCGCAAGCAGTCCCCGATGAAAGTTAATTTTTTGTTTGTGCTGCTTTAGACCCTGTAGTTTGCAAAAAGAAGAATGTTATCGACTGGTGGTATTGTTTGTACGGGGGGATTTTTTTTCCGGCATTAGTATCTGTATCTGGTGTTTGGGGGAGAGTGGAGGCCATCGACTGTGGTTCCACTCCAGGAATGACTGGATTTGGTGTACGATTTCTGCATTACCTGCAGTTTTTTTTCCTTCCTGGCACAACAAACCCAGCCCTCCCCTCTTGAGTGCCTGTGGGCTACCCAGGTTTCCCATGGACTGGATGTTTTGTATCTTTTTGTTCCCCTTTGATGTATGCCTGGGTCAAATTTAAAGTTATAAGCACAGTCTTTCCTGTACTGAAGAGGTACACAGTTCAGGGGGGGGTGGAAAAAGCTTTACAGAAGGGAGTTTGCATTCTCCTGTTTCCATATGGCATGGCATTTTCCTAGGGTGGTCATAGTTGCACGTCCCATCTGTTTTTTTCCAGATTTCCCCAATCCAGCAGATACCGAGTGCATAGTATGTGCACAGGCTTGGTTTCCGTGTGCCTTGAGTTTCTGTGACTGTATTCCCTGTAGGTGCCATGTGTTTCCCTGTCTTACTTCAATCCTCCCTAGCACCAACAAATGGACTCCCACCAGTTGTTTTTGGTAATATATCCTCACTATTGCTAGTGGAGATCTCTTGTTTGCTATTTCCTGCGGTATTTCTAGGTTTGCAATATTGGTTTTATCTTACATTTGACTACACTTGTATTCCCTACTTATGCTCCTGCCCCTATGGATGTCATTTATATGTATCCTTCCACTGCGTATAATTCCCGACTACCGTGACAAAATCTCAGCTTCACCATTACTGTCCTCCTCAGACAGCATCTACAGCTTCCGCAAAAACTGTCACAGACAGCATCTCCAGCTTCATCCACCATTACTGTCCTCCCAGGACAGCATCTCCACTTCACCATTAACTGTCTCCCAGGAACAGCACCTCAATCTTTCACCATTTACTGTCTCCCAGGACAGCACTATCAGCCCCCCATTTACTGACTCCAGGACATCATCTCCCAGCCTACAGTTTCTGACCAACATGCCAAATCAAGGGCAGTACCATACAGCCCAGACTTTTTTATGTTTCCCCTCGTTGTATAAAGCTTCCAGGTTTCATATGAAAGCAGCTTTGATGTTGACCTTCTTTTAATACCCTTGTGATTTTAGTCCACAGATTTATCTCATTTGGGCATACCCAAAAACACTTCCTGTTATAATACTGCTTGTAGCTAGTTTCTTGGATATCTGCACAAGGGCATGACACCAATTTCCCCACAAAAAAATGGACAATTTATGCCATGTGGAACCGTGTTTGACTGACCACGACTACACACAGCTTCAATAACGATATGAATGGATGATTTACAGCAATTCTACTAGCAACCTCTTGAATATTCTATTAATAACCTGCTAGTAGTGCACAACGAAACCGTTGAAACAGACGCAGGTTCGGACCAGTCAAGGGTTGGACCAGTCAAGGTTCGAACCAGTTGGTGTGTGATAGACAGCGTGCCAAGCGTGTCAGCGTGCCTCGTTGTTGCTCCCGGTTTTCTCGTGGTATTTTTCACGGTCCCTCTAACGTGCTAGAACTTTAATTTGTGTCAACAAATCGCTATACGATACATCCCTCTAGCGCCTGGAACAATCTTGGGCGGAAAACATTATATACAGAGTCAAAAAAGGGAAAATTAGATGTGGGCACTGCATAGCAATAGTTTACTGCCAAGGGGAAACATAGGCCCTATGTCCCCGTGTGGAAAAAAATAATAATAATTGGAACATCATTCAAGAGGAAAGGAAATCTCCCTGATATCATTGAGTATAACTAGTGTATAGTGTATACTGACAGGTGCCTCCCTAGTAAATTAATGTGATTGGATAAAGGCTAAAGTGCATTGAAAACAGGTGAATTTGTGTAAATAATTGATAAGCCTATAAGGAATGTGTCCAGAATCGCCAGAAACTTACCACAAGGTCCGCTGTTTTTAATAATCCCCTTCCTGCCTGGGGGGATGGATTTGACTCGCATATAATCTAGTGAACCAGTGATTAGCAGAATACAGTGTTGTAGTAGCAACTAACCATTTTAAATGGTACTTAGTGGAGTGGAGTGACTTTCCATTAGTTTCTTTTCTTGAAAATACGAGACGTTACTGTGATTTCAAATAACCTGTAGTTTCCCAGCGGGCGCATATACACAACGAGAAGCAATAATTACTAACAGAAAAAGCGTCCTTCCTCCAAAATTTGCACAGTCAACTATAGTTAAAACATAGCATTTATTGCGGTGGAGATGGAGAAAAAGACAATAGAAAAAGCCAGATACAGCGAATGATAAACAAGGAGTGTGACCGTTCGTCATTGTAGGAGCTGCCAGATATCACCGGCTCCTTCAAACACCGCAATTATACTTTGTGTAACAGGCAAATCACATATAACTACTCGTGTAGATAATTTCCAGTAGATCTTTCATGTGTTTTTTTTTTTTTTTTTTGTAAAAAAAAACTCAAATCACCGACCCAGTATGTTTAAATAATTGACCGCACTGAACATAGCAGATCGTCTGTCCAAAACCCTTGACTGGGTCCGAACCCTTGACTGGTCCGAACCCTTGACTGGTCCGAACCCTGACTTGGTCCGAACCCGGGACGGTTTCAAACAAGTTTCTTCGGACAATAAAGCAGACTGGTAAAACGGATGGGTTGTAGGCCCTTATAAACACAACATTAAAAATCAGGAACGTGACGGTAAAGCTGTCCAATATACAAAAAAGAGTTAGAACCAGAAATTACAAATAGCAGAGCTTCATTTAAGGTTATTAATATAAATTTTCAAGAGGTTGCTAGTAGAATTGCAGTAAATCACCATTCAAATCATTATGAAGCTGTGTGTAAGTCTGTGGTCAGTCAAACAACCAGGGCCTCCACATGGGATAAATTGTCATTTTTGTGGAAATTGTGTGTCACGCGCCCCTTGTGCAGATATCCCAGAACTAGCTACAACAGTATTAAAACAGAAGAAGTGTTTCGGGTATGCCCAAATGAGGAAAATCTGTGGACTAAAATCACACGGGTCAATTAAAAAGAGGACAACATCAAAGCTGCTTTCATAGAAAACCTGGAAGCTTCAACAACAGATTGTAACATAAAAAGCTCTGGGCTGATATGGTACTGCCCTGATACTGGCCATTAGTCACAAACGTAAGGCGGAGTGTGATGTCCCGGGAGACAGTAATAGTAAAAGCTGGAGGTGCCTGTCCCTGGATACAGTAATGGTGAAGCTTGAGGTCTGTCCTGGGAGACAGTAATGGTGAAGCTGAGGTGCTGTCCTGGTGAACAGAAATGGTGAAGTCTGAATACTGTCCTGGGAGACAGTAACTGATGAAAGCTGGAGATTTTGTCCAGGTATCACTCGGGAATTATACGCAGGAAGGAATCCATATAAATGACCACATAGGGTAGGTAGCCATAGTAGGGAAACAAGTAGAAGTCCAAAGATAAGATAAAACCAATATTGCAAACTAGAAATACCGGCAGAAATAGCAAAACCAGAGGACTCCAATAGCAAATAGTGAGGATAAATTACCAAAAACAACTGGTGGGAGCTCCATTTGTTGGTGCTAGGGAGATAGAATAATACAGGGAAACATGCACCAACAGGGAATACAGTCACAGAAAACCCAGGCAGCGTAAAAACCAGCCTGTGCACAACTATGCACTTGGTATCTGCTGGCCTGGGAAAATCTGGAAAAACAGATGGGACTTGCAAACTAATGACCACCTCTAGGAAAAATGCCATGCCCATATTACAAAAAGGAAAAAAATGCAAACCTCCCTTCCTGTAAGCTTTTCACCCTGAAATGTGTACCTCTTTCAGTACAGGAAAGACTGTGCATAACTTAAAATGCCAGGCATACATCTAAAGGGGACAAAAAAGATACAAACATCCAGCCATGGAAAACCTGGGTAGCCACAGCCACGTCAAGAGGGAGAGGTTTTTTAGGTGCAGGAAGAAAAAAAAACTGGCAGTAAATGGCAGAAATCGTACACCAAATCCAGTCATTCCTGGAGTGGAACCACCATTCGATGGCCTCCGCTCCAAACCCAACAGATACAGATACTAATGCCGGATAAAAATCCCCCCCAGTACCAACAAGTACCACCATTCCGATAACATTCCTTCTTTGCAAATATAACAGGGTCTACAGCCAGCAACAAAACAAAATAACCTTTTCTACCGTGGACAGCTTGCAGAGGCAAAGGCAATGTTCTCGGCTTTCACTGAGACCCACATAAAGATCACTTGGACAATGAATATCGATCCCAGGTACAACCTATACAGATGTGACAGAGTTGACAGCAAATGGGGGGGGGTTGGCCTGTAACATGCAGAGTCACTTGTTAGCAACAGAACTGCTTAATGCCCTCATATGGACGTAGTGGAAGTTTTAGGCAGTAAGGTCGAGAACCAAAACCTAGTCATTGTGGTAGTCTAAAACAACCTCCGATGCAACATCCCAGCAATTCCAGGAAAAGCTGTTAAAAATTGACAATGTCTGAAATCTTCCAGCTCCTGCAACCCAACATCTTGCTCCTTGGGGATTTTCAACTTAAGCCCTAAAAAGAGGAATATTGCAAATAATATTGTTGCAGTAAAAACACCAGTAGCAGTCTGATGAAAACTCACACTTCACACGAGCTTTTAAATCTCTGAAAAAATTAAATTTAAACCAGCAAATAATAAGCCTACAACGGAGAATACACTAACCTCAATCACTAAAAATGATGATTAAAGAATGTCACCATACAAAAAAAAAACCAGATACAACAAATTGGGGTTCAGACAAAAATCGAGGACCCCCGACCGACAAAATGAGACTAGTCAGGGGGAGCATTCACCAAATTCAACTTCAAATAACAAAAACAAAAGTGGGCCCAAGAAAACCAAAGTCCTAACCATAAAAGCTGGAAGAATACTAAGCAACACAGCCCCAAAACCCTTATCCTAAACAGTTTAACTCGGGGGCACCGATGTATGCAAAAGGGCTTATTCCTCTAAAAAAAGGAGGAGTAAGTAAAATAGAAAAGACGGCGCTCCCTTTACAGGCGAGGGAATGAATAACAGACGGCAAAAGAGGTAAATAATCTGAAATGCCGGGGAGACACGGGCAGAAAAATAGCAACTCGAACTTAAGCTAAAAAAATCCTTTGGATCAGGAACGGGGGGAAGAACTAAAAGCTAAAAATGAAATCGAAAAAAACCCAAAAGTATTTCTTCTCCATGAAAAACAAAATCAGAACAACCCCCGTTTGGGGCCCCACTTTAAAAAAGAGGGTCCTACACAGAGACAGCAAGGGAAAAGATGAGCCCAAGTCCCAATATGATCAGTTTTTTGCAAGCCGCTAAAAAGACTGAATCGAAATCAAAATGAATTTTTTTTGGAGAGCCACAAAATTGATTAACACAAGCCTACCATGTTAGCCTGACGCCAAAAGCCCTTTAACAGGGGATAAATGACATCCCATCCTCTGCCCCAGGGCCCGACCAGGAACCTGTTTCATCAAAACGCAAGAAGCCCCATCACGACCTTTCCATCCTATGGAAGGGGGCATGGGCACGGGGGCGTCCCCAGTTACTAAAAACAACAGACATCCCCACTCCACAAAGGGGGGGTAAAGCAACGCAAAGAACTACAGACCAATACACTAACCCCCATACATAAAAATCTTTGAAAAGGGTCCTAAGAAGCAAAACCCACCCCAGAAACCCCTCAGTTTTTCACAACCCAGGGGACATGGTTTAGAACAGGTCGCCCTGTCTGTCCAGCTACGGACACTACGACAAGGCCTAAATGCACTAAAAAAGACAAAAAAAAATGCAGATTAAATATACAGACTTTTAAAAGCCTTCGACAAGTGTGACCTGGCGTAATAGCCACAAATGCGCGCTAAAGGGAAAAACAGGAAAAACGGGCGATGGATCTATAATTTCTTTTTTTACTAAAAAACAAAAGGTAGTCCAAAAGAGTAAAGTCCGAGCAGCTACGGGGAAAAGCTTTCCACAAGGGCCCGTACTAGCTCCCTCTTTTTTCCTCATCCTCATATCCGACATAGACAAGGATGTCGCCCACACCGTGTCTTCCTTGCAGATGACCCCCGAATCGCATGACATTCTTCCCATTGCAGACCTGAAGGGTCCAGGGGGACATCAACCAAATCTTTAAAGGGGGTGCAGAAAACAATATGAAGTTCAACGATGAGAAATTTAATTACTCAGATAGGTAACATGAGGAAAAAACTTCATCAGAGTACAAAACAAATTTTGGCCACGAAATAGAGCGAAACACCAAAGTCAAAGACCTGGGAGTGATTAGCGGAGGATCCACCTTCAAGGACCATAACATTGTACAATCGCATCTCTAGAAAAATGACAGGAGGATAAGAGAAACCTTTAAAACT
>NC_069411.1:68488968-68499900 GCF_026875155.1 Cherax quadricarinatus | reverse complement strand
CCACCATGCCTCACACAACCACTATACCCCCCCACTTCTAGTATGCCCCACACTGCTCCATGCCCCACACTGTACCATGCCCCACATGCTACCCTGCCCCCACTACTACATGCCCCACACTACCACCATGCCCCCCACTACCCCCATGCCCCACACTACCACCATGCCCCACACAATCACTATACCCACATTAGCATAAGTGCCCTACACTACCAACATGCCTCACACTACACTAGCCCCACACTGCTACCATGCCCCGCACAACCACCATACTCCACACTACCACTAAAACCCTACACAAACACTATACCCCACAATAGCACTTTGCCCCCCACACTACCAACATGCGTAACACTACCACCATACCCCACACTACCACTATACCCCACACTACCACTATTTCCCCCCACTACCACCCTACCCCACACTACCACCATACCCCCCACTACCCACTATACCTAACACAACCACTCTACACCACATTAGCACCATGTTCCACACTACCAACATGCCCCACACTACCACCATGCCTCACACAACCACTATAAACCCCCCACTGTTACCATGCCCCACAATGTTACCATGCCCCACACTGCTACCATGCCCCACACTGCTACCATGCCCCACACTGCTACCATGCCCCCCACTACCACCATGGCCCACACCACCACCATGCCCCACACTACCACCATGCCCCACACTACCACCATGCTCCACACTACCACTATACCCCACATAATCACTGTACCCCACATAGCACCATGCCCTACACTACCAACATGCCTCACACAACCACTATACCCCAAACTACTACCATGCCCACACTACCACCATACCCCACTCTACCACTATACCCCACATTAGCCTATGCCCCACACTACCAACATGCATAGCACTACCACCATACCCCACACTACCACCATGCCCCCCCCACACTACCACCATGCCCACACTACCACCATGCCCCACACTACCACCATGCCCCCCACTACCAACATGCAAACACTACCACCATGCCCCACACTACCACCATGCCCCACACCCACCCCCATGCCCCACACTACCAACATGCATAGCACTACCACCATGCCCCACACTACCACCATGCCCCACCACTACCACCATGCCCCACACTACACCATGCCCCACACTACCACCTGCCCCACACTACCACCATGCCCCACACTACCACCATCCCCCCACTACCACCATGCCCCACACTACCACCATGCCCCACTACCACCCCTGCCCCACACTACCACCATGCCCACACTACCACCATGCCCCACACTACCACCATGCCCCACACTCCCAACATGCTTTAGCACTACCACATGCCCCACACTACCACCATGCCCACACTACCACCATGCCCCACACTACCAACATGCATAGCACTACCACCATGCCCCACACTACCACCATGCCCCACATACCACCATGCCCACACTACCAAGCATGCACTACCACCATGCCCCAACTACCAACATGCATAGCCACCACCATGCCCACACTACCACTGCCCACACTACACCATGCCCCACACTACCACCATGCCCACACTACCACATGCAAAAGCAACTACCACCTGCCCACACTACCAATGCCCCACACTACCACCATGCCCCACACTACCACCATGCCCCACACTACCACCATGCCCCACATACCACCATGCCCCACACTACCACCATGCCCCACACTACCACCATGCCCACACTACACTCAACCATGCCCCACACTACCAACATGCATAGCACTACCACCTTGCCCCACACTACCACCATGCCCCACACTACCACCATGCCCCACACTACCACCTTGCCCCACACTACCACCATGCCCCACACTACCACCATGCCCCACACTACCACCATGCCCCACACTAACCACCATGCCCCACACTACCAACATGCATAGCACTACCACCTTGCCCCCACACTACCACCATGCCCCACACTACCACCATGCCCCACACTACCACCATGCCCCACACTACCACCATGCCCCACACTACCACCATGCCCCACATGTTGTTTCTTTGAATGTGTCAGCAACTTGTAATTACAATGTTTTATCATTACTTCAGAGAAGTTTATGAAATTTAAGATAGTTCATTTTTTTACAGAAGGTTATGTAGTAGAGTACAGCGGAACCTCAACTTATGAGTGCCCCAACTAGTAGAGTACAGCGGAACCTCAACTTATGAGTGCCCCAACTAGTAGAGTACAGCGGAACCTCAACTTATGAGTGCCCCAACGTACGAGTTTTTTGAGATACTAGCTGTCGCTCTGTTGATTTTTTGCTCTGAGTTATGAGCCAAGATCCGAGTTACAAGCAAAGTACCCCCCTCAAGGGAGGTTCCTTGATGCTGGTGAGGGGCTCTTGATCTAGGGAATTGGATCTGTGCTCCAGTTCCCTACCTCTTCAAGGGGGGCTCCTTGGCGTGGTGAAGAGGCTCTTGGTCTGAGGAATTAGCCCTGTCGGTCTTCTTCTCAGACCGAACCTAATTACCCCCCATTCTCCCCTCCCCTATCCCATCCTCCCCATCCTCCCCTTTTTCCATTCCTCCTCCTCCTCCTCACCCCTCCCTTTTGCCCTTCCTCTTTTTAGCCTTCGTGATTTCTCCCACAGGCCCGCTAGTTCCTAGGTAGGGAAAGGACACCGGGGTCGATCCCATTCCGTTGAGGTTTTCTTGGCGTGGCGTAGTTTGCCGTGGAATCTGGATTGCCTAGGGATGTCCCGATCCCTCTCCGGTATCCCGGAGTAGCTTTGGGTGTCTTTTGGGCGACGGGTGTATCTCTGGAAGCCACCTTTCGGATTCCGGGGGTGGTGGCTGAAGGAGTATGCTTTGTGGCGGATATCCGCCGCCCTCTCTTTTGTCCACCGAGGTAGCTCGGCAGATGTGAGGTTGCTATCCCGATTGCTGGTTTACTGGCATGAAGGGTAGGGTATGGCACGGGTTCCATGCTGCATCTGCACTACTAGCGGTGTCGAGTCTCTTGGGCGCGGAGGGAGAATTTCCGGCCCTTTCATTCCTCCTGGGAACTATTCCTCCCCCGCTCCCCCCTTTTTTTATTTCTTTTTTTTGTTTTTATTTTCTTTTCTTCTTTCTTTTTTTTCTTAAAAACAAAAAGCAAAGGAGTAACCTAACCATGGCAGCCCTAGTCCATGAAACCACTACCCCCGGCGCCCCTTCTTGATACCGCACCCCATTCTGACCCTGCCTTGTGTTTAGACCACTCTTCGGACACTCCTGATGCCCCTGTACCTCTTGCTGGTGCTGTTTCCTCACCCGCTTCAGGTACCGGGGCTTCGACTGACTCCTTCGATTTGTCTGAACTCCGCTCTCCTTTGACTATGCTTCCGGCTTCTCCCTCTACGGTACGGCAATTTTCGAATCGCCCACCCATTTCATGCCGGACCAACTCCGGTCCTACTCCTAAACGCCAACGTCAATCTCCTGATGATGCTCCGTCGTTACCTTCCCATTCTACTCGGAAACGACCGACACGTCAAGCACTCCCTCTCCACGCTCAGTTTCGGACCACACAATGGACTAAATTCTTTACTTTAAGACCAACTTCTTCTTCTGCCTACCTTTCTGACCATAGTATTGCCAAAGCGCTCCTGCGTCATGTTGGCAGAGATATTTCATTTCACGCTCTCAGGAGCGTACGCGCATCGTCACTGTCCAGAATGCTACCCAAGCTCATGATCTTTCTCTCCTTTCGAATATCGATACTACTCCTATCACTATTGAAAAACATCTTTCTCTCAATTCTTGTAGTGGTACTGTCATTCTGCCCCATACCATAGTCCAACAGAATTTCCAGTCATGTGGCAATGACATTTTTGAACAGCTGGAACTCCAGGATCTCCCAATCCTCAAAGTAGACACTTATGTCCTTCCTGCCCGGGGGCGGAGACGTTACCCTTGCAATGTGGCTCGTTTAACTTTTGACAGCCGAGAACTCCCGTCCTCTGTATATGTCGCGGGACATCGGTTACAAGTTCGAAAGGTGATACCTACACCGCAACAATGTAGAAATTGCTGGCGTTTTGGTCACCCAGCGAAATATTGCAGATCTATGGCCGAATGCCCAGTCTGTGGTGCCGACAACCATTCTAATACATCTTGCAGTCAACCTCCATCTTGCCTTAATTGTAATGAAGCTCACCCTTCGTACTCCCGCCGTTGCCAGGTCTACTTAAATGAACGTGAAATCCGTTGCCTCAAAGAGGCAGAAGGTCTCCCTTATGCTATGGCAGTTACTCATCTCCGCCTCCAAGGGAGACTACCCCGTGTTTCTTATTCTCGTGTTTCCAAACATCCCCCCACTTCTGGGGTCCCATCTTCTGCAGCCTCCTCTGTTGTTACCCCTCCCATAGCCATTACGGCATCTAATCCTTTTGCTGTCCTTGGCTCTGACGTCCCGACTACAACTCAGTCTGTTCTCACATCTTCGCGTCCTTCCTCACAAGCCCCAGTATCGACAAGACCTCGTACGACACCTAATACCAATCGCCCCTCTACTCAGAAGTCCAAAAAATCCACATTGCTCAAATCTTCTTTGCCCCTCCTTCCTTCCTTCTTCACCTCCACACGTTACCTTTCCAGTCTCTGTACCTAGTTCTTCCCCTCTCTCTGGCTCTATTACAAGTGTGGAGATTCACCCTCCTCCTCGTACTATGCCTTCCACCCCCGTCCCTCCCAAGTTTCTCCCTCTTCTGTCACCTCCCAGGTTTCTACCTCTTCTGTCCCCCCCCCACACTTCATCTCCAGTCCCTTACACTTTTCCCTCCCCCTCTACTTTGGTACAGTCCATTACTGTCCCAATCTTTACTCACCCTCCTCCTCCTATCTCCAATATGGTTTCCCATACATCTTTGAATTCAGAAACACTTGAAGCCATTTCAGAATATATTGCAGAGACTAAACCTTCAATGGACACTGATTCACTTCCTGTTCCTTCTCTTCCCTCTCCTCCATCTTCACAACCCCATTCTTCGCAACGCTCCGTTCCTTCGCTACTTGAACATCTTCCAATGCCACCACACGTTGACTTTTCTAACCCCTAGTCCGTAGGTGCCTTTACCTACAGATTCCTGATATTTTCTTCATCGCCAATCATGGCCTATTTACAGTGGAATATCCGCGGCCTCAGGGGTAATCGGGGTGAGCTTCAGATGTTGCTTTCCAGGTTTTCCCCTGTTGGTGCTTGCTTACAAGAACCAAAATTACACTCGGCTGTTTTCCAACCTATCTCAGGCTATAATTTATTGTATTCTTCGGATCCTTTCTCAGATGGGACCTTTAATGAAAGTGCCCTTCTTCTACGCAATGATATTCCGTACTGTCAACTATTTGTCCATACCTCGCTGCATTACACTGCAGCCCGTATCCACTTGAATAAGTGGTTTACAATATGTTCTTTATATCTCTCCCTTCTCGAGCATTTTCTATCCCAGACTTTGCCTTTCTTGTTTCATCCTTACCACCACCACTTCTGTTACTTGGTGATTTTAATGCCCACCATTTCCTCTGGGGGGGTCTCATTGTGACTCACGTGGCATTCAGTTGGAGGCTTTTCTTGCCTCTCACCCCCTCCATGTTTTAAATACGGGTACTCCCACCCATTTGATCCTCGTACTCATACTCTCTCTTGCATCGATCTATCAGTCTGCTCTTCCTCCACTGCACTAGACTTCACCTGGTCTGTTCTAACCAGACTTACATGACAGCGATCATTTTCCGATCATTCTTACTTTCCTTCCTATTCACCACCTTCCCGTAGCCCTCGCTGGCAATTTGATCGGGCAAATTGGGATCTTTACTCACACCTCACTGCTTTTAGTGAGGTTCCTTCTTCATCCTCCATTGATGAGCTCCTACACATCTCTCGACATCAGTTTATACCGCGGCTTCTCATCTATACCCCAAACCTCAGGCAGGCATTCTCAGAAGTGCGGCCTTGGTGGTCTCCTGCTTGTGCTCGTGCAGTACGTTGAAACGTGCTGCATGGGGCAGGTACCGGTACAATAGAACCGCTGAGAGACTTGTTGATTTTAAGCAGAAGTGTGCGATCGCTCGCCGTGTCATCCGTGAAGCTAAACGCACTTGTTGGCGAGACTATGTTTCCACCATCACCTCTGCTTCTTCTATGAGTGCAGTCTGGAAAAAAGTGAGGAAATTGAGTGGTAAATACTCTCCTGACCCGGCTCCTGTTCTCTACGGGTCACTGTGTTGATATAGCAAACCCTCTCGACGTTGCCATTGAACTTGGCACACATCTGGTCCGTATTTCCGAGGGTTCCATCTATGCCCCTCGTTTTCTTTCCTCAAAGTCTGCCAGAGAGTTAGTACCCTTGGACTTTTCTTCTCTCGGAGAAGAACAGTATAATGTGCCTTTTACACTTCAAGAACTGGAGGCAACGCTCTCAGCTTGCCGATCATCGGCAGCTGGGCCTGATGACATTCATATTCGTATGTTACAACATTTACATCGGTCAGCCCTTGTAGTCCTCTTACACCTCTTCAATCTTATTTGGGCACAAGGAGTTCTTCCCCAGCTGTGGAAATCTGCCATTGTTCTCCCTTTCCGCAACCGGGTACTACAGGACATGATGCCTCCCCACTATCGCCCCATCGCTCTTACTAGTGCAGTTTGCAAAGTGATGGAACGCCTCGTAAATCGACGTTTAATGTGGTATTTAGAGACTCAAACAGTCTCTCCGCTAGTCAATATGGCTTTCGAAGGGTCGTTCTACCATAGACCCCTTACTACGCTTGGATACGTATGTTCGTAATGCCTTTGCGAATAATCACTCAGTTATTGCCATATTTTTTGACCTTGAGAAGGCATATGACACAACTTGGAGGTATAATATTTTGGCCCAGGCCCATTCCTTAGGCCGTCCGAGGCAATCTACCATCCTTCCTTAAGAACTTTTTAACTGACAGACATTTCCGTGTTCGAGTCAATAATGTTCTTTCCCCGGACTTCGTCCAAGCTGAAGGTGTCCCTCAGGATGTGTTCTAAGCACAACACTTTTTTCCTTGCTAATAAATGATTTGGCCTCTGTTCTTCCACCCAATATTTGGTCATCACTCTATGTTGATGACTTCGCTATTGCTTGTGCAGGCGCTGACTGTCACCTTATTGCAGTTTCTCTCCAGCATGCGGTCGAACCGTGTTTCCACTTGGGCCACCACACATGGGTTTAAATTTTCAAGTACCAAAACTCACCAAATTACTTTCACTAGACGCTCTGTTATCTCCGATCATCCTTGTATCTCTATGGCTCCCTGTATCCCGAACGTGATACAGTCAGGTTTCTAGGCCTTCTCTTTGACCGTCGGTTACCTGGAAACCTCACATTACCTCTCTGAAGGCAACTTGTCACAGCCGGCTAAACCTTCTTAAAACCCTTGCTCATCTTTCCTGGGGAGCTGATCGTCGAACTCTGCTTCGCCTACATTCAGCCCTCGTTTTAATCGAAACTCGATTATGGTGACCAGATTTATTCCGCGGCCTCTCCTGCTACTCTCTCTAGCCTTAACTCTATCCATCACCAAGGCTTACGTTTGTGCCTTGGTGCTTTTCGCTCTTCCCCTGTTGAGAGCCTCTATACAGAAGCAAATGTTCCATCCTTGTCTGATCGCCGTGATGCCCATTGCCTTCGTTACTATGTACGCTCTCACGATCTACACAATCCTTCCATTTATAGAATGGTCACCGATATTAGTAGACATTCTTTATTCGTTCGCCGCCCTGTTTGCTCCGTCCCTTTTCTCTTCGCCTACTTTCACCTTGTCTTCCTTCAGTTACCACCTTTATATGTTCATGTAGCATCTCACTTTTCCCTACCCCCCTGGGAAGTTCCAGCTGTTCGGGTCTGTTCTTTCTACTCCCTTGCTCGAAAGCTCAACTGCCTACGTGGCTTCCCCGCTCTCTTTTTCTTGATCACTTCCACTCTCATTCTCATGCCACCGCTGTGTACACAGATGGCTCTAAGTCTTCAGACGGCGTCGGATTCGCAGCAGTGTTTCCGGACAGCGTCGTACGAGGGCATTTACTATCTTCAGCTAGCATTTTTACTGCTGAACTGTATGCCATTCTTGCAGCACTTATTCGTATCGCATCTATGCCTGTGTCATCATTTGTAGTAGTCTCAGACTCCCCTTAGTGCTCTACAGGCTATACGAAAATTTGATACATCTCATCCCCTAGTTCTCCGTATCCAACTTTGGCTACGCCGTATCTCTACCAAACATAAAGATATTGTTTTTTGTTGGGTCCCTGGTCATGTCGACGTACAGGGCAATGAACAGGCAGACACTGCTGCGCGGTCAGCAGTATATGACCTACCAATTTCCTATCGAGGTGTTCCATTTCTGGACTATTTTGCTGCAATAGCTACCCACCTTCGCACCCGTTGGCAACAACGTTGGTCAACTCTGCTCGGTAACAAACTTCATTCTATTAAACCGAGCATAGGTTACTGGCCGTCTTCTTGTACATCAGTGCCGAGGTTGGGAGACCACTCTCTCCCGCCTTCGCATTGGCCAACACTCGTCTTACTCATGGGTATCTCATGGAGAGGCACCCTGTTCCTCTCTGTGAGCAGTGTCAAGTTCCAGTATCGATTAGCCACATTCTGTTAGACTGCCCTCTCTATCAACGAGCACGCAGAATTTACCTCCAACGTCGTCTTCGTTCTCCTACTCTCTCTTTACCTTCCCTTCTTGCTGATGGACCCTCCTTTAATCCTGACTCTCTCATTGACTTCTTGACAACGACTGATTTACTCCACAAACTCTGATGATACTTTTCGCACTCCCCTCAGCCCTTTCTGGTTCAGTCTCTTGCTGCCCTTTACCCTTTCACCATCCACTGCCCCGCTGTTATCCATAACCTGTTGCTCATCCATCTCCCTTTTGCCACCTGATGCCCTCGCTTCCTTCCTGCCCTGCAGCGCTGTATAGTCCTTGTGGCTTAGCGCTTCTTTTTGATTATAATAATAATCCAGTTCCCTAAATTAAGCCTGCATACCTTCCATCCCCTCCCCCACAGGCACTGTATAATCCTATGGGTTTAGCGCTTCCCCATTACAATAATTATAACAAACAAGCTTCAGAACGCCGCCACTAGTTGGTGCAGCAAACGCCACAACATCCTTCAACAGTGCACATGTTTACCTCACCGTGGAAGCATTTCTCTTAAGTGTTGCTTGCATTTTGTGCAGTTACTTTGCCAAATTTCTGTTTTCTAACCATAGGTCCTGAGAAGAAAAAGATGATGATGTCCATGGAATTAAAGCATGAAATCATAGATAAACACAAGCGAGATGTGCGGGTTGTGGACTTGGCCAGGCAGTACGAGCGTAGTACTTCTACCATATGTATGATACTAAAGCAGGAGTCGATAAAGGTTATAGCGCCAGCCAAGAGTGTAGATTGTAGCAAGTAAGTTAAGCAATTAAGCAATAGAAAAGGACGAAACGAAACTAACTCCTCCAGTGTTGTTGTTGTTGTTTATAGGGCTACTGACAGTACACCGCCACTCTGCCTATCTTTTCCACCTTCAACCTCCGCCACCATCTCTTCTCCAAGGTAAATACGTATGTACATACACTTTATAAAACCAGAGTATTTCTTTACATTCTCCTCTATGTTTTATCATGTTTTTATACAATATTTCTTATTTATAAATTGTTTCAGTGTTTTTCCTTATGAAACTAGTGATCTAGTGCAGTTAGCCTCATAAATACTCCATTTTCTCTTAAAAGAGCATGTGAAGATATGGTCAGAGCGGGAGCAGGGATGGCTGCCACCATTCATCACATGATGACATATTTTATTCATTCTGGAGTATATATCATGTTTTCTATGTTATTTATATTGTTTATTATGTCATATTAGATCAATTGTGATAGATAAATAAGCTGTAGAGTTGATTTAGCGTTATATTGAAGTATTTTGTCTGCCTCCTGAAAGCAGGAATTCCACTGGAACGGATTAATGGCATTTCAGTCAATTTAAATAAGGAAAATTTATTTGATATACCAGCAACTTTAGTTACGAGTTTAGGTCACAGAATGGATTAAACTTGTAAGTTGAGGTTCTACTGTACTTGTATTCAGCATCAAAAATGTTATGGGCTATACCTTGTTGTGAAACATGCTTCTTTCTGTGGAGCTTTTGCTTATATACAATGTACTGATTAATAAGGACATAAATCAGGATATTTTTTTTTTTGTTATAGGATGGATTTGCCTTAGATATCTTGTACTTCAAATTACAGAGCCTCCATTAATAATGCCAGTGGATTTTGGTGACTTTGAAGTGTATGAGGGGGATTCTGTCCAAGCAAGTTGTATGGCACGTAAAGGTGACTTGCCAATGACCTTCTTGTGGCGTTTTAGAGGTTCCCATGTAAACCCATCAGCAGAAATACAAATTGTGAATCTTGGAGCAAGAAACAGTTTACTTTCCATTAGTGGTGTGAGGGCACATCATCAGGGGATATATGTATGTGAAGTTACGAATGCTGCCGGAATTGCACAATATGCCATGGAACTCAGAGTTAATGGTATTGCCTTGTCAGTAGGTTATTAGCTTGCACCTAGAAAGTTCTAGAAATTTAGTCAGTTTTTTTTGCAGACTGTATCCTGTTTGTAATACCAGATTTATACACTTTATCATTTCTCTGTAAATTATATTGCATTTTTGAGGTTTTCATTTACATTCCCTTTGCTTTTAATTTCAGAATCACCTCAAGTTTTGCCCATTGACTTTGGGCTCTGAAAAATTTTTTTTCGAAGGAGATCTCGCTCAGGCTAACTGCGTTTTGCGCAAAGGCGACTTAACCTGTAACATTCCAATGGATTTTCAATGTTTAAGCCTCTTGTGGCCTCTGATAGCATAGA
>NC_069411.1:68473968-68483968 GCF_026875155.1 Cherax quadricarinatus | reverse complement strand
ATTTTACCAATAAGTGTATTTTTCTATCTATAACAAAGCATTGATGGAATAGTTCTGGTTTGCATTTGTTGATTTTTCACCTTGTTTGATGGGTGGCTATTAATTCCTGCTTTACTTAGGTTGGCTTCACCTGGTGGGTAGGTCTATTTTCCTCTTATTTGGCTGATTGTGCCATTACAGTCTCTTGAATTTAAGTCATTTTTAATATGTGTGTGTTTAGTAATTCTTCCTGGATTTTAAATAGCTTTCAAGATCTTGTATTTTAGTTGCCTGCTGGTCATTTGTATCCTTTAGCATTTGTAGATCTTATTTATCACACAGGATGAAGCCTGACTGCATGTATAAATGTTTAAAAAAGTCATTAAACAGTTGGTTTGCTGGTGGTGAAGTTTAGTTTAGATCAGTAATGGGTGAGGTTGTGTTGTTGTTGGTGTTATTAAGGTCCAGTCCACCAGGGTATGATGGGCCATATGCGGCCACGTTCGATGATGCTAACTGTTACTTGCTGCTTTTATTATATAGATTTCCCTCAATTTTTGCAGGTTTGTTTTAGGTAACTTTGCTAATTTCAGCATTCTGTGTTTTATCAGTAATTCCATACAGGAGGACCCCACTTACATGGCATGTTAGGTTCCAGGCATCTGCCATAAAGCAAAAATCACCATAAAGCCAATCACCCTATTTCACTTTTAAATGCAAATAAATACCTGATAACATGTTGACACTATCATATATTAAGTTAGAATAGAACTATCATTTTAAAACAACAAAAAAGTAAAAAGCACATACAGTACACTCATTACTTTTAAAATATTTATGGTCTTAATGTAGGGTAAGAGGTGAGTAATATTTATTGTAGGAAGTCAGGTTTGGTAGCCCGCCCAGCTGTCACACCTCACGGTTTTGTTTATTTGTTTTACTATGATTATACATGCAGTGGACCCTCGACCAATGATATTAATCCGTTCCAGAGAGGCTCGTCCTTAGCCGAATTTATCGTTAGCCGAATTAATTTTCCCCATAAGAAATAATGGAAATCCAATTAATCCGTTCCAGACACCCAAAAGTATGAAAAAAAAAAATTTCACATGAAATATACATTTTCCTACACAAAAACAAGGATACATGCACAATAATACTACATGAAGAGTAAATGACACTTAACTTTATTGAAGATGTAGTGATGAGTGATCAGATGGGAGGAGGGGAGATGGAGGCGTATTAATTTTTGGAAGGGGAATCCCCTTCCATAAGGACTAGGTGCCAAGTCCTTTCTGGGGTTATTTCCCTTCTTTTTTTAATGCCACTGGGAACAAATTGACAGTCACTGGCCCTCTGTCGCACCAAAAATCTGTCCATAGAGCTCTGTTTCTGGCATTCCTTTAAGATTTCCCTAAAATGGGACACAACATTGTCATTGTAAAAGTCACCACATGGCTTGCAATAGCTGTGTCAGGGTGATTTTCATCCATAAAGGTTTGCACCTTTGTCCACATTGTACAAATCTCAATTGTTAAAGAAGGCAACTTCCTCCATCTCTCTCTCCCTTCCTCTGAAGCAATTTCGTCAGTTGTGGTCTCTTTCTGTTACAGATGCTCTTGCAGCTCATCAATGTTAGTTCTTCATCATCATCCTTCACCAACTCTTCCACATCCTCCCCACTAACCTCCAACCCCAAGGACTTCCCAATGACACAATGGATTCCACAACTGGTATAGGCTCCTCAGGGTTAGCCCCAAACCCTTCAAAATCCCTCTCTTGTACACGTTGTGGCCACAGTTTCCTCCAAGCAGTTCAAGTCCTGTTAGTCACTCTCTCCCAAGCCTTACCTATAAGGTTTATGCAATTGAGGATACTGAAGTGATCTTTCCAAAAGTCTCTTAGGGTCAGTTGAGTGTCTGAAGTCACTTCAAAGCACTTTTGAAACACTGCTTTGGTGTACAGTTTTTTTGAAATTTGAAATGACCTGCTGGTCCATGGGCTAGAGAGGCAGTGGTATTAGTAGGCAAAACTTCACTTTCATGAAGCTCAAGTCCCCCGCAATTCGCTCTGGCAAGTATGAAGGATGAGCAGGCATGTCTAATACCAGAGGCACTTGAGGTCCAATTTATTTTCCAGGAGGCAATTTTTCACAGTGGGGCCAAACACATGATAGAACCAATCATAGAAACTGTCCCTAGTGACCCATGCCTTACTGTTTGCCCTCCACATCACACAAATTAGCATTGATGACATTGTTTTTCTTGAACACTCTGGGATTTTTGTTTTTCTTGAAAACACTAGGATTTTCAGAGTGATACACGAGTAGAGGCTTCACTTTGCAATCCCCACTAGCAATTACTACAAAACGTGAGAGTTACCCCTGTCTTTCATAGGCTTGTGTCCTGGCAGTGCTTTTTCCTCCTGTGTAATGTAGGTCCTGTTTGGCATTTTCTTTCAAAACAGGCCTATTTTGTCACAAACACTTGTTGGGTTTTTAATTTTTCAGTGTCTGTGTACTCCTTGAATTCCTGCACATATTTTTCAGCCACTTTTGGTCACAACTGGCAGCCTCACCATGCCTATCACACTGTGTATGCCACTACGATTCTTAAATCTCTCAAACCAACCTTTGCTGGCCTTAAATTCACTAAACATCACCACTAGTTGCGGGCATTTTCTTAATTAAATCGTCATGCAATTGCCTTACCTTTTCACATATTATTGACTGAGAAATACTATCTCCTGATATTTGTTTTTCGTTTTGTCCACAACAACAACAGCCTCTCAACATCTTCGAGTATTTGCAATCTCTGTTTCAAAAACAAACTTGCACCTTTCACAACAACAGCTTCCTTGATTGCCTTTCTGTTGGCCAAGATAGTAGCAATGGTTGATTGGGGTTTGTTATACAACCTGGCCACCTCAGAGGAATGCACTCCACTTTCATACTTTGTAATTATCTCCTTCAATTCAATTGTAATTCTCACCCTTTTTACCACAGGGTTGGCACTAGAAGCTTTCTTTGGGCCCATGGTGGCTTGTAAACAATGGCACACTAACTGAAGGCAGGGCAGCTAAGGCACGCTTAGGCCAGATGGACAGGCGGATGCGTTAGAGACGAATTTTGTTAGTCGAGTTTTTCATCGTTGGTCGAGCCAAAATTTTTACACTCAATGCATCATTACGCAATTTTATCGTTAGACAATGCCATCATTGGTCGAGGTCCACTGTATTTTCTTTATATGAATATGTAACGTATTTCTTGTACAATTTTTTAAAAAAACAATTAAAGCACCCCAAGCACTTATTATTATTATTATTATTATTATAGTATTATTATTATTATTACGATCGCCATAACCTTGTTCACTGAGCTTAATCTAACTTGGCATTTAGCCCTTAAACAGTCCAAATAGATCGACGTTCAAATCCGTAGTGCTCCAAAAGTAGATCTATTTTTTTTTTTTTACACATTTTCAAGTGTAAAAAAAAAAAAAATGTACATTTTTTTACATACTTTCAAATGTTGAAAAAACGTATACATATATACGTTTGGAATGTTTAAGGGTTAAAGTAAGAGGCTTATAACTCCTCTTTTTGTCACGACTAACCTTAGATGCAATCATAAACAATAGAGAGAACGAGAGATGCAGAGACCATAAATAGAGTGAACAGGTGGTGGGTGGCCAGACAAATGCAGTTCATAGCAGTCATTTCGCATAATGCATGTGTTTGTGAAGCTTTTTCCCCACAGTACAAACACCTTACATTGTGTACAAGTGTCTTTATGTTGGTGCAGTAGAATAAACAGAAACACTCCCATCCTCATGCAACACACCACTATGAGTGAAGGCATTAAAAAGGAATGTTTTTCTACAGTTATCCCCCCAGTAATACTATACACAGCTTCTCTGGTGTTGGACTAGAGAAAACTAAATTCTTGGTCACTCCTACAAGCCGCCTTGCTACCACACCGTCGTATTTATGTCAGTTTGTTCTACGTGGTTGTATCTATTATGTTTATATGATATGTAGTATGTTTCTTATATAATTTTGAAAAAAATCATAGATGGATTAATGAAAATGTCTCTAATAACGTAATATACAACATTTAACCCTTTGACTGTTTTGGTCGTATATATACGTTTTACGAGCCAGTGTTTTGGACATATATACAGTGGAACCTTGACTTACGAGTTTAATCTGTTCAAGGAGCTAGCTCATAACTCAATTTACTCGTATATCAAATTAATTTTCCTTCATTTAAATTAATTGAAAAGCCATTAATTCATTCCTGCACTCTGGAGACAAGAAAAATTACTGAATATGATGCTATTATCAACTGTACAGCTTATTTATCTATCACAATTCATCTAATATGACATAATAATCAATATAATTAGCACACTAGCATGATATATACTCTAGAATGAATATAATAGGCCATAATAATGGTGGCAGAGGCATGGCACGCGGCAGAAGCGTCTGCCATTTCTGTCTCAATTTGACTATAGTATCTTCCCATGTTCTTACTGTAAGAGAAAACAGAGTATTTTTGAGGGTAACTGCAGTAGATCACTAGGACCTATGATTAGAAAAAAGAAATTTGGCCGAATTACTGTAAAAAATGCAAACAAGCACGAGAAACTGCCCCCACAAAAGAATGTAAACATGTTTGCTGCTTACCAGCTGTGCCAACTAACAGAAGCAATCTGAATTATTATTACATATGTATTATGCATTATTATTATTATTAATTTAGGGAACTGAAGCTCTGTCATTATTATTATAATTATTATTATTATTATTAATTTGGAAACTGAAGCTGTCATTATTATTATTAATTTAGGGAACTGAAGCTCTATCATTATTATAATAATACCGTAGACCGCCATTGAAGAATTGCGGCACAATTTTATGAAACACATCGTATAATTAATTTAATGTGGTTCAGTTTGTGGGAAGGAAAAAAAAAAATCTCTCTTGCTCAAGTGGCCACCTTATTGTGTAGCAGCCGGGGAGCCATCAGCTGGGGAGCCATCCCGCAATCCCCTACCACTCCCCGACACCACACCCCACCATCCCGGCATTCCTAATTCATACGTGTCCAGTCTTTCTCGCTACTAGGCAGCTGTGTTTGTCAATTGTGTTATGATATATTAATTACTGTATCTTGTATCTGCCAAGCAATCATGACACCCAGTAGCCATACTAGTGTTGCTGAAAGTGGCATAAAGAGGTATAAGCACTTAAGTCTTAGAATTAACAAAGATATTAGACAAGAGATGGCCTGTAGCGGTAATGAAGTGTTACTTTGTACACAGAAAAAGAAGTTAACATGAGTTGGTGTGACTGAATGACTGACTGACTTACTGAGTGACTTGACTGACTTACTGAATGACTTGACTGACTTACTGAATGACTTGACTGACTTACTGAATGACTTGTCTGACTGACTTACTGAATGACTTGACTGACTTCCTGAATGACTTGACTGACTGACTTACTGAATGACTTGACTGACTTACTGAATGACTTGTCTGACTGACTTACTGAATGACTTGACTGACTTCCTGAATGACTTGACTGACTGACTTACTGAATGACTTGACTGACTTACTGAGTAACTTGACTGTAATAATATTACATATTATATTGGGAAGATGAAAAAGAGAATGATATCCATTGAATTAAAGCATAAAATCATAGATAAACAAGCAAAGTGTCCAGGTTTTTTGTTGAGGGGGAAGAGGGAGGGGGGAGCTGGCTCTTAACTCAAAATGTTGGCTCGTAACTCAGAGCAAAAAATTGACCCAGGAACGGCTCGTATCTCAAAAAACTCGTAAGTTGGGACACTCGTAAGTTAAGGTTCCACTGTATACTCAATTCTAGGGGCTTCAAATCAAGCAGGAGAAAGCTGGGAGACTCACATGTGAGAGAATGGGGCTGTGTGGTCAGTGTGCACCATATAAAAAAAGTCCTGCAGCACACAGTTGCATAATGAGAAAAAAACTCCGACCATTTTTTTTGGATTAAAATGCCAACTTTGAGGTGTATTTTCACATAGTAATTTATAGTTGTATTCTCGTTTTCATGGTCTCGTGTGATAAAATGGAACACATATTGCAGAAAAAGAGATGATTTTGATTAGTTTCATGATGAAAACGACCTTGAAATTGAGCTCAAATTAGCGGAAATGTTCGATTTTTACCAATGTTCAAGAGTAAGCAAATCACACCACACGTCCAATACACGTCAACTGGGAGTCTAATATTCTTTCACTAGTGCACTGATATTATTTATGCCATTTTTACAATAATGCAGTAGTCTGCGTAACAGTAAATTTTCTATTTTTTGTATGAATAAAAAATCAAAATAGCAATATAAAAGGGGCCTAGAGACATGACTAATGAACAGAGGATATGTTTATTTTAGTGCCAAGAATGTCTACAAAGTTTATTCTGGACTCTATTTTGAAATTGGCATCTTTTTTAATTTGTGTGAAATTGGCCAAATTGCCATTCTGACCACTATTGGGTAGTAAATGGGCGATTTTTATAGTCAATTGATAAAAAATGGAGTTCTAAGGAAATAGCTATGAGTTTGGTCAACTGGAACGACAGAATGGCCAAAAATAGGCTCAAAGTCGGCAAAATCGCTGATGCGTATATGTCACCGAGACCGCTAACTTCGCGGGAGCGTAATTCCGTGAGTTTTCGACCAAATTTTGTACTTTTGTGTCATTACCATCGGAAAAAGATTCTCTATCATTTCATAAGAAAAAATAATTTTTTTTTTTCCCAAAACTTTTTTCGACAAAGAATGACAGTTTTCAGAAAGGGGCTTGCGACAGTAATAATAATAATAATCCCAGAGTGATTATTATTATTACAGCCTCTCCTCACTTAACGATGGAGTTCTGTTCACAAGACCACATCGGTAAACGAATTCTTTGGTAAGTGAGGAGCATACTCTGATGGTAGTGGGTTTGTGTCATCCATCTTTGATATTGTTTTAATGTCACCTCTGCACCATTGATAACATTTCTGGTATACTATTTTTAAATGTTTATTTAGTAGAGTACGTACTGTATATTGTAATAAACAGAATAGAGGAAATCAGCTCTAATATACATTATCTAGGTATGCAAACTGGTCAGAGAGCCCGTTGTAAGTTCAAGTCGTTGGTAAATGAGCATGTTGCTAAGTAATGAGGGGCTGTATCATTATTATTATCTGAATGCCAGCACAGTGTGTAAGTTTATTTAGTACAAATACACCTGGAGTTACCTGGAGAGGGCTTTGGGGGTCATGCCCCTGCGTCTCTGTCCAAGAGCTCTTTTTTCTGCATTTTCTTAAGATTTGTCCTGAAGTGGGGCACAACACTGTCATTGTACATGTTGCCAATACAGCCTGCAACAGCTTTGTCAGGGTGAAGTTCATCCATAAATGTTTGTACTTCAGTCCACTTTGCACAAATGCCTTAATCTTTGAAGAAGCACCTTCCTCCATCTCTCTTCCTCCTCCTCTGCAGCAATTCCTGAGCTGTGATCTCTTGCTGTTGGAGATGAAGCTCTTGCAGCTCTTCAGTGGGTTAGTCTTCCCTGTGGTCCCCCACCAACTTTTCCCCACATCCTTGCCACTCACCTCCATCCCCAGGGACTTCCCCAATGCCACAATAGATTCCACAACTGGCATAGGCTCCTAGGGTCAGCCCCCAAACCCTTCAAAACCCCTCTCTTGTACACATTCGGCCACAGTTTTTCTCCAAGCAGAATTCAAAGTTCTGCAAGTCACTTCTTCCCAAGTCTTCCCTATAAGGGTATATGCAAATGAGGATTTTGAAGTGATCTTTCCAGAACTCTCTTAGGGTCAATTCAGTGTCTGAGGTCACTTCAAAGCACTTTTGAAAACATGATTTGGTGTACATTTTTTTGAAGTTTGAAATGACCTGCTGGGCCATTGGCTGGATGAGAGGATTGTATTAGGGGGCAAGAACCTTCACCGTGATGAAACTAAGTCTAAGGAAAATTCACCTTGTGACCCATGCCTTACTGTTAGCCTTCCACTTCACATACAAATTAGCCCCTTTATGACACTGTTTTTCTTGAACACTCTGGGGTTTTCAGAGTGATACACCAGTAAAGGCTTCACTGCAATCCCCAGTAGCATTTCACAAAACATGAGAGTAAGCTTATCCTTCATAGCTTGTGTCCTGGAGTGCTATTTCCTCCTACGTGATGTAGGTCCTCTTTTGGGATTTTCTTCCCAAAAAAGGCCTATTCGTCACATTGAACACTTGATTTGGGGTTTGAATTCTCCAATGTCTACGCACTCCCCTTTAAAATCCTGTACAAACTTCTCGGCTGCTTTTTTTGTCAGAACTGGCAGCCTTGCCATGCTTTATCACACTGTGAATTGCCACTACGCTTCTTAATCTCTCAAACCAACCTTTGCTGGCCTTAAAATCACAAGCATCACCACTCGTTGCAGGCATTTTTTTTACAGATCGTCATGCAACTGCCTTGCCTTTTCACATATTATTGACTGCATAATACTATCTCCTGCTAACTGTTTTTTGGGAATCCACACCAAAAATAACCTTTCCACTTCTTCGAGGATTTGCGAATCTCCTCCTATATCAGCATATCTACCCCTTTTGAACAACACACACTTTTTTTTTCCTTTCCCTTCGCCACAATCGAATGATTGTTGAAATGGGGTTTGCCATACATCCTGGCAATTCTGTAACACACACTCCGCTCTCATATTTTTCAATGATTTCCTTCTTGAATTCATTCGTGTTCCTCACTTTCTTTACCAAAGTGCTTGCACCAGCTTTCCTTGGGCCCATGGTGACTTATTTAGCAGTTGCAAGCAAAAAAAACAATGGATTATTTGTGCTTGGGGATAAAACTGCAGCAACACACCAAAAAGCCAATAATAACCCAACAAAAAGCTGCAGTAAGAATAATCACTAAATCCCATCCCGGGCAACACACCCCCCCCACTCTTCATAGATCTAAACTTACTCCCTGTTCAGTACATCCACACTTACTACTGTGCAATCTACATCTACAGGACCTTAAACTCCAATATAACCTTGACCTAAAACGCTTTCTGATAGTTGTGACAAAAACCACAGGCATAACACCAGACACAAACATCTCTACGACATTCCCCGTGTCCGACCCAACCTTTACAAAAATTCAATGTAGTCAAAGGCCCTAAAATCTGGAACACCCTACCTGTGAACTCTGAACTGTAGACACATTCATCACCTTCAAAACTACCATTAGAAAACCCTCTTATCTCCCTGATACACCCCATCAACTAACTACACGAATACCACCTGGGGGTTCACACACTTACACTCACTCACCCATTTGACCATAAACAGAAAAATAATCTCAAAACTTAAAATAATGAATCCATGATACTCCAATACGAAACAGTACTGTGCCAAAACAAAAAGCATTCACATGCTAAACTCACAACTAGCATTTAGTCACTTAGCCCAAAAAACCCACTTACCTCATAATTTGTAATATTCTAAAATAAAGAATTAAACTAAGTCTGCCCGAATGCCTAGCCATGCTAGGCTTTCAGTGGTACACTCTGTAATCATTATTTAAAACATGTAAACCACACAACAACCAAATTCTGTAAATTCAACATTGTAATCTTTATAGAGAATAAACTTTGAATTTGAATTTGAATTTGAAAATGTATTTTATGAACCCGCAAGGTGATAGTCACGTGCTGGTAAACAATTGCACACTGAGTGTGAATTGTGCGGGAGACTGGCTTTGTGGCACAGTGACAGGCGGACGCGTACCGGATGGTCGCCGAATCACGAGTCCAATCATGAACCCCGAGGCTAAATTTTGCCGAAAAAAAAATGCTGAAAGTAAAATTTTTGCAAAAGTCGATGCCGACGAAACTCGGGTCACTTATATACGTATAAGCAATAGGGGCCCCCTTTACGGCGTCCCTAATACGCAATGCAAAAAAGACCA
>NC_069411.1:68455649-68473468 GCF_026875155.1 Cherax quadricarinatus | reverse complement strand
TAATCCGTGAAAAGGGGGCCGGGGGTTTTAGCGAAATGTTCGCTATGCAAATTTAAATTTTCCCCATAAGAAATAATGGAAATAAAATTAATCCGTGCAAGACACCCAAAAGTATGAAAAAAAAATTTTTTTACCAAAAAAAAAATGTTAATTTTAGAAACACACAAACTGAAAAAGGCATCACAATTACATGACACTTACTTTTATTGAAGATCTGGTGATGATTGATGGGATGGGAGGAGGGGAGAGAGAGTGTTAGTGTTTAGAAGGGGAATCCCCTTCCATTAACACTTGAGGAGGCAAGTCCTTTTCCGGGGTTACTTCCGTTCTTCTTTAATGCCACTAGGACCAGCTTCAGAGTCACTGGACTTCTTTCTGTCCATAGAGCTCTGTACCTCCCGTTCCTTTACGATTTGTCTAAAATGGGCCATAACATTGTCATTGAAATAGTCACCAGCACGCCTTGCAACAGCTGTGTCAGGGTGATTTTCATCCATAAAGGTTTGCAGTTCAACCCACTGTGCACACATTTCCTTAATTTTTGAAGTAGGCACAATGGATTCCACAACTGGCATAGGCTTCTCAGGGTTAGCCCCAAACCCTTCAAAATCTTTCTTAATTTCCATATTAATTCTCACCCTTTTTACCACAGGGTTGGCACTAGAAGCTTTCTTGGGGCCCATGGTCACTTATTTTCAACAAACGAACCGAAAACACTGTAATAATACGAAATATTCTGAGTGTATGCTTGAATGTTACCGCGGAGGCTAGCTGGTAAACAATGGGACGGGCGGCACATGTGAGGCTGGCTGAGGGCCCACATTGGACGCGTCTCGGACGAAGTTCGCTGAGCGGGTTTTTGTCTACTATGCGGGGCAAAATTTTAGCGATCAAAGCGTTCGCTATGCGGAATGTTCGCTATGCAAGGCGTTCGCTATGTGGGGGTCCACTGTACTTAATTTTTATAGTGGGCCTAAAGAAGATAAATTATGTAATATCACAGTCACTAGTGAAATGGTCATGAAACAAATAGACCGACAGAAACAAAATACATTGCCAGGTCCTGATAAGCTTTTTTCTAGGGTTCTTAAGGAATGCAAAATGGATCTCTGTGAACCAATAACTAACATTTTTTTATTTATCTCTTCAAACAGGTGTAGTGAATGATACCTGGAGTTTACCTGGAGAGAGTTCCGGGGGTCAACGCCCCCGCGGCCCGGTCTGTGACCAGGCCTCCTGGTGGATCAGAGCCTGATCAACCAGGCTGTTGCTGCTGGCTGCACGCAAAACAACGTACGAGCCACAGCCCGGCTGGTCAGGAACCGACTTTAGGTGCTTGTCCAGTGCCAGCTTGAAGACTGCCAGGGGTCTGTTGGTAATCCCCCTTATGTATGCTGGGAGGCAGTTGAACAGTCTCGGGCCCCTGACACTTATTGTATGGTCTCTTAAGGTGCTAGTGACACCCCTGCTTTTCATTGGGGGGATGTTGCATCATTTGCCAAGTCTTTTGCTTTCGTAGTGAGTGATTTTCGTGTGCAAGTTCGGTACTAGTCCCTCTAGGATTTTCCAGGTGTATATAATCATGTATCTCTCCTGCCTGCATTCCAGGAATACAGGTTTAGGAACCTCAAGCGCTCCCAGTAATTGAGGTGTTTTATCTCCATTATGCGCGCCATGAAGGTTCTCTGTACATTTTCTAGGTCAGCAATTTCACCTGCCTTGAAAGGTGCTGTTAGTGTGCAGCAATATTCCAGCCTAGATAGAACAAGTGACCTGAAGAGTGTCATCATGGGCTTGGCTCCCTAGTTTTGAAGGTTCTCTTTTATCCATCCTGTCATTTTTCTAGCAGATGCGATTGATACAATGTTATGGTCCTTGAAGGTGAGATCCTCCGACATGATCACTCCCAGGTCTTTGTCGTTGGTGTTTCGCTCTATTTTGTGGCCAGAATTTGTTTTGTACTCTGATGAAGATTTAATTTCCTCGTGTTTTACCATATCTGAGTAATTGAAATTTCTCATCGTTGAACTTCATATTGTTTTCTGCAGCCCACTGAAAGATTTGGTTGATGTCCGCCTGGAGCCTTGCAGTGTCTGCAATGGAAGACACTGTCATGCAGATTCGGGTGTCATCTGCCAAAGGGAAGACATGGTGCTGTGACTGACATCCTTGTCTATGTCGGATATGAGGATGAGGAACAAGATGGGAGCGAGTACTGTGCCTTGTGGAACAGAGCTTTTCACCGTAGCTGCCTCGGACTTTACTCTGTTGACGACTACTCTCTGTGTTCTGTTAGTGAGGAAATTATAGATCCATCAACCGACTTTTCCTGTTATTCCTTTAGCATGCATTTTGTGCGCTATTACGCCATGGTCACACTTGTCGAAGGCTTTTGCAAAGTCTGTATATATTACATCTGCATTCTTTTTGTCTTCTAGTGCATTTAGGACCTTGTCGTAGTGATCCAATAGTTGAGACAGACAGGAGCGACCTGTTCTAAACCCATGTTGCCCTGGGTTGTGTAACTGATGGGTTTCTAGATGGGTGGTGATCTTGCTTCTTAGGACCCTTTCAAAGATTTTTATGATATGGGCTGTTAGTGCTATTGATCTGTAGTTCTTTGCTGTTGCTTTACTGCCCCCTTTGTGGGAGTGGGCTATGTCTGTTGTTTTTAGTAACTGTGGGACGACCCCCGTGTCCATGCTCCCTCTCCATAGGATGGAAAAGGCTCGTGATAGGGGCTTCTTGCAGTTCTTGATGAACACGGCGTTCCATGAGTCTGGCCCTGGGGCAGAGTGCATGGGCATGTCATTTATCGCCTGTTCGAAGTCATTTGGCGTCAGGATAACATCGGATAGGCTTGTGTTAATCAAATTTTGTGGCTCTCTCATAAAAAATTCATTTTGATCTTCGACTCTCAATCTGGTTAGTGGCTTGCTAAAAACTGAGTCATATTGGGACTTGAGTAGCTCACTCATTTCCTTGCTGTCATCTGTGTAGGACCCATCTTGTTTAAGTAGGGGCCCAATACTGGACGTTGTTCTCGACTTTGATTTGGCATAGGAGAAGAAATACTTTGGGTTTCTTTTGATTTCATTTATGGCTTTTAGTTCTTCCCGTGATTCCTGACTCCTATAAGATTCCTTTAGCTTAAGTTCGATGCTTGCTATTTGTCTGACCAGTGTCTCCCTACACATTTCAGATATATTGACCTCTTTTAGCCGCTCTGTTATTCTTTTCCATCGCCTGTAAAGGGAGCGCCTGTCTCTTTCTATTTTACATCTACTCCTCCTTTTTCTTAGAGGAATAAGCCTTGTGCATACATCGAGTGCCACCAAGTTAATCTGTTCTAGGCATAAGTTGGGGTCTGTGTTGCTTAGTATATCTTCCCAGCTTATATCGGTTAGGACTTGGTTTACTTGGTCCCACTTTATGTTTTTGTTATTGAAGTTGAATTTGGTGAATGCTCCCTCGTGACTAGTCTCATTATGTCGGTCTGGGGCTCCACGCATACATGTCTGAACCTCAATTATGTTGTGATCTGAGTATATTGTTTTTGATATGGTGACATTTCTTATCAGATCATCATTGTTAGTGAAGATGAGGTCTAGTGTATTCTCCAGTCTAGTAGGTCTATTATTTGCTGGTTTAAATTGAATTTTGTGCAGAGATTTAAAAGCTCGTGTGAGTGTGAGTTTTCATCAGAGCTGCCTCCTGGTGTTATTACTGCAACAATATTATTTGCCATATTCCTCCAGTTTAGGTGCCTTAAGTTGAAATCCCCCAGAAGCAAGATGTTGGGTGCAGGAGCTGGAAGATTTTCCAGACAGTGGTCAATTTTTAAACAGCTGTTCCTGGAATTGCTGGGATGTTGCATCCGGAGGCTTGTAGACTACCACAATGACTAGGTTTTGGTTCTCGACCTTTACTGCTAAAACTTCCACTACATCATTTGAGGCATTAAGCAGTTCTGTGCAAACAAGTGACTCTGCAATGTACAGGGCAACCCTCCCCCCTTTTGCCTGTTCACTCTGTCACATCTGTATAGGTTGTAACCTGGGATCCATATTTCGTTGTCCAAGTGATCCTTTATGTGGGTCTCAGTGAAAAGCCGCGAACATTGCCTTTGCCTCTGCAAGCAGTCCACGGATGAAAGGTATTTTGTTGTTTGTTGCTGGCTTTAGACCCTGTATATTTGCAAAGAAGAATGTCATCTGACTGGTGGTATTGTTGGTACTGGGGGGGGAGGATTTTTTTCCCGGCATTAGTATCTGTATCTGTTGGTTTGGAGTGGAGGCCATCGACTGTGGTTCCACTCCAGGAATGACTGGATTTGGTGTACGATTTCTGCCATTTCCTGCCAGTTTTTTTTTTTCCTTCCTGGCACTAAAAAACCTCTCCCTCTTGAGTGGCTGTGGCTACCCAGGTTTTCCCATGGCTTGGATGTTTTGTATCTTTTTTGTCCCCTTTAGATGGTGTGCCTGGAAATTTTTAAGTTATAGCACAGTCTTTCCTGTACTGAAGAGGTACACAGTTCAGGGTGAAAAAGCTTACAGGAAGGGAGTTTGCATTTTCCTGTTGTCATATGGGCATGGCATTTTCTAGGGTGGTCATAGTTGCACGTCCCGTCTGTTTTTCCAAATTTCCCATGCCTGCAGATACCAAGTGCATAGTATGTGCACAGGCTTGGTTTCCGTTTGCCTTGGGTTTCTGTGACTGTATTCCCTGCTGGTGCATGTTTCCCTGTCTTACTCCTATCCTCCCTAGCACCAACAATGGAGCTCCCACCAGTTGTTTTTGGTAATATATCCTCACTATTGCTAGTGGAGTCCTCTTGTTTGCTATTTCCTGCGGTATTTCTAGTTTGCAATATTGGTTTTATCTTATCTTTGACTACACTTGTTTCCCTACTACGGCTCCTGTCCCCTATGAGGTCATTTATATGCATTCCTTCCTGCGTATAATTTCCGACTACCTGGACAAAATCTCCAGCTTCACCATTACTGTCTCCCAGGACAGCACCTCCAGCTTCACCATTACTGTCTCCCAGGACAGCACCTCCAGCTTCACCATTACTGTCTCCCAGGACAGCACCTCCAGCTTCACCATTACTGTCTCCCAGGACAGCACCTCCAGCTTCACCATTACTGTCTCCCAGGACAGCACTATCAGCCCCACATTTACTGACTACCAGGACTTCACCTCCAGCCTTACAGTTTCTGACTACATGGCCAGTATCAAGGGCAGTACCATTCAGCCCAGACTTTTTATGTTCCCATACACAAATAACCCGCACATAAAAGAAAGAAGCTTACGAGTGTGACTTTGTCAATGGTCCAAGTCTGACCGAAACGTCGTCGTAGGCTTCTCTCTTTTATGTGCGGGTTATGTGTGTATCGTTCAAGTCACGGTATTGTGCCTTTTTGTTATTTATTTTTTATGTTCCCATCTGTTGTAGAAAGCTTCCAGGTTTTCTATGAAAGCAGCTTTGATGTTGTCCTCTTTTAATACCCTTGTGATTTTAGTCCACAGATTTATCTCATTTGGGCATACCCAAAAACACTTCCCTGTTTTAATACTGCTTGTAGCTAGTTCTTGGATATCTGCACAAGGGGCGTGACACCAATTTCCACAAAAATGACAATTTATCCATGTGGAAGCCTGTTTGTTTGATTGACCGCAGACTACACAGAGCTTCATAATGATTTGAATGGTTGATTTACTGTAATTCTACTAGCAACCTCTTGAATATTCTATTAATAACCTCCTTAAATGAAGCTCTAGCTATTTGTATTTATATTTCTAACTGTACTTGTATATTGGACAGCTTACCGTGTACGTTCCTGATTTATATTTATTGTTTGTGTTTGATAAGGGCGCCTACAACCCCATCCGTTTACAGTCTGCTTTACTGTCCAACGAATCCGTTGAAACCATCAAGGGTTTGGGACCAGCCCAAGGGTTCGGACCAGTCAAGGGTTCGGACCAGTTGATCTGATCTGATCAGTGGGTCACTTATTTAAAACATACTGGTCGGTGATTTGGGCTAACACATGAAGGATCTACTGGAAATTATCTACCCGAGTAATATGTGATTTGATTGATACAAAAGTATAACTTGCGTGTTGAAGAAACCGGTGATTTCTGGCAGCTCCTACAGTGACGAACGGTCGAGCCTCAACCCTTGTTTATCAATCGCTGTATCTAGCTTTTCTATTTTTTTTTTTTTTGTCTCCACCACAATAAATGCTATATTATCACTATAGTTGACTGGTGGAAATTTTGGAGGAAGGACGCTTTTTCTGGAGTAATAATTGCTTCTCGTTGTGTATATTGCGACCGTTGGTAACTACAGGTTATATGAAATTCACAGTATACGTCTGGTATTTCAAGAAAAAAGAAACTAATGAAAGTCACTCCACTCCACTAAGTACCATTATAATACTGGTTAGTTGCTACTACAGCACTGTATTCTGCTATTCACTGGTATCACTAGATTGTATGCGAGCACACTAGCAGGCCAGGAAGATTATTAAAACAGCTGACCAGTGTGGTAAGATTCTGGCGACTTCTGGCACCTGCCTCTATAGGCTTATCACTTCATTTACAAATTTACCTGTTTTTAAAATTTGACACTTTAGCCTTTATCATCTATATATTAGGGAGCCACTGTAGTATACACTATACACTATGTATACACAATGTTATCAGGGAGACTTTCTTTCCTCTGACAAAGAAAAGTTCTATTATTATTATTTTGCACACGGAACACAGGCCTATGATTCCCCTCTGGCAGTAAACTCTGCTAGGTAGTGCACACTAATTCTCCTTTTTTGACTCAGTATATAATGTTTTCCACCCAAGATTGGTTCCAGGGCTAGAGGGATGTATCGTATAGGATTGATGGCACAAAATTAAAGTTCTAGCACGTAAGAGCGACCGTGAGAACACGAGAAAACCCGGAGCACAACGATGGCTAATGTAATTCCTATTTTTAAAGCAGAGGACAAGTTGTTACCATCAAATTACTGCCCAATAAGCCAAACCTCAATGTGTAGATTCAATTATAGCTGATATTACAAGAAGCCATCTTGATAAGCATAATTTTGATTAATGATACTCAGCATGATTCACGAGGGGGCCCCTCCTGCCCAACTAATTTTTTAACCTCCTTCAGTAAAGCTTTTGAGGCTGCTCATCATGATTAAGAATTTGATATTGTTTATTTAGATTTTAGTAAAGCTTTTGATAGAGTACCACACCAGCGACTGTTCAAGAAAGTGGTAGCTCATGGCACTGGGGCAAAAGTGCTGTCATGGATTGAGTCATGGCTCACCAATAGGAAGCAGAGAGTGTGCTTAAATGGGGTTAAATCCAAGTGGGGATCTGTAACAAGTACAGTGGACCCCCGAGTTTCATGATTAATCCGTTCCAGAGAGCCCGCCGAAGGTCGAAATTCACGAAACTCGAAACCATTTTCCCCATAAGAAATAATGGAAATAAAATTAATCCGTTCCACACACCCAAAAATATTAAAATAAAATATTTTTTTCAAATTAAATAAAGATTTACATAATGAAAACAATCAGAAATCAAGAACATGCATTTAAAATAAATAATAATAACATTACACTTACATTTACTGAAGACTTCTGGGTGGATGGAAGATGGGAGGAGGTGATAGGAGGAAGGTGTACACTATTGTTTGGAAGGAGAATCTCCTTCCATTAGGACTTTAGGTAGCAAGTCCTTATCTAGGGTTACTTCCCTTCTTCTTTTAATGCCACTGGGAACAACTTGAGAGTCACTGGACCCCTGGCGCACAAAATATCTATACAGAGAGGTCTTTTTCTGGCGTTTCTTTAAGATTTCCCTGAAGTGGGACACAACACTGTCATTGTACATGTTGCAGATATGGCTTGTTTCAGCTTGGTCAGGGTGATACTTTTCAACAAAACTTTGCAACTCATTCCACATTCCACACATGTCCTTATCACTGAAGAAGGCACCTTAAACCACTCCCTCTTCCTCCTCCTCTGAAGCAAGTTCCTTGGCTGTGGTCTGATGCTGTTCCAGTTGAAGCTCTTGCAGTTCGTCAGTGGTTAGCTCTTTCCCTGTGGTCTTTCACCAACTCTTCCACATCCCCGTCACTCACTTTATTTACCAAAGGGCTTGCACTAGCTTTCCTTGGGTCCATGATGACTTATTTAGCAGTTGCAAGCACAAAAAACAATGGATTATTATGAAATGTATGAACCCGCGGGGTGATGATCACGAGTTTTGGGAAACAATGGCACACTGAGCATGAATGGCGTGGGAGACTGGCTTTGTGTGCATGGTGATGGGCAGACGGGTACCGGACGGTCGCCGAAACATAAGTTTTTTCACGAAACTCGAGGCCAAATTTTTCAAAAAAAAATCCCCGAAAGTCGAATTTCGCGAAAGTTAAGGCTGCCGAAACTCAGGAGTCCACTGTATTGTTATACAGGGATCAGTCTTGGGCCCGTTCTTGTTTATAATATATATCAACAACCTTGATGGGGGAATTACTAGTGATATGTCCATGAAAGCAAAGAGGGGACTGTATGAGAATACAGTGGACCCTCGACCAACGCTGGCATCATCTAACGTTAAATTCGACTAGCGATACATTTTAACGCAAAAATTTTGCCTCGACTAGCGCTAAAAAACCCAACCAATGCTATTCATTGTGTTTGAGACGCGTCCACTTGTGGCCTGAGCGCGCCTCACTTGTCCAATGGGTGCCAGTGTTTACAAGCCAGCCAGCCACTGCGATCCCATCCAAACATACAATCAGAACATTTCATAGTATCACAGCGTTTGTAGTGATTGCACCAGAAAAATAAGTCACCATGGGCCCCAAGAAAGCTTCTAGTGCCAACCCTACAGCAAAAAGGGTGAGAATTACTATGGATATGAAGAAAGAGATCATTGCAAAGTATGAAAGTGGAGTGCGTGTCTCCGAGCTGGCCAAGTTGTAAAACAAAACCCCAATCAACAATCGCTACTATTGTGGGGAAGAAAATGGCAATCAAGGAAGCTGTTCTTGCCAAAGGTGCAACTATGTTTTCGAAACTGAGATCGCAAGTGATAGAAGACGTTGAGAGACTGTTATTGGTGTGGATAAGCGAAAAACAGATGGCAGGAGATAGCATCTCTCAAGCGATCATATGTGAAAAGGCTAGGAAGTTGCATGATGATTTAATTAAAAAAAATGCCAGCAATAGTGGTGATGTGAGTGAATTTAAGGCCAGCAAAGGTTGGTTTGAGAGATTTAAGAATCATAGTGGCATACATAGTGTGATAAGGCATGGTGAGGCTGCCAGTTCGGACCACAAAGCAGCTGAAAAATATGTGCAGGAATTCAAGGAGTACATAGACAGTGAAGGACTGAAACCTGAACAAGTGTTTAATTGTGACAAAACAGGCCTGTTTTGGAAGAAAATGCCAAGCAGGACCTAAATTACTCAGGAGGAAAAGGCACTCCCAGGACATAAGCCTATGAAAGACAGGCTTACTCTGTTGATGTGTGCCAATGCTAGTGGTGATTGCAAAGTGAAGCCTTTATTGGTGTATCACTCTGAAACTCCCAGTGTGCTCAGGAAAAACAATGTCCTCAAGACTAATTTGTGTGTGCTGTGGACGGCAAACAGTAAAGGCATGGGTCACAAGGGACTTTTTCTATGACTGGTTACATCATGCATTTGCCCCCACTGTGAAAAATTACCTCCTGGAAAATAAATTGGACCTTAAGTGCCTCCTAGTATTAGACAATGCTCCTGGTCATCCTTCAGACTTGGCAGAGCGACTTTCTGGGGACATGAGCTTCATTAAGGTGAAGTTTTAGCCTCCTAATACCACTCCTCTCCTGCAGCTCATGGACCAGCAGGTCATTTCCAACTTCAAGAAACTGTACACAAAAGCTATGTTTGAAAGGTGCTTTCTAGTGACCTCAGAAACTCAATTGACTCTAAGAGAGTTTTGAAGAGATCACTTTAGCATCCTCAATTGTGTAAACATTATAGGTAAGGCTTGGGAGGAAGTGACTAAGAGGACCTTGAACTCTGCTTGGAAAAAACTGTGGCCAGAATGTGTAGACAAAAGGGATTTTGAAGGGTTTGAGGCTAACCCTGGGAATCCTATGCCAGTTGATTTATCCATTGTGGCATTGGGAAAGTCCTTGGGGTTGGAGGTTAGTGGGGTGGATGTGGAAGAGTTGGTGGAGGAGGACAATGAAAAACTAACCACTGATGAGCTGCTAGATCATTTTCAACAGCAAGAGGCCACACCTGAGGAAACTGCTTCAGAGGAGGGGATAGAGAAACTGAAGAAGTTGCCTACTTCAAAGATTAAAGAAATGTGTGCAATGTGGCTTAAAGTGCAAACCTTTTTTGATGAAAATCACCCTGACACAGCTACTGCAAGCCGTGTTGGCAACCTGTACACTGACAATGTTGTGAAACACTTTAGGAATGTCATAAAGGAACGGGAGGTACAGGCCTCTATGGACAGATATGTTGTGCGACAGAGGTCCAGTGACTCTCAAGCTGGTCCTAGTGGCATTAAAAGAAGAAGGGAAGTAACCCCAGAAAAGGACTTGCCACCTCAAGTCCTAATGGAAGGGGATTCCCCTTCTAAACACTAACACCATCAACACTCCCCTCCTCCCATCCCATCAATCATCACCAGATCTTCAATAAAGGTAAGTGTCATGTAACTGTGCATGTCTTTTTCAGTTTGTGTGTATTAAAATTAATATTTCATGTGGTAAAAAATTTTTTTTCAATACTTTGGGGTGTCAGGAACGGATTAATTTGATTTCTGTTATTTCTTATGGGGAAAATTAACTCGACTAACGATAGTTTCGATTAACGATGAGCTCTCAGGAATAGATTAATATCGTTGGTCGAGGGTCCACTGTATAGTTCTACCAACACTCTTGTATGGGTGTGAAGCATGTGTGATGAATGTTGCAATAAGGAGGAAGTTGGAGGCAATGGAGATGTCATGTCTAAGGGCAATGTGTGGTGTGAATATAATGCAGAGAATTCGTAGTTTAGAAATTAGGAGAAGGTGTGGGATTACCATAAGTATTATCCAGAGGGCTGTGGAGGAGTTAATGAGGTGGTTCGGACATGTACAGAGAATGGAACAAAACAGAATGACTTCAAGAGTGTATAAATCTTTAGTGGAGGGAAGGCGGGGTAGGGGTTGGCCTAGAAAGGGTTGGAGGGAGGGGGTAAAGGAGGTTTTGTGTGTAAGGGGCTTCAACTTCCAGCAAGCATGCATGAGCATATTTGATAGGAGTGAATGGAGACAAATGGTTTTTAATACTTGACCTGCTGTTGGAGTGTAAGTAAAGTAACATTTATGAAGGAATCAGGGAAACCAGCAGGCCAGACTTGAATCCTGGAGATGGGAAGTACAGTGTCTGCACTCTGAAGGAGGGGTGTTAATGTTGCAGTTTTATAACTGTAGTGGAAAACACCCCTCTGGCAAGACAGTGATGGAGCGAGTGATGATGAAAGTTTTTCTTTTTCGGGCCACCCTGCATTGGTGGGAATCGGCCAATGTGTTAAAAAAAAAAATGAGCAAATTCACCAATGACATGAAGATAGGTAGGATAAACAATTCAAACATAGATATCATGGAACTTCAGGAGGATTTAGACAAACTCAATTTCTGGTCAGAAAAGTGGCAGATGCAGTTCACTGCAGATAAATGCAAGATTCTGAGGCTCGGGAGTGTCCATAACCCTAGCACTTATATGTTAACCCCCTAAACTGTCCAAACGTATATATACGTTCTCTCGCCCAGTGCCTCGAATATTGTTTTTTTTATAGAAATAAGGAGAACATTTTTCTAAGTGTTATAGGATGGAAATGAAAAAAAGTAGGGTCAGAAATGAGGCTGCGAAGTTGGCACTTAATGATCTCCTGATGGCAACATCGAGTCCTGTTGCTTGCAGAAGTGTTGCCGATATACCTTTTTTCTCATTTTTATGTTATTTTATATAATTTTTATGTTCTGATAATTACAGTTTTTAGTAGTTCTTGTCATTTCATAACAAATCTTTGTTCTGACACTAATATTAGCCCTTTCAGGGTCGAGAGGCCCTCTCCCAAACTCATTCTCAGGGTCGAAAATTTAAAAAAAAAAAAAAAAAAAATTATTTTTTCTTATGAAATGATAGAGCATATTTTTGTTAGTGTTATAGGCCCCAAAAAATTTTGTGATCAATATTTACCGAGATATGGAGGCGTGAAGTTGACAGAAAGTGAGCCACTTATGGCAACATCGCTGACTGCCGGTCATGCAGTAATAGTTTTTTTTCCTACGTTTTTCTTTTATTTTTTAACATTTTACTTTTTCAAGTAACTTTAATGGCCTGTGAGACCAACATAAGCCATGTTTTCCATATATACACTCGTTGTATGATACACAATAACTGCACAAACATTGACAGGTGAACATTTTCTACTATTTTAGTCACATACTATTGCCTAGAAATATATAGTACATAGTATTTATAGGTCCTAACAATCTTTTGGTGGGGAAGGGAGTGTGGGTTTGTGTGAACAACATGGCTGGCAGGTGACTGGCTGACTGGCTGACCAGCTGGCTGACTGGCTGACCAGCTGGCTAGCTGGCTGACCAGCTCGCTGGCTAGCGCTGGTTGGCCAGCTGGCTGGCTGGCTGACCAGCTGGCTGGCTTGCTGGCTGGTTGGCTCTGTCTCTGTCTCACAGGTACATATAAATACAATTATACATTGTGTAAATTACTTAGGATACATGGAGAATATAATAATACTAATACTACTACTACTACTACTACTACTACTACTACTACTACTACTACTACTACTACTACACTCCTACCACTCCTACTACTACTACTAAAAATAATAATAATTGAAGCATGGTGTAAGAGAGTATCACTAGTCTTATCTTATCTCTCCACTAATGACAGTGGTGACATTTGATGAGAGGCATCTTATCACCCCACTAATGACAGTGGTGACACTGGATGATGGTACAATGCCTTCCCTTCATTTGTTTTCACTTCAAATCAAATCAAATCAAATCAAGTTTACTCTCTATAAGGATTACAATGCTGAGTTTACAGAATTTGGATATTGTGTGGTTTACATGTTTTAAAATACTAATTACAGAGGGGGCCACTAGAACACCTAGCATGGCTAGGCATTTTGGGCAGACTTAGATTAATTCTTAACTTTAAAATATTACAAATTATGAGGTAAGTTGGTATTATGGCTAAGTGACTAAATACTAGTTTGTGAGTTTAGCAATGTGAATGCTTTTGTTTTTGCACAATACATAGTTTCAGTACTGGAGTATCACAGGCCAACTTATGACTAGTTAGGATTCATTATTTTAAGATTAAGATTGATATTTCTGTGTTTATGGTCAAATGGGTGAGTGAGTGTAAGTGTGAACCACCAGGTGGTATTCATGTAATTAGTTGATGGGATGTATCAGGGAGAAAAGATGTTTTCTAATGGTAATTTTGAAGGTGATGAATGTGTCTGCAGTTCAGAGTTTTCAGGGAGGGTGTTCCAGATTTTAGGGCCTTAGACACACAATGAATTTTTGTAAAGGTTTAGTCGGACACGGGGAATGTCGTAGAGATATTTGTGTCTGGTGTTATGCTTGTGGGTCCTGTCACAACTATCAAGAAAGCATTTGAGGTCAAGGTTAATATTGGAATTTAAGGTCCTGTATATGTAGATTGCACAGTAGTAAGTGTGGATGTTCTGAACATGGAGTAAGTTTAGATCTATGAGTAGTGGGGGGGGTGTGTTGCCAGGGATGGGATTTAGTGATTATTCTTACTGCGGCTTTTCGTTGGGTTATTATTGGCTTTAGGTGTGTTGCTGCAGTTGATCCCCAAGCACACATAGCATAGGTGAGGTATGGATAAATAAGTGAGTGGTATAGTGTGAGAAGGGCATTTTGCGGCACGTAGTATCGCATCTTGGAGAGGATCCCAACCGTTTTGGACACTTTTTTGGTTATGTGTTTTATATGGGTGCTGAAATTTAGGTTGTTGTCGAGGTATAGGCCTAGGAATTTGCCCTCATTATGTCTGGCAATTAGAGTGTTGTCAATCTTAATGTTAATTTGTGCAATTCCTGCTCTGCTACCAACCATAATATACAGTGGACCCCCGCATAGCAATATTAATCCGTGCAAGAGAGCTCATTGTTATGCGAAATTATCGTTATGCGAATGAATTTTCCCCATAAGAAATAATGGAAATCAAATTAATCCGTGGAAGACACCCCAAAGTATGAAAAAAAAAAAACTGAAAAAGGCATGCACAATTACATGACACTTACTTTTATTGAAGATCTGGTGATGATTGATGGGATGGGAGGAGGAGAGAGTGTTAATGTTTAGAAGGGGAATCCCCTTCCATTAAGACTTGAGGTGTTGAGTCCTTTTCTGGGGTTACTTCCCTTCTTCTTTTAATGCCACTAGGACCAGCTTCAGAGTCACTGGAGTTCTGTCGCACAACATATCTGTCCATAGTGGCCTGTACCTCTCGTTCCTTTATGACTTCCCTAAAGTGTTTCACAACATTGTCAGTGTAATAGTCACCAGCACGGCTTGCAATAGGTGTGTGAGGGTGATTTTCATCCATAAAGGTTTGCACTTTCAGCCACATTGCACAGATTTCCTTAATCTTTGTAGTAGGCAATTTCTTCAATTTCTCTCTCCCCTCCTTCGAAACCAGTTTTTCCCCAGGTCTGGCCTCTTGCTGTTGAAGTTGATCTAGCAGCTCATCAGTGGTTAGTTCTTCATTGTCCTCCTCCACCAACTCTTCCACATCATCCCCACTAACCTTCAACCCCAAGGACTTTCCCAATGCCATAATGGATTCCTCAACTGGCATAGGATTCCCGGGGTTAGCCTCAAACCTTCAAAATCTTTTTTGTCTACACTTCGGGCCCAAGTTTCTTCCAACAGAGTTAATGCCTCTTAGTCACTCCCTCCCAAGCCTTCCCTAAAAGGTTTTTTACAAAAATTGGATTTTAAAGTGATTCTCCAAAAGTTCTTGATCAGTTGATTTTTGGGGTCACTACAAAGCCCTTTTAAAAAGAGCTTTTGTGTACAGTTTTTTGAAGTTTGAAAATAACCGGGGTCCATGGGCTGCAGGAGAGGATGGTTTAGGAGGCAAAAATTTTTCCCTTTAATGAATTTTCATGTCCCCATAAAGTCGCTCTGCCAAGTCTGTAGGATGCCCAAAGGGCATTTTTAACCCGGATGCATTTAATTTTAATTTTTTTTCATTAGGTAACTTTCACATTGGGGGAAAATCATGGGTAACCAGTCATAGAAAAAACTCCCTAGTGACCCATCCCTTACTTTTCCCCCTCCACAAAACCCCAAAAATTAGCCTTGGGGGACTTTTTTTGTCTAAAACGGTCGGGGGAGTTTCAGAGTGTACCTAATAAAGGCTTCACTTTGAAATCACCCAACTGCTTGGGAAAACACTCAACAGAGTAAGCCTGTCTTTATAGGCTTATGTCCTGGAGTCCTTTTCCTCCTGGTAATGTAGGTCCTGTTTGGGGCATTTTTTCCAAAACAGGCCCTGTTTCATCACAATTAAACACTTGTTCAGGTTTAGTTTCACTGTCTATGTACTCCTTAAATTTCCCTGCACATATTTTCAGCTGCTTTGTGGTCCAACTGGCAGCCCACCATCCCTTATCAACTATGTACCCACTACGCTTCTTAAATCTCTCAACCAACCTTTTGTGCCAAAAATTCACTCACTCATCATAGTTGCGGGCATTTTTTTAAGTAAATCCTCAGAAACTTCCTAGCCTTTTCATTAGATCACTTGAAGACGCTATCCCCAGCTGTTTTTCATTTATCCCCACCAAAAAAGAGTCTCTCAACCTTCCATCACTTTCGATCCTGTTTCGAAAACACAGTTAAACCCTTTTGGGAAAAACAGCTTCCTTATTGCCTTTCTGTTCCCCCCAAAAGTACGTGGTTGGGGTTGGGGGTTTACTATACAAAAGGCCCGCCCCGGGGAAACGCACCCACTTTCATATTATCAATATTCTTTCTTTATCTCATAGTAATTTTTCACCCTTATTGCTGTAGGGTTGGCCTAGAAGCTTTCTTGGGGGCCCCTGGCATTATTTTGCAGATAAAATCACCAAAACACTGTAATAATACGAAAGTTCCGATTGTATCTTTGGGTGTTTCCGCGGAGGCGGGTGGTAAACAAAGCCCCGGCAAAATGTTTTGGCGGCTAAGGGCGCACATTTGACGCGTCTTGGACGAACACGTTGGCGGGGGTTTTTTAGCGGATGCAGGCAAAAACTTAGGATAAAGGTTTTGGGTATGCGGATTTAACGTTTTGTGATGCCCCAAGGTATGCGGGGGTCCACTGTAGTAGGTTTTGTCAGCGTTAAGCATAAGTTTATTGGCTGTCATCCATAATACATTGTCTATCGTGTGTTGTCTCTTTTTTTTTTGTATGTAGTTGCTTTCCTCTCTGTCTCACTCTGTCCAGAGAGACCACTAGCGAACCAACAGTATTACACATCTGATCCCGAACTTTTATTGTCAATCTGGTTTTTTTGGGTTATACTAGGTAATTTACACTATTAAATTGTTTTATGTGTACCCTTTTAGGAGAGAGCAAGAGAGAAGAGAGAGAGGGAGAGAAGAGAGAGAAGAGAGAGGAGAAGAGGGGAGAGGGAGAGAGAGAGAGAGACAGACAGACAGACAGAAAAGGGGAGACAGAGAGAGAGCAGAGGAGGGGAAGAGAGAGAGAGAGAGAAGAGGAGAGGGAGAGAGAGCAATGGGACCCTCATGGAGAATCCAAATCAGCTGTGTGGTAGCATGGACATTGTGGCGCTTTCGACCGGGGGTTTTGGGCCCCGGGCCCCTTTTGCCAAAAAATTTAAGCACTGGGGGAAAGAGGCTCCGCATGTCTCCCCATGATTACCTTCATGGAATTCTAAGTGTAGTCCCCAAGGAAAAGGAATCAGAAGGCATCCATTTTGGGGGAAAGCGTTCCACAAGGAAGTGGCTGGTCCACTGTTATGGAATGTCTACTTCAACGACCTTCTTCATCTCATCCCAGAATCACATGCATATGCAGACGACTGTACACTGACATTCACTTATCCAAGAGAAGAAATGCCAGCTGCTCTAAGCATACATCAATCACCAGCTGAGAGCTATATCAGCTTGGGGAAATAGATGGCAAGTAAACATTTGCACCTGAGAAACGCAAATGATGATCGTCTTAGGCACCATGATGGTAATGCTGGTGCAGTAGTAAGGATGAATGGGACGATGTTGGCACTGGAGAAGAAGTTGATATCCTTGGGGTGAAATTTGACTCCAAACTAACCATGAAGAACCATGTTGTAAATCTTGCAAACAAGGCAGCCAGGAAGCTTACAGCACTTCGCCGTATCTCGCATCTGCTTGACAGTAGGGGTTGCAAGATCCTGTACGAGGCACAAGTACGCTCACACCTTGAGTATGCTCCACTTTCTTGGTTTGCCTGCCCCCCCTCTCATCTGCGACTGCTTGACAGAGTAGAGAACAGAGCAAGACGTCTCATCTCTCGCCTGGACCCATCCTGGATAGATCTGTCATTCAGCAGAGCCTTCAACATAGGAGGGATGTGGGTGGCCTTACTGTTATGTACAAGGCCAATATTGTCAAAAATACCACACTTGGATCCACTTCGAGGACAGCGTGAAACAAGCTTTTATGCCACAAGACGGGCAGAAAGCAGCAAC
>NC_069411.1:68433149-68453149 GCF_026875155.1 Cherax quadricarinatus | reverse complement strand
CATCCAGCCAGCCACTTGACAAGCCAGCCAGCCATCCACCTGACCAGCCAGCCATCCAGCCAGCCACTTGACCAGCCAGCCAGCCATCCACCTGACCAGCCAGCCATCCAGCCAGCCACCTGACCAGCCAGCTATCCAGCCAGCCACCTGACCAGCCAGCCAGCCACCTGACCAGCCAGCCAGCCACCTGACCAGCCAGCCAGCCACCTGACCAGCCAACCAGCCACCTGACCAGCCAGCCAACCAGCCACCTGACCAGCCAGCCAGCCACCTGACCAACCAGCTAGGCACCTGGCCAGCCAGCCATCCATCCATCCATCCATCCATCCAGCTAGCCATCCAGCCAGCCAGTCACCTGACCAGCCAGCCAGCCACCTGACCAACCAGCTAGGCACCTGGCCAGCCGGCCAGCTGGCCAGCCAGCCAGCCAGCTAGCTAGCTAGCCAGCCACCTGAGTAGCCAGCCAGTCACCTGACTAGCCAGCCAGTCACCTGACCAGCCAGCCAGTCACCTGAACAGCCAGCCATGTTGTTTACACAAACCCACGCTCCCTTTCCTACCACCCCTACTGCCTCTCCTTTCCCCTTACTGCCTTTCCCCACCACCCACACTGCGGGAGAGTGAGGTATTCCTTATGCTTGGCTTAGTGACAAAGGTGCAATGAATTACCACTCCCACAATGCAATGTGGGTGCATAGATTTTTTCCTACTGCACACATTTACCACATAGACCCATTCTATCACATGTAGGCCTACCAGCTCTCTCCCACTCAATTTCAAGGCACTAGAATTTACACGTACTAGTACGATACCAACCATGGCACGTAAGCCATATTAGTACAGCATCAACCCTGAAAGGGTTAGATACTGAAATTGTACTCAAATTGTCACAAACACACTGACAGGTGGACATTTAAACCTGCCTTGGTCATTTACTATTGTCTAGGAATATACACAAAGTATTTAAAAGTCCCAGCAATGTTTTAGACAGGCAGAGTATATAATAATAAGAAGAAAGAAGAAGAAAGAAGAAGAAAGAAGAAGAAAGAAGAAAGAAGAAAGAAGAAGAAGAAGAAGAAGAAGAAGAAGAAGAAGAAGAAGAAGAAGAAGAAGAAGAAGAAGAAGAAGAAAGGGAAGAAGTTCCCTTGAAGCATGATGTAAGACAAGTGTCAGTGACAAGCAGCAGCGAGGGTGCAGTGATACGTAGTGACATTTGATGAGCATAGGGGAGGGTGCAGTGATGAGATAAAGGGTGATATTTGACGAGTGTTGGCACCTCTGTCTCTGCTTACCTGTCTCTCTTTCTGCTTGTCTCTCTTTGTCTCTCTCTGTCCCTGTCTCAGAGAGAGCCACTGTGAACCAACAGGTATTTTTATGCATTATATCTACAAGCACAGTATAACACATTGGATTCTTCAGGTTATCCTAGGTAACTTATGCTATGTATAATTGTATTTATGTGTACCTGTGAGACAGAGATAGAAAGAGATAAACAGACACAGATAGACATAGGTACAGACAGACAGAGATAGAGTCAGCCAGCCAGCCAGCCATTGCCAGCCAGCTAACCAGCTAACCAGCCAGCCTGCTGAACACTTATTACATGTTCCAGAATTGTTTCTCTTTACTTAGGGCATAAGTTATAAGACATTCTGAAAGGGTGCTGTACAAATGTTGCACATGGGTTATTATCGAGGTTTTTGATATTTCCTTGACCACTTGTGGCCACATCCACCTCAAAGCCACTAAACTTGGGGTCAACATCACTTTCCTCATAAAAAGGGAGTGTTAATATGACATGACATCAATGAATCCTTGGTGTTTGTTGTGCTAATTTTTCTATTTGGTGCTCAATATAATTGGCACTCCTACAAGGTACTAAGTGGTCCCAGATTTTTTTAATATGGTGCACACCGAGTATTAACCCTTAAACTGTCCAAACATAGATCTACGTTTGTGCTCGTAGCACTCCAACCTTGATTTTCTCCATAAGAAAGCATGTACAAAAAACACAGATCTATAAGCGGTAAGAACGTATATATACATGTGGACTGTTTAGGGATTAAATAACGTAGAACTTAGCCATACACATTGCAAAAAGGACTTGGGGGTTATGGTAAGCAGCAACCTTAAACCAAGACAGCAATGCCTAAGCGTACGTAATAAGGCAAACAGATTACTGGAATTTATATCAAGAAGTGTAAGCAACAGAAGTCCAGCAGTTGTATTATAGCTTTATACATCATTAGTAAGGCCTCACCTAGATTACACAGCTCAGCTGTGGTCTCCATATTACAGAATGAATATAAATTCATTAAGAAACTTTAAGTGTAGAATGACTAAATACATAGCATTAGAAATCTTCCGTATGAAGAAAGATAAGAACACAAGAATGGAGGAACACTGAAGGCCTACTGGCCCATGCAAGGCAGGTCCTTATCAAAACAACCTCTACCCAAAGCTACCCAAGAATTAACTCCCGTACGAAATGACACCAATCAAACCCAGGCCCTCCCACTCATATATTTGTCCAATGTCTTCTTAAATCTACCCAAGGTCCTAGCCTCTATCACCCTACTGGGAAGATTGTTCCATGCATCCACAACATCACAGTCACTAGTGAAATGGTTGTGAAGCAGATAGACAGACTGAAGCAAAATAAGTCGCCGGGCCCTGATGAGCTTTTTTCAAGGGTTCTTAAGGAATGCAAAATGGAACTCTGTGAACCATTATCTAATATTTTTAATTTATCTCTTCAAACAGGTGTAGTGTCTGATATGTGGAAGATGGCTAATGTAATTCCTATTTTTAAAGCAGGGGACAAGTCATTACCGTCAAATTACCGCCCAATAAGCCTGACCTCAATTGTAGGCAAATTACTAGAGTCAATTATAGCTGAGATTATAAGAAGCCATCTCGAAAAGCATAGCTTGATTAATGATACTCAGCATGGATTCATGAGAGGCCGTTCTTGTCTAACTAATTTATTAACTTTCTTCAGTAAAGCTTTAGAGGCTGTTGATCACGATAAAGAATTTGATATTATTTACTTAGATTTTAGTAAGGCTTTTGATAGAGTTCCGCACCAAAGACTGTTAAAATAAGTGGCAGCTCATGGCATTGGGGGAAAAGTGCTCTCGTGGATTGAGCCATGGCTCACAGACAGGAAGCAGAGTGTGTCCATAATTGGGGTTAAATCTGCGTGGGGATCTGTAACAAGTGGCGTTCCACAGGGATCAGTCTTGGGCCCGTTGTTGTTTATAATATATATCAATGATCTTGATGAGGGAATTACTAGTGAAATGAGCAAATTCGCCGATGACACAAAGATAGGTAGGATAATTGATTCAAACGTAGATATCAGGGAACTTCAGGAGGATTCAGACAAACTCAATACCTGGTCAGCAAAGTGGCAGATGCAGTTCAATGTAGATAAACGCAAGGTTCTGAAGCTCGGGAGTGTCCATAACCCTAGCACTTATAAGTTAAATAATGTAGAACTTAGCCATACAGATTGTGAAAAGGACTTGGGGGTTATGGTGAGCAGTAACCTTAAACCAAGACAGCAGTGCCTAAGCATATGTAATAGAGCAAATAGATTATTGGGATTTACATCAAGAAGTGTAAGCAACAGAAGTCCAGAGGTTATACTGCAGCTTTATACATCATTAGTAAGGCCTCACCTAGATTATGCAGCTCAGTTCTAGTCTCCATATTACAGAATGGACATAAATTCCTTAGAAAATATTCAGCATAGAATGACTAAATTAATGCACAGCATTAGAAATCTTCCTTATGAAGAAAGATTGAAGATTCTTAAATTACATTCACTTACACACACAAATAACCCGCACATAAAAGAGAGAAGCTTACGACGACGTTTCGGTCCGACTTGGACCATTGACAAAGTCACACTAACCAGAGGTGGAGCAGGACGGCTATATATAAGCAGGAAGAGGTGGTGGTAGTAGTAGTAGTACAAGAATTGTATATAATACCGACAAGATGAAATTAAGACACATGCACAACACCCGGGCATCCCCATCGTAGACGTTTCACCATCCAGCCAGCCGCTGGATGGCGAAACGTCCACCTCTGGTTAGTGTGACTTTGTCAATGGTCCAAGTCGGACCGAAACATCGTCGTAAGCTTCTCTCTTTTATGTGCGGGTTATTTGTGTATCGTTCAAGTCACGGTATTGTGCCTTTTTTGTTATTTGCATTCACTTGTTAGACGAAGAATGAGGGGAGACATGATCGAAGTGTATAAGTGGAAGATAGGTATTAATAAAGGGGATATTAATAAGGTCTTGAGGATATCTCTCCAAGAGAGAACCCGCAGTAATGGATTTAAATTAGACAAGTTTAGATTTAGAAAGGACATAGGAAAGTATTGGTTTGGAAATATGGTAGTTGATGAGTGGAACAGTCTACCTAGTTGGGTTATTGAGGCTAGGACTTTGGGTAGTTTCAAATTTAGGTTGGATAAATATATGAGTGAGAGAGGTTGGATTTGAGTAGGACTTGCAAATGAGTGGATAGAGTTATCAGAGCTTATTTCTTGGGTAGCATTGAAAATTAGGTTGGGCAAATGTTTTGTTAGTGGGATGGATTGTAAAGGACCTGCCTAGTATGGGCCAACAGGCCTGCTGCAGTGATCCTCCTTTCTTATGCTCTTAAAACCAGTACTTACGTATGTCCTTTCTAAATCTAAATTCATCCAACTTAAATCCATTATTTCTGATTCTAACCTGGTTTGACACCCTCAGTACTTTATTAATATCTCCTTTGTTTATGCCCGTCATCCACTTATACACTTCAATGATATCTCCCCTCATTCTACGTCTCTCCAGAGAGTGGAGATTTAAAGCTTTAAGTCTACCTTCATACGGGAGATTCCTTACAGAGTAAATCATTTTAGTCATTCTTCTCTGTATGTTCTCTAATGAGTCTATATCCATCCTGTAGTAAGGAGACCAAAACTGAGCAGCATAATCTAAATGAGGCCTCATTAGTGATGTACAGAGCTGTAAAATAACTTTTGGACTTCTGTTACTTATACTTCTTGAGATAAATCCAAGTAATCTGTTAGCACAAATGCAGTATAATGTGATCCTTTATTGACAACGTTTCACCCACACAGTGGGCTTTTTCAAGTCACACACGGATCTACCTGGGGTTGGAAGGTACGAGAGTATTTATAGTCATGTTCAGAATGTTGAGGTCAGGTGGAGAATGCTGCATCTGATGATCTACCGGGTGGGGTTATAGAGTCTTGGGTAGCTTGGCAGGGGTATTGGACAAATTGTGAGTAGACCTTCTGCAGTGTTCTATGTTCTTATGTGGGATAGCGATGAAGAAGTTTCTTGGTGAGTGGTTCAGCTATGTTATAGAAGCCATTGTTCTGGTTGAAATTGTTGGTTGTAGAGATGAGCGATGATTCCAGGATTCTTCTGTATTGAGTGTTGTCTTCTGTGGCTATAAGTCTTGAGTTTCTGTAGTTAATTAAATGGTTGTGTGAATTGCGATGTTGTACACAGGCATTCCTTGTATCATCAGTCCTGCTTGCATATTGGTGTTCTGAAATACGTGTTTGGAGGTCTCTTGATGTTTCGCCCACATATAATTTGTTGCAGTCATTACAAGGGATTATGTATACCCTGCAGAGGATGGAGGCTTGTCCTGTCTACTACTGGTGATGTCCTTGATGGTCGTGGTTGTGGGGTAGATACTTGGAATGATGTTTTGGCAAAGATGTTGGAAACATGTTTGGCGATGGAGTTGGTTGGGAGGACTATGTATCTCTTCTCGGCAGTGTCTTCTCTGGGTGTGTTGAAGATGTTTAATGCCCGCCGTCTGCAGTCTCTGATGAAGTGACGAGGATAGTGGAGTTTAGAAAATACTTGTTCAATTATAGTGCATTCTTCCTCAAGGAACTCATTGCTGCAGATTCTGAGTGCACGTAGGAAGAAGCCTATAATTACACCACGTTTGGTTTTGGTGTCGTGGTGAGAGTAGAAGTGGAGAAGATCGTTTTGGTTGGTGGGTTTTCGATAGACTTTAAAACGAAGTTCGTGGTCAGCTTTGCAGAGCAGAACATCAAGGAAAGGAAGAGTGTTGTCGACTTCTTCTTCAAGTGTGAACTGGATTGAAGGCTTGACCTGGTTGAGCTTGTCTTGGAGAGCTTGAAAAATTGAAGCGTTTAGGAGTTATGAGGAGAATGTCGTCAACATAACGGAGCCAGGTGACAGACGAAGGAATAATGGTGGAGAAACGTTCGGCTTCTAGATGTTCCATGTATAGGTTCGCCAGGACTGCACTGAGTGGCGAACCCATGGGTAGTCCAAAAGTCTGCTGAAAGAGGTGATTTTCAAAAGAGAAACACGTAAGCCAACACATAGTTCAACAAGGTCAATGAAATCGCTGGCTGGAATGGGAAGATCAAGTGAATCGTCAATTTTCCTGCGAAAGAGATCGATGGCTTGTGTAGTAGGTACTTTGGTGAATAGGGAAGTCACGTCAAGGCTGGAAAGTTTCTTGTTCCTGATGTTGATGTTGCGAATGCGATTGAGAAGATCACCCGAGTGTTTGAGATGTGCTGGACTGATAGTGCCCAAGAGTTTAGAGAGGTGTTTTGCGAGAATTCCTGAGAGCTGGTGGGGAGCACTGCCTATTCCCGAGGATATGGGCCTCAGTGGGATACCAGGCTTGTGAGTCTTTGGCAGGCCGTACATTCTGGCAGGTCTGATGATACAAGGAATGCCTGTGTACAACATCGCAATTCACACAACCATTTAATTAACTACAGAAACTCAAGACTTATAGCCACAGAAGACAACACTCAATACAGAAGAATCCTGGAATCATCGCTCATCTCTACAACCAACAATTTCAACCAGAACAATGGCTTCTATAACATAGCTGAACCACTCGCCAAGAAACTTCTTCATCGCTATCCCACATAAGAACATAGAACACTGCAGAAGGTCTACTCACAACTTGTCCAATACCCCTGCCAAGCTACCCAAGACTCTATAACCCCACCCGGTAGATCATCAGATGCAGCATTCTCCACCTGACCTCAACATTCTGAACATGACTATAAATACTCTCGTACCTTCCAACCCCAGGTAGATCCGTGTGTGACTTGAAAAACCCCACTGTGTGGGTGAAACGTTGTCAATAAAGGATCACATTATACTGCATTTGTGTTTATATTTCCATTGTGTCGGTATTTTATACCATTTATTTCCAATCTGTTAGCCTTGTTGCGCACACTTAGGCACTGCTGTCTTGGCTTTAGGTTTGTTTACCATGACTCCAAGTCTTTTTCACATTCTGTATGATCAAGCTCTACTTCACATAGTTTATAGCTTCGAGGGTTATTTTCATTACCAAGGACTAGTACCTTACATTTATCCACATTGAACTTCATCTGCCATTTTTCAGACCAAGAAATTAATTTGTTCAAATCCTCCTGGAGTTCATTGCTATCCTCCTCAGAATTAATCAATCACATAGCCTATCTTTGTATCATCAGCCAATTTACTCATGTCACTTATAATCCCTTCATCAAGGTCATTAATGTAAATTATGAACAAGAGAGGGCCTAAAACTGATCCTTGTGGATAACCACAAGTGACTAATCCCCATTCAGATTTGACCCCATTAATCGAAAATCTCTGCTTTCTTTTGGTCAGCCATGCCTCTATCCATGCTAGAACTTTACCTCCTATACAATGAAGACCCTTAAACTACATTCGCTTGTAAGACGTAAGACGAAGAATGAGGGAAGAAGTGATTGAAGTGTATAAGTGGAAGATGGGCATTAACAAAGGGGATATAAGTAAGGTTTTGAGGATATCTCTCAAAGAGAGAATCCACAATAATAGATTCAAATTAGGTAAGTTTAGATTTTGAAAGGATATAGCAAAGTGCTGGTTTGGTAATAGGGTAGTTGATGAATGGAACAGTCTGCCTAGTAAGGTTATCGAAGCTAAAACCTTGGGTAGATTCAAATTCAGGTTGGATAAATACATGAGTGAGAAAGGTTGGATTTGAGTGGGACTTGCACGTGAGTAAATAGAACTGTCAAACCTTATTGATTGGGTAGCATTTATTCTGTTTGTAGGTTGGATTTGTGAAGGACCTGTCTAGTATGGGCCAAAAGGCCTATTGCAGTGCTCCTCCTTTCTTATGTTAATACCGATACTATCGTACTGCATCAAACTTCTATTTTTAATAATTTTTTATCTCGTTTAACAAAAAACTGAAAAATTTGCTTATAAATACATTGAAAACAATATACAACAGATTTTTCCTGTAATATATTTGTCAGCTGCAAATTATTTTAGTGTAAGGTTGAAGTCATACGGTTGGCAGTGAGCATGTGGGGGAAATGCAGCTCTGCAGCTCCTATGGATGAGCCGCACTGTGTAGTAGTGAAAGTTGATTTAATAACCGAGGTTATTAAATCTTATTGCTTCGGGAGCATAATAATAGGCTGGGCAAATATTTCTGTTAAGGGGTTGGATTTGAGATGACTTGTTTGAGTGTTCCTCCTCAGGAACACTGAAACCTATTTTTATGCTACCCAAGCAATAAGCTTTAACCCTTTGACTGTTTCGGTCGTATATATATGTCTTATGAGCCATCGTGTTTGACCTATATATACTCAAATTCTAGTGGCTTCAAATCAAGCAGGAGAAAGCTGGTAGGTCCACATTTGAGAGAATGGGTCTGTGTGGTCAGTGTGCACCATACAAAAAATATCCTGCAGCATGCAGTGCATAATGAGGAAAAAAAAAACTCCGACCTTTTTTTTTTTAATTAAAATGCCGACTTTGTGGTCTATTTTTGTATAGTATAGTATAGTATTCTTGTTTTCTTGGTCTCATTTGATAGAATGGAGAACATATTATAGAAATAGAGGTGATTTTGATCGGTTTTACTATGAAAAGAACCTTGAAATGGAGCTCAGAGTAGGGAAATGTTTGATTATTGCCGATGTTCAAAAGTATACAAATGATGTCATTTTCCAATAAATGTCCAAGTAGCCATTCTAATATGCAGTCATGAATGGGCTGACATTATTTATACAATTATTACAATATTGCAGTAGTCTGCATAACAGTAAATCTTCTATTTTTTCTTTAAATAAAAATTCAAAATAGAAAGCAAGAGTAATATCAGAGGGGTCTGAAGACATGACTGATGAACAAAGAAAATGTTATTTTAGAGCCAGGAATGTCTGCATTGTTCATTCTGGACCTTATTTTGAAACTGTCATATTTTTTAATTTTCGTGAAATTGGCCAAATTGCAAATTTCTGACCACATTATTGGGTAGTTGAAATCAGTAAATGGGCAGTTTCTTGTACTCAAACGATAGAAAAAATGGAGTTCTAAAGAAATAGCTATGAGCCTGGTCGACTGGAATAATGGAATTAGGCGAAAATTGGGCTCAGAGTGGGAGAAATCGCCGATTCGTAAATATCGCCAAGGTCGCTAACTTTGCGAGAGTGTAATTCTGTCAGTTTTCCATCAAATTTCATTCTTTTGGTGTCATTACAATCAGGAAAAGATTCTCTATCATTTCATTAGAATTTTTTTTTTTTGGGGGGGGAGGGAAATTTTGCAACACCAGGAGACACCTCAGGATTTGGGGTTGTGACAGTCAAGGGGTTAATAACCCTTTTTCTCATGTACAAGTCAACTTTTACTACCACATGTATTAATACTACAACTACTACCTACCTTAACCCTTTGACTGTCACAACCCCCAATCCTGAGGTGTCTCCTGGTGTCGCAAAATTTAACCCTTTGACTGTCAAAAGTGACTCCTGGTGTCGCAAAGTGACTCCTGGTGTCGCAAAATATTCGAAAAAAAAAAAAAAAATATTGTTTCTTATGAAAATGTTAAGATTATTTTTCTGATTGTTTTAGTCCCCCCCAAAAATTTTTCCCATCAGTATTTACCCAGATATAGAGGCATGAAGTTTGCAGAAAATGAGCCACATATGACAACAGCGGCGACTGCCGCTCACCCGGTAAACTTTGGTTTACTTGTATTTGAAGGTTTGTTGTTTTTTTCACTATTTTATTTTTTCACATAACTTATGTGGCCTGTGAGACCAAAGTAAGGTGCAATGTACATATATACACTCGTTGTATACAACACAATAAGCACACAAACATAATTATCAATATATTGTTTACAAAACTTGTTTACAAAAACAAACAATACAAAAAATTGTTTATTACTATTGTTCTATACTATATATACCAATATACAGTCACAGAACATATTCCTAGAAGTTCTGCAGTGTGTGTAACTCTTTGAAACATGGTGTCATACACAGTGGTGTTTTACACTCCTCACACATAAAACATGGTGTCATACACAATGGTGTTTTACACTCCTCAAACATAAAACATGGTGTCATACACAATGGTGTTTTACACTCCTCACACATAAATCAGTGTGTGTGCATTTTTGTGGAAGTTTTTTTTTATGTGCAAAGACAAAATACCTCGTCTGAGCAGTTTTCTTCAAGTATTAGCAGGCAGTTGTGTTATGTAGTTATCCTAGGTAAATGGTCGTGTGTCATCATTCCTTCCTTCCTAATTTCCTTCATTCCTTTCCTACCTGGAGGCTACCTGGAGGGCATTCCACCTCTCTTCCTACATTCCTTCATCTGTCCTTCCTTACTTTTTTCCTTCCTTTCATCTAGTCCTTCCTTCATTCCTGCCTTCCCTTCTTGCTTCTGGTTTCTATAATATATATACACATATATAGTCACTAGATACTTTCATAAAACTGCTATTATCACCATTCAGCAAGCTTGTCTTGGGTGCGAGAGTGTGGCTTATAATTGTTTTGCGTCAGGAGTGGGCAGCTGTCAAAATGACATATTGTCTCATTACTCACTCCCCCTCCCACCTGTCAAAACAATGGGGTCGGATGCTGCTTTCCCTCCATTCTATCTAATTATCTTTCTCCCTCATTCTATCTCTTTCAATCTGTCTCTCTCTTTCTCTCTGTCTGTCTATCTCTGTCTCACAGATACACATAAATACAAGTATACATAGTGTAAATTATCTAGGATAACCCAAAAAATCCAGACAAAGTGCTATACTCTGCTTAAAGATGTGAGTAAACGTGATGATGACACAGTCTTGTGGCTCTCTCTGAGACAGAGCTAGACGGATAGACAGGGAGCTTGGCAGACAGACAAATAGACAGACAGACAAATGTTTGTTCATCGTCGTCGTCTTCTCCTCCTCCTCCTCCTCCTCCTCCTTCTCCTTCTCCTTCTCCTCCTCCTCCTTCTTCTCCTTCTCCTCCTCCTTCTTCTCCTTCTCCCCCTCCTTCTTCTCCTTCTCCTCCTCCTTCTTCTCCTTCTCCTCCTCCCCCTCCTCCTCCTTCTTCTCCTTCTCCTCCTCCTTCTTCTTCTCCTCCTCCTCCTTCTTCTCCTTCTCCTCCTCCTTCTTCTCCTTCTTCTCCTTCTCCTCCTCCTTCTTCTCCTCCTCCTGGCTCTTAGACAGATAGACAGCTGCCCCCCTCCCTCCACCCTCGTTTACGCTCATCAAAGGTCAGCTCTTATCAGATGTTATCTCCCCTTATCTTTTCACTGTCATGGGGTGAACTGTTTTCATGCCTCAAGGGAACATATTATTACATATTATTATTATTAGGTATTATTATTATTATTATTCTTCCTCTTCTTCCCATTCTTCCTCCTCCTCTTCTTCTTCTTCTTCTTCTTCTTCCTCCTCCTCCTCCTTCCTCCTCCTCCCTCCTTCCTCCTCCTTCCTCCTCCTCCCTCCTTCCTCCTCCTCCCTCCTTCCTCCTCCTCCCTCCTTCCTCCTCCTCCATTGCTTTTGGTCTCAAACTCCTCGAAATCATGAAATTGATCTTCACTGACACTTCCATCTGTGTTAGAGCATCACTTGGGAAGAGAAGAGTCCCAGATTTCCTGGGGAGTCACATATTTCTTACCACTAGACATGCTGAAAAAGGATGACTGAAATGGTATTTCCACAATGCATCACTGGCTCCCTGATTTTTTTTATATGGTGCACACTGACCATGGAGACCCATTCTCTCACATGTGGGCCTACCAGCTTTCTCCTGCTTGATTTGAAGCCGCTAGAATTTATGCGTATAGATACGTCAAACACGGTATCTCCTATGACGTATATATACGACCGCGACAGTCAAAGGGTTAAAAAAAAAAAATTATTTTTTCTTATGAAATGATAGAGAATCTTTTCCTGATTGTAATGACACCAAAAAAAACGAAATTTGATGGAAAACTGACGGAATTATGCTCTCACAAAGTTAGCGACCTCAGCGCTGTTTACAAATCGGCGATTTCGCCCACTTTGAGCCCTATTTTCGGCTAATTCCATTGTTCCAGTCACCCAAACTCATAGCTATTTCTTTAGAACTCCATTTTTTTCTATCGATTGAGTACAAGAAACTGCCCATTTACCAATTTCAACTACCTAATAATGTGGTCAGAAATTTGCAATTTGGCCAATTTCACGAAAACTAAAAAATATGACAATTTCAAAATAAGGTCCAGAATGAACAATGCAGACATTCCTGGCTCTAAAACAACATTTTTTTTGTTCATCAGTCATATCTCCAGGCCCCTCTGATATTACTCTTGCTTTCTATTTTGAATTTTTATTCAAAAAATAGAAGACTTACTATTATGCAGACTACTGCAATACTGTAATAATTGTATAAATAACATCAACCCATTCATTACTGTATATTAGAATGGGTAGTTGGACATTTATTGGAAAATGGCATCATTTGTTTACTTTTGAACATTGGCAAAAATCAAACATTTCCCCTACTTTGAGTGCCATTTCTAGGTTCTTTTTATAGTAAAAGCAATCAAAATCACCTCTATTTCTATAATATGTTTTCCATTCTATCAAATGAGACCAAGAAAACGAGAATACAACCATAAATACTATACGAAAATAGACCACAAAGTTGGCATTTTAATTAAAAAAAACGGTTGGAGTTTTTTTTTTCTCATTATGCACTGCGTGCTCCAGGATTTTTTTTATATGGTGCACACTGACCACACAGACCCATTTTCTCACATGTGGGCCTACCAGCTTTCTCCTGCTTGATTTGAAGCCGCTAGAATTTATGAGTATATATACGTCAAACACGGTACCTCTTAAGACGTATATATACGGCCGCGACAGTCAAAGGGTTAAACCTCACTCTAAGCCTATATATACCCTCTGTGTCCATGTATTGATTGTAACAGCTTAATAAAGCTCTTGGAGAGCGAAACACTGTCACAATAATATGTCACATTAGTTGCACTTGTGTTGTTTTACCTAACATATTGTAATAATGTGTAATGGCTTGACAAAGCTCCTGGAGAGCGAAACGTTGCCACAATAAAATATCACATTAGTTGTACTTGTGTCCTTTTACTTTACCTAACATATTGTTGGTAATTTTATCAACATTAAAACATACATTTTTCTTATAAAAACATTATATTTTTGTACAAAGTCATGCCAGTCAACATTAGGGTGCCATTACTGTGTTCCCATAATAATAATAATACTAATACACCTACCATCCGACTTACGACCTGCTCAACATACGTCCACTCGACTTACGACCGTGCATCTGGCAGCTGGGCTGGGCCAGCTGATGCACACCGCTGCACAATATTTGTCGATACTTGTGGCGGCAGTGCGTCATGCACGCAGCATCAGTTTGAATAACCCTGCCGTATCAGCAGCATCATACTGTATTAACTGGACAGTAAATTTCACCATGGCCCCTAAGATGAAGTCTGAATCTTACACTGGAGATTGTGGCAAGAAAGGCTCTTACTCTCGAAATCTCTATTTTTCACTGTTGCACATAAACCTGTCTGTATCTGTCTGCCTGTATATCTGTGTCTGTCTGTATCTCTGTGTGTCTGTTTATCTTTCTGTCTACATGTGTGTCTGTCTTTCTGTCTACCTGTGTGTCTGTTTATCTTTCTGTCTACATGTGTGTCTGTCTTTCTGTCTACCTGTGTGTCTGTCTGTCTACCTGAGTCTGTCTTTCTGTCTACCTGTGTGTCTTTCTGTCTACCTGTGTCTGTCTTTCTGTCTACCTGTGTGTCTTTATGTCTACCTGTGTGTGTCTTTATGTCTACCTGTATGTCTGTCTTTCTGTCTACCTGTGTGTCTATCTTTCTGTCTACCTGTGTGTCTGTCTTTCTGTCTACCTGTGTGTCTGTCTTTCTGTCTGCTTGTCTGTCTCAGAGCCACTCGTTAAGAGTGTAACTGGTCTTGAAGATGCCACATTAATAATGATAATAACAAATAATAATCACTGAGGCACATTAAATGTGTATAAAATGTTAATATAGACATTTTGCTTAATCCATCAATGATTTTGTTTTCAAAATTATATAATAAACACACTACGTAACATATAAACATATAAATTAACAAATATGAGATGTTTTTCTGGTCGGCTTGACAGAGTGAACAAAAACCATTTGTGTCCGAGCTGGTAACAACAACAACAACATTTGTTTACAAAACTCGCGAACCTTCTACACTCTCATTCTCTCTCTCATTTATTCATTTAATCTTGCTTACTCACCTCTCACTCTACATTAGGACTACAGATATTTTAAGGTAAGTATTATATTATAGTTTAATAATAATATTATTATTAATATTAGTAGTACATATGTATTTTTGTAATAATAATAATTATTATTAATATTATTAATTTAGGGCACTGGAGCACAGATCCACTGCATAGCACTTTGTCTGGATTTTTGGGTTATCCTAAGTAATTTATACTATGTATGATAACTTACGTGTACCTGTGAGAGAGAGAGAGTTGTTTCGCTTTACTTAGGGTATAGGTTACACAACATTCTGGCAGGATGAGACTACCAGTGGTATTCTCCCATTCCACTGTGTCGACAATACGTACATAAAAATAACAGTAACATATGATACTATATGCGACGTAAAATTTACAATACAGTTCACTACCATGTATACATTATATACAGTAAATAAATAATTAAAATATAACAATAAAAGTAAATTATGGTAAAACGAATGAAATAATGATTGCACATTACATTACAGTATTATATATGTAGGTTATATATGAAACATTTGACATTATGCCCTGCCAAGTATGTCGGCAATTTTCAAAGGTTCGACTTACGTCTATTTTGACTTACGAACGGTCGGTCAGAACCAAGCTTGGTCGCAAGTCGGATGGTACCTATACTAATAATAATACTAATAATAACAATAATGACAGTTAACTTACTTTTGTGTAAACATCTTTTGTTTGCCATAAGCATTGATGGAAGCCAAACCATTTAGCGTTGTGCTTATATGACTGTATAATGGAGATCTTGATATGTTCTCCAGCCTTTTAAAGTCTCGAATTCCGATCCTACAAGAAAAAAATATTAACAATTTTGCTCTGTTTTCTTGTTTAGTTATTGACATTCAAATATTTATCCATGGCTCTCTGCTCTTCCTCAGATACATCAATGATCAACCAAATGCATCTCAGCAACATACACTTTTGTTTACAGGTGACACAACTTTTGTCATCTACCATCCAACTCAGAATTTTTTCGATAACAAAGTTAGTAAGTAGTTCACAAAGATATCAGCCTGGATAACTATTAACCCTTAAACGGTCCAAACGTATATAAACGTTCACTCGCGCAGCGCCCCGAATATTTTGAAAAAAAAAAAAAAAAATTATAGAAAAAAAGAGCACATTTTTTTAAGTATTTTAGAATAAAAAAGAATTTTTTAGGGTCAGTACTTACCGAGATACGAGACTGAGAAGTTGGCACTGGATGCTCATGTGACAGCAACATCGAGTCCTGCCGATTGCAGAAGTGTTGCCCATATACCTTTTTTTCTATTTTTCATATTATTTTATGTAATTTTTATGTTCTGATAATTACAATTTGTAGTAGTTCTTGTCATTTTATAACCAATCTTTGTTCTGACACTAGTATTAGGTACTGAAATTGTACTTAAATTGTCAAAAACAGACTGACAGGTGGACATTTACACCTGCCTTGGTCGTTTACTATTGTCTTGGAATATAAACAATTATATATCCCAGCAATGTTTTGGAGGAGGAGGAGGAGGGGGAGGGAAGGAGGGAGGAGGAGGGAGGAGGAAGGAGGAGGAGGGAGGAGGGAGGAGGAGGGAGGAGGAGGGAGGAGGAGGAGGAGGAGGAGGGGAGGAGGAGGAGGGAGGAGGGAGGAGGGGGAGGGAGGAGGAGGAGGAGGGGGAGGGAGGAGAGGAAGGGGAGGGAGGAGGAGGAGGAGGGGAGGGAGGGAGGAGGAGAAGGAGGAGGAGGAGGAGGAGGAGGAGGAGGAGGAGGGAGGAGGGAGGAGGGAGGAGGAGGGAGGAGGAGGAGGGGGAGGAGGATGAGGAGGAGGAGGAGGAGGAGGGGGAGGGAGGAGGAGGAGGAGGGGGAGGGAGGAGGAGGAGGAGGGGAGGGAGGAGGAGGGGAGGGGAGGGGAAGGAGGGGAGAAGGAGGGGAGGAGGAGGGAGGAGGAGGAGGAGGAGGGAGGAGGAGGGAGGAGGGAGGAAGAGGAGGAGGAGGGAGGAAGAGGAGAGAGGAAGAGGAGAGAGGAGGAGGAGGAGGAGGAGGAGGAGGAGGAGGAGGGGAGGAGGGAGGAGGAGGAGGAGGAGGAGGGAGGAGGAGGAGGAGGAGAGGAGGGAGGAGGAGGAGGAGGGAGGAGGAGGAGAGGAGGAGGAGGGAAGGGAAGGAGGGAGGAGGGAGGGAGGGAGGGAGGAGGAGGAGGAGGAGGAGGAGGAGGAGGAGGAGGAGGAGGAGGAGGGAGGAGGAGGAGGGAGGAGGAGGGAGGGGAGGAGGAGGAGGGGGGGGGAGGGAGAGGGAGGAGGGAGGAGGAGGAGGAGGAGGAGGAGGAGGGAGGAGGAGGGGAGAGGAGGAGGAGGAGGGAGGGAGGAGGAGGGAGGAGGAGGAGAGGAGGAGGAGGAGGAGGAGGAGGAGGAGGAGGAGGAGGAGGGAGGAGGAGGAGGAGGAGGAGGAGGGAGGAGGAGGAGGAGGGAGGAGGAGGAGGAGGAGGAGGAGGAGGAGGAGGGAGGAGGAGGAGCAGGAGGAGGAGGAGGAGCAGGAGGAGGAGGAGAGGGGAGGGAGGAGGGGAGGAGGGAGGAGGAGGAGGAGGAGGAGGAGGAGGAGGAGGAGGAGGAGGAGGAGGAGGAGGAGGAGAGGAGGAGGAGGAGGAGGAGGAGGAGGAGGAGGAGGAGGAAGAGGAAGAGGAAGAGGAAGAGGAAGAGGAAGAGGAAGAGGAAGAGGACGAGGACAAGGACGAGGACGACGACGATGATGCATAAGAATAATAATATAGAATTCAAGAAAAAGTTTGTAGAAAGATATGAAAGTGGTGGTAGAGAGTGGTAGCGATGGTGTTTCACCAGTTATTAGTTAGTTTAATATCTTTATTATGCACCCCATACCCATCCTGTGGGCGGTAGTCAAAAGATTACAGAGGTACATAATGGGTCCAGGGACTGGGCCCCAAAGTTTTGATAGCTGAGCAAGTTACAAAGGTAATGAACTCCAGGCAGATCTGGTCACAATCATGACAAGTTACAAAGGTATTTACAGATTACAGAGGTACGTAACGGGTCCAAGGACTGGGCCCCCAAAGTTTTGATAGCTGAACTAGGTACAAAGGTAATGAATCCTGTAAGTACACCAGCCAGGGTACTTCCCCACATACCAGCCAGGGTACTTCCCTACATACCAGCCAGGGTACTTTCCCACATACCAGCCAGGGTACTTCCCCACACACTAGCCAGGGTACTTCCCCACATACCAGCCAGGGTACTTCCCCCACACACCAGCCAGGGTACTTCCCCACATACCAGCCAGGGTACTTAACCACACACGATTTGATTTGAGTGGGACTTGCACATGAGTGAACAGAATAATCAAAGCTTATTGCTTGGGAAGCATTGAAAATTGGGTTGGGCAAATACGATTCTGTTAGTGGGATGGTTTGTGAAGGACCTGCCTAGTATGGCCCAAAAGGCCTGTTGCAGTGTTCCTGCTTTCTTATGTGCAAACATAAGACCATCACCCTGACAGCTGTTGCAGGCCATGCTGGCAACATCTACAATGACAATGTTGTGTCCCATTTTAGGGAAATTTTAAAAAGATGCCAGAAACAGAGCTCTCTGGACAGATATTTAGTGCCACAGGTGTGCAGTGACTCTCAAACTGGTCCTGGTGGCATTAAAAAACAAAGAAGAGAAGTAACTCTGGAAAAGGACTTGGTACTTGAAGTCTTTATGGATATAATATTAAATTCTCCTGTACTCACTCTAACTCATCTAATGACCATATGAACTATGTTTTATTGCCTTACTATTCTTAAGTTAGTCTTTAAGTTTGCCTGAAACGCTCAGCATACAGAGGGGCTTTTGGCATGTACACCCAACTGTTATATTCCTCTGTACAACCATGTAATTTGTCAAAATAAAAAATCTAATCTAATCTAATCTAAGGGGATTTCCCTTCCAAACAATAGTACACCTCTGTCCTCTCCCTCCCATCTCATCACTCATCAATAAGTCTTCAGTAAAGGTAAGTGTCATTTTAGTATTATTTATTATGCATGTCTTATTCTTTTCTGTGTTGGGAAATGTATATTTCATGTAAAATTTTTATATTATTATTATTATTAACACATTGGCTGATTACCACCAAGGCAGGGGGGCCCAAAAAAGAAAAACTTTCATCATTCACTCCATCACTGTCTTGCCAGAGGGGTGCTTTACACTACGGTTTATAAAACTACAATATTAACACCCCTCCTTTAGAGTGAAGACATTGTACTTCCCATCTCCAGGACTCATATCCGGCCTGCCGGTTTCCCTGAATCCCTTCATAAATGTTACCTTGCTCACAATCCAACAGCACGTCAAGTATTAAAAATCATTTGTCTCCATTCACTCCTGTCAAGTACACTCACGCATGCTTGCTGGAAGCCCAAGCCCCTCGCACACAAAACCTTCTTTACCCCCTCCCTCCAACCTTTCCTAGGCCGACCCCTACCCCGCCTTCCCTCCACTACAAATTTATACACTCTGGAAGTCATTGTTTTGTTCCATTCTCTCCACATGTCCAAACTACCTGAACAACCCTTCCTCAGCCCTCTGGACAATGCAGTCCTGCACCTCCTCCTAACTTCCAAACTACGAATTCTCTGCCTTATATTCACACCACACATTGCCTTCAGACATGACATCTCCACTGCCTCCAGCCTTCTCCTCACTGCAACATTCATCACCCATGCTTCACACCCATATAAGAGCGTTGGTAAAAACCATGCTCTCGTACATTCCCCTCTTTGCTTCCAAGGACAAAGTTCTTCGTCTCCACAGACTCCTAAGTGCACTGCTCACCCTCTTCCCCTCGTCAATTCAATGATTCACCTCATCTTTCATAGACCCATCTGCTGACACGTCCACTCTTAAGTATCTGAATACATTCACCTCCTCCATACTCTCTCTCCCTCCAATTTGATATCCAATCTTTCGCCACCTAATCTCTTTGTTATCCTCATAACCTTACTCTTTCCTATGTTCATTTTTAATTTTCTTCTTTTACATACCCTACCAAATTCATCCACCAACTTCTGCAACTTCTCTTCAGAATCTCCCAAAAGCACAGTGTCATCAGCAAAGAGCAACTGTGACAACTCGAACTCTGTGTTTGATTCTTTATCTTTTAACTCCACATCTCTTGCCAAGATCCTCACATTCACTTTTCTTACAACCCCAACTATAAATATACTGAACAACCGTGGTGACATCACACATCCTTGTCTAAGGCCTACTTTTACTGAGAAATAATCTCCCTCTCTCCTACATACTCTAACCTGAGCCTCACTATCCTCATAAAAACTCTTCACTGCTTTCAGTA
>NC_069411.1:68403149-68428149 GCF_026875155.1 Cherax quadricarinatus | reverse complement strand
TTGAATGATCAACAGTGTTAGCAAATATAACAAGGTCATAAAACAGGTCATTTATTATAAAATGCTTTTTCTAATGGCTCAAAAGAGCCCATAAACAAATTTAGATAAGAAAGAGAATTAAAACAAAGTCTTAACTCATAGTTGAACTGACCTGAAGATATTCCTGATATAGAGGAATATACAAGCCAGGAGCACCAGGAAGGGCAGGAAGTGAGGGAAGACCAGACACACGAACACCAGTGAACTCACTATCAAGCACATGTTCTGTAACAAGTTCTCCAGATTTATGGGAACACGAACGTCAACTGAAAACAGAAGTAATATTTAGATTAACCAAAAAAACAATAATTTTTATTAGCATTTTAGTTCAAAGTAAATAAAAATATATACTTCAGTGCAATATTTACAATACAGCCTCTCATCAGTTAACGATGGAGTTCCGTTCCTAAGACCTCGTCGGTAAGTGAATTCATCGCTAAGTGAGGAGCATGCTACAATGGTAGTGGGTTTGTGTCAACCATCTTTGATACTGTTTTAACGTTACCGATGCACCATTTATAACATTTCTGGTATATTTGTTAACGTTTTTACAGTAATGTACTGTATATTTTAATAAACAGAATAGAGGAAATCAGCTCTAATATACATTATTTAACCCTTTGAGGGTCGACAGGTCCTCTCCAAGACTTGTTCTCAGGGTCGGCCAATTTTAAAAAATAAAATTATTTTTTCATATGAAATGATAGGGAATCTTTTCCCGATCATAATGACACCAAAAGTATAAAATTTGATGGAAAACTTGTGGAATTATGCTCTCGCTAAGTTAGCGGTCTTGACGATGTTTACGCATCGGCGATTTTGCCCACTTTGAGCCCTATTTTCGGCTAATTCCAGTGTACTAGTCGACAAAAAATCATAACTATTTCTCTAGAACTCCATTTTTTCTATTGAATGAGTACAAGAAACCACCCATTTACTGATTTCAACTATCAAATACAGTGGTCAGAATTTAGCAATTTTGCCAATTTCACACAAACTTCAAAAGATGCCAATTTCCAAATAGGGTCCAGAATAAACAAGAAAGACATTCCTGGAACTAAAATAACATTTCCTCTGTTCGTTAGTCACATCCCCAGGCCTCTCTTATATTTCTTTGGCTTTCCACTTTCAATTTTTATTCTTACAAAAAATAGAAGATTTACTGTTATGCAGACTGCTGCATTAGTGTAGAAATGGTATAAATAATATCAGCCAGCACACTTGTGAAAGAATATTAGACTCACCAGTTGACGTGTATTGGACGCTTGGCATGATTTGTTTACTTTTAAACTTTGGTAAAAATCAAACATTTCTGCTACTTTGAGCTCAATTTCAAGGTACTTTTCATTGTAAAACCAGTCAAAATCACCTCAATTTCTGTAATATGTCTTCCATTCAATAAAATGAGACCAAGAAAACTAGAATACAACAATAAATACCATACAAAAATACAGTGCAAAGTCGCTGTTTTATTCCAAAAACACAAAGTTTTTTTTTCTCATTATGCACTGTGTGCTGCAGGATTTTTTTTATACTGTGCACACTGACCACATAGACCCATTCTTTCATATGTATGCCTACCAGCTTTCTCCTACTAGATTTGAGGGCGCTAAAATTTAGGCATACTAGTACGTCAAAAACCCTGGGCCGTAAGCCATACTAGTACGGCCAAAACCCTCAAAGGGTTAAATATGCATACTGGTCAGAGAGCCCATTGTAGTCTGAGTTATCGGTAAACAAGTATGTCGCCAAGTCAGGAGAGGCTGTAATTAATACATATTAACCCTTTCAGGGTCCGTCCCGTAGATGTATGGCTTTACATTCAGGGTCCAAACCATAGATCTATGCCAAAATTCTAGTGGCATAAAATTTAGTGAGAGAAGGCTGGTAGGCCTACATCTGAGAGAATGGGTCTGGGTGGTCAGTGTGCAAGCTATAGAAAAAATCTGGACGCCCGCATGGCATTGTGGGAACACCGCCAAAGTAGCTTTGTTCATCATGCCTGGCGGCAAGGAAGCTCTCACTCCCCACTCACTCTCCGGGTGAATTCTGACTCTCCTCTTCACAACTTACAGTTCTAATACTGATGGAAGTGGAGCTGAAGAGGAATTCTATGGTTATGAACCATATGGTAGAATGGTACCATATGGCACAATGGTGCCATGTCATACAATGGTATCATATGTTACAATGGTACAATGTGCAATATAGTACACTGTACCATATGGTACATTGTACCATATGGTACATTGTACCATATAGTACAGGGTACAGGGACCCTAATGGAAATAAGTCTGTCTGACTTTTTTAGTTATCCTAGGTTCTCCAACCATATGCTGCTAAGTATGATATTCTATGTAACTTTATTTGTGTATACCTAAATAAACTTACTTACGATGATACATGTGCTTGAGTAAGTTTATTCAGGTGTACACAAATACAGTTACATAGATTATCATACATAGCAGCATATGTATAAAATCCTAGGATAACCCAAAAAGTCAGGGTGACTTATTTCCATAGGGATCCCTGTGTCTGTACCATATGGTGTCCTGTACCACATGGTACCCTGTACCACATGGTACCCTGCACCATATGGTACCCTGCACCATATGGTACCGAGCACCATATAGTACCCTGCACCATATGGTACCCTGCACCATATGGTACCCTGTACCATATGGTACCCTGTACCATATGGTACCCTGTACCATATGGTACCCTGTACCATATGGTACCCTGCACCATATGCTATCCTGTACCATATGTTATCCTGTACTGTATGGTACCCTATACCATATAGTACAAAGTACCCTATGGTACCCTGTAACATATGATACCGTGTACCATATGGTCAATAGGTGGTGTTGGTGTCACGAGACACCAGCCAAGACTGAGTGGTGACACAAGCTAGCTACTGACTCAGCAGTTTCCAAGACAAAGCACTTTGTCATCCACCTCAAGAAACATGTCAAGTTCCTGTACATTTGTAAATATATAATAGAATATTACTAATATACAACATTTTTGCATATTTTTGTTGTAAACAATTATTGTAAACAAAATAATGATGAAAATATAAGTGTGTTTATTGTGTTGAATACAACAGTACCATATAGTACCATATTACCTGGAGTTTACCTGGCGAGAGTTCCGGGGGTCAACGCCCCTGCGGCCCGGTCTGTGACCAGGCCTCCTGGTGGATCAGAGCCTGATCAACCAGGCTGTTACTGCTGGCTGCACGCAAACCAACGTACGAGCCACAGCCCGGCTGGTCAGGAACCGACTTTAGGTGCTTGTCCAGTGTCTGCTTGAAGACTGCCAGGGGTCTGTTGGTAATCCCCCTTATGTATGCTGGGAGGCAGTTGAACAGTCTCGGGCCCCTGACACTTATTGTATGGTCTCTTAACGTGCTAGTAACACCCCTGCTTTTCATTGGGGGGATGTTGCATCGTCTGCCAAGTCTTTTGCTTTCGTAGTGAGTGATATTCGTGTGCAAGTTCGGTACTAGTCCCTCTAGGATTTTCCAGGTGTATATAATCATATATCTCTCCCGCCTGCGTTCCAGGGAATACAGGTTCAGGAACCTCAAGCGCTCCCAGTAATTGAGGTGTTTTATCTCCATTATGCGCGCCGTGAAGGTTCTCTGTATATTTTCTAGGTCAGCAATTTCACCTGCCTTGAAAGGTGCTGTTAGTGTGCATCAATATTCCAGCCTAGATAGAACAAGTGACCTGAAGAGTGTCATCATGGGCTTGGCATCCCTAGTTTTGAAGGTTCTCATTATCCATCCTGTCATTTTTCTAGCAGATGCAATTGATACAATGTTATGGTCCTTGAAGGTGAGATCCTCCGACATGATCACTCCCAGGTCTTTGACGTTGGTGTTTCGCTCTATTTTGTGGCCAGAATTTGTTTTGTACTCTGATGAAGATTTAATTTCCTCGTGTTTACCATATCTGAGTAATTGAAATTTCTCATCGTTGAACTTCATATTGTTTTCAGCAGCCCACTGAAAGATTTGGTTGGTGTCCGCCTGGAGCCTTGCAGTGTCTGCAATGGAAGAAACTGTCATACAGATTCGGGTGTCATCTGCAAAGGAAGACACGGTGCTGTGGCTGACATCCAATGAACCATATGGTATCACTGTACTGTATGGTACAATGTACCATATGGTACCATTGCACCATATGGTACCATTGCACCATATGATACCATTGCATCATATACCATTGTACCATATTCTACCATATGGTACCATTGTATCATATGGTACCATTGTATCATATGGTACCATTGTATCATATGGTACCATTGTATCATATGGTGCCATTGTACCATATGGTACCATTGTGCCATATGGTACAATTGTACCACATGGTACCATTGCACCCTATGGCACCATCATACCATATGGTACTATATGGTACCATTGTATTCAACACAATAACCACATTAATATTTTCATAATTTTATTTACAATAAACTTGTAAACAAGTTTTGTAAGCAACATAATGATAAACAAATTAGTGCAGTTATTGTGTTGAATACAATGAGTGTACACTTATACAATATACAATATACTGGACTCACAGGCCACAAATGTTACTAGAAAAAAAAATTAGAAAAGAAAAGAAAAAAGTATAAAAAACGTAAAATAAAAAAAATGTGATTTTTGCGGAAGTCACTGATGTTGCCGCTACTGGGTCATTTTGGGTCAACTTCCCACCACTGTATCTCAGTAAGTACTGACGAGAATTTTGTTTTTTTTGTTTTATTACCTTCACAAAAATATTATCGTTAATTCTGTAAGAAAAAATAATTTTTTATTTTTTTCAAAATTTCTTGGACACTGGGGCACCACTTCAGATTTTGGCCTTGGACCCTGAAAGGGTTAATTCTTATTAAACATGATACTGTTCTGAGCCAACTATCAATGAGAATGTAATTCTAATAAGAAATATTAAACTCAGAAAGGATCTGCTACTCATGATATATATATATATATATATATATATATATATATATATATATATATATATATATATATATATATATATATATATATATATATATATAATATACAGTGGACCCCCGCATAGCGACTTTAATCCGTGCAAGAGGGCTGATTGTTATGCAAAATGATCGGTATGCGAATGAATTTTCCCCATAAGAAATAATGGAAATCAAATTAATCTGTGCAAGACACCCAAAAGTATGAAAAAAAAAAATTTACCACATGAAATATACATTTTGCTACACACAAAGAGAAGGATACATGCACAATAGTAGAGTAGTACATGCACAATATATATTGTACATGTACTACTCTACTAAATGAAGAATAAATGACACCTTTATTGAAGATGCAGCAATGACTGATGAGACACTGTGTCCTGGGAGTGCCTTTTCCTCCTGAGTACTGTAGGTCCTGTTTGGCATTTTCTTCCAGAACACTGTGTATGCCACTACGATTCTTAAATCTCTCAAACCAACCTTTGCTGGCTTTAAATTCACCAATATGAGCACTAGTTCCAGGCATTTTTCCCTGTTCACCTGGGTGTTAGTCGACTGGTGTGGGTTGCATCCTGGGAGACAAGATTAAGGACCCCAATGGAAATAAGTTAGACAGTCTTCGATGACACTGACTTTTTTGGGTTATCCTGGGTGGAAAATCCTCTGGGGTAAATTGTTTCTTGGTATTCTCAATAAGCCACACCAACAACGGTGCTACAGCAGCAGCAGACGATGCTACAGCAGCAGCAGACGATGCTACAGCAGCAGCAGATGGTACTACAGCAGCAGCAGCTGATGGTGGTACAACAGCAGCAGCAGCTGTACCACCAATAGTAGCGATGGTTGATTGGGGTTTATTATACAACCTGGCCAGCTCGGAGACACGCACTCCACTTTCATACTTATCAATGATCTTTTTCTTCATCTCTATAGTAATTCTCACCCTTATTGCTGTAGGGTTGGCACTAGAAGCTTTCTTGGGGCCCATGGTCACTTATTTTCCAGAAAAAATCACCAAAAACACTGTAATAATACGAAATGTTCCGATTGTATGCTTGGATGTTACCGCGGAGGCTGGCTGGTAAACAATGCCACCGGCGGCACATGTGAGGCTGGCTAAGGACGCACATTGGATGCGTCTCGGAGGGTATATACTATTTTCTGCCCAAGATTGGTTCCAAGTACTAGAGGGATGTATCGTATAACACTGATGGCACAAATTAAAGTTCCAGCACGTAAGAACGACCGTGAACACACGAGAAAACATGGATACAAAGAATTCTTCAAAACTTGTCCAACCTTTGGACGAAGACTTACTTTGACTAGTGGATGATACCACTATGACCCCGCCTCCTCCTGCTTCGCCTCACCTGACTACAGTATATAAGCCACGTCTATGGCCCTATGCTGTACATTCTACAAGACTGATGGACTGAACACATTGACTCTAGGCTGAGGCACTAATGATGCAATTATAAAAATGCTAGATCTGCTTTACACAGCATTGGAAAATAAGGAATATCCGCTAGGAATTTTTATTGACCTAAGAAAAGCTTTTGACACAGTAGACCATGGCATCCTACTCCACAAACTTGACCATTATGGTATAAGAGGCCATGCACTTTCATATTTCAAATCCTATCTTACTAATAGGTATCAGTATGTCACCATTAAAGACACAGCATCATCAACATGGCCACTTGATACTGGAGTTCCGCAGAGAAGTGTCCTTGGTCCCCTGCTCTTCCTCATATGCATCAATGATCTTCCAAACATATCCCAACACCTGAACCCCATTCTCTTTGCTGATGACACGACTTATGTCATCTCTCACCCTAATCTTACCACCCTCAACACCATTGTTAATGAGGAGTTGCTCAAAATATCGACTTGGATGACAGCCAATAAACTTATGCTTAACACTGACAAAACCTGCTATATTATGTTTGGTAGCAGAGCAGGAGTTGTGCAAATTAACATTAAGATCGACAACACTCTAATTACCAGACATAATGAGGGCAAATTCCTAGGCCTATACCTCGACAACAACCTGAATTTCAGCACCCATATCCAACACATAACCAAAAAAGTATCCAAAATGGTTGGGATCCTCTCCAAGATACGATACTACGTGCCACAAAATGCACTTCTCACACTATACCACTCACTTATTTATCCATACCTCACCTATGCTATTTGTGCTTGGGGATCAACTGCAGCAACACACCTAAAGCCAATAATAACCCAACAAAAAGCCTCAGTAAGAATAATCACTAAATCCCATCCACACTTACTACTGTGCAATCTACATCTACAGGACCTTAAATTCCAATATTAACCTTGACCTAAAATGCTTTCTTGATAGTTGTGACAGAGCCCACAGGCATAACACCAGACACAAACATCTCTATGACATTCCCCATGTCCGACTAAACCTTTACAAAAATTCAATATATGTCAAAGGCCCTAAAATCTGGAATACCCTACCTGAAAACTCTAGAACTGCAGACACATTCATCACTTTCAAAACTACCATTAGAAAACATCTTATCTCCCTGATACACCCCATCATTTAATTACATGAATACCACCTGGTGGTTCACACTTACACTCACTCATGCATTTGACCATAAACACAGAAATATCAATCTTAATCTTAAAATAATGAATCCTAACTAGTCATAAGTTGGCCTGGGGTACTCCAATACTGAAATTATGTATTGTGCCAAAACAATAGCATTCACATTGCTAAACTCACAAACTAGTATTTAGTCACTTAGCCATAATACCAACTTAGCTCATAATTTATAATATTTTAAAGTTAAGAATTAATCTAAGTCTGCCTAAAATGCTTAGCCATGCTAGGTGTTCTAGTGGCCCCCTCTGTAATTAGTATTTTACTACATGTAAACCACACAATAACCAAATTCTGTAAACTCAGCATTGTAATCCTTATAGAGAATAAACTTGATTTGGTTTCATTTGATTTGGGTACCTCAAACGCCTCCTCTCCTTACACCTTTCTACTTTGTATTGGACTGATGACGCCACTGTGTGGCGAAACGTTTCCTCAATAAACATTCCCATATGTTGCATAAGTGTCTCAATCTTCAACTTCTATCTGTGTTAGAGCTATCAATTGGGAAAAGTCCCAGATTCGCCGGGGAGTCATATATTTCTTACCGCTAGGTATGCTGAACAAGGGCTACTGAAATGGCATTTCCACAATGCACCACTGGCTCCCTGATTTTTTTTATACTGCATACAATGACCATGGAGACCCATTCTCTCACATGTGGACCTACCAGCTTTCACCTACTTGATCTGAAGCTGCTAGAATTTTGGCATATTAATACAGTGGACCCTCGACTAACGATATTAATTGGTACCCGAGAACGATTATCATTAGTCGAGTTTTTTTAACGTTAGTCGAGGCAACATGTTAGCGTTAACATATCGTTGGTCGAATTTAACGTTAGTCGATGCCATCATTGGTCGAGGGTCCACTGTACGTCAAAAATACTGGCTCGAAGGATGTAAATATATGACCGAAACAGTCAAAGGGTTAAAGTGCCCTAAAGCAATAAAATGCATATACAGTACACTCATTACTTACCTTTAACCCTTTGACTGTTTTGGTCATATATATACGTCTTACGCGCCACTGTTACTGACATATTTATACACGTAAATTCTAGCGGCTTCAAATCAAGCAGGAGAAAGCTGGTAGGCTCACATGTGAGAGAATGGGTCTGTGTGGTCAGTGTGCACCACATAAAAAAAATCCTGCAGCATGCAGTGCATAATGAGAAAAAAAAACTGACCATTTTTTTGGATTAAAACACCGACTTTGAGGTGTATTTTCATATAGTATTTATCGTTGTATTCTTGTTTTCATGGTCTCACATGATAAAATGGAACACATATTACAGAAATGGAGATGATTTTGATTAGTTTCACAAAGAAAACGACCTTGAAATTGAGCTCAAAGTAGCGGAAATATTTGATTTTTACCAATGTTCAGGAGTAAGCAAATCACACCATATGTCCAATACACATCAACTTGGGAGTCTAATATTCTTTCACTAGTGCACTGATATTATTTATACCATTTTTACAATAATGCAGTAGTCTGCATAACAGTAAATTTTGTATTTTTTGTATGAATAAAAATCAAAATAGAAAGCAATAGTAATATAAGAGGGGCCTAGAGATGTGACTAATGAACAGAGGATATGTTATTTTAGTGCCAAGAATGTCTACACTGTTTATTCTGGACCCTATTTTGAAATTGGCATCTTTTTTAATTTGCATGAAATTGGCCAAATTTCCAATTTCTGATCACTTTATTTAGTTCAAATCAGTAAATGGGTGGTTTCTTGTACTCAAATGATAGAAAAAATGAAGTTCTAAAGAAATAGCTATGAGTTTGGTCAACTGTAACAAGAAAATTGGCTTAAAACAGGGCTCAAAGTTGGCGAAATCTCTGATGCGTATATGTCGCCGAGACCACAAACTTCACGAGAGCGTAATTCCATGAGTTTTTGACCAAATTTTGTACTTTTGGTGTCATTACCATTGGGAAAAGATTCACTATCATTTCATAAGAAAAAATATGTTTTTTTTTTTTTTTCAAAAAATTTTGCGACATAGAACGACAGTTTCAGAAAGGGGCTTGCGACAGACAAAGGGTTAAATATTTGTAGTCTTAATGTAGGGTGAGAGGTGAGTAAATGAGATGAAATCAATAAACTAGAGAGAGAGAGAGAGAGGAGAGAGAGAGAGAGAGAGTACATGAGAGAGGACAGAGCAAGTTATGTAAACAAACCAGCTGGACACGTATGGCTTTAGTTCACTCCACAAACAAACTAGAGAAACATCTCATATTTATGTTTATTTATTCTACTGTGGGTACAGTAGACTGTCATTTAACACAGTAGTTACGTTACTGAAAATGCTGTGTTAGGTAAAACTGTGTTAGATGAACTGAAGAACTTATGGGATAAATAGGGTTATATTCCTGGGAGCCCCAAAAAAGTCAAACAACTTTTTTTTAGGCCTCCATATCTTACAAAAATAAAAGTGAATATGTAATTGTAGTTTATTGTTGTGTTTACATTGTTTTTACTGGTTAAGACTACAAATGTAACAGAAATAATGGTATTCCTTACCTTAAATTGTGGGTGCTGGTGTTTGTGGATGATTGTGAAAAGAGTGGAGAGTTATGCTGTGGCCCTACTGGGCTGAGGTGGATGGCAGAGGTTTTGGTATTCAGCTGATGTCAATGGTTGTACTGGAGTGTCTAACTTTAAGTCATTCAGTCAGTAAGTCATTCAGACAGTCAAGTCATTCAGTTAAGTCAATAAGTCATTTGCTCAAGTCAGTAAGTCATTCAGTCAAGTCAGTAACTCATTTAGTTAAATCAGTAAGTCATTCAGACAAGTCAGTAAGTCATTCAGTCAAGTTAGTAAGTCATTCAGTCAAGTTAGTAAGTCACTCAGTCAAGTCAGTAAGTCATTCAGTCAAGTCAGTAAGTCATTCAATCAGGTCAGTAAGTCAGTCATTCAGTAAGTCAGTCATTCAGTAAATCAGCCATTCTGTAAGTCATTCAGTAATTCAGTCAGTCAGTAAGTCAGTCATTCAGTAAATCAGTCATTCAGTAAGTCAGTCGGTCACACAAACTCACGTTTACCTCTTTTCATGTGTACAAAGTAACACTTCATTGCGGTTATCTCTTGTCTAATATCTTTGTTTTCTTATTTAATTCTAAGAGGTAAATGCTTATACTTTTTCTTGTCACTTTCAGCAACACTGGGGTGCCTACTGGGTGTCATGATTGCTTGGTAGATACAAGATATAGTATATGTAGTTGGATAAGTACAGGTCAGCCATAAAAGTAGTTAGGTCTAAGGGAGGAATCTCAATCAAATGTAGAATCTTGTTTAGAAAGGGAGTGGGCAATGAATGGATGTCTAGGGCAATTGGTATAAATTGCTGGCTTGACAGGTTCTGCAAGGAACTTGCATTCCCATTCATTGATAACTGGGACAAATTCTATGGCAAACGTGATATGTATGCAAGAGATGGGGTTCATCTCTCTGGGGCTGGAGTGGTTGCATTAGCCAATTCGATTGAGGGGGTAATTGATGATTTGTCTAGGACTTTAAGCTGATAGATTATAGAGGTATAGGTATTTGTGGGAAACAACCAGGCTGCAGTATTAGGGTTGAAAACAGCAGATATTACCAGGATACCTCAGGGATATGTTTAAAAGACAATATTCAAAATAAAGTTGCTAGTAAATACAAAGCAATTGATCAACAAACAAAGAAAAATAGTAGAAGGCAACGAGTGACTAGCTCCCTTAAGGTTTACTATACAAATAGTAGGAGTCTAAGAAATAAGATAGATGAGCTAAGATTACAGTGGACCCCGAGTTTTATGATTAATCCATTCAAGAGAGCCTGCCGAATGTCGAAATTGCCGAATGGTGAAACCATTTTCCCCATAAGAAATAATGGAAATAAAATTAATCCATTCCCGACACCCAAAAATATTAAAATAAAATATTTGTTTCAAATTAAATAAAGATTTACATACTGAAAACAATGAGAAATCAAGTACAGTGGACCCCCGCATACCGTTGGCATCACATAACGTTAAATCCGCATACCGATACATTTTATCGCTAAGATTTTGCCTTCTAATGTGCGGCCTGAGCCAGCCTCACATGTTCCGCCAGTGGCATTGTTTACCAGCCAGCCTCCGCAGTAACATCCAAGCATACAATCGGAACATTTCGCATTATTACAGTGTTTTTGGTGATTTTATCTGCAAAATAAGTGACCATGGGCCCAAAGAAAGCTTCTAGTGCCAACCCTACAGGAATAAGGGTGAGAATTACTATAGAGATGAAGAAAGAGATCATTGCTAAGTATGAAAATGGAGTGCATGTCTCCGAGCTGGCCAGGTTGTATAGTAAACCCCAGTCAACCATCGCTACTATTGTGTCCAACAAAACGGCAATCAAGGAAGCTGTTCTTGCCAAAGGTTCAACTGTGTTTTCGAAACAGAGATCGCAAGTGATGGAAGATGTTGAGAGACTCTTATTGGTGTGGATAAATGAAAAACAGATAGCAGGAGATAGCATCTCTCAAGTGATCATAAGTGAAAAGGCTAGGAAGTTGCATGAGGATTTAATTAAAAAAATGCCTGCAACTAGTGATGATGTGAGTGAATTTAAGGCCAGCAAAGGTTGGTTTGAGAGATTTAAGAAGCGCAGTGGCATACATAGTGTGATAAGGCATGGTGAGGCTGCCAGTTCGGACCACAAAGCAGCTGAAAAATATGTGCAGGAATTCAAGGAGTACATAGACAGTGAAGGACTGAAACCTGAACAAGTATTTAATTATGATGAAACAGGCCTGTTTTGGAAGAAAATGCCAAGCAGGACCTACATTACTCAGGAGGAAAAGGCACTCCCAGGACATAAGCCTATGAAAGACAGGCTTACTCTGTTGATGTGTTCCAATGCTAGTGGTGATTGCAAAGTGAACCCTTTATTAGGGGTAACACTCAGAAACCCCCAGACATTCAGGCAAAAGAATATCCTCAAGGCAAATTTTGTTTTGCTGTGGGGGGAAAACAGTAAGGCATGGGTCACTAGGGATTTTTTTCTATGACTGGTTACCCAAACATTTGCCCCCAATGTGAAGATTACCTAACTGAAAAGAAATTAGACCTAAGTGCCTCCTGGTGTTAGACAATGCCCCTGGTCATTTTACAGACGTGGCAGAGCGACTTTATGGGGACATGAGCTTCATTAAGGTGAAGTTTTTGCCTCCTAATACCACTCCTCTCCTGCGCCCATGGACCAGCAGGTTATTGCAAACTTCAAAAAACTGTACACAAAAGCTCTGTTTGAAAGGTGCTTTGTAGTGACCTTAGAAACTCAATTGACTCTAAGAGAGTTTTGGAGAGAGCACTTTAATATCCTTAATTGTGTAAACCTTTTAGGTAAGGCTTGGGAGGGAGTGACTAAGAGGACCTTGAACTCTGCTTGGAGGAAATTGTTGCCACAATGTGTAGACCAAAGGGATTTTGAAGGGTTTGAGGCTAACCCTGGGAATCCTATGCCAGCTGAGGAATCCACTGTGGCATTGGGAAAGTCCTTGGGGTTGGAGGTTAGTGGTGATGATGTGGAAGAGTTGGTGGAGGAGGACAATGAAGAACTAACCACTGATGAGCTGCTAGATCATCTTCATCAGCATGAGGCCAGACCTGAGGAAACTGCTTCGGAGGAAAGGGGAGAGAGAAATTGAAGAAGTTGCCTACTTCAAAGATTAAGGAAATGCGTGGAATGTGGCTTAAAGTGCAAACCTTTTTTGATGACAATCACCCTATCACAGCTATTGCAAGCTATGCTGGTGACTATTACACTGACAATGTTGTGAACCACTTTAGGAAAGTCATAAAGGAACGGGAGGTACAGGCCTCTATGGACAGATATGTTGTGCGACAGAAGTCCAGTGACTCTGAAGCTGGTCCTAGTGGCATTAAAAGAAGAAGAGAAGTAGCCCCAGAAAAGGACTTGACACCTCAAGTCTTAATGGAAGGGGATTCCCCTTCTAAACACTAAGACTCTCTCCTTCTCCCATCCCATCAATCATCACAAGATCTTCAATAAAGGTAAGTGTCATGTAACTGTGCATGTCTTTTTCAGTTTGTGTGTATTAAAATTAATATTTCATGTGGTAAAAAAAATTTTTTTTCATACTTTGGGGTGTCTTGCACGGATTAATTTGATTTCCATTATTTCTTATGGGGAAAATTCATTCGCATAACGATAATTTCGCATAACAATGAGCTCTCATGCACGGATTAATATCGTTATGCGGGGGTCCACTGTACATACATATAAAAATAATAATAACATTACACTTACTGTTGCAACCCCTGAATGGGTTGCAATGATTATTATGTATATATATAATTATTACCTTTTCATTTAATTTTATATTGCTTATATTTGCGATAATAGCTAAATCGTAAATGTATTGCTTTATATTGTTATTTGACGTAGCTTCCTTTGTTAGGTAGGATGTAACATATTATGTGCTCAGTTCAAGTCTTGATTGTCTAACTACTGTAATTATCGCTCTTTGCTCGTTATTCTGCCGGCTTCTGTTTCTCGCTGGGCTGCGACCCACGAAGCTATCACGTGATCGAGGGGGGGGTGTCCTCACCTCGCCTGAAGTATTCAGTCTGGTCTAGACTCTCTTGGTGGTTGGACAGTTTGTCTGTCTCATTATTCTTGTTAGTTCTGTAGAACTCTGTTCACAGAACGTTGTATAGACTTAGTGATTTTCGACATTGTACTGAGGTTGTGTGTCTCATAGACACTCTGAGTAACTCAGTTCCTGAGCTGTAACATCTCACTTAACTTGTACTGGTATCTGTGTATTATCACAGTCGGGGATTTTCTTATGCTGAACTTAGATTCAGTAGTATGGGAGTTTTGTGACTTTTGTGGAGGATCTGCGGATGGTCCCTACCCAGTGTCGTTATATTATCTCCTTGTTCCTGATTCTGTGTCGCAGTTGCTTGTTATATTGCTATTGGGCTTAGCATTCTTTTTATTATTCAAGCAGACTGTTCTGACTGCCAGTTGGTCTAGAAGTTAGTTTATTTGAGGACTTTGTCAGTCACTTGTTTAAGTCTAGTCAAGTCGTGAGACATAGCGAACTACTTAGAGCACTTACATACATACACACTTGTACATATTTGTAATATCTTATTAAATGTTAATGTACCAGACGGTACTTAAGAATTATAAATGTGATATGTGCTTTCAGCACAATAATATTGTACTCGAGAGAAGTGATATTATTTTGATTACTGTGATTAATTTAATTTAATTTAATTTGATTATATACCTCTAGACTTAATAAATTTATTAAATTTTAATTTCTCTAGTTAGTAGCCTACCAGTTGTAATCCTGAAGCACTATTGAATCATACTGAATTCTAATGGATAATTGGACAAGGATACTGACTACTTGTTACGAAAACCCAGTAACAAGCTGGATGCTAGAAGGGCAGTCCTTTCTAGTATTCACTGGAGATCTCTAAGCTTTTAGAATCGCATTTTTTGTAACACTTACCTTTACTGAAGACTTCTGGGTGGATGGAAGACGGGAGGAGGGGATAGGAGGAAGGTGTACACTACTGTTTGGAAGGAGAATCTCCTTCTATTAGGACTTCAGGTATGAAGTCCTTATCTGGGGTTATTTCCCTTCTTTGTTTTTCAAAGACACTGGGAACAACTTGAGAGTCACTGGACCCCTGTCGCACAAAATATCTGTCCAGAGAGCTCTGTTTCTGGCGTTTCTTTAAGATTTGTCTGAAGTGGGAAACAACACTGTCATTGTACATGTTGCCAATACAGCCTGCAACAGCTTTGTTAGGGTGAAGTTCATCCATAAATGTTTGCACTTCAGTCCACTTTGCACAAATGTCCTCTATCTTTGAAGAAGGCACCTTCCTCCATCTCTCTTCCTCCTCCTCTGCAGCAGTTTCCTGAGCTGTGATCTCTTGCTGTTACAGATGAAGCTTTTGCAGCTCTGCAGTGGTTAGCTCTTCCCTGTGGTCTTCCACCAACTCTTCCACATCCTCACCACTCACCTCCAACCCCAGGGACATCCCCAATGCCACAATAGATTCCACAACTGCCATAGGCTCCTTAGGGTCAGCCCCAAACCCTTCAAAATCCCTCTCTTGTACACATTCTGGCCACAATTTTCTCCAAGCAGAGTTCAAAGTCCTGGAAGTCACTCCCTCCCAAGCCTTACCTATAAGGTTTATGCAATGGAGGATATTAAAGTGATCTTAGGGTCAATTCAGTGTCTGAGGTCACTTCAAAGCACTTTTGAAACACTGCTTTGGTGTACAGTTTTTTGAAGTTTGAAATGACCTGCTGGTCCATGGGCTGGAGGAGAGGAGTTGTATTAGGGGACAAGAACTAAACTCCTCCACTATTTGCTCTTCCAAGTCTGGAGGATGTGCAGGAGCAATGTCCATTACCAGAAGGCACTTGAGGTCCAATTTATTTTCCAGGAGGTATTTCTTCACACTGGGGCCAAACACTTCATTAAACCAGTCTAGGAAAATTCCCCTTGTGACCCATGCCTTACTGTTAGCCTTCCACATCACACACAAATTACTCTTGGCGACACTGTTTTTCTTGAACACTCTGGGATTTTCAGAGTGATACACCAGCAAGGGCTTCACCTTGCAATCCCCACTAGCATTACTACAAAACATGAGAGTAAGCCTATCCTTCATAGGCTTGTGTCCTGGGAGTGCCGTTTCCTCCTGCATGATGTAGGTCCTCTTTGGCATTTTCTTCCAAAAGAGTCCTGTTTCGTCACAATTAAACACTTGTTGGGGTTTGAATTCTCCAGTGTCTACGCACTCCTTAAACTCCTGTACAAATTTCTCAGCTGCTTTTTTGTCAGAACTGGCAGCCTCGCCATGCCTTATCACACGGTGAATGCCACTATGCTTCTTAAATCTCTCAAACCAACCTTTGCTGGCCTTAAAATCACAAGCATCACCACTTGTTGCAGGCATTTTCTTTACGAGATCGCCATGCAACTGCCTTGCCTTTTCACATACATGTATTATCGACTGCATAACACTATCTCCTGCTAACTGTTTTTCGGTAATCCATACCAACAATAACCTTTCCATTTCTTCGAGGATTTGCAGTCTCTTTTTTGTCAGCATATCTACCCCTTTTGCAACAACAGCACACTTTATATCCTTTCCCTTTGCCACGATCGAAGTGTTCCTCACTTTCTTTACCAAAGGGCTTACGCTAGCCTTCCTTGGACCCATGGTGACTTATTTAACAGTTGCAATCACAAAAAACAATGGATTATTACGAAATGTATTGTATGAACTCGCAGTGTGATGGTCACGTGCTGGTAAACAATGGCACACTGAGTGTGGATGGTGCAGAAGACTGGCTTTGTGTGCACGGTGACGGGCGGATGGGTACCGGACGGTCGCCGAATCACGAGTCCAATCACGAACCGTGAGGCTAAATTTTACTGAAAAACTTGCCGAAAGTCAGATTTCACGAAACTTGATGCCGACAAAACTCGGGGGTCCACTGCATGTATTTGCAAGTGCAGGTAATATAGATATTATTGCTATAACAGAGATATGGTTCAACCTGAAAGATAGAGAAATGCCTTCTGAATGCAACATACAGGGTTATAAACTATTCCACACTGATAGGGTCAATAGGAAGGGTGGTGGAGTGGTGATGTATGTCAGAAAAAATTTGAACTGTTGTCTTAGACATGATATAAGAATAGAAACATCAGACAGAATCTGTTTGGCTACAGTTTCTCGAGGGTCGTGACAAATTAATTTTGGGTGTGATTTATAAACCCCCAAACCTTGATAGGGAGTGCAGTAAGCTGTTATGGGATGAAATTCATAAGGCATCTACATATGAAAATGTTGTAATAATGAGAGATATTAACTTTAGACAAATTGATTGGAATAATGTGACAGGAAATCTTGAGTCAAGTGACTTTCTTGATACAGTTCAGGATTGCTTTTTAACTCTTTCAGGGTCAACAGGCCCTCTCCCAAACTTGCTCTAAGGGTTGAAAAAAATTCGAAAAAAAAAAAAATCTTATGATATGATAGAATTTTTTGTGAGTATTATAGGCCAAAAAAATTTTTTTTGCAATCAATACTTACAGAAATATGGAGGCGTGAAGTTGACAGAAATTGAACCACATATGGCAACATCGCCGACTGCCAGTCACCCAGTAATAGTTTATTTTGTTTTATTTTCTTTTTCTTTTATTTTTTAATATTTTAGTTTTTCAAGTAACTTTTATGGCCTCTGAGACCAGTATAAAGACTATATGGTATATATTTGCTCATTGTATACTACACAATAACAGCACAAACTTTGCTGTCATTATATTGTTTACAAAACATGTTTACACAAATCAACAATAAAAAATGTTTATTACTATTTTTCTATTATATATATATATATATATTATATAAAATATATATATATATATATATATATATATATATATATATATATTATATATATATATATATATATATATATATATATATACAGTGGACCCTCAACCAGCGATATTAATCCGTTCCTGAGAGCTCATCGTTAGTCAAAATTATCGTTAGTCAAGTTAATTTTCCCCATGAGAAATAATGGAAATCAAATTAATCCGTGCAAGACACCCAAAAGTATTGAAAAAAAAAAAATTTTTACCACATGAAATATTAATTTTAATACACACAAACTGAAGATTACATGCACAGTTACATGACACTTACCTTTATTGAAGATCTGGTGATGATTGATGGGATGGGAGGGGGGGAGAGGTGTTAGTGTTCAGAAGGGGAATCCCCTTCCATTAGCACTTGAGGCAGCAAGTCTTTTTCTGGGGTTACTTCTCTTGTTCTTTTAATGCCACTAGGACCAGCTTCAGAGTCACTAGACTTCTGTCGCACAACATATCTGTTCATAGATACCTCTACCTCTCGTTCCTTTATGACTTTCCTAAAGTGGTTCACAACATTGTCAGTGTACAGGTTGCCAACACGGCTTGCAGTAGCTGTGTCAGGGTGATTTTCATCAAAAAAGGTTTGCACTTCAAGCCACTTTGCACACATTTCCTTTATCTTAGAAGTAGGCAACTTCTTCAATTTCTCTCTCCCCTCCTCCGAAGCAGTTTCCTCAGGTCTGCCCTCTTGCTGTTCAAGATGATCTAGCAGCTCATCAGTAGTTAGTTCTTCACTGTCCTCCACCACCAACTCTTCCACATCCTCCCCACTAACCTCCAACCCCAAGGACTTTCCCAATGCCACAATGGATTCCTCAACTGGCATAGGATTCTCAGGGTTAGCCTGAAACCCTTCAAAATCCCTTTTGTTTACACATTCTGGCCACAGTTTTTTCCAAGTAGAGTTCAATGTCCTCTTAGTCACTTCCTCCCAAGCCTTACCTATAATGTTTACACAACTGAGGATGGTAAAATGATCTTTCCAAAACTCTCTTAGAGTCAGTTGAGTTTCTGAGGTCACTACAAAGCACCTTTCAAACATAGCTTTTGTGTACAGTTTCTTGAAGTTGGAAATAACCTGCTGGTCTATGGGCTGCAGGAGAGGAGTGGTATTAGGAGGCAAAAACTTCACCTTAACCCTTTGAGGGTTTTGGTCGTACTAGTACGTCTTACGCGTAGGGGTTTTTGTCATACTAGTACGCATAAATTCTAGCGGCCTCAAATCTCACAGGAAAAGGCTGATAAGCCTAGATGTGAGAGAATGGGTCTATGTGGTGGGTGTGCGCAGTAGGAAAAAAATCTGGGACCCAGTGGTGCATTGTGGGAATGCCATCATAGTACACAATTTCCACCGTGCCCTGCGGTAAGAAGTTCCTCACTCCTCGGCGAATTGGGACACTTTTGTTCCCCAGTGACAGTTCTAATACAGATGGAAGTGACAGTGAAGATGAGTTTCAAGGTTCTGGTGAGGTTTTGACCGAAACTAATGACCATAATATGGGTAATAGTGAGGAAAACCCAGACAACCCACAGCCTTCCACCTCTGGTGCTGGGCCGTCGTTCAATTGTACCAGAATCAAAGAGGAAACTCCTATTTTCCAAAATCCCAGACTCAGATGTGAGCATTGGTGATGATAATGATAGTGATTATGAACTACAAGCTCTTCAAACTTGTTCAAGAATGGAGGAGGAGGAGGAGGCAGAGGAGGAGGAGGCAGAGGAGGAGGAGGCAAGAGGAGGAGGAGGCAAGAGGAGGAGGAGCAAGAGGAGGGGGAGGCAGAGGAGGAGGAGAGGAGGAGGAGGAGGGGAGGAGGAGGAGGAGGAGGAGGAGGAGGAGGAGGAAGAAGAAGAATACGTAATGATAACAATAATACATAATAATAATACATAATAATAATAATACATAATAATAATACATAATAATAATAATACATAATAATAATAATAGGTAATAATAATAATATGTAATAATAAAAGTTCACCATGACAGTAACAAGATAAGGGGAGATAACATCTGATAAGTGCTGACGTTTGATGAGGGTAAATGAGGGTAGAGCTGATGCCAAAAGATGAGATGAACATCGCCCTCCCTTTGTTTTTGCTGGTATACTAACATTTCTGTCTGTCTATTTGCCTGTCTGTCAAGCTCCCTGTCTATCCATCTAGCTCTCTGTCTCAGAGAGCCACAAGACTGCGTCATCACTTTTACTCACATCTTCAAGCAGAGTATAGCACTTTGTCTGGGTTTCTTGGGTTATCCTAGGTAATTTATACTATGTATACTTGTATTTATGTGTACCTGTGAGACAGAGATAGACAGACAGATAGAATGAGGGAGAAGGATAATTAGATAAAAATGGAGGAGGGGAAGCAGCATCCGACCCCATTGTTTTGACAGGCGGAGGGGGAAAGAGTAATGAGCCAATATGTCACTTTGACAGCTGCCGACTCTTGTAATTTACACTATGGACGAGGAGGAGGAAGAGTAGGGGGAAGAGGAAGAAGAGGAGGAGGAGGAAGAGGAGGAGGAGGAAGAGTAGGAGGAAGAGGAATAAGAAGAGGAGGAGGAGGAAGAGGAATAGTAGGAGGAAGATTAGGGGGAAGAGGAGGAAGAGGAAGAAGAGGAGGAGGAGGAAGAGGAAGAAGAGGAGGAGGAGGAAAGAGGAGGAGGAAGAGGAAGAGTAGGAGGAAGAGGAAGAGTAGGAGGAAGAGGAAGAGTATGAGGAAGAGTAGGGGGAAGAGGAGGAAGAGTAGGGGAAGAGGGGGAAGAGGAGGAAGAGAAGAAGAGGAGGAGGAGGGTGGAACACTAGTACACTGGTACTGGTACACTAACATTTCTGTCTGTCTATTTGTCTGTCTGTCAAGCCCCTGTCTATCTGTCTATCCGTCTAGCTCTCTGTCTCAGAGAGCCACAAGACTGTGTCCCTCACTTTTACTCACATCTTCAAGCAGAGTATAGCACTTTGTCTGGATTTCTTGGGTTATCCTAGGTAATTTATACTATGTATACTTGTATTTATGTGTACCTGTGAGACAGAGATAGACAGACAGATAGAAAGAGAGAGACAGATTGAAAGAGATAGAATGAGGGAGAAAGATAAAACACCATTGTGTATGACACCATGTTTCAGAGTTCCACAAGCTGCAGAACTAATAGGAATATGTTCAGTGACTGTATATTGGTATATATATTATAGAACAATAATAATAAACAATGTTTTGTATTGTTTGTTTTTGTAAACAAGTTTTGTAAACAATATATTGATAATTATGTTTGTGTGCTTATTGTGTTGTATACAACGAGTGTATATATGTACATTGCACCTTACTTTGGTCTCATAGGCCACATAAGTTATGTGAAAAAATAAAATAGTGAAAAAAACAACAAACCTTCAAATACAAGTAAATCAAAGTTTACCGGGTGAGCGGCAGTCGCCGCTGTTGCCATACGCGGCTCATTTTCTGCAAATTTCATGCATCCATATCTCCGTAAGTATTGATGGTAAAATTTTTTTGTTTATCCTATAATGTTTAGAAAAAAAAAACTCTATTTTTTCATAAGAAAAAATAATTTTTTTTTTTTTAAATTTGGCCGACCCTGAGAACGAGTTTCGGAGAGGGCCTGTCGACCCTCAAAGGGTTAATGAAGCTCATGTCCCTAGAAAGTTGCTCTGCCACATCTGTTGGATGACCAGGGGCATTGTCTAATACCAGGAGGCACTTAAGGTCTAATTTCTTTTCAATTAGGTAATTTTTCACATTGGGGGCAAATGCATGGTGTAACCAGTCATAGAAAAAGTCCCTAGTGACCCATGCCTTACTGTTTGCCCTCCACAGCACACACAAATTAGCTTGAGGACATTTTTTTTCTGACACTCTGGGGGTTTCAGAGTGATACACCAATAAAGGCTTCACTTTGCAATCACCACTAGCATTGGCACACATCAACAGAGTAAGCCTGTCTTTCATAGGCTTATGTCCTGGGAGTTTCCTTTTCCTCCTGAGTAATGTACGTCCCGCTTGGCATTTTCTTCCAAAACAGGCCTGTTTCGTCACAATTAAACACTTGTTCAGGTTTCAGTCCTTCACTGTCCATGTACTCCTTGAAGTCCTGCACATATTTTTCAGCCGATTTGTGGTCCGAACTGGCAGCCTCACCATGCCTTATCACACTATGAATGCCACTACGCTTCTTAAATCTCTCAAAACAACCTTTGCTGGCCTTAAATTCACTCACATCACTAGTTGCTGGCATTTTTTTAATTAAATTGTCACGCAACTTCCTAGCCTTTTCACATATGATCGCTTGAGAGATGCTGTCTCCTGCTATCTGTTTCTCGTTTATCCACACCAATAACAGTCTCTCAACATCTTCTATAACTTGCGATCTCAGTTTCGAAAACATAGTTGCACCTTTGGCAAGAACAGCTTCCTTGATTGCCATTTTCTTGCCCACAATAGTAGCGATGGTTGATTGGGGTTTATTATACAACCTGACCAGCTCAGACACACGCACTCCACTTTCATACTTAGCAACGAACTCTTTCTTCATCTCCATAGTAATTCTCACCCTTTTTGCTGTAGGGTTGGCACTAGAAGCTTTCTTGGGGCCCATGGTGACTTATTTTGCAGGTGCAATCACTACAAAGGCTGTGATAATATGAAATGTTCCAGTTGTATGTTTGGAAGCGACAGTGGTGGCTGGCTGGCTTGTAAACACTGGCGCCAAGGGACAAGTGAGGCACGCTCAGGCCAAAGTGCACGCATATGGTATGGAACGAATAGCGCTGGTCGGGTTTTTAAGCGCTAGTCGAGGCAAAATTTTTGCGTTAAAATGTATCACTAGTCAGATTTATCGTTAGTCGATGCCATCGCTGGTTGAGGGTCCACTGTATGTATGTATGTATGTATATATATATATATATATATATACAGTGGACCCCCGGTTAACGATATTTTTTCACTCCAGAAGTATGTTCAGGTGCCAGTACTGACCGAATTTGTTCCCATAAGAAATATTGTGAAGTAGATAAGTCCATTTCAGACCCCCAAACATACACATACAAATGCACTTATATAAATACACTTACATATTGGTCGCATTCAAAGGTAATCGTTATGCGGGGGTCCACTGTATATATATATATATATATATAATGTATATATATATATATATACATATAATATATATATTATATATATATATATATTATATATATATATATATATATATATATATATATACATGTATATAATATATATATATATATACAGTGGACCCCCGCATACCGTTGCCATCACATAACGTTTAATCCGCATACCGTTCGCTTTTATCGCAAAAATTTTGCCTCGCATACCGCTCAAAAAACCTGCTCACCGCTGTTCGTCCGAGATGCGTCCAATGTGGCGGCCTGAGCCACGCTCACATGTTCCGCCGGTGGCATTGTTTACCAGCCAGCCTCCGCGGTAACATCCAAGCATACAATCGGAACATTTCGTATTATTACAGTGTTTTTGGTGATTTTATCTGCAAAATAAGTGACCATGGGCCCCAAGAAAGCTTCTAGTGCCAACCCTACAGCAATAAGGGCGAGAATTACTATAGAGATGAAGAAAAAGATCATTGATAAGTATGAAAGTGGAGTGCGTGTCTCCGAGCTGGCCAGGTTGTATAATAAACCACAATCAACCATCGCTACTATTGGTGGTACAGCTGCTGCTGCTGCTGTACCACTGTCAGCTGCTGCTGCTGCTGTAGCACCGTCAGCTGCTGCTGCTGCTGTACCACCGTCTGCTGCTGCTGTAGCATCGTCTGCTGCTGCTGTAGCATCGTCTGCTGCTGCTGTACCACCATCTGCTGCTGCTGTAGCATCGGCTGCTGCTGCTGTTTACCTGGAGAGAGTTCCGGGGGTCAACGCCCCCGCGGCCCGGTCTGTGACCAGGCCTCCTGGTGGATCAGAGCCTGATCAACCAGGCTCTTGCTGCTGGCTGCACGCAAACCAACGTACGAGCCACAGCCCGGCTGATCAGGAACTGACTTTAGGTGCTTGTCCAGTGCCAGCTTGAAGACTGCCAGGGGTCTGTTGGTAATCCCCCTTATGTGTGCTGGGAGGCAGTTGAACAGTCTCGGGCCCCTGACACTTATTGTATGGTCTCTTAACGTGCTAGTGACACCCCTGCTTTTCATTGGGGGGATGGTGCATCGTCTGCCAAGTCTTTTGCTTTCGTAGTGAGTGATTTTCGTGTGCAGTTCGGTACTAGTCCCTCTAGGATTTTCCAGGTGTATATAATCATGTATCTCTCCCTCCTGCGTTCCAGGGAATACAGGTTTAGGAACCTCAAGCGCTTCCAATAATTGAGGTGCTTTATCTCCGTTATGTGCGCCGTGAAAGTTCTCTGTACATTTTCTAGGTCGGCAATTTCACCTGCCTTGAAAGGTGCTGTTAGTGTGCAGCAATATTCCAGCCTAGATAGAACAAGTGACCTGAAGAGTGTCATCATGGGCTTGGCCTCCCTAGTTTTGAAGGTTCTCATTATCCATCCTGTAATTTTTCTAGCAGATGCGATTGATACAATGTTATGGTCCTTGAAGGTGAGATCCTCCGACATGATCACTCCCAGGTCTTTGACGTTGGTGTTTCGCTCTATTTTGTGGCCAGAATTTGTTTTGTACTCTGATGAAGATTTAATTTCCTCAGGTTTACCATATCTGAGTAAATTTAAATTTCTCATCGTTGAACTTCATATTGTTTCTGCCCAACTGAAAAATTTTTGGGTTTATGTCCCCCTGGAGCTTCGCAGTGTCGCAAAGGAAGACACTG
>NC_069411.1:68382318-68402649 GCF_026875155.1 Cherax quadricarinatus | reverse complement strand
TATTTAAAGGGTGAAAACCCAGGGGTTTTAGCAAAAAAGTTGGGGTTTTAATTTAAAAAATGCTAAATGCCGAAAATCGTCGAAATATCAGTAAAACTCATTTTACCACATTTTACGTTTTTTTAAATGTTCAATTATTTTCAAAAATAGCAAAGCATTGAAAAAATCGAAAAATAGGTAAAATGATTTTTACTGCTATTTCGATGATTTGGGACATTTAAGCATTTTTTTTAAAACAAACCTTTTTTTCTGGCTAAAATACGTCGATTTTTACACTTGAAATATATGTGACAAATTCTACTTTAGTGTCATTTTTAAGTTACTTTCACATAAAATTAAATTCCGTAAGAAATTTGATAAAAAATTTTTAAAAATCCATGAATTTTTGCTAAAAAATCGGGTTTGTCTAAAAAGTGTTCTAAAGCTCAAAATCGTCTAAATATCCCGGAAAACATCATTTTGCCATATTTTCCGATTTTTCAAGCTTTTGGTTTTTTTTAAAAAAATTAAAATTTTGAATTACATAAAACGTTTTAAATTTTGAAATCCGAAATGTAAAAATTTACCTGAAGCATTAAAAAAATCGAAAAAATGGTAAAATGATTTTTTACTGCTTTTTTTCGACGTTTTGGGAGCTTTTAAACACTTTTCAGAAAAACCCTGATTTTTTTTGCTAAAACAGATTTTCAAACTTTTTATCGAATTCAATAATTTGAAATTTTCGAGGCTTTTCAACATTTTAAAGCGTATTACTATTTAAAAAAAAAAACTTAAATTTCGAAAAAATTTCAGAAATTTTTTGAATATTTAAATTTATTTTTTTAAAAAAACGAAAAGCATTAAAAAAAATCAAAAAATTTGGTAAATAGTTTACTGCATATTTCGACTTTTAAAGAGCATTTAGAACACTTTCAGAAAAACCTGATTTTTTAGCTAAAATTCTTTGTTTTTTCAAATTTTTATCAGAATTTTTGGGGGTTGAAATTTTTATGCTGAAAAAAATTAAATATATTTTAGTCATTTTTTTCAAATATATTTTTTAAGGGTAAAACCGTTTTTTTGAAAAAATGGGTTTCTAAAAGGGTCAATTGAAATCGCAAATTCTTTTCACCTTTTAAAAATTAAACAATGGGGGCATTTTAAAAAATATAAAAAAAAGAAAATTTTTTTAAAAATTTTTTAATTTTTTTTTTTCCTTTAAAAATTTTCAAAAAATTTTTTACAAAATACATTATTTCCCCCCAAAAAAAAATTTTTTAAAAAACACATAAAAATAAAAAATTTAAATTTAATTTTAGTAAAAAAAATTTTAAAAACAAAAATTGGGAAAAAAAAGAAAAAATAATTTTAAAAAAAAAAGGGGGGGGGGCAAAAAACCCAATCTGAAAAGCGAAAAATTTTTTTCAAATTTTTTTTTTTTATGCAAAGGGTTAATTAAAAAAAAAAAAAAAAAATTTAAAAAAATTTTGGGAAATTTAATTTTTATATTTCAGTTTTGGGATTTTAAAAAATTTTTTAAAAAAACCCTTTAATTTTTTATTTTAAATTACATGGATTTTTACACTTGAAAAAATTTTTTGGGACACAACTGCACTAAAATTTGTCATTTTTAAGTTTTTTTTCAGCTAAAAATTAAATTTCCCATCATAATTCTGAAAAAAAAAAATTTCAAACCCTTTAAAATTTTTGCTAAAAAAAAAGGTTTGCTGAAAAGTGGTAAAAATTGGCTCAAAATTCGAAAAAATTTTTCCCAGTAAAAAACATCATTTTCCCCAAATTTTTATTGTTTTTTTCAATACTTTTGGTTTTTTTAAAAAAAATATATGAAATTTTAAAAATTTGGGTTCCTGAATTTCATCAAAAATTTTTGGTTTTTGTAAAAAAAATGAAACAAATTTAAAATTTTTGAAAACCTTTTAAAAAATTTTATTCATTAGTAAAGGCTGATAAAAAAATTTGAAAATTTCCCTAATTTTAGGCCCAAAAAATCAAGTTTGTTGGGAAAAGTGTTCTTATTTCTCCCCAAAAGTTCAAATTTTGCAGTAAAAAATCATTTAAAACCTATTTTTTTTGATTTTTTGAATGCTTCATATATTTAGGTATTTTTAAATATTTTAAAATATTTTTTTTAAAAAACCAAAAACTTGGAAAAAAAACGAAAAAAAAATGGCAAAATGATGTTTTTCAGCATATCCCAAAACGATTTTGAAACATTTAGAACACTTTTCAGACAAACCTGATTTTTTAGCTAAAATTCATGGATTTTCAAACTTTTTTATCAGAATTACTGATGGAATTGAATTTTATGCTGAAAGTAACTTAAATATGACATTTTAGTGCATTATTGTGTCAATATATATTTCAAGTGTGAAAATCCATGTATTTTAGCTAAAAAGTAAGGTTTAACTGTAAAGTGCTCTAAATGCTGAAAATCGTCGAAATATGCAGTAAAACATCATTTTACCATATTTTTCGAATTTTTCAATGCTTTTGCTATTTTTAAAAATACCTGAAGCATTGAAAAATGGAAAAATATGGTAAAATGATGTTTACTGCATGTTTCGTCGATTTTCAGCGTTTAGAGCACTTTTCAATTAAACCTTACTCTTTAGCTAAAATACATGTATTTTCACCCTTGAAATAATTATTGACACAATACTACACTAAAAATGTCACATTTAAGTTACTTTTAGCATAAAATTGAATGCCATCAGTAATTCTGATAAAAAAGTTTGAAAAACCATGAATTTTAGCAAAAAAATCAGGTTTGTCTGAAAAGTGATCTAAATGCACGAAATCGTCGAAATATGCAGTAAAACATCATTTTACAATATTTTTCAATTTTTTCAATGCTTCAGGTATTTTCAAAAATAGCAAAAGCATTGAAAAAAATCGAAAAATATGGTAAAATGATGTTTTAATGCATATTTCGACGATTTGGAGCATTTAGAGAACTTTTCAAACAAACCTTACTTTTTAGCTAAATTACATGGATTTTTACACTTGAAATATTTATTGACACAATACTGCACTATAATGTCATATTTAAGTTACTTTCAGCATAAAATTGAATTCCTTCAGTAATTCTGATAAAAAAAAAATCAAAATCCTTGAATTTTAGCTAAAAAAAAACAGGTTTGCCTGAAAAGTCGTCCAAATGCTCTAAATGGGAACGAAATATGCAGTAAAACATCATTTTTGCCACATTTATTAATTTTTTCAATACTTTTGGTATTTTTAAAAAAATATATGAAATATTCAAAATTGTTCCTGAATTTCATCGAAATTTTATGGGTTTTTTGAAAAAATATGAAACATACTTTAAAATGTTGAAAGCCTCGAAAATTTCAATTCATTAGTAATTCTGATAAAAAAGTTTGAAAATCCATGAATTTTAGCTAAAAAATCAAGTTTGTCTGAAAAGTGTTCTAAGTGCTCCAAATCGTACAAATATGCAGTAAAACATCATTTAACCATATTTTTCGATTTTTTGAATGCTTCAGGTATTTCATATATTTCAGGTATTTCATGAATTTCATATATTTTTTGAAAATACCAAAAGCATTGAAAAAATCGAAAAATATATCAAAATGATGTTTTACAGCATATCTAAACGATTTAGAGCATTTAGAACACTTTTCAGACAAACCTGATTTTTTAGCTAAAATTCATTGATTTTCAAACTTTTTTATCAGAATTACTGATGGAATTGAATTTTATGCTGAAAGTAACTTAAATATGATATTTTAGTGCATTATTGTGTCAATATATATTTCAAGTGTGAAAATCCATGTATTTTAGCTAAAAAGTAAGGTTTAACTGTAAAGTGCTCTAAATGCTGAAAATCGTCGAAATATGCAGCAAAACATCATTTTACTATATTTTTCGAATTTTTCAATGCTTTTGCTATTTTTAAAAATACCTGAAGCATTGAAAAAAATCGAAAAATATGATAAAATGATGTTTTCCTGCATATTTCGACGATTTCGAACATTTAGAACACTTTTTCAGACAAACCTGATTTTTTAGCAAAAGTTCATGGATTTTCAAACTTTTTTATCAGAATTATTAATGAAATTGAAATTTTCGAGGCTTTTCAACATTTTAAAGCATATTACATATTTTTCAAAAATCCCATAAAATTTCGATGAAATTCAGAAATAATTTTAAATATTTCATGTATTTTTTAAAAATACCGAAAGCATTGAAAAAATCAATAAATGTGGCAAAATAATGTTTTACTGCATATTTCGACGATTTAGTGCATTTAGAAGACTTTTCATACAAACCTGATTTTTTAGATAAAATTCATGGATTTTCAAAGTTTATCAGAATTAGTAATGGAATTTAATTTTATGCTGAAAGTAACTTAAATATGACATTTTAGTGTAGTATTGTGTCAATAAATATTTCAAGGGTGAAAATCCAGGTGTTTTAGCTAAAAAGTTAGGTTTAATTGAAAAGTGCTCTAAATGCCGAAAATCGTCGAAATATGCAGTAAAACATCATTTTACCACATTTTACGATTTTTTCAATGCTTCAAGTATTTTCAAAAATAGCAAAAGCATTGAAAAAATCGAAAAATATGGTAAAATGATATTTTACTGCATATTTCGATGACTTGGAGCATTTAGAGCACTTTTAAAACAAACCTTTCTTTCTGGCTAAAATACGTCGATTTTTACACTTGAAATATATGTTGACAAAATTCTACTTTAAGTGTCATATTTAAGTTACTTTCAGCATAAAATTAAATTCCGTAAGAAATTCTGATAAAAAAGTTTGAAAATCCATGAATTTTTGCTAAAAAATCGGGTTTGTCTAAAAAGTGTTCTAAATGCTCTAAATCGTCTAAATATGCAGTGAAACATCATTTTGCCATATTTTCTCGATTTTTCAATGCTTTTGGTATTTTTAAAAAATATATGAAATATTTGAATTACATGAAACGTATGAAATATTTGAAATACCTGAATGTATGAAATACCTGAAGCATTGAAAAATCGAAAAATATGGTAAAATGAAAGTTTTTACTGCCATATTTCGACGATTTGGAGCATTTAGAACACTTTTCAGACAAACCTGATTTTTTTAGCTAAAATTCATGGATTTTCAAACTTATTTATCAGAATTACTAATGAAATTGAAATTTTCGAGGCTTTTCAACATTTTAAAGCGTATTACATATTTAAAAAAAAAAAAAATTTCGAAGAAATTCAGAAATAATTTTGAATATTTCATATATTTTTTTAAAAATACGAAAAGCATTGAAAAAATCGAAAAATATGGTAAATGATGTTTACTGCATATTTCGACGATTTAGAGCATTTAGAACACTTTTCAGACAAACCTGATTTTTTAGCTAAAATTCATGGATTTTCAAACTTTTTTATCAGAATTACTGATGGAATTGAATTTTATGCTGAAAGTAACTTAAATATGACATTTTAGTGTCAATAATATTTCAAGTGTGAGAATCCATATTTTTTTAAATAAAAAGAAAGGTTTTGTTTGAAAAGTGCTCTAAATGCTCCAATCTTCGAAAAATGCAGCATATTTTTTTTGATTTTTTCAATGCTTTTGCTATTTTTAAAATACCTGAAGCATTGAAAAATGGAAAAATATGATAAAAGGATGTTTACTGCATGTTTCGTCGATTTTCAGCGTTTAGAGCACTTTTCAATTAAACCTTACTCTTTAGGTAAAATACATGGATTTTCACACTTGAAATATTTGTTGACACAATACTACACTAAAAATGTCACATTTAAGTTGCTTTCAGCATAAAATTGAATGCCATCAGTAATTCTGATAAAAAAGTTTGAAAATCTATGAATTTTAGCTAAAAAAAAAGGTTTGCTGAAAAGTGGTCAAAATGCTCTAAATCGACGAAATATGCAGTAAAACATCATTTTGCCACATTTATTGATTTTTTCAATACTTTTGGTATTTTTAAAAAAATATATGAAATATTCAAAATTGTTCCTGAATTTCATCGAAATTTTATGGGTTTTTTGAAAAATATGAAACATACTTTAAAATGTTGAAAGCCTCGAAAATTTCAATTCATTAGTAATTCTTATAAAAAAGTTTGAAAATCCATGAATTTTAGCTAAAAAATCAAGTTTGTCTGAAAAGTGTTCTAATTGCTCCAAATCGTACAAATATGCAGTAAAACATCATTTAACCATATTTTTCGATTTTTTGAATGCTTCAGGTATTTCATATATTTCAGGTATTTCAAATATTTCATATATTTTTTGAAAATACCAAAAGCATTGAAAAAATCGAAAAATATGGCAAAATGATGTTTTACAGCATATCTAAACGATTTAGAGCATTTAGAACACTTTTCAGATAAACCTGATTTTTTAGCTAAAATTCATTGATTTTCAAACTTTTTTATCAGAATTACTGATGGAATTGAATTTTATGCTGAAAGTAACTTAAATATGACATTTTAGTGCATTATTGTGTCAATATATATTTCAAGTGTGAAAATCCATGTATTTTAGCTAAAAAGTAAGGTGTAACTGTAAAGTGCTCTAAATGCTGAAAATCGTCGAAATATGCAGTAAAACACCATTTTACCATATTTTTCGAATTTTTCAATGCTTTTGCTATTTTTAAAAATACCTGAAGCATTGAAAAATGGAAAAATATGGTAAAATGATGTTTACTGCATGTTTCGTCGATTTTCAGCGTTTAGAGCACTTTTCAATTAAACCTTACTCTTTAGCTAAAATACATGTATTTTCACCCTTGAAATAATTATTGACACAATACTACACTAAAAATGTCACATTTAAGTTACTTTTAGCATAAAATTGAATGCCATCAGTAATTCTGATAAAAAAGTTTGAAAAACCATGAATTTTAGCAAAAAAATCAGGTTTGTCTGAAAAGTGATCTAAATGCACGAAATCGTCCCAAATATGCAGTAAAACATCATTTTACAATATTTTTCAATTTTTTCAATGCTTCAGGTATTTTCAAAAATGGCAAAAGCATTGAAAAAATCGAAAAATATGGTAAAATGATGTTTTAATGCATATTTCGACGATTTGGAGCATTTAGAGAACTTTTCAAACAAACCTTACTTTTTAGCTAAAATTACATGGATTTTTACACTTGAAATATTTATTGAACACAATTCTCAGTTCTATAATGGTCGGATATTAAAAGATATACTTATCAGCAAAAAAAATGCATTCCATCAGTAAATTCTGAAAAAAAAAAAATTCCAAAACCTAGAATTATTAGCTAAATAAAAAACGGTTATGCAGAAAAGAGTCAACCTGCTCTAAATCGACGAAATATGTCAGTAAAACATCAATATTCCACATTTATTGATTTATATCACATACTTTTGGTATTAATTAAAAAAATATATGAAATATTCAAAATTGTTCCTGAATTTCATCGAAATATTATGGGTTTATTTGAAAAATATGAAACATACTTTAAAATTGTTGAAAGCCACGAAAATTTCCAATTCATTAGTAATTCTGATAAAAAAAAGATTGAAAAACCATGAAATATTTAAGCTAAAAAAACAGTTGCTGAAAAGTGTTCTAATTGCTACCAAATCGTACAAATTTGCAGTAAATCATCATTTAACCATATTTACGATTTTTTGAAAGCTTCAGGTATTTCAAATATTCATGTAATTCAAATATTTCATATATTTTTGTAAAATACCGATAAGCAATTGAAAAAAATCGAAACATATGGCAAAATATGTTTTACAGCACAACTAAACGATTTAGAGCATTTAGAACACTTTTCAGACAAACCTGATTTTTAGCTCGAAATTTCGAGGCATTTCAACAATTATTAAAGGTATGTTTCATATTTTCTAAATGCATCTAAATCGTCTAAATCGCAGGAAACATCATTTTTGCCATAGTATTTCGATTTTTTCAATCTGTTTTGGTATTTTATAAAAAATATATGAAATATTTGAAAATACCTGAAAGTATTAAATACCTGAAGCAATGAAAATAACGAAAATATGGTAAAATGAAATTTACTGCATACTTCGACGATTTGGAGCATATAGAACACTTTTCAGCAAACCTACATTTTTTTTAGCTAAAAGTTCATGAATTTTCAAACTTTTATTATCAGAATTAATTTATTAAATTGAAATTTCGAGGCTTTTTCAACATTTTAAAGCATATTACAATTTTTCAAAAAACTCCCATAAACATTTCGATGAAATTCAGAAATTAATTTAGAAAATATTTCATGTATTTTTAAACATACCGAAGCAATGAAAAAATCAATAAATGTGGCAAAAATAATGTATTACTGCATAATATCACGATTTAGTGCATTTAGAAGACTTTTCATACATCTCTGATTTTTTAGCTAAAATTCATGAATATTTCAAAGTTTTTTTATCAGATTAGTAATGGAATTAATTTTATGCCTGAAAGTAACTTAAATATGACATTTTAGTGTAGTATGTGTGCACTAAATATTCAAGTGGAAAAATCCAGGTGTTTTAGCTAAAAAGTTAGTGTTTAAATTGAAAAGAGCTCTAAATGCCGAAAATCGTCCAAATATGCAGTAAAACATCATTTTACCACATTTTACGATTTTTTCATTCTTTTGCTATTTTAAAAATACTGAAGCATTGAAAAATGGAAAAATATGGTAAAATTATGTTTACTGCAGTTTTCGCCGATTTTCAGCGTTTAGAGCACTTTTCTTTAGCTAAAAATACATGTATTTTCACACTTGAAATATTTATTGACACAATGCTACACTAAAAATGTCACATTTAAGTTACTTTCAGCATAAAATTGAATGCCATCAGTAATTCTGATAAAAAAGTTTGAAAAAACCATGAATTTTAGCAAAAAAATCAGGTTTGTCTGAAAAGTGATCTAAATGCACGAAATCGTCGAAATATGCAGTAAAACATCATTTTACAATATTTTTCAATTTTTTCAATGCTTCAGGTATTTTCAAAAATAGCAAAAGCATTGAAAAAAATTTGAAAAATATGGTAAAATGATTTTTAATGCATATTCGACGATTTGGAGCATTTAGAGAACTTTTCAAACAAACCTTACTTTTTAGCTAAATTACATGGATTTTTACACTTGAAATATTTATTGACACAATACTGCACTATAATGTCATATTTAAGTTACTTTCAGCATAAAATTGAATTCCATCAGTAATTCTGATAAAAAAAATTTCAAAAACCTGACTTTTTAGCTAAAAAAAAAAGGTTTGACTGAAAGTGGTCTAAATGCTCTAATCGACGAAATATGCAGTAAAACATCTGTTTGCCACATTTATTGATTTTTTCTATACTTTTGGTATTTTTACAAAAAATATATGATAAATATTCAAAATTGTTCCTGAATTCATCGAAATTTTATGGGTTTTTTTGAAAAGTTTGAAACTACTTTAAAATGTTGAATGCCTCGAAAATTTCATTCATTAGTAATTCTGAATAAAAAGATTGAAAATCCATGAATTTTAGCTAAAAGCTCAAGTTTGTCTGAAAAGTGTTTCTAATTGCTCCAAAATCGTACAAATATGCAGTAAACATCATTTAACCTTATTTTCGAATTTTTGAAAGCTTCAGGTTTTTCATATTATTTTCAGGTATTTCAATTCTTTATATATTTTGAAAATACAAAAGCATTGAAAAATCGATATATGTTGGCAAAATGATGTTTTACAAGCATATCTAAACGATTTTAGTGCATTTTATGAACACTTTTCAGACAAAACTGATTTATAGCTCGGAAATTTTCGAGGGCTCTTCAAAATTTTTAAAGTTGTTTCATATTTTTCTAATTGCTCTACTAAATCGTTAATATGCAGTGAACTCATTTTGCCATATACTTCGAGCAGTCTTTGTCCTGCTTTTGGTATTTTTAAAAAATATATGAAATATTTTGAAATACCTGAAATGTTATTAAATACCTGAAGCATTGAAAATTATCGAAAAAATATGATAAAATGTTATTTTACTGCATACTTCGACGATTGGAGCTTTTAGGACTACTTTTAGACAAACCTAAATTTTTAGCTAAAGTCATGAATTTCAAACTTTTTTATCTGAATTATTAATGAAATTGAAATTGTCGAGGCTTTTCAACATTTTAAAGCATATTACATATTTTTCAAAAAATCCATAAAATTTCGATGAAATTCAGAAATAAATTTTAAAGATTTCAGGTATTTTTTTAAAAATAACCGAAAGCATTGAAAAAATCAATAAATGTGGCAAATAATGTTTTACTGCATATTTCGACGATTTAGTGCATTTAGAAGACTATTCTTACAATCCTGATTTTTTAGCTAAAATTCTGGTTTTCATGTTTTTTTATCAGAATTTAGTATGGAATTTAATTTTATGCTGAAAGTAACTTTGATATGTCAATTTTAGTCTAGTTTTGTGTCACTAAATTTTCAAGTGTGAAATTCGAGGTGTTTTAGGCTAAAAAAGTTTAGGTTTATTGAAAAGAGCTCTAAAATGCCCGAAATTCGTCCAAATATGCAGTAAAACATCATTTTTCACATTTTACGATTTTTTCAATGCTTCAAGTATTTTTCAAAAATAGCTATAAAGCATTGAATAAATCGAAATATATGGTTAAATTGTATGTTTACTGCCTATTTCGATGATTTGGAGCATTTAGTGCAGTTTTCAAACAATAAACCTTTCATTATGGGCTAAAAATACGTCGTTTCTCCACTTGGAAATATATATTGACAAATTCTACATTTAAGTGTAATAATTTAAGTTACACTTTCAGCATAATTAAATTCCGTCAGAAATTCTGATAAAAAAAGTTTGATAAAATCCATGAATTTTTGCTAAAATCGGGGGTTTTGTCTATAAAAGTGTTCTAATTGACTCTAATATCGTCTATATATTGCAGTGAAACTCATTTTGCCATATTTTTTTTCGGTTTTTTCAATGCTTTTGGTATTTTTAAAAAATATATGAAATATTTGAATACCTGAAACGTATGGAAATATTTGTAATACTGAAATGTATGAATACCTGAAGCATAAAATTTCGAAGAAATCAGAAATGATTTTGGATTATTTCATATATTTTTTTTAAAAAATACGGAAAAGTCATTGAAAAAATCGAAAAATATGGTAAATGATGTTTTATGCATATTTTGACGATTTAGAGCATTAGAACACTTTTCAGACAAACCGATTCTTAGCGAATATTCATGGATTTTCTAAAGTTTTATCTGAATTACTGATGGAATTAAATTTTTATGCTGAAAGGATCTAGAATATGACATTGTAGTGTTGTATTTGTATCAATAAATATTTTCAAGTGTGGAAAATCCATGTGTTTTTAGCTAAAAAAAGTTCGGTTTATTGATAAGTGCTCTAAATGCTGAATAATCGTCGAAATTTGCTGTAAACATCATTTTACCTATGTTTCGATTTTTTTCAATGATTCAGGGTATTTTTTCAAAAATTGCCTAATACAATTGAAAAAAATCTAAAAATGCGGTAAAATGATGTTTTACTGCATATTTCCATGATTTGAGCATTTAGAGCACTTTCAACAAACCTTTCTTTCTGGTAAAATACATGGATTTTCACACTTGAAATATGTGTTGACAAAAATACTACATTAGGTGTCATACTTAAGTTACTTTCAGAATGAAATTCAACTCTGACAGTAAAGTTGAAAGTGTTCTAAATGCCTCTAATCGCCTTAATATGCAGTAAAACATCATTTTGCATATTTCTCGATTTTTTTCAATGCTTTTGGTATTTTTAAAAAATATTATGTAAATATTTGAAATTTCTGAAATGTATGAAATGCATTGATGCAGTGAAAATATCGAAAAATATGCTAAATTGTTGTGTTAATGCATATTTCGATCGATTTGGAGCACTTAGAACACTTTTCAGACAAACCTGATTTTTAACATAAAATTCATGGATTTTTCAAACTTTTTTATAGGAATTATAATGGTATTGAAAATTTTCGAGAATTTTCAACATGTCAAGTGGTATTTCATATTTTTCAAAAGCCCCATTAAATTTCGATGAAATCAGAAAAGAAATTATATTGAATATTTCATATATTTTTTAATAATACCAAAATGCTCCAAATCGTCGAAATATGCAGCATATTTTTTCGATTTTTTCAATGCTTTTGCTATTTTAAAATACCTGAAGCATTGATAAAATGGAAAAATATGATAAAAGGGATGTTTACGCATGTTTCGTCGATTTTCAGCGTTTAGAGCAATTTTCAATTAAACCTACTCTTTAGGTAAAATACATGGGATTTTCACACTTGAAATATTTGTTGCTTTCAGCATAAAATTGAATGCATCAGTAATTCTGATAAAAAGTTGAAAATCTATGAATTTTGCTATAAAAAAAAGGTTTTGCTGAAAAAGTGGTCAAAATGCTCATAAATCGACGACAAATATGCAGTAAGTTAAAACATCATTTTGCCACATTTATGATTTTTTCAATATTTTGGTATTTTTAAAAAATATTATATGAAATATTCAAATTTGTTCCTAAATTTCATCGAAATTTATGGGTTTTTGCGAATAATATGAAAACATACTTTAAAATGTTGGAAAAGCCTCGAAAAATTTCATTTCATTAGTAATTCTTATAAAAAGTTTGAAAATCCATGAATTTTAGATAAAAAATTCAAGTTTGTCTGAAAGTGTTCTAATTGCTCCAAATCGTACAAATATGCAGTAATAAATCATTTAACCATATTTTTCGTTTTTGAATGCTTCAGGTATTTCTTTATTTCAGGTATTTCAAATTTTTCATATATTTTTTGAAAATACCATAAGCATTGAAAAACGATAAAATATGGCAATAATGATGTTTTACAGATATCTAAAACGATTTAGAGCATTTAGAAACATTTTCAGATAACTGATTTTTTAGCTAAAATTCTTGATTTTCAAAATTTTTATCAGAATTACTGTTGGAATTGAAATTTTATGCTGAAAGTAAATTAAAATATGACTTTTTAGGATTATTGTGTCATTATATATTCAGTGTGAAAATCCCATGGATTTTAGCTAAAAAGTAGGTTTAACTGTAATGTGTGTCTAATATGCTGAAATCGATTCGAAAATATGCATGTGTAAACATCATTTTACCATAATTTTCGAATTTTTCAATGCTTTTGCTATTTAAAAATACTGAAGCATTGAAAAATTGAAAAAAATATGTTAAAATGATGTTTACTGAATGTTTCGTCGATTTTCAAGCGTTTAGAAGACTTTCAATTAAACCTTATCTTTAGCATAAAATACATGTATGTTCACACTTGAAATACTTGTTGACCACAATATACACTAAAAATGTCACATTTAAGTTACTTTCTGCATAAAATGATTGCAATCAGTAATTGCTAAAAAAAGTTTGAAAAAAACCATGAATTTTCGCAAGAAATTCAGGTTTGTCTGAAAAGTGAATCTAAATGCACTAATCGTCGATATATGCAGTAAAAATCATTTTCAATATTTTTCAATTTTTTTCATGCTTAGGTATTTTCAAAAATAGCAAAATGCTGTGGAAAAATCGAAAAATATGGTTAAAAGGATGTTTTTAATGCTTTATTTGACGATTTGGAGCATTTTAGAGAACTTTTCATACAAACCTTACTTTTTAGCTAAATTACATGGTTTTTTGCACTTGAATTATTTATTGACAATAATACTGCACTATTAAGGTCATATTTAATGTTACTTTCAGCATTAAAATTGAATCTCCATTCAGTTATTCTGATAAAAAAAATTTCAAAATCCTTGAATTTTAGCCTAAAAAAAAAAACAGGTTTGCCTGAAAAGTCGTCCAAAATGCTCAAATCGACGAAATATGCAGTAAAACATCATTTTGCCACATTTATTAATTTTTTCAATACTTTTGGTATTTTTAAAAAAATATATGAAATATTCAAAATTGTTCCTGAATTTCATTTCGATATTTTATGGGTTTTTTGAAAAAATATAAACATACTGTAAAATGTTGAAAGCCTTCGAAAATTTCAATTCCATTAGTTAATTATGATAAAAAGTTTGAATAATCCATGAATTTTTAGCTAAAAAAAATCAAGTTTGTCTGGAAAAGTGTTCTAATTGCCCAAATCTTCAAATATGCAGTAAAACATCATTTAACCATATTTTTCGATTTTTTGAAAGCTTTATTATTTCAGGTATTTCAATTATGTTCACATATTTTTGAAAATACCAAAGCATTGAAAAATAAAAAAAATATTGGCAAAATGATGTTTTTCAGCATATCTAAACGATTAGAGCATTTAGGACCACTTTTCTGACTAACCTGATTTTTTAGCTTAAAATTCATTGATTTTAATACTTTTTTTACAGAATTACTGATGGTAGTTGAATTTTATGCTGAAGTAAACTTAAATATGACATTTTAGTGCCTATATTGTGTCAATATATATTTCCAAGTGTGAAAACCATGTATTTTATGCTAAAAAGTATGGTTTAACTGGAACGTGCTTAAATGCTGAAAATCGTCGAAATATGCAGTAAACATCATTTTACCATATTTTTCCGAATTTTTCAATGCTTTTGCTAATTTTTTAAATATACCTGAAGCATTGAAAAATGGAAAAATATGGTAATTTGATTTTAATGCATGTTTCGTCGATTTTCAGCGTTTAGTGCACTTTTCAATTAAACCTTTCTCTTTAGCTAAAAATACATGTATTTCACCCTTGAAATAATTATTGACACGAATACTACACTAAAAATGTTCCATGTAAGTAACTTTTAGATAAAATTGAATGCCATCGTAATTATGATAAAAAAGTTTGAAAAACCATGAATTTTAGCAAAAAAATCGGTTTGTCTGAAAGTGATCTAAAATGCACGAAATCGTCGAAATATGCGTATTAAAACATCATTTTACAATATTTTTCAATTTTTTCATGCTTCCGGGTATTGCAAAAATAGCAAAAGCTTTGAAAAAAATTCGAAAAAATATGGTACAATGATGTTTTTATTGCATTTTTGCGACGATTTGGAGCATTTAGAGAACTTTTCCAACCAACACTTACTTTTTAGCTAAATTACATGGATTTTTTACACTTGAATATTATTGACAAAATACCTGCACAATAATGTCATATTTAAGTTCTTTCAGCATAAAATTGAATCCCATCATGTAATTTGATAAAAAAAATTTCAAAATCCTTGAATTTTAGCTAAAAAAAAGTTTGCTGAAAAGTGCGTCAAAATGCTCTAAATCGACGAAAATAGGTCTGTAACATTCATTTTGCCACATTTATTGATTTTTTCAATTTTTTGGTTTTTTTAAAAAAAATATGAAATATTCAAAATTGTTCCTGAATTTCATGAAATTTATGGGTTTTTTGAAAAATATGAACATACTTAAAATGTTGAAAGCCTCGAAAAAGTTCAATTCATTAGTATTTTGATAAAAAAGTTTGGAAATCCATGATTTTAGCTCAAAAAATCAAGTTTGTCTGAAAAGTTTCTAATTGCTCCAAATCGTACAAATATGACAGTTTAAAAATCATTTAAACCATATTTTTCGATTTTTTGAATGCTTCATATATTTCAGGTATTTCAAATATTTCACATATTTTTTGAAAATACCAAAAGCATTGAAAAAATCGAAAAATATGGCAAAATGATGTTTTACAGCATATCTAAAAGATTTTAGAGCATTTAGAACACTTTTCAGACAAACCTGATTTTTTAGCTAAAATTCATTGATTTTCAAACTTTTTTATCAGAATTACTGATGGAATTGAATTTTATGCTGAAAGTAACTTAAATATGACATTTTAGTGCATTATTGTGTCAATATATATTTCAAGTGTGAAAATCCATGTATTTTAGCTAAAAAGTAAGGTTTAACTGTAAAGTGCTCTAAATGCTGAAAATCGTCGAAATATGCAGTAAAACATCATTTTACCATATTTTTCGAATTTTTCAATGCTTTTGCTATTTTTAAAAATACCTGAAGCATTGAAAAATGGAAAAATATGGTAAAATGATGTTTACTGCATGTTTCGTCGATTTTCAGCGTTTAGAGCACTTTTCAATTAAACCTTACTCTTTAGCTAAAATACATGTATTTTCACCCTTGAAATAATTATTGACACAATACTACACTAAAAAAATGTCACATTAAGTTACTTTTAGCATAAAATTGAATGTCATCAGTAATTCTGATAAAAAAGTTTGAAAAACCATGAATTTTAGCAAAGAAATCAGGTATTTTCAAAAATAGCAAAAGCATTGAAAAAAATCGAAAAATATGGTAAAATGATGTTTTAATGCATTATTTCGGAACGATTTGGAGCATTTAGAGAACTTTCAAACAACCTACTTTTTAGCTAAATTACATGGATTTTTACACTTGAAATATTTATTGACACAATACTGCACTATAATGTCATATTTAAGTTACTTTCAGCATAAAATTGAATTCCATCAGTAATTCTGATAAAAAAAATTTCAAAATCCTTGAATTTTAGCTTAAAAAAAAATGGTTATGCAGAAAAGTGGTCAAAATGCTCTAAAAATCGACGAACATGCAGTAAAACATCATTTTGCCACATTATGGATTTTTTCAATTACCTTTTGGTATTTTAATAAAATATATGAAACATTCAAAAATTGTTCACTTGAATTTCATCGAATTTTTATGGGTTTTTTGAAAAACTTAACATACATTTAATGGTGAAAGCCTCGAAAATTTCAATTTCATTAGTAATTCTGATAAAAAAAAGATTGAAAATCCTTGAATTTTAGCTAAAAAATCAAGTTAGTCTGAAAGTGTTCTAATTGCTCCAAATCGTACTAATAGCAGTAAAACTCATGTAACCATTTTTTTCGATTTTTGAAAGCTTCAGTATTTCAGATATTTCAGAGTTATTTCAAATATTTCATATATTTTTTGAAAAATACCAAATGCATTGAAAAAAATCGAAAAATGATGGCAAAATGATGTTTTACAGCATATCCTAAACGATTTAGAGCATTTAGAAACACTTTTCGGGACAAAACCTGATTTTTTAGCTCGAAATTTTCGAGGCTTTCAACATTTTAAAGTATGTTTCATATTTTTCTAAATGCTCCTAAATCGTCTAAATATGCAGTGAAACATCTTTTTGCCATTATATTTCGATTTTTTCAATGCCTTTTGGTATTTTTAAAAAATAAAAAAAAATAAATAATATATGGAAAATATTTGAAATATGAAATGTATTAAATACCTGAAAGCATTGTAATATCCGGAAAATATGGTAAAATGTTATTTTTACTGCATATTCGACGATTTGGAGCATTTAAGAACAACTTTTCAGGCAAACCTAATTTTAGCTAAAGTTCATGAATTTTTCAAAATCTGTTTTATCAGTATTATTAATGAAATTGAAAATTTTGGCTTTTCAAAACATGTTAAAGCATATTACATATTTTTCAAAAATCCCTAAATTTCGATGATATCAGGAATTTATTTTTAAATATTTCATGTATTTTTAAAAATACCGAAAGATTGAAAAAATCAATAAATGTGGCAAATAATGTTTGACTGATATTCGACGATTTAGTGCATTTAGAAGGACTTTTCATACAATCTGATTTTTTAGCTAAAATTCATGATTTCTATAGTTTTTTTATAGAATTAGTAATGGAATTTAATTTTATGCTGAATTAACTTAAATTGACATTTTAGTCTATATTGTGTCACTTTATATTTCAAGTTAGTGTAAATCGAGGTGTTTAGCTAAAAAAAGTTAGGTTTAATTGAAAAAGGGGCTCTAAATGCGAAAATCGTCCAAAATTTGTGCAGTAAAAAACATCATTTTACCCACATTTTCGTATTTTTTTTCAATGCTTCAAGTATTTTCAACACATAGCAAAAGCCCATGAAAAAAATCGAAAAAATATGGTTAAAATGATGTTTTACTGCTATTTCGATGATTTGAGCATTTAGAGCACGTTTTCAAACAAACCTTTCTTTCTGGCTTAAATACGTCGATTTCACACTTGAAATTTAGATATGACAAATTCGACATTAAGTGTAATTTTAAGTTACTTTCAGCATAAAATTAAATTCGTCAAGAAAATTCTGATAAAAAGTTTGAAAAGCATGAATTTTTGCTAAAAAAATCGGGTTTGTCTAAAAAGTGTTCTAAATGCTCTAAATCGTCTAAATATGCAGTGAAACATCATTTTGCCCATATTTTTTCGGTTTTTCATGCTTTTGTTTTTTAAAACTATAGGAATTATTTGAATTTACCTGAAACGTATGAAATATTTGAAATACCTGAAATGTATGAAATCCTGAAGCATAAAATTTCGAAGAAATTCAGAAATAATTTTGAATATTTCATATATTTTTTTTAAAAATACGAAAAGCATTGAAAAAATCGAAAAATATGGTAAATGATGTTTACTGCATATTTCGACGATTTAGAGCATTTAGAAACTTTTCCAGACAAAACCTGATTTTTTGGTAATAATTCATGGTATTTCAAAGTTTTTTTTCAGATTTACTGATGGTATTTAATATTATGGCTGAAGGAACTAGGAATATGACATTTTAGTGTAGTTTTGTATCAATAAATATTTCAAGTGTGAAAATCCATGTGTTTTAGCTAAAGTTCGGTTCACAATGGAAAAGAGCCTTAAATGCCTGAAAATCTTCGAAATTTTGCAGTAAAACATATTTTACATATTTTTCCGATTTTTTTCAATGATTCAGGTATTTTCATAATAAATAGCAATTACATGAAAAAATCTAAAATGCGGTTAAATGATGTTTGATGCATATGTCCATGATTTGGAGCATTTAGAGCACTTTTCAAACAAAACTTTCTTTCTGGCTATAATTACAGGTTTTTCACACTTGAAATATGTGTTGACAAAATACTACATTAAGTGTCATACTTAAGTTACTTTCAGAAGAAATTCAACTCTGGACAGTAAAGTCTGAAAAGGGTTCTAAAAATGCTCTAAATGCCTAAATATGCAGTAAAAAACATCATTTTGCCTTGATTTTTCGATGTTTTCAAGCTTTTGGTAGTTTTAAAAATTATATGAAATATTTGAAAATAATCCTGAAAAATTGTTATGAATCCTGAAAGCATGAAAAATATCGTAAAATATATGCTAAAGATTTTTAATGCATATTTTCGAAGATTTGGAGCAACTTAGGATACACTTTTCAGACAAACCTGATTTTTAACTAAAATTCATGGATTTTCAAACTTTTTTATCAGAATTACTAATGGAATTGAAATTTTCGAGAATTTTCAACATTTCAAAGTGTATTTCATATTTTTCAAAAAGCCCATAAAATTTCGATGAAATTCAGAAATTATATTGAATATTTCATATATTTTTTAATAATACCAAAATGCTCCAAATCGTCGAAATATGCAGCATATTTTTTCGATTTTTTCAATGCTTTTGCTATTTTTAAAAATACCTGAAGCATTGAAAAATGGAAAAATATGATAAAAGGATGTTTACTGCATGTTTCGTCGATTTTCAGCGTTTAGAGCACTTTTCAATTAAACCTTACTCTTTAGGTAAAATACATGGATTTTCACACTTGAAATATTTGTTGACACAATACTACACTAAAAATGTCACATTTAAGTTGCTTTCAGCATAAAATTGAATGCAATTTGTAATTCTGATAAAAAAGTTTTGAAAAATGCTATGAATTTTAGCTAAAAAAAGAAAGGTTTGCGAAAAGTGCGTCAAAATGCTCTAAATCGACGAAATCTGCAGTAAAACATCATTTTGCCACATTTAGTGATTTTTTCATAACTTTTGGTATTTTTAGAAAAATTTATGAAAATATTCAAAAATTTGTTCCTAAATTTCATCGAAATTTTTTGGGTTTTTTTGAAAAATATGAAACATACTTTAAAATGTTGAGCCTCGAAAATTTCCAATTCATTAGTAATTCTTATAAAAAAGTTTGAAAATCCATGAATTTAGCCTAAAAAATCATGGTTTGTCTGAAAAGTGTCATAATTTTTTTTTCGCTCCAAATCGTACAAATATGCAGTAAAACATCATTTACCTTATTTTTTCGTTTTTGTTGAATGCTTCAGGTATTTATATATTTCAGGTATTTCAAATATTTTCATTATATTTTTTGAATATACCAAAGAGCATTGAAATAAATCGAACAAATATGGCAAATGTGTTTTACAGCATATCTAAACGATTTGAGCCATTTAGAACACTTTTCAGACAAACCTGATTTTTTAGCTAAAATTCATTGATTTTCAATATTTTTTATTCAGAATTACTGATG
>NC_069411.1:68084521-68381818 GCF_026875155.1 Cherax quadricarinatus | reverse complement strand
CAAGCCCTCCCCTCCCCTGCCCCATTCCCTCCCCCAACACCCCCAGCTTCACACCCATATAAAGCGTTGGTAAAAAAATACTCCATACATTCCCCTCTTTGCCCCAAGGACAAATTTTTTTGCCTCCACAGCCCTAAGTGCACCACTCACTTTTTTTCCCTCAACTTCATGTTTCACCTCATCTTTCAAGACCCATCCGCTGACACATCCACTCCCAAATATCTGAATACGTTCACCTCCCCCAAATACTCCTTCTCCCTCCAATCTGATATTCAATCTTTCATCACCTAATCTTTTTGTTATCCTCATAACCTTACTCTTTCCTGTATTCACCTTTAATTTTCTTCTTTTGCACACCCTACCAAATTCATCCCCCAATCCTGCAACTTCTCTTCAGAATCTCCCAAGAGAAACAGTGTCATCAGCAAAGAGCAGCTGTGACAAACTCCCACTTTGTGTGTGATTTTTTATCTTTTAACTCCACACCCCCTTTCCAAGACCCTCGCATTTACTTCTCTTAAAACCCCCATCTATAAATATATTAAACAACCACGGTGACATCACACATCCTTGTCTAAGGCCTACTTTTACTGGGAAAAAATTTCCCTCTTTCCTACATACTCTAACTTGACCCCCTCACTATCCTCGTAAAAACTCTTCACTGCTTTCAGAAAACCTACCTCCTACCCCATACACTTGCAACTCTGCCACATTGCCCCCCTATCCACCCTTCATACGCCTTTTCCAAATCCATAAATGCCACAAAGACCTCTTTAGCCTTATCTAAATACTGTTCACTTATATGTTTCACTGAAAAACACCTGGTCCACACACCCCCTCCCTTTTCCCTAAAGCCTCCTTGTTCATCTGCTATCCTATTCTCCGTCTTATTTTAATTTTTTCAATTATAACTCTCCCATACACTTTACCGGGTACACCAACAGACTTATCCCCCTATAATTTTTGCACTCTCTTTTATATCCCCTTTGCCTTTATACAAAGGAACTATGCATGCTCTCTGCCAATCCCTAGGTACCTTTCCCTCTTCCATACATTTATTAAATAATTGCACCAAAACCCCTCCAAAACTATATCCCCACCTGCTTTTAACATTTCTTTTTATCCCATCAATCCCGGCTGCCCTTACCCCCTTTCATTTTACCTACGCCTCACGAACTTCCCCCACACTCACAACTGGGTCTTCCTCACCCTACAAGATGTTATTCCTCCTTGCCCTATACACAAAACACAGCTTCCCTATCTTCATCAACATTTAACAATTCCTCAAAATATTCCTTCCATCTTCCCAATAAACCCCTAACTCTCCATTTAATAACTCTCCTCTCCTATCTTTTAACTGACAAATCCATTTGTTTCTCTAGGCTTTCTTAACTTGTTAATCTCACTCCAAAACTTTTCTTATTTTCAACAAAATTTGTTGATAACATCTCACCCACTCTCCATTTGCTCTCTTTTTACATTGCTTCACCACTCCCCTTAACTTCTTTTTTTTCTCCATATACTCTTCCCTTCTTGCATCACTTCTACTTTGTAAAAACTTCTCATAGCAACTTTTTTCTCCCTTACTACTCCTTTACATCATCATTCCACCAATCGCTCCTCTTCCCTCCTGCAACCCACTTTTCCCGTAACCACAAACTTTGCTGAACACTCTAACACTACATTTTTAAACCTAACCCCATACCTCTTCGAACCCCATTGCCTATGCTCTCTTTAGCCCATCTATCCTCCAATAGCTGTTTATATCTTACCCAAACTGCCTCCTCTTTTATTTTTATAAACCTTCACCTCTCTCTTCCCTGATGCTTCATTCCCCTTTGTATCCCATCTACCTTTTACTCTCATGTACTACAACTAGAAAGTGATCTGATATATCTGTGGCCCCTCTATAAACATGTACATCCTGAAGTCTACTCAACAGTCTTTTATCTACCAATACATAATCCAACAAACTACTGTCATTTCGCCCTACATCATATCGTTATATTATTTATCCTCTTTTTCTTAAAATATGTATTACCTATAACTAAACCCCTTTTTATACAAAGTTCAATCAAAGGGGTCCCATTATCTTTACACCTGGCACCCCAAACTTACCTACCACAACCCTCTCCCAAAAGTTTCTCCTACTTTTGCATTCAAGTCCCCTACCACAATTACTCTCTCACTTGGTTCAAAGGCTCCCCATACATTCACTTAACATCTCCCAAAATCTCTCTCCCTCCTCTGCATTCCTCTCTTCTCCAGGTGCATACACGCTTATTATGACCCACTTCTTGCATCCAACCTTTATTTAATCCACATAATTCTTGAATTTACACATTCATATTCTCTTTTCTCCTTCCATAACTGATCATTTAACATTACTGCTAAACCCCCTTTCCTTTTGCTCTAACTCTCTCAGATACTCCAGATTTAATCCATTTATTTCCCCCCACTGAAACCTCCTACCCCCTTCAGCTTTTTTCGCTTAGGCCAGGACATCCCAAATTCTTTCATTCAAACATCAGCAATCATCTGTTTCTTGTCATCCGCACTACATCCACGCACATTTAAGCAACCCATTTTATAAAGTTTTTCTTCTTCTCTTTTTAGTAATTGTATACAGGAGAAGGGGTTACTAGCCCATTGCTCCCGGCATTTTAGTCGCCTCAAAACGACACGCATGGCTTACGGGGAAAGATTCTTTTCCATTTCCCCATGGACAATAGAAGAAATAAAAAAGAACAAGAGCTATTTAGAAAAAGGAGAAAAACCTAGATGTATGTATATATATATATGCATGTGCGTGTCTGTGAAGTGTGACCAAAGTGTAAGTAGGAGTAGCAAGATATCCCTGTTATCTTAGCGTATTTATGAGACAGAAAAAGAAACCAGCAATCCTACCATCATGCAAAACAGTTGCAGGTTTTTGTTTCACAGTCATCTGGCAGGACGGTAGTACTTCCCTGGGTGGTTGCTGTCTACCAACCTACTACCTAGATACAGTATATAATTAGTATTTATAGGTCCCAGCATTGTTTTGAATATGCTGGAGTATATATAATAATGATAATAACAATAATAATTATTCATGGGGAAGTGGAATAGAATTCTTCCTCCATAAGCCATGCGTGTTGTAAGAGGTGACTAAAATGCCGGGAGCAAGGGGCTAGTAACCCCTTCTCCTGTATATATTACTAAATTTAAAAGGAGAAACTTTTGTTTTTCGTTTTGGGCCTCCACACCTCAGTGGGATATGGCTGGTATGTTGAAAGAAAGAAGAACAAGAATAATAATAAGCCTCCTTGAAGCATGGTGTAAGATGAATGTCACTCCACTGCTGACACAGTGCAGTAGTGGTGACATTTGATGAGCATGCACTGCCTTGGCTTTATTTGTTTTCACTGTTACACATAAACATGTCTGTCTAGCTTTCTGTTTATCTCTGTCTCTGCTTATCTGTCTGTCTCTGTCTGCTTGTCTCTCTTTCTGTCTCTCTGCTTGTCTCTGTCTCAGAGAGAGCCACTCGTGAACCAACAGGTATTACACACGATTGCCTGAGCAAGTGTAAATACCTATTACTTGCCTGTCGTGCTTACTATGCATTATATCTACAAGCACAGTATAGCACTATGTCTGGATTTTTTGGGTTATCCTAGGTAATTTACACTATGTATAATTGTACAGCCTCTCCTCGCTTAACAACAGATTTAGGGACCTAAGACCCCGTCGGTAAACAAATTCATCACTAATTGAGGACTCGCCCTTTACTGACACTTAAAAGTGTCACCACCCAAAATTAAAACATTAATTTTTATGTTTGCTGGGAAATTCCTTTCAGTTTGTATATTATTAATTGTAATACAAAATAAAAGAGGTCAATGACTTACTTTCAAGATATTCCAAGAAACGAGTACATAGCTGATTACAGTGGCCCCTCGATAATCGTCGGGCTCGCTAGTCGTCCTTTTCAGAAATCATCGCGTTATTTTCATCCAAACATTGGCACGCAAGTGGTCGGTTGTCTCGCTAATTGTCGTTGGTCCTGGACACGTACTCACTGCTCTGAGCCGCCTCGGCCTCCCTTCCCAGCCAGTTTGCCATTCTTTACCAGTGAGCGATGGTCCCCTCACATGTTCATACAAAATATTTCATAATATTCCATTCATTTTAGTGTTTGCAAGTGCTAAATAAGCTACCATGGCTCCAAAGAAACCTCCTAGTACCAAACCTTTGGTAAAGAAGGTGAGAAATACGATTGAATTTAAGAAAAACATCATTTAACAATATGAAAGTGGCGTACGTGTGGCTGAACTGGCCAGGACGTATAACAAACCCCTTACAACCATATCTTCCATCGTGGCAAAGAAAAAGGAAATCAAGGAAGCTGTTGCTGCTTGGAAAAAATTGTGGCCAGATTGTGTCCACAAGAGGGATTTTGAAGGGTTTGTGGCTGACCCTGATGAGCTTATGTCAGTTGTGAAATCTATTGTGGCATTGGGGAGTTCCATGGGGTTGGATGTGAGTTTGGAGGATGTGGAAGAGTTGGTGGAGGACCACAATGAAGAGCTAACCACTGAGGAGCTGCAAGAGCTTCAGCAGGAACAGCAATAGATCGCAGCTCAGAATCTTGCTGCAGAGGAGGAGGAAGAGAGATGGAAGAAGGTGCCTTCTTCAGAAATTAAGGAGACTTTTGAAATGTGGGGTAGGATGGAAAGATTTATGGAGAAACATCACCCTGAGAAGAGTGTTGCAAGCCTTATTGGCAACTTGTACAGTGACAGAGTCTTGGCCCATTTTAGGGAAGTTTTAAAGAGACGCCAGAAACATAGCTCTCTGGGCACTTTTTTTGCGAGACAGGACTCCAGTGACTCTCAAGCTGGTCCTAGTGGCATTAAGAAACAGAGAAGAGAAGTATGTAACTCCAGAAAAGGACTTGGTACCTGAGGTGTTAATGGAAGGGGATTCCCCTTCCAAACAGTAACTAATCCAATCTGTCTCCTCCTCCAGTCTTCCATATACTAAGAAGAATTGCCAATAAAGGTAAGTGTTATGCTGTTAATGTTTCATTCATCATGTCCCATTGTATTGTTTATGTACTACATGTATATTTCATGTAAAAAATTTTTTTGTTTTAATACTTCTGGGTGTCAAGAATGGATTAATTGTATTTACATTATTTCTTATGGGAAAATTGATTCAAAAATTGTCTATTTCGATAATCGTTGCACCTCCAGGAATGGATTAACGATGATAAATGAGGGACCACTGTGCTCGGGAAATTTTTTTGAGAAAATTGCACATTTTTCAGTCTTTACATAGGATAAGAATGATCTTGCATAGTTACCCTTTAGGCGTGTAACTTTTCTGTTATGGTCATGGTCACTTTTTGTTTTTATTCCTCCCCACCCTCCACCCTTCCCTACCTCTCTATATAATGTCAGTTTTCATTAATTTTGGCCTCTTTATCATACTTCTTCATTATATTATACCTAATATTATTCTGGAATAAACATGATAGGTAAATAACCTTTATTGATCGTAATAGTATAATTATGTAATATTTCGTAGTGCCAAGAGGCACACCTCTCCACACATCATGGGTCATCTTGAGTTACTGAGACACTGCTCCTTCTCCCTCTGCTAAAGCTCTCCCCAGTTTGTAATGATACCAAATGGCAGATTAAATAGTATATTAGATAAAAAAAGAATAAAATAAAAATGAAACTCCAACTGATAACTTTATTTTAATTTGCGAAACTCTTATATATTACAGAAAACAATAAAAAAGTAAAAGTACACATACGAGTTAAGCTTACAGAAAAATAGCTCAAGAATCTGGCAACATTTTAGCATAGGTATCATATTTGTACCATGTTTCTACAAAGATTTATAGTCAGTTTACAAAGATTATTTTTATGACACAGCTAGTAATATACATCTGAACATGTAGTGAATTTTCAGAATTTTTTCTGATTATTTTAACTTTTTAAATTTTGTGTCTAATACATTAAATTCACCATCTAACATTGTTACGAAGTGGGAGGAGCTAAATGAGAGAGGGAGAGGCCAGCAGTAGCATTCAGGATCTGGTTAGTCGTCATAGGTGTCAGATGTTACCCACGGTGCTAATAAAATCTTGTGTAATTATGCTAATATTAGTATTAAAAGTTATCTATTACACTTATTCCAAATTGGTATCAGAAACACGATAAATACCCTAGAACTGTAATAGAGACGGCTGAAATGAATAATATATGCCATATTATGTGAGTTGGGTAGAAGTGGAGGCTGTTGCTGTAGTTTATCCAGGCATATCGTAGTGATCCAGCATTTACATGAGACGGGAGCGACCTGCACTAAACCCATGTTGGCCTGGATTGTGCTACTCTTGTGATTATTATTATTATTATTGTTATTATTATTATTATTATTATTATTATTATTATTATTTTTTTTTTTTTTTTTTATCACACTGGCCGATTCCCACCAAGGCAGGGTGGCCCGAAAAAGAAAAACTTTCACCATCATTCACTCCATCACTGTCTTGCCAGAAGGGTGCTTTACACTACAGTTTTTAAACTGCAACATTAACACCCCTCCTTCAGAGTGCAGGCACTGTACTTCCCATCTCCAGGACTCAAGTCCGGCCTGCCGGTTTCCCTGAATCCCTTCATAAATGTTATTTTGCTCACACTCCAACAGCACGTCAAGTATTAAAAACCATTTGTCTCCATTCACTCCTATCAAACACGCTCACGCATGCCTGCTGGAAGTCCATGCCCCTCGCACACAAAACCTCCTTTACCCCCTCTCTCCAACCTTTCCTAGGCCAACCCCTACCCTGCCTTCCTTCCATTACAGACTGATACACTCTTGAAGTCATTCTGTTTCACTCCATTCTCTCTACATGTCCGAACCACCTCAACAACCCTTCCTCAGCCCTCTGGCCAACAGTTTTGGTAATCCCGCACCTCCTCCTAACTTCCAAACTACGAATTCTCTGCATTATATTCACACCACACATTGCCCTCAGACATGACATCTCCACTGCCTCCAGCCTTCTCCTCACTGCAACATTCATCACCCATGCTTCACACCCATATAAGAGCATTGGTAAAACTATACTCTCATACATTCCCCTCTTTGCCTCCAAGGACAAAGTTCTTTGTCTCCACAGACTCCTAAGTGCACCACTCACTCTATTCCTGTTACGTTGGTTTGTCCCTTATTACTTTGATAGTAAGGTTCTCACTACATGTTCTAGTGTGGGGTAGCTTTTACTTAATGGCCTTATTTGTCTAGGGGTAATACTTACATCATGGCTGATCATCTTGAGTGTCTCTGATACCCTTTCACCAGCCCTCTTCACAGGTTATGTAAACTACTACTATAAAAATATAACTGTATTCTCAATAGATATGTACAGAATATACAATCACAGCCTCACATTTTCAAAACAAAATCTACACACTCCATACCTGTTCTCCACATGGTGTGTTCCAACAACTTTTATCCTTCTCTCTTCTTGACATAACTCTGGGCTAACCAGTGTTTTGACACACTTTAGTCACCCTGGGTATGGTGGTCACAACTTAAATTATAAAAACTCACCCCTGGAGCACACATGATGCCCCAAAAGTTAGGAGAAGGACCCAGAGATCCTGCCAGGTTGAAGGTCAGCCACAGAGAGAGAGAGTCAGTGAGAGGGAGAGAGAGAGAGAGCCTGGCTAAGCTCCTCCCACCAAAACAAAAGACTGTTGCCAAGCACACTTCTCCAGTTACCACAATTCTACCACACCTTAATTTTACTTTTACAAAAAAAAATACAACTTTATAAACTACTTATTTAAATTGTGTGTTTGTGTCTATAGTATAACCTATTATATTGAGAAAAATAGGTTTGACCCAGCTGCCTCTCAGTCATAAGGTTGATCAGTCCTTCTGACATTTAGAGCAAAGTCCCCATCAATTCAATATAATTAGGTATTTCAGAGTAACTGTTACTTATAAATACATGTTGGGTCCTATAGCCCCATAACAATTCCCCTCATCAATTCTATAATTCACCTCATCTTTCATAGACCCATCCGCTGACACGTCCACTCCCAAATATCTGAATACATTCACCTCCTCCATACTCTCTCCCTCCAATCTGATATTCAATCTTTCATCACCTAATCTTTTTGTTATCCTCATAACCTTACTCTTTCCTGTATTCACCTTTAATTTTCTTCTTTTGCACACCCTACCAAATTCATCCACCAATCTCTGCAACTTCTCTTCAGAATCTCCCAAGAGCACAGTGTCATCAGCAAAGTGCAGCTGTGACAACTCCCACTTTGTGTGTGATTCTTTATCTTTTAACTCCACGCCTCTTGCCAAGACCCTCGCATTTACTTCTCTTACAACCCCATCTATAAATATATTAAACAACCACGGTGACATCACACATCCTTGTCTAAGGCCTACTTTTACTGGGAAATAATTTCCCTCTTTCCTACACACTCTAACTTGAGCCTCACTATCCTCGTAAAAACTCTTCACTGCTTTCAGTAACCTACCTCCTACACCATACACTTGCAACATCTGCCACATTGCCCCCCTATCCACCCTGTCATATGCCTTTTCCAAATCCATAAATGCCACAAAGACCTCTTTAGCCTTATCTAAATACTGTTCACTTATATGTTTCACAGTAAACACCTGGTCCACACACCCCCTACCTTTCCTAAAGCCTCCTTGTTCATCTGCTATCCTATTCTCCGTCTTACTCTTAATTCTTTCAATAATAACTCTACCATACACTTTACCAGGTATACTCAGCAGACTTATCCCCCTATAATTTTTGCACTCTCTTTTATCCCCTTTGCCTTTATACAAAGGAACTATGCATGCTCTCTGCCAATTCCTAGGTACCTTACCCTCTTCCATACATTTATTAAATAATTGCACCAACCACTCCAAAACTATATCCCCACCTGCTTTTAACATTTCTATCTTTATCCCATCAATCCCAGCTGCCTTACCCCCTTTCATTTTACCTACTGCCTCACGAACTTCCCCCATTTTATTTTATTTTATTTTTATTTATTTTTTATTTTATTTTATTCATGATAATAATTTTTAATAAGAATAATAATAAATAATCAATCTGGAGCGCTTTAAATGTCATAAGTATTTCATATAGGTTAGGTAGTAGACATTTAAAGTACTCCAGAGGAATTATTTATTATTATTATAATTATTATTATTATTATTATTCCTATTATTATTATTATGATTATTACCATCGACATACCTTGTTCACAGATTTTAATCATTTATTAAGCTGCCACAATACACTGAGAATGTAAACACACATACGAACACACCAGCTAACCCCTTTACTGTGAACTTCTATTGTACTTCTTCTATTTTCCTCTTGTTTTTCCTCTTCCAAGTGCTGCTGCACTTCTAACTCTATCTGCTACTATGGGATGCACAATCAAGTACAGGTCCTCCATCACAAATCCGGCATCATTGGGACCTGTAGTGTGCCGGATTAATGAGTTTGCCGGATTATAGAGTGGTTAGGTTAGAATACACTTAACAAAATTAACCAACTTGACTTACACAAAGTTCATTGAACATTCGCAAAAGTCGAACATTTCCGCTACTTTGAGCTCAATTTCAAGGTACTTTTCGTCATGAAAGCAACCAAAATCATGTCTATTTCTGTAATATATCATCCATTCTATCAAATGAGATCAAAAAATGAGAATACAACCATAAAAACCATAAGAAAATATACCGCAAAGAGGCGGCTAATGGCTGAGAAGTGAACTCCCTTATTTATCATCCATTTTTTTTATTTTTCTTGTACGTTAAGAAGCATCTTTCCATCATACATTGCCCAAGTTTCAGTGAGATAGCCCAACAAACAACCGAGAAAAAAAAATATTTACCAAAAATCATATATGGCAAGCCCAAGCCAGTTACTGGAAATAAGTCACTTTGTCTGACTTTTCTGGGTTATCCTAGGTTCTCTATACATATGCTGATATGTATGATAATCTATGTAACTGTATTTGTGTATACCTTAATACACTTATTTACTTCTACTCTGTCAACTGAGTACAATTAACCGTCCATTCACTTATTTCAACTACCCAATAAAGTGGTCAGAAATTGGCAGTTTGGCCGATTTCACACAAATTTCAACAGATGCCAATTTCAAAATAGGGTCCAGAATAAACAATGCAGACATTCCTGGCACTAAAATAACATTTTCTCTGTTCATTAGTCACGGCTCCAGGCCCCTCTTATATTACTCTTGCTTACCATTTGGAATTTTTATTCACAAAAAAATAGAAGATTTACTGTTATGCAGAGTACTGCATTATTGTAATAATTGTATAAATAATGTCAACCCATTCTTGACTGGCAGGTATTGGATGGTGACGTCATTTGTTTATTCTTGAGATTCGCTAAAGAACAGAACATTTTCACTACTGTGAGTGCAATTTCAAGGTGCTTTTCATCATGAAAGCAATCAAAATCATATCTATTTCTGTAATATATCTTTCGTCCTATCAAATGAGACTGAAAAAATGAGAATATAACCATAAAATCATACAAAAATATACCGCTAAGTGGCCGCTAATGGCTGAGAAGTGAACTCTGCTATTTATGGTCTGATTTCTTTCATTTTTGGTCTACGTTAAGAAGTATCTTTCCATCATACATTGCCCAAGCTTGAATAAGATAACCCAACAAACAACTGAGAAAATAATAATAATATAATAATAATATCTTTATTTACTACATGTACATGTACAAGGTATACAGACCTAGCTGACATCATTGACATACTACTGTATAGAAAGCCACTTGTTATCCTGAGTATTTCAAGAAAATTTGGTTAGTGTCCCAAGATAACACCCACACTAGTTGGCTAACACCCAGGTACCCATTTACTGATGGGTAAATATAGTCAACAGGTGTAAAGAAACACACCTAATGTTTCTACCCTGGCTGGGAATCGAATATTTACCAAAAATCATATATGGTTAACCCAAACCAGTACTAAAAATAAGCCACATTGACTTTTTTGGGTTATCCTAGGTGCTCTACACATGTGCTGCTATGTGTGATAATCTATATAGAGAAAATAACTTTTGTTTCATGTTTATGGTGCAGTACGAGTGTATATCACAGTTAGCCCTGTGCTACAATCCGTTTTCTCTAATATAAGCCACCAAGACAGGGATAGGAGAATGGTATTTGTATACCATATTCTCTTCATACCTCCATCGAACTGCTCGGTGTTATGCCAAATATTATTTATTCTGGAGTATTTAACATGTTTTATGTTATTTATATTGTTTATTATGTTATATTAGATCAATTGTGATAGGCAAATAAACTGTAGTGTTCATATTAGCATAATAATAAAGCATATTCTCCTGCATCATGAGACTGAGTTCATGACAACCAACAGTGGCTTCAAAGTCACCTTATCTTTAATGGATAATGTACTGTGTAGGTGCTTTACATAATGAGAAGCATTTCTTTTATTCATTGGAACCATGGCTAGGGCTAAAAGTAAGCAGGTTAAAACAATAAATGGGGAAAAAGAAATTGGAATGACTTATGCAGCAAGTAGCGCCACCAAACAGTACCAGCAGGTTGGCGTGGCGTCCCTGGAAATTTGAAATTATGCTAGCCAAAATTAGTTGAAACTGAAGAACGAATAACTGATTGCGGATTTGATGGGGACCTGTACAAATTTATATACAAAATATGTAGTCTTGGAAACTGCATGATGCTAAGATACATCACTAACCCCGTTACAATGAACTTCTTGTATACTTTTTCCAGGATGTAATCATGTTCAGAGAACCGACCATTGAAATTAGACACTATGTGCAACTCTTGGGTATCTTATGAGAACCCAGATTGCACAATGTCTAATTTTCATACTTCTTCCATTTTCTCTTGTTTTTCTCTTCCAGAGGAATAAACACAGGAATTTGTACAAATATGTAATCTTGGAGACTGTGAAAGCAAATTATGATGGCTTAGGAATAGATAAATGCTTGATGCTAAGACACTGTGTTTCCATTCATAGCCCAAGTTCCCGTACAGTATGTAATAACAATTTGTCAGAGAGCCCGTCGTAACCCCAAGTTTTCTGTAAACGAGTATGTTGGTAAGTGAGGGGAGGCTGTATATATGTGTACCTGTAAGACAGAGATTGAGACAGATATAGATACAGACAGACAGATGGAGATACAGACAGCCAAAGTCAATCAGCCAGGACTACTTCTAAAAAGTCATTAGATTCTAAATTCCCAGGCAAAAAATTCCAATCAATCTGACTAAAGTTAAAGTCCCCTGGAATTACTACATTATCATGCCTTGTGGCCTTAACAGTTTCCTCCCAAAGTAGTCTTCCTTGGTCCCTGTCAAAGTAGTGTTATGAGCCACCACTGCTACCACATGTATTATTACTACTACTACTACCACTAGTATTACAATTATTACTACTTCTAGAATGATTATATTGTGCCATACACCTTGCTCAAAGACTATATATACCCTGTTAGGTAAAAGGACACAAGTGCAACTGATCTGACATTTTACTGTGGCAACATTTCACCACATTAATGTGAGATCTGCCTTCAAAGTAATTCTCAGTTATTAGAATTTTTATTGAGGATAAATTTAGAAGGTAAAAAAAAAAACATTGAGACACATACATGGAGACACACACATGGAGACAGTCATGGAAACACAAAAAGGGAGACAAACATGAAGACACTACCAAGGAGACAGACATGGAGGTACAAACATAGAGGCCCAAACATGGAGACACAAAGATGGAGACACAAACATGAAGACACAGACATAAAGACACACATAGCGTAACACACATGGATGTGCAGACATGGAGGCATAAACATGGAATTACAAATAGGTATGTACAAACATTGAGGTACAAATTTGGAGGTACAAATATGGAGGTACAAACATGGAGACACAAATGTGGAGGTACAAACATTTATTTTTTTTATTAACGCATTGGCCATTTCCCACCAAGGCAGGGTGACTCAGAAAAGAAAAAACACTTTCATCATCATTCACTCTGTCACTGTCTTTCTAGAGGCATGCCTACACTACTAACTGCAACATTAACACCCCTTCTTCAGAGAGCAGGCACTGCACTTCCCACCTTCAGGACTCAAGTCCAGCCTACCAGTTTACCTGAATCCCTTTATAAATGTTACTGTGCTCACATTCCAACAGCACATCAAATCTTAAAAACCACTTGTCCCCACTCACTCCTATCTAACATGCTCACACATTCTTGCTGGAAGTCCAAGCCCCTTATATACAAAACCTCCTTTATCCCCTTCCTCCAACTTTCCCTAGGCTTACCCCTACCCTTCCTTCCATTACAGATTTCTACGCTCTTCAGGTGATTCTATTTTGTTCCCTCCCCTCTACATGTCTGAACCACCCAAATAACCCCTCATAAGCCCTCTTGATAATAGTTTTGGTAACCTCGAACCTCCTCCTAATTTCCAAACTATGAATTCCCTCCATTATATTTACACCACACATTGCCCTCAGACATGACATCTCCATTGCCTCCATCCTTCTCCTTGTTGCAACATTCACCACCATGCTTTACACCCATTTTAGAGTGTTAGTATGATTATACTCTCATACATTCCCCTTTTTTGCTTCCATGGATAACATTCTTTGTCTCCACAGATTCCTCAGTGCACCATTCACCTTTTTCCCACTCATCAATTCTGTCATTCATGTGGTCTTTCATACATTCATTTGCTGACATGTCCACTCCCAAATATCTGAACGCATTCACTTCCTCCATACTCCCTCCCTCCAATCTGATATAAAAAATTTCCGTATATATATTTCCGTATCCTCATTGCCTTATTCTTTCCTATGTTCACTTTTAATTTCCTTTTACAAACCCTACCTAACTCATTCACTAACCTCTGCAACTTCTCTTCAGAATCTCCAAAAAGCACAGTGTCATCAGCAAAAGAGCAACTGTGACAACTCCCACTTTGTGTTAGATTCTTTATCTTTTAATGCCACACTTTGTGTTAGATTCTTTATCTTTTAATGCCACACCTCTTGCCAACACCCAAGCATGCACTTCTCTTACAACCTCATCTCTAAATATATTGAACAACCATGGTGACATTACACATCCCTGTCTAAGGCCTACTTTTACTGGAAAATAATCTCCATCTCTCCTACAAACTCTAACTTGAGCCTCACTATCCTCGTAAAAACTCTTCACTTCTTTCAGTAACCTACCTCCTATTCCATACATTTGCAACATCTGCCACTTTGCCCCCTATCCACCCTATCATACATACACCTTTTCTATATCCATAAATGCCACGAAAAGTTCTTTACCTTTATCTAAATATTGTTTACCTATATGTTTCACTGTGAACACTTGGTCTGCACACCCTCTACCTTTCCTGAAGCTTTGTTCCTCCGCAATCCTGTTCTTCAACTTACTCTTAATTCTTTCAGTAATAACTCTACCTTACACTTTACCAGGTATACTCAACAGACTTATCCCCCTATAATTTTTGCACTCTCTTTTGTCCCCTTTGCCTTTATACAAAGGAACTATGCATGCTCTTTGCCAATCCCTAGGTGCCTTACTCTATTCATACATTTATTAAATAAAAGCACTAACCACTCCAAAACTATATTCCCACCTGCTTTTAACATTTCTGTATTTAATCCCATCAATCCCAACGGCTTTACCTCCAGGAAACCTTTGAATGGAAGTAAACCAAAGTTTATTGGGTGAGCGGCATTTGCGTTGTTGCCATATGTGGCTCATTTTCTGCCAACTTTACTCCTCTATATCTCGGTAAGTTCTGATGGCAATTTTTTTTTTTTTTTTGGGGGGGGGGCTTAAAAACAATCAGAAAATTTATCTTAACATTTTGATAAGAAAAAAAAATTTTTTTTTTCAAATATTTTTTGACACCAGGAGGCACTTCAGGATTTGGGGTTGCGATAGTCAAAGGGTTAATGAACATAATCCTTGAATTTATACATTTATATTCCCTCTTTTCCTTCCATAACTGATCCTTCAACATTATTGCTACCCCCTTCCTTAGCTTTAACTCTCTCAGATACTCTTGACTGGCAAACCTTTTAGTTTTTTTAACCCTTTTGGGGTTTCCGACGTACTAGTATGGCTTACGCGCCAGGGTTTTTGACGTACTATTATTATTATTATTATTATTATTATTATCACACTGGCCGATTCCCACCAAGGCAGGGTGGCCCAAAAAAAAAAACTTTCACCATCATTCACTCCATCACTGTCTTGCCAGAAGGGTGCTTTACACTACAGTTTTTAAACTGCAACATTAACACCCCTCCTTCAGAGTGCAGGCACTGTACTTCCCATCTCCAGGACTCAAGTCCGGCCTGCCGGTCTCCCTGAACCCCTTCATAAATGTTACTTTGCTCACACTCCAACACCACGTCAAGTATTAAAAACCATTCGTCTCCATTCACTCCTATCAAACACGCTCACGCACGCCTGCTGGAAGTCCAAGCCCCTCGCACACAAAACCTCCTTTACCCCCTCCCTCCAACCTTTCCTAGGCCGACCCCTACCCCGCCTTCCTTCCACTACAGACTGATACACTCTTGAAGTCATTCTGTCTCGCTCCATTCTCTCTACATGTCCGAACCACCTCAACAACCCTTCCTCAGCCCTCTGGACAACAGTTTTGGTAATCCCGCACCTCCTCCTAACTTCCAAACTATGAATTCTCTGCATTATATTCACACCACACATTGCCCTCAGACATGACATCTCCACTGCCTCCAGCCTTCTCCTCGCTGCAACATTCATCACCCATGCTTCACACCCATATAAGAGCGTTGGTAAAACTATACTCTCATACATTCCCCTCTTTGCCTCCAAGGACAAAGTTCTTTGTCTCCACAGACTCCTAAGTGCACCACTCACCATTTTCCCCTCATCAATTCTATGATTCACCTCATCCTTCATAGACCCATCCGCTGACACGTCCACTCCCAAATATCTGAATACATTCACCTCCTCCATACTCTCTCCCTCCAATCTGATATCCAGTCTTTCATCACCTAATCCTTTTGTTATCCTCATAACCTTACTCTTTCCTGTATTCACTTTTAATTTTCTTCTTTTGCACACCCTACCAAATTCATCCACCAATCTCTGCAACTTCTCTTCAGAATCTCCCAAGAGCACAGTGTCATCAGCAATGAGCAACTGTGACAACTCCCACTTTATGTGTCATTCTTTATCTTTTAACTCCACGCCTCTTGTCAAGACCCTCGCATTTACTTCTCTCACAACCCCATCTATAAATATATTAAACAACCACGGTGACATCACACATCCTTGTCTAAGGCCTACTTTTACTGGGAAATAATTTCCCTCTTTCCTACACACTCTAACTTGAGCCTCACTATCCTCGTAAAAACTCTTCACTGCTTTCAGTAACCTACCTCCTACACCATACACCTGCAACATCTGCCACATTGCCCCCCTATCCACCCTGTCATATGCCTTTTCCAAATCCATAAATGCCACAAAGACCTCTTTAGCCTTATCTAAATACTGTTCACTTATATGTTTCACTGTAAACACCTGATCCACACACCCCCTACCTTTCCTAAAGCCTCCTTGTTCATCTGCTATCCTAATCTCTGTCTTGCTCTTAATTCTTTCAATAATAACTCTACCATACACTTTACCAGGTATACTCAACAGACTTATCCCCCTATAATTTTTGCACACTCTTTTGTCCCCTTTGCCTTTATACAAAGGAACTATGCATGCTCTCTGCCAATCCCTAGGTACCTTACCCTCTTCCATACATTTATTAAATAATTGCACCAACCACTCCAAAACTATATCCCCACCTGCTTTTAACATTTCTATCTTTATCCCATCAATCCCGGCTGCCTTATCCCCTTTCATTTTACCTACCGCCTCACGAACTTCCCCCACACTCACAACTGGCTCTTCCTCACTCCTACAAGATGTTATTCCTCCTTGCTCTATACACGAAATCACAGCCTCCCCATCTTCATCAACATTTAACAATTCCTCAAAATATTCCCTCCATCTTCCTAATACCTCCAACTCTTCATTTAATAACTCCCCTCTCCTATTTTTAACTGACAAATCCATTTGTTCTCTAGGCTTCCTTAACTTGTTAATCGCACTCCAAAACTTTTTCGTATTTTCAACAAAATTTGTTGATAACATCTCACCCACTCTCTCATTTGCTCTCTTTTTACATTGCTTCACCACTCTCTTAACCTCTCTCTTTTTCTCCATATACTCTTCCCTCCTTGCATCACTTCTACTTTGTAAAAACTTCTCATATGCTAACTTTTTCTCCCTTACTACTCTCTTTACATTATCATTCCACCAATCGCTCCTCTTCCCTCCCGCACCCACTTTCCTGTAACCACAAACTTCTGCTGAACACTCTAACACTACATTTTTAAACCTACCCCATACCTCTTCGACCCCATTGCCTATGCTCTCATTAGCCCATCTATTCTCCAAAAGCTGTTTATATCTTTCCCAAACTGCCTCCTCTTTTAGTTTGTAAACATTCACCTCTCTCTTCCCTGATGCTTCTATTCTCCTTGTATCCCATCTACCTTTTACTCTCAGTGTAGCTACAACTAAAAAGTGATCTGATATATCTGTGGCCCCTCTATAAACATGTACATCCTGAAGTCTACTCAACAGTCTTTTATCTACCAATACATAATCCAACAAACTACTATCATTTTGCCCTACATCATATCTTGTATACTTATTTATCCTCTTTTTCTTAAAATATGTATTACCCATAACTAAACCCCTTTCTATACAAAGTTCAATCAAAGGGCTCCCATTATCATTTACACCTGGCACCCCAAACTTACCTACCACACCCTCCTCTAAAAGTTTCTCCTACTTATAGCATTTAGGTCCCCTACCACAATTACTCTCTCACATGGTTCAAAGGCTCCTGTACATTCACTTAACATCTCCCAAAATCTCTCTCTCTCCTCTGCATTCCTCTCTTCTCCAGGTGCATACACACTTATTATGACCCACTTCTCGCATCCAACCTTTACTTTAATCCACATAATTCTTGCATTTACACATTCATATTCTCTTTTCTCCTTCCATAACTGATCATTCAATATTACTGCTACCCCTTCCTTTGCTCTAACTCTCTCAGATACTCCAGATTTAATCCCATTTATTTCCCCCCACCGAAACTCCCCTACCCCCTTCAGCTTTGTTTCGCTTAGGGCCAGGACATCCAACTTCTTTTCATTCATAACATCAGCAATCATCTGTTTCATGTCATCCACACTACATCCACGCACATTCAAGCATCCCAGTTTTATAAAGTTTTTCTTCTCTTTTTTAGTAAATGTTTACAGGAGAAGGGGTTACTAGCCCATTGCTCCCGGCATTTTAGTCGCCTCATAAGACACACATGGCTTACGGAGGAAAGATTCTTTTCCACTTCCCCATGGACAATAGAAGAAATAAAGAAGAACAAGAGCTATTTAGAAAAAGGGGAAAAACCTAGATGTATGTATATATATATATGCATGTGCGTGTCTGTGAAGTGTGACCAAAGTGTAAGTAGGAGTAGCAAGATATCCCTGTTATCTAGCGTGTTTATGAGACAGAAAAAGAAACCAGCAATCCTACCATCATGCAAAACAGTTTCAGGTTTCTGTTTCACAGTCATCTGGCAGGACGGTAGTACTTTCCTGGGTGGTTGCTATCTACCAACCTACTACGTACTAGTACACATAAATTCTAGCACCCTCAAATCTAGCAAGAGAAAGCTGGTAGGCCTACATATGAAAGAATGGGTCTATGTGGTCAGTGTGTGCAGTATAAAAAGAACCCTGCAGCACACAGTGCATAATGAGAAAAAAAACTTTGAGAGTGTTTTTGGTTTAAAACAGCGACTTTGCACTGTATTTTCGTATGGTATTTATGGTTGTATTCTAGTTTTCCTGGTCTTATTTTGTAGATTGGAAGACATATTACAGAAATTGAGATGATTTTGATTGGTTTCACAATGAAAAGCACCTTGAAATTGAGCTCAAAGTAGCAGAAATGTTCGATTTTTGCCAGAGTTCAAAAGTAAACAAATGATGCCACGCGTCCAATACACATCAACTGGTGAATCTAATATCTTTTCACAAGTGCGCTGGTATTATTTATACCATTTCCACACTAATACAGTAGTCTGCATAACAGTAAATCTTTTATTTTTTTGTGAGAATAAAAATTCAAAGTGGAAAGCAAAAGAAATGTAAGAGGGGCGTGGGGATGTGACTAATAAACAGAGGAAATGTTATTTTAGTGCCAGGAATGTCTTTCTTGTTTATTCTGGACCCTATTTGGAAATTGGCATCTTTTGAAATTTGTGTGAAATTGGCAAAATTGCTAAATTCTGACCACTTTATTGGATGGTTGAAATCGGTAAATGGGTGGTTTCTTGTACTCATTCGATAGAAAAAAGAGAGTTCTAGCGAAATATTTATGATTTTTGTCGACTAGTACACTGGAATTGACCGAAAATAGGTCTCAAAGTGGGCAAAATCGCCGATGCGTAAACATTGTCGAGACCGCTAACTTCGCGAGAGCATAATTCCGTAAGTTTTCCATCAAATTTCATACTTTTGGTGTCATTATCATTGGGAAAAGATTATCTTTTCATAAATTTTTTTTTTTTTTTTTTAAATTTTGGTGACTCTGAGATCAAGTCTCTGAGAGGGTCTGGCGACCCTCAAAGGGTTAAAGATTTATGTGCAGATTTGGGACTAGTCCCTCCAGGATTTTTCAGGTATTGATTGTGGTGTATCTTTTTCTTCTGCATTGCAAGGAGTACAGGCCAGTGGATTTCAAACATTCCCAGTAATCAAAGTGCTTGACTGAGCTTATACGTGTAGTTAAAGCCCTCCGTGCATTCCCTAGATCTGTGATTTCGCCAGCCTTGAATGGAACAGTTAGTGTTCAGTATTCCAGCCTAGAGAGAGCAAGGGGCTTAAAAAAGGATCATCATTATCATGGCATCTCTTGTTTTGAAGCTTCTCATTATCTATCCTATCATTTTCCTCTCAGATTTGATGATGACACTGTTGTGGTCCTTCAAAGTGAGATCCTCTGACACTATCACTCCCAAGTCCTTTACATTAGTTTTTTGCTCTTGTGTGGTTAGAGTTTGTTGTATGCTCCTTTCTAGCTATTATTTCCTCAAGTTTTCCATAACATAGTAACTGAAATTTGTCCTCATTTACTGTGATGATGTTTTCTTCAACTCTGCATTCTAGGTTCATGATGCTGTTTGATGAGAACACTAGTTTGTTCTACCTGTTCAACTGTGCTATGAGGTGGCTGGCAGTCAGACTCGATCTTCTGGCAAGTAAGTTCTTAAAACTTTTATTTTTAATTTTTAGGTATTTCTTAATAAAAAGTTTAATTTTGCATTTTTATTATTTGAAACTTAATGACACTCGGAACATTGACTATACAGGTCTCCCTCAACATTCGCGAGGGTTAGGGGATCAAGAGCCTCGTGAATGTTGAAAAACCGTGAATGTTTGGTGCCCCAATATATTGTAGGGAAATATAATACAATACTGCTTCCTTAACTTGTTGAACCATGAATAATCATAAAATACATGAAAACGTCGTGAATTGTACTAAATATATACATGTTATGCTTTAATAACATATGTTATTTAATAACATGTATGTTAATAACATGTATGTTAGTCGACTGGTGTGGGTCGCATCCTGGGGACAAGATTAAGGACCCCAATGGAAATAAGTTAGACAGTCCTCGATGACGCACTGACTTTCTTGGGTTATCCTGGGTGGCTAACCCTCCGGGGTTAAAAATCCAAACGAAATCTTATCTTATCTTGACTCCACCACTGCCTCCACCAATGCGAGTCCCTACTACCCTCCCTCCGACCCCCGCAACTGGCAGCCAGCCCTCCCACCACTCAGTGTGGTGAGTGTTTTGTTTGTTCATTATTTGCTATTAAACTACAGTATAAATAATGTAAACCCATTCATGACTGCATATTGGAATGGCTATTAGGACAGGTATTAGACGGTGACATCATGTGTTTACTCTTGAACACTGCAAAGAATCGAACATTTCTGCTATTGCTAATAATAATAATAATAATAATAATAATAATAATAATAATAAATACGATATAATTGAAGAAGGAAATTGTACAAAAATACGAGGGAGTGGTTGACACATCGTCAGTGTGACTTTGTTTATGCTGGGGTAAACATTAGTCTCCCTGCTCTTCCAAACATTTCACAATAATTCAGCGGTTGAGGCAGTGGTATTTAACCCTTTGACTGTCTCAACCCCCAATCCTGAGGTGTCTCCTGGTGTCGCAAAATTTAAAAAAAAAAAAAAAATTATTTTTTCTTATGAAATGATAGAGAATCTTTTCCCGATTGTAATGACACCAAAAAAAACGAAATTTGATGGAAAACTGACGGAATTATGCTCTCGCGAAGTTAGCGACCTCGGCGCTGTTTACAAATCGGCGATTTCGCCCACTTTGAGCCCTATTTTCGGCTAATTCCATTGTTCCAGTCGCCCAAACTCATAGCTATTTCTTTAGAACTTCATTTTTTCTATCGATTGAGTACAAGAAACTGCCCATTTACTGATTTCAACTACCTAATAATGTGGTCAGAAATTTGCAATTTGGCCAATTTCACGAAAACTAAAAAATATGACAATTTCAAAATAAGGTCCAGAATGAACAATGCAGACATTCCAGGCTCTAAAATAACGTTTTCTTTGTTCATCAGTCACGTCTCCAGGCCCCTCTGATATTACTCTTGCTTTCTATTTTGAATTTTTATTCAAACAAAAAATATTAGACTTACTATTATGCAGACTACTGCAATGCTGTAATAACTGTATAAATAACATCAACCCATTCATGACTGCATATTAGAATGGCTAGTTGGACATTTATTGGACAATGGCATCATTTGTTTACTTTTGAACATTGGCAAAAATCAAACATTTCCCCTACTTTGAGCTCCATTTCTAGGTTCTTTTTATAGAAAAATCAATCAAAAACACCTCTATTTCTGTAAAATGTTTTCCATTCTATCAAATGAGACCAAGAAAACGAGAATACAACCATAAATACTATACGAAAATAGACCACAAAGTCGGCATTTTAATTAAAAAAAACTGTCGGAGTTTTTTTTTTCTCATTATGCACTGCGTCCCCCAGGATATTTTTTATATGGTGCACACTGACCACACAGACCCATTCTCTCACATGTGGGCCTACCAGCTTTCTCCTGCTTGATTTGAAGCCGCTAGAATTTATGAGTATATATACGTCAAACACGGCACCTCGTAAAACGTATATATACGGCCGCGACAGTCAAAGGGTTAATGACATATATGTTATAAATAATAATAGTACATGTTATTATTAATAACATGTATTATTATTAACATGTATGTATTTAATAACATGTTATAAATAATAATAGTGCATATTATTAATAACATGTATTATTATTAACATGTATGTTATTAAATACCATTGCCTCAATCACTGCCTCTACCACTCCAGTCACACTCAATCTACAAGCACCAAACACAATGAATTATTGTGAAATGTTTTGAAGAGCAGGGAGACTAATGTTTACTCCAGCATAAACAAAGTCACACTGACGATGTGTCAACCACTCCCTCGTATTTTTGTACAATTTCCTTCTTCAATTATATCGTATTTATTATTATTATTATTATTATTATTATTATTATTATTATTATTATTACTATTATCATTATTATTATTATTGATATTATTATTATTATTATTATTATTATTATTATTATTATTATTATTATTATTATTACTATTGTTATTATTAGCAATAGCAGAAATGTTCGATTCTTTGCAGTGTTCAAGAGTAAACACATGATGTCACCGTCTAATACCTGTCCTAATAGCCATTCCAATATGCAATCATGAATGTGTTTACATTATTTATACTGTAGTTTAATAGCAAATAATGAACAAACAAAACACTCACCACACTGAGTGGTGGGAGGGCTGGCTGCCAGTTGCGGGGGTCGGAGGGAGGGTAGTAGGGACTCGCAGGTGGCGGGAAACTTAAATATGATTTGGCGGCTGGGAATTTGGTGGCTGGGAATTTGGCGGTTGGGAATTCGCGAATGTGTGAAGCCCGTGAAAGTTGAAAACGTGAATGTTGAGGGAGACCTGTATTTCTTATGCATCTCCAGAAGCAATTATGGTGATAGTTTGTAGCAACTGAGTTATAACACTTGTAAGTCATTGAGCAAAGATGCGACCTACGAATCCTGGTAGTAAAACAATAAACAAGGTCATTGTAGGTCATTGAACAGAGAGGTGACCTAGGAATCCTGGTAGTAAAAGGGCACAAAGTAACCTGATGGTGTCAGACAGAGGGGGACTGTGTACACTGTGTACAGTGGAACCCCAAATATCGGCCTCTGCGTTTATTGGCCGAATCGTATTTAGGCCAGTTTTTGGGCCAAAATTTTCTCCATGTTTCAGTCGGTGCCTCGCAAATCAGCCATATTATACTCACCAGCCCGCCTCCTGCTGGGACACCGCTGTGGATCTTGGTGAATGAGCATATACTCCGTGCATTCATCCAAACATTTCCTTAAAATCTATTGGTTTTTGTGCTTGTTTATTATGTGCGACTGTGAAATAAGGCACCATGGGCCCAAAGAAAGTTCCTAGTAAAGAAAATGAGAAACACAATGAAATTTAAGAAAGAAGTTATTGAAAAATATGAGAGTGGTGTTTGAGGGCTAGAACTTGCCAGGATGTATGGGAAATCCAAATCAATAATCACTTCCATCCTGGCAAAGAAAGTAGAAATCAAGGAAGCTAATGTTGCAAAAGGAGTTTAGCAGGGAGTGTAGCAGGCAGGGAGTGTAGTGGGTAGGCAGGACCCCAATGGAAATAAGTCACTCTGACTGTTTTTGGGTTATCTGATGTTCTTTACACATATGCTGTGGAAGGGAGGCAGGGAGCGTTGCGGCAGCAGTGGCATCCTACCAGCTCTTTTTCCTCAAGAAACCATCGCTCATCAAAGCTTGTGATGGCCTAATTGAAGGTACAACTACATGAACCCACGTAGACCACAAAATGACCCAAGAATACTAAGAATGTAACCCAAATCTTGACAAAATTAGAAGATCTAAGGAAGACAGCCCTGCTAACCCAAACACTGCCTCCGCTGCCAGACAATCACTTAACCCAAGCTTAGGGAAAACAAGCCTTCTCCTCCATAGCTACACAGTATCTACTTTAGTGATACTATGAAAGGATATCACAGAAGAATCAACAGCAGTAAGAAAAGAATAACACCAAGGACCCTAGAACTTAACTTGTCTACCCAGCAGGAAGCCGGTGTATCATCAACCCCCCTCACCACTACAACCCATGGAACATCAACAACAAACATGACTGACTCCCCCTCCAACTCCACTCTCTTCAAAAGATTCACCCATGATAACTCAGGTATGATTATTCCTGACAATATCAGGTACTACATCGTCGCTCTAGAAAACAGAATCAAAGATATTAAAGCAACACTTGCACGACGAGAATCCAAGATAACCAACCTCGAGAACAAGATCAAAAACCTTGAAGAGAAGATTACCTCGGGAAGTGCCGACACAGAAAATACTCTAAAAACAGCTATAGCCAGTCACACTGAGCAAATAACAACTCTAAATAGGAAGGTTGAAGAAGCAATCAAGGACTGGAATCACAACATGCACACTCAACTGAATGAATACCTTGATTTCCAAGACGACAAAACTGAACAAGATAAGTTGTCTGATGCAGTTATAATAAACAGTCCACACATTCCTAGTGACATAACACAAGCACGGTGCAAAGTTATTGTGAAAGTTATTGTGCAAAACAATGAAACCAAAGAAACACGTTTGTTAGGAAAACAAGGTAGCAAACACAGTATCATGATCAGACTTCATTCATATGATAAAAGAAAGGACCTAATTAAATCAGCAATTACAATGAAAAATGGAGTGTACATCAACGAATGTCTAACGAGAAAACGCCAAAACCTTCTGTTCAGGTTGAGAAAACTTAAACTGGAAAATAAAATACATCAGTGTTTCACTCGAGATGGGAAAATACTAGTTAGGAAAACATCAACAGGACAACAATATACCATCTCAAATGAACATGATTTCTCTACCTTCCTTAGAAAAGCTGACATTTCTGTAACAGATTAGATAAGTGTCCTTAACACATATATACGTGTGGTGCATATAGTGTACGTTACTATTATATTATTGTGCATTATTATTTTTTTTATTTTTTTATTCACTAGCTAATGCCAACTACCTCAAATACATCATACTTCTTTTTAATTGCTATTAATTGTTCATAATTTTGTATTGCAAGTCAAATCTTACTCCAAATTAATGTTATTCATGGTTCTTACCTGTCCTTTTAATTTGCTTACCACTACTTGTTTTAGTCTCTTTTATATTGTGTGTGAAATTAGTGTATATTCCAATTACATTATTGTGCAAGTCCCAAAACTATCTTTTGCTAGCTAGTACCTACTACCTCATTTTTTTTTACTTTTTATTGTGCAATAAATTGCTCAACTTATTATATATTACAAATCAGATCTTACTCCTAAATCAATATTATATCATAGTGACTATCTGTCCATTTAACTTTGTTTACCATTACTTAATTTAGTCCCTTATATATTTTCTCCATTATTTTAGCTTTATATAACTACCTTATTTCATATATTCACAGTTGTTAAAATAATCAAGGTGCTATTCTCAGGTGCTAAAGTGTAATAAGTTCACTATTTTGCCATTATATTCCAAAGCTCATTTATTTGATTACCACTTTAGTTGTTCACCATAACTTATATTATTCCCATTGATATTGTCTCCCTTATTTTAACTTTAAAGAACTACCTTTAAAGAACTACCTTTAAAGTACTACCTACTATCATATTCCCAAGCTCCATTATTTGATCATCACTTTATTTTTTCACCACAAATTATTTTAGTCCCTTTTATATTGTCTCCTTTATTTTAGCTTTAAAGAACTACCTTAGCTCATATATTTTATATTTGTTAAAATAATTAAGGTGCTATTTTTTAGTTTTAGAATATTTACTTTGTCTTATACTTAATTCTTACTATAGATTCACTCTAAATCTTATGATTACAAGCATTGATCCTGATACCAACCTCTTATTGAATGACTTAAATGAATCAAACAGTAACTGTAATTACTACACAGCAGAACAATCAAAGGCACTCCTCAGAGCCAACAACAACATAACTGTCTTTAACTACAATATCAGATCTTTAAGCAAGCATTACGATGACCTCATAGCATTACTAAATTCCCTGCATGCCAGTATGTCCATCATTACTCTCACTGAAACCTGGCTAAAGCCTGATACTACAGATGTCTATGCCATTCCTGGTTACACAGACATACACAACTGTAGGCCAGATCAACAAGGGGGTGGCACAGCTATGTACTACTCAGACCAACTAGAATGTATCACTAATACTTGCACAAGGGATGAACATGGGGAATATATAATAGCTAAATTCAAATCCAAATACCTATAAAAACCTCTCACAGTGATAAACATCTACAGAGTATCACAATCAAACATTAGCCATTTTAGTGAAAACCTAGGAAGCATGATAACTGATGCACGCATGAAAAAAGATCACTTACCACTCTCAGGTGACTTCAGTATAAATCTCCTGCAAGACCAGGACCCACGTGTAACTGATTTCGCAAACACTATGAGTAACTGCATGTTGCTACCAACAGTAACAAAACCTACAAGAGTTACACAGACTAGTGTTTCCCTACTAGACCACATCTGGACCAACACCATATCCCCTTTAAAATCAGGCATAATCACAGACAATACCACAGACCACTACCCTACTTTCCTCATAACAAATCTTGGCAAATTACCCCAAGACACTACTAAAGTCACTTTCAGACTTCACAATGAGGCAGCCATTAATAACTTTACAGCAGCAGTGACAAACATTGACTGGCACACTGAGCTAGAAATCTATACAGATATTGATGAATGTATTAATAATTTTCTAGAAAAGACCCAATACCTCTATGACAAGCACTGCCCTAAAAAAACTAAACAGATGACAGCTAAGAGACTGAACAGTCCCTGGTTAACACCCAGCATCCTCAAATCCATAAATACAAAGCACCTATACGAAAAACAGTACAGAATAGGTCACATAACCAGAGACCAAACAAAACGTTACTCGTCAATCCTAACCAGCCTGATAAGAAGGGCTTAAAAATTGTATTATGAGAACAGATTATCCAACTTAAGGGGTGATATAAAAAAGACCTGGAAAACCCTATCGGAAATTCTAGGAACAAAAAAGATATCACGAAATAGCGAAATTGAACTAACAAAACCAGATGAACCCCAACTCCCACCAACTGAAACAGCAAGCAGACTCAATGATTTCTTCTCCACTATAGAAAAAACCTTGCCAATAAAATCCCAAGCTCAAATACCCCACCCAATGACTACCTCACTGGCAACTACCCGAACACACTGTTCCTAGCTCCAACTAACCCAACTGAAGTCTCCCTTATTATCAACGCACTAAAAAACAAGACAGGAGATTTAAATACCTTACCACCCTTTATATACAAAAAAGCGTCACAAGTACTATCACCAATCATTGCAACACTCTTTAACAAATCCATCGAATCCTCTACCTACCCTACAGTTCTCAAAATAACAAGGGTCACCATGAGCCATAAAGGAGGAGACCAAACAGACTTGAATAACTATAGGCCAATATCCAACAATATCCCTCTTCTCTTTCTCATTTACATAAATGACCTATCAAATGCATTGCAACTACTCAAACCCACACTATTTGCAGATGACAATACAGTGGTCCCTCGTTTTTCGTAATTAATCCGTTCCTGGAGCTGCTACTATAAACGAAATTTACGATTTGCGAATCAATTTTCCCCATAAGAAATAAAGTAAATACAATTAATCCGTTCCTGACACCCAGAAGTTTTAAAACAAAAAAATTTTTACGTGAAATATACATGTATTTATTTATTTATTTATTTATTTATTTACAATTTGAGCACACATACAGAGGTACAAAAAAATACAGATAAGAGCAGCATGCCAAAGCCACTTATACTATGCATAGCATTACGGGCTGGCTTAAAATTAACTTAAGATTAACTAAGCAATGATGAAATCAGTGATAAAACATTAATGTAAACAGATTACTATAAAGCACAAGTGAGTATTACAAAGACAGGTCATATGGTTGCATGCATTGTTGTACATTCAGTAGAATGGAGTATTCTGTTAGGTAGTGTATTTAAAAAATAATAAAGTTAGATTGGGTTTTAGGTTTAACATTTATGTGATATAATTGTGAGAAACATTTAAGATATACAATTTATAAGGTTCAGTTATTCAGTATTTATTTGGTTTTGGGTGAGTAAGTGATCTTTGAGAAGAGACTTGAATTTATAAACAGGTAGTGTTTCTTTTATATTTACAGGTAATGAATTCCAGATTTTAGGGCCTTTTATGTGCATTGAGTTTTTGGATAGTGTGAGATGAACACAAGGAACATCAAAGAGTGATCTGTGCCTTGTGTTATGGTCATGTGTTCTGTTGAGGTTGGCAAGGAGATGTTTGAGGGGAGGGTTAATATCAGAGTTAAGTGTTCTATGTATGTAATAGGTGCAGTAATAAGTATGGATGTTTTGTATGGTGAGTAGGTTTAGTGTATTGAATATTGGTGGAGTGTGCTGCCTGTAGTGAGAATTTGTTATCATTCTAACTGCAGCCTTTTGTTGGGTAATTAGTGGTCTGAGATGGTTACTTGTTGTTGAGCCCCATGCACAAATTCCATAGGTGAGATAGGGGTAAATAAGAGAGTGATATAGGGCCAGGAGGGCTGACTGTGGAGCATAGTACCGTATCTTCGATAGTATGCCTACAGTCTTGGAAATTTTCTTAGAAATTTGTTGAACATTAAAATGGTATAAAATACCGACAGATTGTTAGGTAAGACACATATGCAACAGTTAGGTATCTTTATTTTGAAACGTTTCGCCTACACAGTAGGCTTCTTCAGTCGAGTACAGAAAAGTTGATAGAAGCAGAAGAACTTGAAGACGATGTAATCAGTCCATCACCCTTAAAGTTTTGAGGTGGTCAGTCCCTCAGTCTGAAGAAGAGCATTGTTCCGTTGTCTGAAACAATATGAAGTTGAAGTGACAGAATCGGGCCTTATATAGTGCCAGGAGGTGAGACGTAGGTTGATTTGGGAGGGCAGGTCCTTCTCAAACCCAGCCGTTCTCACTAGTAGAGGTTGTCGAAGTAGATGGTCTGTACCAAGATACCCTTGTGTTGCAGTGTCTGACAGAATGAACATTAAAATGGTATAAAATACCGACAGATTGTTAGGTAAGACACATATGCAACAGTTAGGTATCTTTATTTTGAAACGTTTCGCCTACACAGTAGGCTTCTTCAGTCGAGTACAGAAAAGTTGATAGAAGCAGAAGAACTTGAAGACGATGTAATCAGTCCATCACCTTAAAGTTTTGAGGTGGTCAGTCCCTCAGTCTGAAGAAGAGCATTGTTCCGTTGTCTGAAACAATATGAAGTTGAAGTGACAGAATCGGGCTTATATAGTGCCAGGAGGTGAGACGTAGGTTGATTTGGGAGGGCAGGTCCTTCTCAAACCCAGCCGTTCTCACTAGTAGAGGTTGTCGAAGTAGATGGTCTGTACCAAGATACCCTTGTGTTGCAGTGTCTGACAGAATGAACATTAAAATGGTATAAAATACCGACAGATTGTTAGGTAAGACACATATGCAACAGTTAGGTATCTTTATTTTGAAACGTTTCGCCTACACAGTAGGCTTCTTCAGTCGAGTACAGAAAAGTTGATAGAAGCAGAAGAACTTGAAGACGATGTAATCAGTCCATCACCCTTAAAGTTTTGAGGTGGTCAGTCCCTCAGTCTGAAGAAGAGCATTGTTCCGTTGTCTGAAACAATATGAAGTTGAAGTGACAGAATCGGGCCTTATATAGTGCCAGGAGGTGAGACGTAGGTTGATTTGGGAGGGCAGGTCCTTCTCAAACCCAGCCGTTCTCACTAGTAGAGGTTGTCGAAGTAGATGGTCTGTACCAAGATACCCTTGTGTTGCAGTGTCTGACAGAATGAACATTAAAATGGTATAAAATACCGACAGATTGTTAGGTAAGACACATATGCAACAGTTAGGTATCTTTATTTTGAAACGTTTCGCCTACACAGTAGGCTTCTTCAGTCGAGTACAGAAAAGTTGATAGAAGCAGAAGAACTTGAAGACGATGTAATCAGTCCATCACCCTTAAAGTTTTGAGGTGGTCAGTCCCTCAGTCTGAAGAAGAGCATTGTTCCGTTGTCTGAAACAATATGAAGTTGAAGTGACAGAATCGGGCCTTATATAGTGCCAGGAGGTGAGACGTAGGTTGATTTGGGAGGGCAGGTCCTTCTCAAACCAGCCGTTCTCACTAGTAGAGGTTGTCGAAGTAGATGGTCTGTACCAAGATACCCTTGTGTTGCAGTGTCTGACAGAATGAACATTAAAATGGTATAAAATACCGACAGATTGTTAGGTAAGACACATATGCAAAAAGTTAGGTATCTTTATTTTGAAACGTTTCGCCTACACAGTAGGCTTCTTCAGTCGAGTACAGAAAAGTTGATAGAAGCAGAAGAACTTGAAGACGATGTAATCAGTCCATCACCCTTAAAGTTTTGAGGTGGTCAGTCCCTCAGTCTGAAGAAGAGCATTGTTCCGTTGTCTGAAACAATATGAAGTTGAAGTGACAGAATCGGGCCTTATATAGTGCCAGGAGGTGAGACGTAGGTTGATTTGGGAGGACAGGTCCTTCTCAAACCCAGCCGTTCTCACTAGTAGAGGTTGTCGAAGTAGATGGTCTGTACCAAGACACCCTTGTGTTGCAGTGTCTGACAGAATGAACATTAAAATGGTATAAAATACCGACAGATTGTTAGGTAAGACACATATGCAAGAAGAAGCCTACTGTTTAGGCGAAACGTTTCAAAATAAAGATACCTAACTGTTGCATATGTGTCTTACCTAACAATCTGTCGGTATTTTATTACCATTTTAATGTTCATTCTGTCAGACACTGCAACACAAGGGTATCTTGGTACAGACCATCTACTTCGGACAACCTTACTAGTGAGAACGGCTGGGTTGAGAAGGACCTGCCCTCCCAAATCAACCTACGTCTCACCTCCTGGCACTATATAAGGCCCGATTCTGTCACTTCAACTTCATATTGTTTCAGACAACGGAACCAATGCTCTTCTTCAGACTGAGGGACTGACCACCTCAAAACTTTAAGGGTGATGGGACTGATTACATCGTCTTCAAGTTCTTCTGCTTCTATCAACTTTTCTGTACTCGACTGAAGAAGCCTACTGTGTAGGCGAAACGTTTCAAAATAAAGATACCTAAACTGTTGCATATGTGTCTTACCTAACAATCTGTCGGTATTTTATACCATTTTAATGTTCATTCTGTCAGACACTGCAACACAAGGGTATCTTGGTACAGACCATCTACTTCGACAACCTCTACTAGTGAGAACGGTGGGTTTGAGAAGGACTGCCCTCCCAAATCAACCTACGTCTCACTCCTGGCACTATATAAGGCCCGATTCTGTCACTTCAACTTCATATTGTTTCAGACAACGGAACAATGCTCTTCTTCAGACTGAGGGACTGACCACCTCAAAACTTTAAGGGTGATGGGACTGATTACATCGTCTTCAAGTTCTTCTGCTTCTATCAACTTTTCTGTACTCGACTGAAGAAGCCTACTGTGTAGGCGAAACGTTTCAAATAAAGATACCTAACTGTTGCATATGTGTCTTACCTAACAATCTGTCGGTATTTTATACCATTTTAATGTTCATTCTGTCAGACACTGCAACACAAGGGTATCTTGGTACAGACCATCTACTTCGACAACCTCTACTAGTGAGAACGGCTGGGTTTGAGAAGGACCTGCCCTCCCAAATCAACCTACGTCTCACCTCCTGGCACTATATAAGGCCTGATTCTGTCACTTCAACTTCATATTGTTTCAGACAACGGAACAATGCTCTTCTTCAGACTGAGGGACTGACCACCTCAAAAACTTTAAGGGTGATGGACTGATTACATCGTCTTCAAGTTCTTCTGCTTCTATCAACTTTTCTGTACTCGACTGAAGAAGCTACTGTGTAGGCGAAACGTTTCAAAATAAAGATACCTAACTGTTGCATATGTGTCTTACCTAACAATCTGTCGGTATTTTATACCATTTTAATGTTCATTCTGTCAGACACTGCAAACACAAGGGTATCTTGGTACAGACCATCTACTTCGACAACCTCTACTAGTGAGAACGGCTGGGTTTGAGAAGGACTGCCCTCCCAAATCAACCTACGTCTCACCTCCTACACTATATAAGGCCCGATTCTGTCACTTCAACTTCATATTGTTTCAGACAACGGAAACAATGCTCTTCTTCAGACTGAGGGACTGACCACCTCAAAACTTTAAGGGTGATGGACTGATTACATCGTCTTCAAGTTCTTCTGCTTCTATCAACTTTTCTGTACTCGACTGAAGAAGCCTACTGTGTAGGCGAAACGTTTCAAAATAAAGATACCTAACTGTTGCATATGTGTCTTACCTAACAATCTGTCAGTATTTTATACCATTTTAATGTTCATTCTGTCAGACACTGCAACACAAGGGTATCTTGGTACAGACCATCTACTTCGACAACCTCTACTAGTGAGAACGGCTGGGTTTGAGAAGGACCTGCCCTCCCAAAGCAACCTACGTCTCACCTCCTGGCACTATATAAGGCCCGATTCTGTCACTTCAACTTCATATTGTTTCAGACAACGGAACAATGCTCTTCTTCAGACTGAGGGACTGACCACCTCAAAACTTTAAGGGTGATGGACTGATTACATCGTCTTCAAGTATCTTCTGCTTCTATCAACTTTTCTGTACTCGACTGAAGAAGCCTACTGTGTAGGCGAAACGTTTCAAAATAAAGATACCTAACTGTTGCATATGTGTCTTACCTAGAAATTTGTTGTATATGTGTATGAAATTTGAGTCTATTATCAAGGTGGATTCCTAAGAATTTTCCCTCTGTTAGCTTTGTGATAGGTGATCCATTTATCATTATGTTAAGAGGGACATCTGTAGCTCTGTTACCAAACTGAATGAAGTAGGTTTTGTCAATGTTTAGTGTAAGTTTGTTAGTCCTCATCCAGGTAGATATTTTCTGTAATTCGGTATTTACAGTATTGGCTAGCGTAACTGGGCTCGGGTGGGAGAAGACGTATGTAGTGTCATCTGCAAATAGTGTGGGTTTGAGTAATTGTGAAGCATTTGGTAGGTCATTATGTTATAGGAGAAAGAGAAGAGGGCCAAGGACACTTCCCTGTGGGACACCAACTGTAATTGGTTGTGCAGAAGAGTTTGCCCATTTGCATACACATATTGGCTTCTGTTGCTGAGGTATGACTTGAGGTAGTTGAGGGAGTGCCCTCTTATACCATAGTGTGACAATTTTACGTGGAGCAAGTCATGGTCAGCTGTATCAAAAGCTTTACGTAAGTCAATGAAGATCCCCAGTGGGACTTCTTTTTTCTCTATTGCAGTGTATATATGTTCTAGCATGTGTATAATAGCATCATTAGTATTTTTATTAGGCCTGAATCCAAATTGGCAGGGGTTGAGTATGTTTTGGGAGATAAGGTAGGAGTAGATTTGTTTATGAATTAATTTTTCGAAGATTTTTGAGAGAGGGTGTAAGTTGGATATTGGCCTATAGTTATTCAACTCTGTTTGGTCTCCTCCTTTGTGGATCGGGGTGACCCTTGCTATTTTGAGTACTGTAGGGAAGGGTGGAGGATTCAATGGATTTGTTAAAGAGTGTTGCAATGATTGGTGATAGCATTTGTGACACTTTTTTGTATATAAAGGGTGGTAAGGTATTTAAATCTCCTGCCTTGTTTTTTAGTGTGTTGATAATAAGGGAGACTTTGTTTGGGTTAGTCGGAGCTAGGAACAGTGTGTTCGGGTAGTTGCCGGTGAGGTAGTCATTTGGTGGGGTATCTGAGCTTGGGATTTTATTGGCAAGGTTTTGTCCTATAGTGGAGAAGAAATCATTGAGTCTGTTTGCTGTTTCTGTTGGTGGGAGTTGGGGTTCATCTGATTTTGCTAATTTTATTTTGTTATTTCGTGATATCTTTTTTGTTCCTAGAATTTCTGATAGGGTTTTCCAGGTCTTTTTTATATCACCTCGTAAGTTGGATAATCTGTTCTCATAATACAATTTTTTTGCCCTTCTTATCAGGCTGGTTAGGATTGACAAGTAACGTTTTGTTTGGTCTCTGGTTATGTGACCCATTCTGTACTGTTTTTCATACATAAACAATACAATGGGAAATGATGAATGAAACATTAACAGCATAACACTTACCTTTATTGGAGATTCTTCTTAGTGTATAGGAGACTGGAGGAGAGAGAGTGGATTGTTTATAGTTTGGAAGGGGAATCCCCTTCCAGCAACACCTCAGGTACCAATTGCTTTTCTGGGGTTGCTTGTATTCTCTGTTTCTTAATGCCACTAGGACCACCTTCAGAGTCACTGGAGTCCTGTCTCCCAAAATAACTGTGGAGAGAGCTCTGTTTCTGGCATCTCTTTAACACTTCCCTAAAATGGCCCAAGACTTTGTCACTGTACATGTTGCCAATATGGCTTTCAACAACCTTGTTAGGGTGATGTTTCTCCATAAAGCTTTCCATCTTACCCCACATAGTAAAAATGTCTTTAATTTCTCAAGAAGGCACCTTCTTCCATCTCTCTTCCTCCTCCTCTGCAGCAAGATTCTGAGCTGCGATGTGTTGCTCTTCCTGCTGAAGCTCTTGCAGCTCCTCAGTGGTGAGCTCTTCGATGTGGTCTTCCACCAATTCTACCAGATCCTCCAAACTCACATCCAACCCCATGGAACTCCCCAGTGCCACAATTGATTTTACAACAGACATAGGCTCATCAGGGTCAGTCCCAAACCCTTCAAAATCCCTTTTGTCGACACAATCTGGCCACAATTTTCTCCAGGCAGAGTTCAAAGTCCTGGTAGTCACTCCCTCCCAAGCCATACCTGTAAGGGTTATGCAATGGAGGATGCTGAAGTGTTCTCTCCAAAATTCCCTTAGGGTCAAGTGAGTGTCTGTGGTCACAGTCAGGCACCTGTGAAACATTGCTTTTGTGTAGAGTTTTTTAAAGTTTGCAATGACCTGCTGGTCCATGGGCTGGAGGAGAGGAGTGGTATTCGGGGGCAAGAACTTTACTGTGATGAACCCAAACTCCTCGAAAATTAGGTCATCCAAGTTTGGAGGATGAGCAGGTGCATTGTCCATTACTAGCAGGCACTTGAGATCCAATTTCTTTTCCATGAGATACTCCTTCACACTAGGGCCAAACACTTCATTGAACCACTCGACGAAAATTTCGAAAATTTCCCTCGTGACCCATGCCTTACTATTAGATTTCCAAAACACACACAATTTACTCTTCATAACATTGTTTTTCCTGAACACTCTGGGATTTTCAGAATGGTACACTAGTAATGGCTTCACTTTGAAATCCCCACTAGCATTAGCACAGAACATTAGCGTCAGCCTGTCTTTCATAGGCTTGTGTCCTGGCATTGCCTTTTCCTCTTGTGTAATGAAGGTCCTCTTTGGCATTTTCTTCCAAAAGAGGCCTGTTTTGTCACAATTGAACACTTGTTCAGGTTTCAGTCCTTCAGCCTCTATGTACTCCTGGAATTCATGCACATATTTTTCAGCCGCCTTGTGGTCCGAACTGGCAGCCTCACCATGCCTTACCACACTGTGTATGCCAGTACGGTTCTTAAATCTCTCAAACCAGCCTTTGCTGGCCTTAAATTCACTCACATCACCACTATTTGCAGGGAATTTCTTTACCAAATCTTCATGCAACTGCCTAGCCTTTTCACAAATAATCGAAGTCATAAGAGTATCTCCTGCTAATTGTTTCTCATTTATCCACACCAATAATAACTTCTCAACCTCTTTGAGTACTGGTGATCTCATTTTTGTCAGCATAGTTACCCCCTTTGCAACAACAGCATCCTTGATTTCCTTTTTCTTGGCCACTGTGGAACATAAGGTTGTGTAGGGTTTCTTATACATCCTGGCCAGTTCGGCCACATTTGTATTACTTTCATATTGTTCAATGATGGTTTTCTTAAACTCAGTCGTATTTCTCGCCTTCTTTACCACAGGCTTGGCACTAGGAGCTTTCTTTGGAGCCATGGTAGCTTATTTAGTACTTGCAAGCACTAAAATAAATGGAATATTATGAAATATTTCGCTGGAGCACATGAGGGGACCTTCACTCACTGGTAAACAACGCCAGATTGGCTGCCGCCATGGCTCACGCCATGGGTACGCGTCCGGGACGAATTACGACTCACGAGTCAACTTATGAAAAGCGAGTCCATGTTTATACGAAAATAACCCTATGATTGGTGAAATTTACGATTGACGGGAACTATGAAAAGCGAGGGACCACTGTACATACGTCTTCTCTCACCCGAGCCCAGTCATGCTAGCCAATACTGTGAATACCAAATTACAGAAAATATCTACCTGGATGAGGATTAACAAACTTACTCTAAACATTGACAAAACTTACTTCATTCAGTTTGGTAACAGAGCTACAGATGTCCCTCTTAACATAATGATAAATGGATCATCTATCACAAAGCTCACAGAGGGAAAGTTTTTAGGAATCCACCAAGACCGTAGGCATACTATCGAAGATACGATACTATGTTCCACAGTCAGTCCTCCTGGCCCTATATCACTCACTTATTTACCCCTATCTCACATATGGAATTTGTGCATGGGACTCTACAACAATAAACCATCTCAGACCACTAACTACCCAACAAAAGGCTGCAGTCAGAATGATAACAAATTCCCACTACAGGCAGCACACTCCACCAATATTCAAAACTCTAAACCTACTCACCATACAAAACATCCATGCTTATTACTGCACCTACTACATACATAGAACACTTAACTCAGATATAAACCCTCCCCTCAAACATCTCCTTACCAACCTCAACAGAAAACATGACCATAACACAAGGCACAGATCACTCTTTGATGTTCCTCGTGTCCATCTCACACCATGCAAAAACTCATTGCACATAAAAGGCCCTAAAATCTGGAATTCTTTAGCTGTGAATATAAAAGAAACACAATCTGTTAATAAATTCAAGGCTCTTCTCAAAAATCACTTACTCACCCACAACTAAATAAATACTGAATAATTGTATCTTATAAATTGTATCTCACAAATGTTTCTCATAATTGTATCTCATAAATGTTTAACCTGTGACCCAATCAAACTTTGTTATTTTTCATTACATTACCTAGCTGAATGCACAGCAACACAGTAAATGACCATATGACCTGTCTTTGTAATACTCATTTGTGCTTAATTGTAATCTGTTTACAATAATGTTTTACCACTGAATATATCATTGCTTAGTTAATCTTAAGTTAACTTTAAGCCTGCCCATAATGCTCTGCATACAAGGGGCTTTGGCATGTCACACTTAATTACTGTATTCCGTTGTACTTCTCTGTATCATGTTCAAATTAATAAATAAATAAATAAATGGAGGGAGCATAGAAGGGAGTGTAACAGGCAGGCAGGGAATGTAGCATGGAGGGAGGGAGTGTAGCACCCATGCAGGGTGTGTAGCAGGGAAACAGGGAGTGTGGAAGAGAGGCAGGGAGTGTAACAGGCAGGCGGGGAGTGTAGCAGGGAGGCAGAGTGTGTGGAAGGGAGGCAGGGAGTGTAGCATGGAGAGAGGGAGTGTAGCAGGCATGCAGGGAGTGTAGCATGGAGAGAGGGAGTGTAGCAGGGAGGCAGGGAATGTAGCAGGGAAACAGGGAGTGTGGAAGGTAGGCAGGGACTGTAGCAGGCAGGCAGGGAATGTAGCATGGAGGGAGGGAGTGTAACAGGGAGGCAGGGAGTGTAACAGGCAGGCAGGGTGTGTGGAAGGGAGGCAGGGAGTGTAGCATGGAGGAAGGGAGTGTAACAGGGAGGCAGGAAGTGTAGCATGGAAGGAGTGTAGCAGGGATGCAGGGAGCATAGCAGGGAGACAGGGAGCATAGCAGGGAGGCAGTGAGTGTGGAAGGGAGGCAGGGAGTGTTGCATGTAGGGAGGGAGTGTAGCAGGCATGCAGGGAGTGTAGCATGGAGGGAGGGAGTGTAGCAGATAAACAGGGAGTGTGGGAGGGAGGGAGTGTGGGAGGCAGGGAGTATAGCAGGCAGGCAGGGAGTGTAGCAGGCAGGCAGGGAGTGTAGCAGGCAGGCAGGGAGTGTAGCAGGCAGGCAGGGAGTGTAGCAGGCAGGCAGGGAGTGTAGCAGTCATGCAGGGAGTGTAGCAGGCGTGCAGGGAGTGTAGCAGGCAGGGAGGGAAGTAACCCGAGAGAGAGCTTTGACACCTGAAGTCCTTATGGAGGGGGATTCCCCTTCCAAACAATAATCAGTCCTCCCTCTCTCCTCATAACTGTCTTCCATAAGCCAACAAGAGTCTTCAATAAAGGTATGTAATAGTGATTTAAATGTTCATTTATTTATTTTATTTGGTTCTCATTGTTTTGTGTATGTAAAACTATAATTAATCTTTAAAAAAATTATTTTTTGTTAATATTTTTGGGTGTCTGGAATGGATTCATTTTTTTTTTTTTTAACAAGTCGGCCATCTCCCACCGAGACAGAGTGACCCAAAAAGAAAGAAAATCCCCAAAAAGAAAATACTTTCATCATCATTCAACACTTTCACCTCACTCACACATAATCACTGTTTTTGCAGAGGTGCTCAGAACACAACAGTTTAGAAGCATATAGTATAAAGATACACAACACATCCTCCCAAAATGCTAATATCCCAAACCCCTCATTTAGAGTGCAGGCATTGTACTTCCCATTTCCAGGACTCAAGTCTGGCTATATAAAAATAACTGGTTTCCCTGAATCCCTTCACACTCCAACAGATCGTCAGGTCCCAAATACCATTCGTCTCCATTCACTCCTATCGAACACGCTCATGCACGCCTGCTGGAAGTCCAAGCCCCTCACCCACAAAACCTCCCTTACCCCTTCCTTCCAACCTTTTCGAAGACGACCCCTATCCCACCTTCCTTCCCATACAGATTTAAATGCTCTCCATGTCATTCTACCACCTCAACAACCCCTCTTCAGCCCTCTGACTAATACCTTTATTAGCTCCATACTTTCTCCTAATTTCCACACTCCGAATTTGCTGCATAATATTTGCACCACACATTGCCCTTAGACAGGACATCTCCACTGCCTCCAACCGCCTCCTCGCTGCTGCATTCACAACCAAAGCTTCACACCCATATAAGAGTGTTGGTACTACTATAGTTTCATACATTCCCTTCTTTGTCTCCATAGATAATTGTATTTACATTAATTCTTATGGGAAATATTGCTTCGAATTTAGGCCTTTTTGAATTTTGGCCGACCTTCTGAAATGGATTACGGCTGATATTCAGGGTTCCACTGTATTTCCATCTTGTCTGTTGTCTATTAATGTTAGTAGACCATAACTTGCATAAATGTCTTCCAGTCTTAACTACAGGGAAGTGGAACTGTGAAGTCATATTTCATAGAAAGTACAGTGGACCCCCAAGTTTCATCGGCATCAACTTTTATGAAATCCAACTTTCAGCAAGTTTTTTCGGAAAAATTTAGCCTCGCGGTTCGTGATTGGACTCATGATTCAGCAACTGTCCGGTACACGTCCGCCCGTCACTGCACACACAAAGCCAGTCTCCTGCACCATTCACACTCAGTGTGCCATTGTTTACCAGCACATGATGATCACCCCACGGGTTCATACAGTACATTTCATAACAATCCATTGTTTTTTGTGCTTGCAGCTGCTAAATAAGTCACCATGGGCCCAAGGAAAGCTAGTGCAAGCCCTTTGGTAAAGAAAGTGAGGAACACGATCGAATTCAAGAAGGAAATCATTGAAAAATATGAGAGCGGAGTGTATGTTACAGAACTTGCCAGGATGTGTGGCAAACCCCATTCAACCATCACTTCGATCGTGGCAAAGGGAAAGGAAATAAAGTGTGCTGTTGTTGCAAAAGGGGTAGATATGCTGACAAAAAAGAGATTGCAAATCCTCAAAGAAGTGGAAAGGTTATTGTTGGTGTGGATTACCCAAAAACAGTTAGCAGGAGATAGTATTATGCAGTTGATAATATATGAAAAGGCAAGGCAGTTGCATGACGGTCTCGTAAAGAAAATGCCTGCAACGAGTGGTGATGCTTGTGATTTTAAGGCCAGCAGAGGTTGGTTTGAGAGATTTAAAAAGCGTAGTGGCATTCACAGTGTGATAAGGCATGGTGAGGCTGCCAGTTCTGACAAAAAAGCAGCTGAGAAGTTTGTACAGGAGTTTAAGGAGTTCATAGACACTGGAGAATTCAAACTCCAACAACTGTTTAATTGTGACGAAACAGGCCTCTTTTGGAAGAAAATGCCAAAGAGGACCTACATCACGCAGGAGGAAATGGCACTCCCAGGACACAAGCCTATGAAGGATAGGCTTACTCTCATGTTTTGTAGTAATGTTAGTGGGGATTGCAAAGTGAAGCCTGAAAATCCCAGAGTGTTCAAGAAATACAGTGTCACCAAGAGTAATTTGTGTGATGTGGAAGGCTAACAGTAAGGCATGGGTCACAAGGGGAATTTTCCTAGACTGGTTTAATGAAGTGTTTGGCCCCAGTGTGAAGAAATACCTCCTGGAAAATAAATTGGACCTCAAGTGCCTTCTGATAATGGACAATGCTCCTGATCATCCTCCAGACTTGGAAGAGCAAATAGTGGAGGAGTTTAGTTTCATCACGGTGAAGTTCTTGCCCCCTAATACAACTCCTCTCCTCCAGCCCATGGACCAGCAGGTCATTTGAAGGGTTTGGGGCTGACCCTAAGGAGCCTATGCCAGTTGTGGAATCTATTGTGGCATTGGGAGAGTCCCTGGGGTTGGAGGTGAGTGGGAAGGATGTGGAAGAGTTGGTGGAGGACCACAGGGAAGAGCTAACCGCTGAAGACCTGCAAGAGCTTCATCTGCAACAGCAAGAGATCACAGCTCAGGAAATTGCTGCAGAGGAGGAGGAAGAGAGATGGAGGAAGGTGCCTTCTTCAAAGATTAAGGACATTTGTGCAAAGTGGACTGAAGTGCGAACATTTATGGATGAACTTCACCCTGACAAAGCTGTTGCAGGCCGTATTGGCAACAAGTACAATGACTGTGTTGTGTCCCACTTCAGACAAATCTTAAAGAAACGCCAGAAACAGAGCTCGCTGGACATTTATTTTGTGCGACAGGGGTCCAGTTACTCTCAAGTTGTTCCCAGTGCCTTTAAAAAGCAAAGAAGGGAAGTAACCCCAGATAAGGACTTAGTACCTGAAGTCCTAATGGAAGGAGATTCTCCTTCCATTACGCTGAGGTCAGTGGTCACGTGTGGTCATACCTGCCTAAGCTCTTGGGAGTTAGCATGGGCTGTTACCAAGCACCATGGCTTGTTGTAGTGTTTTAGAATCTCAGGTTCAAGTGTTGAAGAAGGAGATTCTTCTTCTTCAGGAGGAAAATAGGAGGCTGAAGCTTTGCATAGATGAGTTTGGGAATGAGTGTGAGAAGGATTTAGCTGGTAAGGAGGAAATGGTCACCAGCAGTGATAGTGGCAGCCACTTTAAGTGGCAAGTGGTTCACAGTTCAGGAAAAAGGAAGATGAGGAGAGTTCATAGAGAAGATGTGAAGGTAGAAAATAGATTCTCTGTTCTCCAAGACAAGTGTACTTCAGTGGATAGTGAGGTTGAAGGTACCACTGATTCACCTGCTAATCAAGGCAAGAATATTTTAATAGTAGGTGATTCTCAGGTAAGATATATGGACCATGCATTTTGTAAGAGAGACAGAAAGGTCAGACAGAGAGTGTGTCTTCCTGGAGCTGGTGTTGGCGACATAGTCAGCAGGTTGGATAATATTATGGCAGGTAATGGGAACAAGCCCATTATCTGTCTTAGTGCTGGAGGTAATGACATTGGGAAGGGTAGGAGAGAGGAGCTGCTGGATTAGTACAGGTCAGCCATGGAAGTAGTTAGATCTAAGGGAGGGATCCCAGTCATATGTAGCATCTTGCCTAGAAAGGAAGTGGGCAATGAATGGATGTCTAGGGCAATTGGTATAAATTCATTGATAACTGGGACCTATTCTTTGGCAAACGTGATATGTATGCAAGGGATGGGGTTCATCTCTCTGGGGATGGAGTGGTTGCATTAGCCAATTCGATTGAGAGGGTAATTGATGACTTGTCTAGGAATTTAACCCTTTGAAGGTTTCGGCCGTACTAGTATGGCTTACGCGCAGGGGGTTTTGACGTACAAGTACGCATAAATTCTAGCGCTGTCAAATCTCGCAGGAAAAGGCTGATAGGTCTAGATGTGAGAGAATGGGTCTGTGTGGTGGGTGTGCGCAGTAGGAAAAAAATCTGGGACCCAGTGGTGCATTGTGGGAATGCCATCATAGTACACAATGTCCACCATGCCTGGTGGTAAGAAGCTCCTCACTCCTCGGCGAATTGGGACACTTTTTTTCCCCAGTGACAGTTCTAATACAGATGGAAGTGACAGTGAAGATGAGTTTCAAGGTTCTGGTGAGGTTTTGACCGAAACTAATGACCATAATATGGGTAATAGTGAGGAAAACCCAAACAACCCACAGCCTTCCACCTCTGGTGCTGGGCCGTCTTGTTCACGTTCAGTTGTACCAGAATCAAAGAGGAAACTCCTATTTTCCCAAATCCCGGACTCAGATGTGAGCATTGGTGATGATAGTGATAGTGATTATGAACTACAAGCTCTTCAAACTTGTTCCAAGAATGGAGGAGGAGGAGGAGGAAGAGGAAGAAGAGGAGGAGGAGGAAGAAGAGGAGGAGGAGGAAGAAGAGGAGGAGGAAGAAGAGGAGGAGAAAGAAGAGGAGGAGGAAGAAGAAGAATATGTAATAATAACAATAATAATAATAAATACATAATAATAAAAATAATACAAAATTTAATAATAATAATAAATAATAATAATGTTCACCCATGACAGTGACAAAAAAGGGGGAGAAAACATCTGATAAGAGTGCTTTGAGGGGTAAATGAGGTGCAGTGATAAGAAAAGATAGATGAACATTGCCCTCCTTTGTTTTTGCTGGTACACTAACATTCTGTCTGTCTATTGTCTGTCTGTCAAGCTCCTGCTATCTGTCTTCTGTCTAGCTTCTGTCTCAGAGAGCACAAGACTGCGTCATCACTTTACTCACATCTTCAGCAGGTATAGCACTTTGTCTGGGTTCTTGGGTTATCCTAGTAATTTATACTAGTTACTTGTCAGTGGCCCCCGCTTAACGTCACCTCCAAATGGACCATTTGTAAGTGTATTAAGTAAGTGCGTTTGACGTGTATGTTTGGGGTTGAAATGGACTAATCATTTTCACAATATTCCTTTGGGAAAAAATTTCGGTCAGTACTGGCACCTTGACATACTACTAGAATGAAAAAAGTTCGTTAACCGGGGGTCCACTGTATTTGTGTGTACCTGTGAGACAGAGATAGACAGACAAATAGAAAGAGAGAGACAGATTGAAAGAGATAGAATGAGGGAGAAAGATAAAACACCATTGTGTATGACACCATGTTTCAAAGAGTTCCACAAGCTGCAGAACTTCTAGGAATATGTTCAGTGACTGTATATTGGTATATATATTATAGAACAATAGTAATAAACAATGTTTTGTATTGTTTGTTTTGTAAACAAGTTTTGTAAGCAATATGTTGATAATTATGTTTGTGTGCCTACTGTGTTGTATACAACGAGTGTATATATGTACATTGCACCTTACTTTGGTCTCACAGGCCACATAAGTTATGTGAAAAAATAAAATAGTGAAGAAAACAACAAACCTTCAAATACAAGTAAACCAAAGTTTACCAGGTGAGCAGCAGTTGCCGCTGTTGCCATACAGGGCTCATTTTCTTCAAACTTCATGCCTCCATATCTCTGTAAGTATTGGTGGTAAAAATTTTTTGTTTATCCTATAATGTTTAGAAAAAAAAAACTATTTTTTCATAAGAAAAAATATTTTTTTTTTTTTTGAAATTTGGCCGACCCTGAGAACAAGTCTTTGAGAGGGCCTGTCGACCCTCAAAGGGTTAAACTGATAGATTATAGAAGTATGGGTGTTTGTGGGAAACAATCAGGCTTCAGCATTAGGGTTAAAACCGGCAGTTATTACCGGGATACCTCAGGACAATATTCAGAATAAAGTTGCTAGTAATGGCAAATCAATTGATCAACACTATGCAAAAACTCAATGCACATAAAAGGCCCTAAAATCTGGAATTCATTACCTGTAAATATAAAAGAAACACAACCTGTTTATAAATTCAAGTCTCTTCTCAAAGATTACTTACTCACCCAAAACCAAATAAATACTGAATAACTGAACATTATAAATTGTATATCTTAAATGTTTCTCACAATTATATCACATAAATGTTAAACCTAAACCAATCTAATTATTATTTTTTAATAACTACTAACAGAATCATACCAACTGAATGCAAACATATGACCTGTCTTGTAATATCATTGTGCTTTATAGTTATCTGTTTACATTAATGTTTTATCACTGATTTCATCATTGCTTAGTAGCAGCGCTGTATAGTCCTTGTGGCTTAGCGCTTCTTTTTGATTATAATAATAATAATAATCATTGCTTAGTTAATCTTAAGTTAATTTTAAGCCAGCCCGTAATGCTATGCATAGTATAAGTGGCTTTGGCATACTGCTCTAATCTGTATTTTTTTTTGTACCTCTGTATGTGTGCACAAATTGGAAATAAAATAAATAAACAGAGATAGTAGAGGGCAATGAGACTAGCTGCCTTAAGGTTTACTATACAAATAGTAGGAGTCTAAAATTACTTACAAGTGTAGGTAATACAGATATTATTGGTATAAGAGAGACCTGGTTCAACCTGAAAGATAGAGAAATGCCTTCTGAATGCAACATACAGGGTTATAAACTGTTCCACACTGATAGGGTCAACAGGAAGGGTGGTGGGGTGGCAATGTATGTCAGAAAATTTAAATCGTTGTCTTAGACATGATATAAGATTAGAAACATCGAACATAGAATCTGTTTGGCTACAGTTTCTCTAGGGATGTGGCAAATTAATTCTGGGTGTGATTTATAGGTCCCCAAATCTTTATAGGGAATGCAGCAAGCTGTTATGGGACGAAATTCATTAGGCATCTAGATATGAATATGTTGTGATAATGGGAGATTTTAACATGAGACAAATTGATTGGAACAATATGACAGGAAATCTTGAGTCTAGTGACTTTCTTGATACGGTTCAGGATTGCTTTTTAGAACAGGTTGTGACAGAACCAACTAGAGGAAACAATCTGCTTGACTTGGTTCTTGCCAACAAAGATTCACTAATTAATAATCTTGAGGTTAATGATGAGCTTGGGGAAAGTGATCACAAATCACTTAGTTTCAATATATCATGGAATTACCCAGATAACTGCACTCAAATCTCTGTCTCAGATTTTCGCTTGGCCGACTTCATGGGACTGAAAAATTACCTGGGTGGGCTAAATTGGGATGCCCTGACTATGGGTCAGGTAGGTTATCTTGGTTGCCAATATGACATTTTTCAGAGCATAGTTCTAGCTGCCCAGACAACTTTTGTTCCGAGTAGGGAAATTAAATCTAACAAAAATGATCCCAAATGGATGAACAATAGATTAAAACATCTCATTGGTCAAAAGAGAGGCATATATAGGCGAATCAAAAGAGGTGATGGGCAGTTAAGAAATCAGTATATTCAATTAAAGAGAGAAATAAAGAAAGGAATAAGAAAAGTAAAAAGGGATTATGAGGCTAAGGTTGCAAGGGATTCAAAGACTAACCCAAAAGGGTTCTTTCAGGTATACAGAAGTAAGATTAGGGACAAGATTGGCCCACTTAAGAGTAACTCTGGTCAGATCACTGACAGTGATAAGGATATGTATGAAATTCTCAATACCTACTTCCTCTCAGTTTTCACCCAGGAAAATACTAGCGGTATTCCTGAAATAATAGATTATGTAGAACAGGATGATAATAAACTATGCACGATTGCAGTAACTAGTGACATGGTCCTCAGACAAATAGAGAAACTAAAACTTAACAAATCCCCAGGTCCTGATGAACTGTTTGCAAGGGTGTTAAAGGAATGTAAAGAGGAACTTAGCATACCTTTGGCTAATCTTTTAAACATATCACTAGAAACTGGCATAGCACCTGATAAGTGGAAAATGGCAAATTTAATACCTATTTACAAGGCAGGTGACAGGTCCTTGGCTTCGAACTATAGACCGGTAAGCCTTACCTCCATAGTGGGAAAATTTATGCAATCAGTAATTGCCGAAGCAATTTGCAGCCATCTTGATAGGCACAGATTGATTAATGAATCTCAGCACTGTTTTACAAAGGGGCGTTCCTGTCTTACGAATTTACTAACTTTTTTCACTAAGGTATTTGAGGAGGTAGATCATGGTAATGAATATGATATTGTGTATATGGACTTCAGTAAGGCTTTCTATAGAGTTCCACACCAGAGGCAATTGAGGAAACTTAAGGTACACAGAATAGGAGGAGAAATTTTTTCCTGGGTAGAGGCATGACTGACAAATAGGCAGCAGAGAGTTTGCATAAATGGGGAGAAATCAGAATGGGGAAAAGTCACAAGCAGTGTTCCTCAGGGGTCAGTGTTGGGCCTATTGTTTACAATTTACATAAACGACATAGATGAGGGAATAAATAGCGACATAAGCAAATTTGCTGATGACACCAAAATAGGACGTCCAGTTCATTCTAATGAGGACACTAGAGCACTCCAGGATGATTTGAATATACTGATGCAATGGTCAGAGAAGTGGCAGATGCAGTTTAATATTGACAAATGCAAAGTTCTAAATGTTGGACAGGTAAATAACTATGCCACATATAAACTAAATAATGTAGATCTTGATACTACTGATCGCAAAAAGGATTTAGGAGTTCTGGTTAGCAGTAATCTAAAACCAAGACAACAGTGCATTAGTGTTCACAATAAAGCTAACAGAATTCTTGGCTTCATATCTAGAAGTATAAATAATAGAAGTCCTCAGGTTGTTCTTCAACTCTATATATCCTTGGTTAGGCCTCATTTAGACTATGCTGCTCAGTTCTGGTCACCGTATTACAGAATGGATATAAGTGCTCTGGAAAACGTACAGAGGAGGATGACAAAGATGATCGCATGTATCAGAAATCTTCCCTATGAGGATAGACTGAGGGCCCTGAATCTGCACTCTCTCGAAAGGCATAGAATTAGGGGGGATATAAAAACTGTAGTGTAAAGCACCCTTCTGGCAAGTCAGTGATGGAGTGAATGATGGTGAAAGTTTTTCTTTTTCGGGCCACCCTGCCTTGGTGGGAATCAGCCAGTGTGTTAATAAAAAAAATGAAAATAATGATCAAGGTGTATAAATGGAAAACAGGAATAAATAAAGGGGATGTAAATAGTTAGTTTAATATGTTTATTATGCACCCCATACCCATCCTGTGGGCAGTAGTCAAAAGATTACAGAGGTACATAATTGGTCCAGGGACTGGACTCCAAAGTTTTGATAGCTGAGCAAGTTACAGAGGTAATGAATTCACAATTTACAAAGGTAATGAACTCACAAATTACAAAGGTAATGAACTCCGGGTAGGTCTAGTCACAATCATGACAAGTTACAAAGGTATTTACAGATTACAGAGGTACGTAATGGGTCCAGGGACTGGGCCCCAAAGTTTGGATGGCTGAACTAGGTACAAGGTAATGAACTCACAAGTTACAAAGGTAATGAATCCTGTAAGAATGGTTACTTACGTTTATACATGGCTACAATCATGAACAAATTATAGTGTAATGAGCAATTCACACTTCCACACCCGGTCACAACTGTAGTGAGTTATTGGTGCAAATATTGATTGTTGAGTCACACACACACACACACACACACACACACACACACACACACACACACACACACACACACACACACACTCACACACACACACACACACACACACACACACACAAACACAAAACACCACACACACACACACACACACACATACACAAACTCATACACACACACGCGCACACACACTCATACCGGTGAAGAGCAACCGGTGAAGAGGCGGGGCCAGGAGCTAAGACTCGACCCCTGCAACCACAAATAGGTGAGTACAAATAGGTGAGTACACACACACACACACACTCATACACATACACACACACACACTCGCAAATACAACAGGCCTAGTGTCTAATCGACATGTGCCTAGGACAAAATGGTAACTAACATGCACACACAAACACACACACACACACACACACACACACAAGCACTGGACAAGCACCTAAAGTCAGTTCCTGATCAGCCGGGCTGTGGCTCGTACATTGGTTTGCGTGAAGCCAGCAGCAACAGCCCGGTTGATCAGGCTCTGATCCACCAGGAGGCCCGGTCACAGACCGGGCCGCGGGGGCGTTGACCCCCGGAACTCTCTCCAGGTAAACTCCAGGTAAACACACAGGAGCTTGGACTCGACCCCTGCAATCTCAACTAGGTGAATGCACACACACACACACACCACACACACACACACACACCACACACACACACACACACACACACACACACACACACACACACACAGTAGTGGAGGCAGGAACCATACACAGTTTTAAGACGAGGTTTGATAAAGCTCATGGAGCGGGGAGAGAGAGGGCCTAGTAGCAACCGGTGAAGAGGTGGGGCCAGGAGCTAGGACTCGACCCCTGCAACCACAAATAGGTGAGCACACACACACACAAACACACACACACACACACACACATGCACACATGTGGTAATGCTTTATTTACAGCTAGCAAAGTCAGGGTATTTCTCCAGAATGGTCTGCAATATACCACTGTGGATAAATTCATTAATTTTATCACACTCCAGTACATAATGACGCAGGGTGTGACAATAGTCCATCTGGCAAAGTTTACATTTCGTTTGGTCTACATCTGGTGGTGGTGATTTAACCTGCCAAAGATACTTGTAACCCAGCCGGAGCCGGGCAGTAGTTACATCCAAGAGTCTGCTTATTTTGTTGGATGCACCATAGACATGTGGCTCCTCCTGCATGATAGAGTGATGATAGATGGACTCACTGGTGTCAATCTCCCTGAGCCTTAAGTCCATAAAATTCAGTTGAAGTTCTTTTCGTATTATTGTTCTCAAACTACTACCTGACAAGCCAAGATTGTAATCTACTCCCTCTTTGAAAGCATACAGCTTAGCCAATTTATCAGTTCTATCATGCATCTGAAGACCAATGTGAGATGGAATCCACAGCATGTGCACTCTGACTCCACTGTCCACAATCCTACATACCTGTGTCTGGCTTCTGACACAAGCATGCCACAATTTATGCTTAATGAGTTGAGAGCATTTATGGATGACAGAGAATCAGTTACAATTAAACTGTCAATCGTTGATACATAGATGCATTTCAGTGCAAGGAGTATGGCAAACAGTTCTGTCTGAAGGGTAGAGGCCCAATTATTGATGCGTGCTCCAATTTCTTTAAGAGAGCCATCACTCTGTACGACAACAGCAGCACTACCAGCTGCACCAGTGGATTGGTGAACAGAACCATCAGCGTAAATAATTTGCGAGAGTGTGTGCTGTGTGACTAAGTTATCAATACAGCTTAAGGCCTCATGTTTGGCTTCAAGGCAAGTTTTGGTTGTGATTTAAGAATAGTTTGGGGGGAAATGGAGGAATGGGGTAATATTCCATGGAGCGGAGAAGTGCCGCTGTTGCCTTACTTGACATAGATCATGTATCTGATTCATGCGGAGGTCGGTTCCAGTTTTTTCGATCCATCTGGAGGAGTGTTCACCAGTGCTGAGAAAGTTTGGAGGGCTTCTGTGCAGGGGTTTGAATGAGCTTGCCTGAGCATATTAACCCCAATTAGGATATTTCTTTCAGTAACACGATCTCTGATGCTTGGAATATCAGTTCTTTTTTGCATATTTAAAATTTTGGCAGTACGAGGGCATCCTAAAATGATCCTCATTGCTTCATTCTGCAGTTTTTCCAGCCCTCCAAGCTTCCAGTCAGACACAAGAGCAAGTAGTGGCGCAGCATAATCAACCAATGATCTAATATAAGCAAGATACATCATTTTCACAATTTTAACATTAGCACCATACCTGGGGTGAAACCCAGCCACAACTCTAAGTGCTCTTAGTCTTTCTTTGTATTGGCGACAAAGTCTTGTTACAACAGGTCCAAGTAGTGGAACCTCAAAGCCTAGATACCTGTATCTGTTTACATATTCTAGAAGAGACCCATCATGCAACTGGATCTGACGAACTGTGCCTCTCTGTCGAGGAGTACACCTATTGAGTATCTTTGTTTTATCAGTAGAGATTATCAACCCCAGGTCCTGACACGAGGCTAGTACATGATTAAGAATGTTTTGGGTGAATGATGGTGAAAGCTTTTCTTTTTCGGGCCACCCTGCCTTGGTGGGAATCAGCCAGTGTGTTAATAAAAAAAAATGAAAATAATGATCAAGGTGTATAAATGGAAAACAGGAATAAATAAAGGGGATGTAAATAGTGTGCTGAAAATTTCCAGCCAAGACAGGACTTGCAGCAATGGTTTCAAGTTGGAAAAATTTAGATTCAGGAAGGATATAGGAAAGCACTGGTTTGGTAATAGAGTTGTGGATGAGTGGAAGAAACTCCCAAGTACAGTTATTGAGGCTAAAACATTGTGTAGTTTTAGAAATAGGTTAGATAAATACATGAGTGGGTGTGGGTTGGTGTGAGTTGGACCTGACTAGCTTTTGGTGCTGGGTCTGGTGCCATGCTCCTTCCTTGAGTGGAAGTGACCAGACTAGGTGGGTCATTGGGCTAATCCGGGGTGGGGGGACATGGACCTGCTCCGCATGGGTCAGTAGGCCTGTTGCAGTGTTCCTTCTTTCATATGTTCTTATGTTCCAAACAATAGTGTACTCCTTCCTCCTATCCCCTCCTCCCATCTTCCATCCACCCAGAAGTCTTCAGTAAAGGTAAGTGTAATGTTATTATTATTTTATATATGTATGTACTTGATTTCAGTGTGTAAATCTTTATTTAATTTGAAAAAAAAAAAATTGTTTTAATATATTTGGGTGCCTGGCATGGATTAATTTTATTTCTATTATTTCTTATGGGGAAAATGGTTTCGCCATTTGGCACTTTCGTCATTCAGCAGACTCTCTGGAATGGATTACTCACGAAACTCGGGGGTCCACTGTAGTGGCACTGGCATTTTCTTTCATTGGCTGTGGAGATGCCACTGCTGGTAATAAGGTGTATGGCTTGAGTTGCTACTGTTGACATGCACAAATTGCTACTTGACCCCTGGACTGTTCCAGGGACAAGTTTTTTTTCTTGGAAGGACTTGAAATCCTTGTCTTTGTGGAGCTATGAGTTGCAGACAGTGAGGTTCAGAACATAAACTGACAACCTCATATACCATCTTGTGAGCCTGACTGGAGACTTGTAAAAACAGGCATTTTACCTTCATCAGTGTCAACCATCTTATAGTTGTAAGCTCTGATGACAGTGAGGCAGGAATCTTAAACTTTATTTTGGCAGTTATCGTACCTGAGGCATATACTGGAGGGTTCAGTGCCAGCACCAGAGATCAGCACATTGATGACCTTACTGGTTGGTTCAGTGCCAGCACCAGAGACCAGCACAGTGATGACCTTACTGGATGGTTCAGTACCAGCACTAGAGACCAGCACAGTGATGACACCAGTGATGTCACCAGTGATGTCACTAGGCTGTCAACAGTATAGGGGTGCCTTTCATAACACCATGCTTCAAGGTATATGCCAGGGTATCTAAAACATTGCTGGGACCTATAAATACTTTGCATATATTTCTAAACAATAGTAAATAACCCAGGCAGGTGTAAATGTTCACCTGTCAATGTGATTGTGATTATTTGAGCACTATTTCAGTACCTAATATTAGTGTCAGAACAAAGAGTGGCTATGAAATTACAAGAACTGTTATAAATTGTAATTATCAGAACATAAAAAATATATAAATTAAAATAAAAATGAGAAAAAAAGGTATATTGGCAACACTTCTGCAAGCAGCAGGAGTCAATGTTGCTGACAGGTGAACACCTAGAGCCAACTTCACGGTCTTATATCTCGGTAAGTACTAACCCTAATTTTTTTTTTTATTCCTATAACATGTAGAAAAATGTGCTCTTCATTTTAAAAGAAAAAATAATTTTTTTAGTTTTCAAAATATTTGGAGCGCCATGCGAGTGAACGTAGATCTACATTTGGACAGTTTAAGGGCTAATTTCCACATCACTACTTCTGACATCTGCTCACAATTTACATGATGAGGAGTCAAATCAAATTTGAGACCTTAGTACTCAACTTAACGAATGCTTCTCAGTAAACTCTGGTACACAGTGGATGCCATCATGTGGATGAATGCATTCTGGACACTGAGTGAAAGGTAAGATGTGGATCCAGGATGACTTTCCACATGAGTGAGGTATTCTTTCATGACAGGGTCAAAGATGACAGAGAACTTTTACTGCACACATAAGTTCCATCAAACACCTTAGCTACTTGGAACACTTGGATGCACTTGACATGTACTCGCTGGAACGCAGGCAAGAGAGATATCATAATCTACACTTCGAAAATCCTAGAAGGAATGGTCTCGACTCTGCACAGAAATCACTTTCTATGAAAGCAAAACACTGGGAAGGCGGTGCAAAGTACACCCGGTGAAAAGTAGGGGAATTACCAATAGATCCCTGGCTGCCTTCATAAGGGAGCTGGACAGATACTTAGTACTGGATCAGCTGGGCTGTGGTTCATATAAACCATACCACTGGCAGGGTTAGAACCCGCAATCAGAGAGTCTTAAAACTCTAGACCGACATGTTAGCCACTGGGCCAGCTAGCCACAATAAGATTCATCCAACTAAGACTCTCTGATCGTGGCTTCAAACCCCGCCTGTGGTATGGTTTGTTTGCAATTGTGTCATTACGATTTCAGTTCATTTCGATTACAGTGTTGGTAACATCATGTACTGCAGTGTGAATCTTGCTCTTACATTGTTGTTAACATGCACTGCAGTGTTAACCTTGCTCTTACATTGTTGTTAACATGCACTGCAGTGTTAACCTTGCTCTTACATTGTTGTTAACATGCACATCAGTGTTAATCTTGCTCTTACAGTGATGTTAACATATACTGCAGTATTAACCTTGCTGTTACAGTGTTGTAACATCATGTACTGCAGTATTAACTTTGTTGTTACAGTGTTGTAACATCATGTACTGCAGTATTAACCTTGCTGTTACAGTGTTGGTAACATCATGTACTGCAGTGTTAACTTTGCTGTTACAGTGTTTGTAACATCATGTACTGCAGTGTTAACTTTGCTGTTACAATGTTAACACTGTTACAGTGTTAACCTTGCTCTTACATTGTTGTTAACATGCACATCAGTGTTAATCTTGCTCTTTCAGTGTTGTTAACATGCACTGCAGTGTTAATCTTGCTCTTACAGTGATGTTAACATATACTACAGTGTTAACCTTGCTGTTACAGTGTTGTAACATCATGTACTGCAGTATTAACTTTGTTGTTACAGTGTTGTAACATCGTGTACTGCAGTATTAACCTTGCTGTTACAGTGTTGGTAACATCATGTACTGCAGTGTTAACTTTGCTCTTACAGTGTTGGTAACATCATGCACTGCAGTATTAACTTTGCTCTTACAGTGTTGGTAACATCATGCACTGCAGTATTAACTTTGCTCTTAGTGTTGGTAACATCATGTACTGCAGTACAGTGGACCCCTGGTTTGCGGTATTAATCCGTTCCTGAGAGCTCATTGTAAACCAAAAATATCGGAAAGCGAATCAATTTTCCCCATAATAAATAATGGAAATCAAATTAATCCGTGCAAGACACCCAAAAGTATGAAATTTTTTTTTTTTACCACATGAAATATTAAGTTTAATGCACACAAACTGAAGAAGACATGCACAGTTTGTAGTACTCTACTAACAATAGATTACATGACACTTACCTTTAATGAAGATCTGGTGATGATTGATGGGTTGGGAGGAGGGGAGAGTGTCGAAGTTGTTAATGTTTAGAAGGGGAATCCCCTTCCAATAGGACTTGGGGTAGCAAGTCCTTTTCCGGGGTTACTTCCCTTCTTCTTTTAATGCCACTAGGACCAGCTTGAGAGTCACTGGCAGCCTCACCATGCCTAATCACACTATGTATGCCACTACGATTCTTAAATCTTTCAAACCAACCTTTGCTGGCCTTAAATTCACTCACATCACCACTAGTTGCAGGCAATTTCTTTACCAAATCGTCATGCAACTGCCTAGCCTTTTCACAAATGATCGCTTGAGAGATGCTGTCTCCTGCTATCTGTTTTTCATTTATCCACACCAATAACAGCCTCTCAACATCTAACACTTGCAGTCGCTGTTTTGTAATCACAGTTGCACCTTTTGCAACAACAGCTTCCTTGATTGCCATTTTTCTGGTCATTATAGTAGAGATGGTTGATTGGGGTTTTGTATACAACCTGGCCAGCTCCGACACACGCACTCCACTTTCGTACTTTGCAATTATCTCTTTCTTCATTTCAATAGTCATTAGCACCCTTTTTCTCGAAGGGTTGGCACTAGAAGCTTTCTTGGGGCCCATGGTGACTTATTTTGCAGAAACAAGCACCAAAAACACTGTGATAATATGGAATGTACTGAATGTATCCTTAGATGCGAGCACACTGGCTGGCTTGTAAACACTGGCACACACGTGGACACATCTCGGACGAATTGTATACCGGGTTTTTTAACGGGAACTGAGGCAAAATTTTTGCGATATAATGCATCGCATACCGGATTTATCGGATACCGATGGCATCGCGAACCGGGGGTCCACTGTATTAACTTTGATGTTACAATGTTCGTAACATCATGTACTGCAGTGTTAACCTTGCTCTTACAGTGTTGGTAAGATCATGCACTGCAGTATTAACCTTGCTCTTACAGTGTTGGTAACATCATGTACTGCAGTGTTAACCTTGCTGTTACGAGGTTCAGTGGAAGCATCATTCGCTGGTCTCGCTCTGGCTTACTCTGCACAACTCAGTGGTATCTTCCAGTACACTGTAAGACTCAGCTCGGAAACTGAAGCAAGATTCACATCAGTTCAGAGGATAATGAACTATTCAAAGGTAAGTGTAAATGACTGACATGTCAGTACATACTTATATTCTTCCTAATATAACTCTCATCTTCATGTCAACACTGGTATTTTAAGGATTTGTTTACTCTCATTAAAATAGACTAATAGACTGGTATTTTGAGGGTTTGTTTACTCTCATTAAAATAGACTAATAGACTGGTATTTTGAGGGTTTGTTTACTCTCATTAAAATAGACTATAAGACGGATACTCCAGGTGTCCATTATATCAAAATAATGTTGAGGAATAATAGCAGAAAAAGTACTGAAGTACTCTAGTGTACTCCCTGTACAGTAGTGTACACCTAGTACAGTAGTGTACACCTAGTGCTTTAGCGTACTCCTAGTACAGTAGTGTACACCTAGTACTCTAGTCTACTGCAGGTACAATGGTGTACACCTAGTACAGTAGTGTACTCCTAGTACAGTAGTGTAGACCTAATACTCTAATGTATACCTAGTATAGTAGTGTACACCTGGTACAGTAGCGTACACCTAGTACACTAGTGTACACCTAGTACAGTATTACATAACATTCTTGTACAACTTGTCAAACACTGCAGCATCATGGAATCTTGCTTCTGAGGACATGTACATAACCTACTACTACAATTAACCCATCTCTTTGGGTCTGACCTACTTCCACTGGGAAACCCCACCTACCAGTGACTATGCCCTCATCTGCTACACATCCCTTTCTACCTGGCATTAGTACATAAGCGCCGACCTCCTTGCCTTTGCTCCAGAATCTCCACGACCACGGTGCTCTCCACACCAACTCCAAGGCTGAGGGAATGATTACCTCATCCTTTGTATATAGTTCTACTGTCTTCAAATTATGTCCTAGAATTTGTATTGATAAAGCCACTGGATGGCAAAACATCTACAGTAAAGATACCCAGATGTTGCACATGTGGAGGAGGTAAGAAGGTAGAAAAGGTAAGAAATCCGGACCAAAATTTCACACCAAAAAGTGGTCTAAATCTGAAACATATGATATTTGGTACATACGAAATCCGGAGTTCCACTGTATATAGAGCTCTCATATGTTTGGTAGACATTGCTCAGGAACTATAAATTTAGCATTTAGAGTTTTCTTATGGTGAATTATACCTATTGTTTTCATGGATAGTTTTACAACAAACATTTAAACTTTATTTATGTTCATTTGATGCATGTCTGGAGAGTTTTTCTTCTTAAGTCTGGCGAAGAACTCTAAATGGATTTATATTGATATAATGATGGAAATAAAGAATCCCAATGGAAATAAGTCACTTTGACTGACTTTTTTTTGGGTTATCCTAGGTTCTCTACACATATTCTGCTATGTATGATAATCTATATAACTATATCTGTGTATACCCAAATAAACTTACAGACTTACAGGAATTTTAGCAAGTCTTTCATTTCCTAATTATTCCCACTCACATACATGTCTAGTTCTGTATCACTGCCTTTAAAAATTAAAATGGCCTACTGAACCTGCATGACAAAGGCTGACTGGCCCATATCCTGCAGGTCCTACTCTCTCTCATTCATATACAACTTTATTGCTCTTCTGTTGTTCTAAATAAGAACAAAGGAGCAGTGAGAATGACTGACTCACTCTAGTTGCCACAGATACACCTCTGTAATGTACTGTATTTTATACTGTACTGTTCCTCTTTTTAATTAATATTTATATATCATTACATTATCAATGGTACAGTAAAGGTTTGATAAAATGGACTAATAGGGAAGAGGGGGGTGTTTGACTTACCAAAAATTCTATTACAGTGGACCCTCCCTTTCTGTTGGGCTCTGTTTTCGCTCATTTCCGTTATCGTCGATTTTTTCTGTAAAGTTATTGGCTCTGTTATTGTTGCTTTCCTCCATTCTCGTCGGTGGTACACTGAAAATATTGGCTCCATTTCATTGCTTTCCTCCGTTCTCGTCGGTGGTATGGTACATCTGAGTGCCGCATGCACACAAAGCCTCCCAGGACAGAGAACTCAGGAAAATAAAGAGATTAGCTGAAGAGCCAGAAACGAATATGCACAGATAAGAAGGGAGGCTCAGCGACAGTATGAAAATGACATAGCATCGAAAGTGAAGTCTGACCCGAAGCTGTTGCACAGCCACATCAGGAGGAAAACAACAGTCATGGGCCAGGTAATCAGTCTGAGGTAGGGTGATGGGGAATTCACAAGAAACGACCGAGAGGTATGTCAGGAGCTCAACACGAGATTTAAAGAAGTATTTACAGTGGAAACCAGTAGGACTCCAGGAAATCAGAACAGGGGGGTACACCAGCAAGTGCTGGATGAGGTACATATCACCAAGGAGGAGGTGAAGAAGCTGCTATGCGAACTTGATATCTCAAAGGCGGTGGGACCAGACAACATCTCTCCGTGGGTCCTTAAAGAGGGAGCAGAGATATTGTGTGTGCCATTAACAAAGATCTTCAACACATCATTTGAAACTGGGCAACTCCCCGAGGTATGGAAGATGGCAAATGTAGTCCCAATTTTTAAAAAGGGAGACAGACATGAGGCACTAAACTACAGACCTGTATCACTAACGTGTATAGTATGCTAGGTCATGAAGAAGCTCATCAGGAGGAGAGTGGTGGAGCACCTGGAAAGAAACAAGTGTATAATTGACAACCAGCACGGTTTCAGGGAAGGAAAATCCTGTGTCACAAACCTACTAGAGTTTTATGACAAAGTGACAGAAGTAAGACAAGAGAGAGAGAGAGAGAGAGAGGTGGATCGACTGCATTTTTTTGGACTGCAAGAAGGCCTTCGACACAGTTCCTCACAAGAGGTTACTGCAAAAGCTAGAGGATTAGGCACACATAACAGGAAAGGCACTGCATTGGATCAGAGAATACCTGACAGGGAGGCAACAACGAATCATGGTACGTGACGAGGTGTCAGAGTGGGCACCTGTGACAAGCGGGCTTCCACAGGGGTCAGTCCTAGGACCTGTGCTGTTCTTGGTATATGTGAACGACATAAAGGAAGGGATAGACTCAGAAGTGTCCTTGTTTGCAGATGATGTGAAGTTAATGAGAAGAATCAAATCGGATGAGGATCAGGCAGGACTACAAAGAGACCTGGACAGGCTACAAGCCTGGTCCAGCAACTGGCTCCTTGAGTTTAACCCTGCCAAATGCAAAGTCATGAAGATTGGGGAAGGGCAAAGAAGACCGCAGACACAATATAGTTTAGATGGCCAAAGACTGCAAACCTCACTCAAGGAAAAAGATCTGGGGGTGAGTATAACACTGAGCATATCTCCTGAGGCGCACATCAATCAGATAACTGCTGCAGCATACGGGTGCCTGGCAAACCTACGGATAGCGTTCCGATACCTCAGTAAGGATTCGTTCAAGACTCTGTATACCATTTACGTCAGGCCCATACTGGAGTATGCAGCACCAGTTTGGAATCCACATCTAGTCAAGCACATCAAGAAATTAGAGAAAGTGCAAAGGTTTGCAGCAAGACTAGTCCCAGAGCTACGGGGATTGTTCTACGAAGAAAGGTTGAGGGAAATCAGCCTGACGACACTGGAGGACAGGAGGGTCAGGGGAGACATGATAATGACATACAAAATACTGCACGGAATAGACAAGATGGACAAAGACGGGATGTTCCAGAGAAGGGACACAGACACAAGAGGTCACAATTGGAAGTTGAAGACTCAGATGAATCAAAGGGATGTTAGGGAGTATTTCTTCAGTCATAGAGTAGTCAGACCGTGGAATAGCCTAGAAAGTGACGTAGTGGAGGCGGGAACCATACATAGTTCTAAGGTGAGGTATGATAAAGCTCATGGGGCAGGGAGAGAGAGGACCTAGTAGCAATCAGCAAAGAGGTGGGGCCAGGAGCTATGACTCGACCCCTGCAACCACAAATAGATGAGTACAAATAGGTGAGTACATGCATTCTGAGGCAGTACCACTTTGTTTCTCGGTGAGTGAACATTATCCTGAGAGGCCATAGGAAACATTTCGTAATACATTGTTTTTTGCATTTGTTTATTCTGTGTGACTGCTAAATAAGCCACCATGGGCCCAAAGAAAGCTGCTAGTGCCAGCGTATTGATAAAGAATGTAAGAAACACAATAGAATTCGAGAAAAAACTCGTAGCAAAGTTCCAAAGTGGAGGAGGAAGAGAGAGGGAGAATGTGCCTTCTTCAGTGATTCAGTGATTCTGCGATATGTACAATACAGTGGACCCTCGACCAGCGGTATTAATCCGTTCCTGAGTGCTCATCGTTAATCGAAATTATCGTTAGTCGAGTTAATTTTCCCCATAAGAAATAATGGAAATCAAATTAATCCGTTCCTGACATCCCAAAGTATTGAAAAAAAAAAATTTTACCACATGAAATATTAATTTTAATACACACAAACTGAAGAAGACATGCACAGTTACATGACACTTACCTTTATTGAAGATCTGGTGATGATCGATGGGATGGGAGGAGGGGAGATTGTTGGTCTTCTTAGTGTTTAGAAGGGGAATCCCCTTCCATTAGGACTTGAGGTAGCAAGTTTTTTTCCGGGGTTACTTCCCTTGTTCCTTTTAATGCCACTAGGACCAGCTTCAGAGTCACTGGACTTCTGTCGCACAACATATCTGTCTATAGAGGCCTGTACCTCCCGTTCCTTTATGACATTTGTAAAGTGTTTCACAGCATTGTCAGTGTACAGGTTGCCAACACGGCTTGCAGTAGCTGTGTTAGGGTGATTTTCATCCATAAAGGTTTGCACTTTAAGCCACATTGCACAGATTTCCTTATTCTTAGAAGTAGGCAACGTCATCAATTTCTCTATCCCCTCCTCCGAAGCAGTTTCTTCAGGTCTGGCCTCTTGCTGATGAAGATGATCTAGCAGCTCATCAGTGGTTAGTTCTTCATTGTCCTCCTCCACCAACTCTTCCACATCCTCCCCACTAACCTCCAACCCCAAGGACTTCCCCAATGCCACAATGGATTCCTCAACTGGCATAGGATTCTCAGGGTTAGCCTCAAACCTTTCAAAATCCCTTTTGTCTACACATTCTGGCCACAGTTTTTTCCAAGCAGAGTTCAAGGTCCTCTTAGTCACTTCCTCCCAAGCCTTACCTATAATGTTTACACAGTTGAGGATGGTAAAGTGATCTTTCCAAAACTCTCTTAGAGTCAATTGAGTTTCTGAGGTCACTACAAAGCACCTTTCAAACATAGCTTTTGTGTACAGTTTCTTGAAGTTGGAAACGACATGCTGGTCTGTGGGCTGCAGGAGAGGAGTGGTATTAGGAGGCAAAAACTTCACCTTAATGAAGCTCATGTCCCTAGAAAGTCGCTCTGCCAAGTCTGAAGGATGACCAGGAGCATTGTCTAATACCAGGAGGCACTTAAGGTCTAATTTCTTTTCAATTAGGTAATTTTTCACAGTGGGGGGCAAATGCATGGTGTAACCAGCCATAGAAAAAGTCCCTAGTGACCCATGCCTTACTGTTTGCCGTCCACAGCACACACAAATTAGCCTTGAGGACATTGTTTTTCCTGAACATTCTGGGAGTTTCAGAGTGATACACCAAGAAAGGCTTCACTTTGCAATCACCACTAGCATTGGCACACATCAACAGAGTAAGCCTGTCTTTCATAGGCTTATGTCCTGGGAGTGCCTTTTCCTCCTGAGTAATGTACGTCCTGCTTGGCATTTTCTTCCAAAACAGGCCTGTTTCATCACAATTAAACACTTGTTCAGGTTTCAGTCCTTCACTGTCTATGTACTCCTTGAATTCCTGCACATATTTTTCAGCCGCTTTGTGGTCCGAACTGGCAGCCTCACCATGCCTTATCACACTATGAATGCCACTACACTTCTTAAATCTCTCAAACCAACCTTTGCTGGCCTTAAATTCACTCACATCACCACTAGTTGCTGGGATTTTTTTTAATTAAATTGTCATGCAACTTCCTAGCCTTTTCACATATGATCGCTTGAGAGATGCTATCTCTTGCTATCTGTTTTTCGTTTATCCACACCAATAAGAGTCTCTCAACATCTTCTATCACTTGCGATCTCAGTTTCGAAAACATAGTTGCACCTTCGGCAAGAACAGCTTCCTTGATTGCCGTTTTCTTGCCCACAATAGTAGCGATGGTTGATTGCGGTTTACTATTCAACCTGACCAGCTTGGAGACATGCACTCCACTTTCATACTTAGCAATGATCGCTTTCTTCATCTCCATAGTAATTCTCACCCTTTTTGCTGTAGGGTTGGCACTAGAAGCTTTCTTGGGGCCCATGGTGACTTATTTTGCAGGTGCAATCACTACAAAGGCTGTGATAATATGAAGTGTTCCAATTGTATGTTTGGAAGTGACCGCGGTGGCTGGCTGGCTTGTAAACAGTGGCACCCATGGGACAAATGAGGCGCACTCAGGCCAAAGTGGACGCGTCTCGAACGGAACGAATAGCGTTGGTCGGGTTTTTTATCGCTAGTCGAGGCAAAATTTTTGCATTAAAATGTATCGCTAGTCGGATTTATCGTTAATCGATGCCATCGCTGGTCGAGGGTCCACTGTACTAAAGTAGCAGGAGTTGATAAAGGCTATAGCGCCAGTCAGTGATAAAGTGTAGCATTAACAGTGTAACAAATAAGTTAAGCGATTAAGCGATAGAAAAGGGATGGTGAAACTGACTCCTCCATTGTTGTTTGAGGTATATAGGACAGACAAATATACGCTGCCCCACCTATCTTCCACCACCCTAAACCAATGCCAGCATCTCCAAGGTACATTAAGTGTAAGTATTTACAGCAGACCAAGCAAAGTCATTACTCAGAGCCAACAATAACATAACTATATTTAACTACAATGTCAGATCTTTGAGCAAACATTATGATGACCTCACAGTATTACTCAATTCCCTTCATACCAGTATGTAAATCATCACACTCACAAAAACCTGGCTAAAGCCTGGTACTACATATGTCTATGCCATTCCTGGATACACAGCCATTCACAACTGAAGGACAGAACAGCAAGGGGGTGAAACAGCTATATACTACTCAGGTCAACTTGAATGTATAAATAATTCTTGCACAAGGGATGAACATGGAGAATATATTATAGCTAAATTTAAATCAAAAGACCTACAAAAAACCCTCACAGTGATAAACATATACAGAATACCACAGTCAAACATTTACCATTTTAGTGAAAAGTTAAGAAACATTATAACTGATGCACATATGAACAAAGACCACTTGCTGTTCACAGGAGATTTCAACATAAATCTACTAAATGACCAGGACCTACAAGTAACTGAATTCACAAACACTGTGAGCAGCTGCTTGTTGCTACCAACAACAACAAAACCTACAAGACTCTCCAAGACTAGTATCTCCTTATTAGACCACATCTGGACTAACACAATATCCCCTTTAACCCTTTGGCTGTTGCAACCCCAAATCCTGAAGTGTCTCCTGGTATTGAAGAATTTAAAAAAAAAAATGATCAGTACTTTCCGAGATATAGAGCGTAAAGTTGGTAGAAAATGAGCCATGTATGGCAACAGCGGCGAATGCCGCTCACCCAGTAAGCTTTGGTTTACTTGCATTCCAAGGTTTCTTGTTTTTTTTTCACTATTTTTTTTTTTCAGGTAACTTACGTGGCTTGTGAGTCCAAAGTAAGATGCAGTGTACATATATACACTTGTTGTATACAACACAATAAGTGTACAAACATAATTATCAATATATTGTTTACCAACAGTACAAAAATTTTTTTATTACTATTGTTTTATAATATATATACAAAGGTACAGTCACTGGACATGATCCTAGAAGTTCTGCAGTTTGTGGAACTCTTTAAAACATGGTGTCATACACAATGGTGTTTTGCACTCCTCATACATAAAATGAGTGTGTCTGCATTTTTGTGGGTGTTTTTTTTTTTTTTTTTAAGTGCAAAGACAAAACGCCTCATCTGCGCAGTTTTCTTCAATTCAATTCAATTCAAAGTTTATTCTCTATAAGGATTACAATGCTGAGTTTACAGAATTTGGTTATTGTGTGGTTTACATGTAGTAGAATAATAATTACAGAGTGTACCACTAGAACACCTAGCATGGCTAGGCATTTCGGGCAGACTTAGATTAAATCTTAAGTTTAAAATATTACAAAATTATAAGGTAAGTTGGTATTATAGCTAAGTGACTAAATACTAGTTTGTGAGTTTAGCAATGTGAATGCTTTTGTTTTGGCACTATACATAGTTTCAGTATTGGAGTATCACTTATGACTAGTTAAGATTCATTATTTTAAGATTGAGATTGATATTTCTGTTTATGGTCAAATGGGTGAGTGAGTGTAAGTGTGAACCACCAGGTGGTATTCGTGTAATTAATTGACAGGGTGTATCAGGGAGATAAAATGTTTTCTGATGGTAGTTTTGAAGGTGATGAATGTGTCTGCAGTTCTAGAGTTTTCAGGTAGGGTGTTCCAGATTTTAGGGCCTTTGACATATATTGAATTTTTGTAAAGGTTTAGTCAGACACTGGGAATGTCATAGAGATGTTTGTGTCTGGTGTTATGCCTGTGGGTTCTGTTACAACTATCAAGAAAGTGTTTTAGGTCAAGGTTAATATTGGAATTTAAGGTCCTGTAGATGTAGATTGCACAGTAGTAAGTGTGGATGTACTGAACAGGGAGTAAGTTTAGATCTATGAAGAGTGGGGGGGGGGGTGTTACCAGGGATGGGATTTAGTGATTATTCTTACTGCGGCTTTTTGTTGGGTTATTATTGGCTTTAGGTGTGTTGCTGCAGTTGAACCCCAAGCACAGATAGCATAGGTGAGGTATGGATATATAAGTGAATGGTTTAGTGTGAGAAGGGCAGTTTGCGGCACGTAGTATCGTATCTTGGAGAGGATCCCAACCGTTTTGGATACTTTTTTGGTTATGTGTTGGATATGGGTGCTGAAGGTATTAGCAGGCAGGTGTGTTAGGTAGTTATCCTAGATAAATGGTTGTGTCATCATTCCTTCCTACCTTCCTGCATTCCTTTCCTACCTACCTTCCTTCCTTTCCTTCCTTCCTTACTTTTTTCCTTCCTTTCATCTCGTCCTTTCTTCCTACCTTCCTTTCTTCCTTCCTTCCTTCTGGTTTCTATAGTATATATACTCACATATATAGTCACTGGATACTTTCATATAACTGCTATTACATTCAGCAAGCTTGTGTTGTGTGTGAGTGTGTGGACTTATAATTGTTCTGAGTCAGGGTCGGCAGCTGTCAAAATAACATATTTTCTCATTATGCACTCCCCCTACAGCCTGTCAAAACAATGGGGTTGGATGCTCGTTTCCCCTCCATCCTACTATCTAATTATCTTTCTCCCTCATTCTCTCTTTCTCTCTTTCATTCTCTCCCTCATTCTCATTCTCTCTTTCATTCTCTCCCTCATTCTCATTCCCTCATTCTCATTCTCTCCCTCATTCTGTCATTCTCTTCCTCATTCTCTCCCTCATTCTCTCCCTCATTCTTTTCCTCATTCTCTCTCTTTCTCCTTCATTCTTCATTCTCCTTCATTCTTCTGGTATCCTGGGCATTGCTTTTGGTCACAAATGCCTCAAAACCATGAAATTGATCTTCAATGACACTTACATTTGTGTTAGAGCATCACTTGGGAAAAGTAGAGTCCCAGATTTGCTGGGGAGTAACATATTTCTTAACACTAGGCATGCTGAGCAAGGACTACTGAAATTGCATTCCCACAATGCACCACTGGCTCCCTGATTTTTTTTATGTGGTACACACTGACCATGGAGACCCATTCTCTCACATGTGGGCCTACCAGTTTTCTCCTGCTTGATTTGAAGCCACTAGAATTTATGCATATTCATACATCACACACAGTGGCTCGTAAGACATATACAGTGGTCCCTCGCTTTTCGTAGTTCTTGGCAATCGTAAATTTCGCCAATCATAGGGGTATTTTCGTATAAACATGGACTCGCTTTTCATAGGTTGACTCGCGAATAGTAGTTCGTCCGGGACGCATATGCACGGTGTGAGCCGGGGTGGCCTCCCTACCCAGCCAATCTGGCATTGTTTACCAGTGAGTGAAGGTCCCCTCAAGTGCTCCTATGAAATATTTCATAATATTCCACTCATTTTAGTGCTTGCAAGTACTAAATAAGCTACCATGGCTCCAAAGAAAGCTCTTAGCACCAAGCCTGTGGTAAAGAAGGTGAGAAATATGTACAGTGACAAAGTCTTGGGCCATTTTAGGGAAGTGTTAAAGAGACGCCAGAAACAGAGCTCTCTCCACAGTTACTTTGCGAGACAGGACTAGAGTGACTCTCAAGGTGGTCCAAGTGGCATTAAGAAACAGAGAAGAGAAGCAACCCCAGAGAAGCAATTGGTACCTGAGGTGTTGCTGGAAGGGGATTCCCCTTCCAAACTGTAAACAATCCAATCTCTCTCCTCCTCCAGTCTCCCATACACTAAGAAGAATCTCCAATAAAGGTAAGTGTTACGCTATTAATGTTTCATTCATTATTTCCCATTGTTTTGTTTATGTACTACATGTATATTTCATGTAAAAATTTTTTTTGTTTTAATACTTCTGGGTGTCAGGAACGGATTAATTGTATTTACATTATTTCTTATGGGGAAAATTGATTCTCAAATCATAAATTTCGTTTATAGTAATGGCTCCAGGAACGGATTAACTATGAAAAACGAGGGATCACTGTATATATATACGACCAAAACAGTCAAAGGGTTAAAATCAGGCATAATCACAGACAACACCACAGACCATTTCCCTACCTTCCTCATAACAAATCTTGGCAAATTACCCCAAGACACTACATAACATTAAAGGTGATATGAAAAAGACCTGGGAAACCCTGTCTGAAATTCTAGGAACTAAAAAGATATCCAAAAACAAAATCAAATTACCAAAATCGGACAAACGCCTACTCCCGCCAACTGAAACAGCAAACAGACTCGATGTTTTCTTCTCCACCATAGGAAAAAATGTAGCGAGCAAAATCCCAAGCTCAAACACCTGTCCATCAGACTACCTCATGGGTACCTACCCTAATTCACTATTCCTAGCCCCAACCAACCCAACAGAAGTCTCGCTCATCATCAACACCCTTAAAAACAAGGCAGGGGACATAAATAACTTACCATCTTTTATGTACAAAAAAGTATCTCAAGTACTGTCACCAATTACTGCAACACTCTTTAACAAATCCATCGAATCCTCCACCTCCCCAGCAATTCTCAAAATAGAGAGGGTCACCCCAATCCACAAAGGAGGTGATCAAACTGACTTCAGTAACTATAGACCAATATCTAACCTACCTCTGCTCTCTAAAATCTTTGAAAAATTAATTCATAGACAGATCTATTCCTACCTCATTTCACACAACATACTGAACCCTTGTCAGTTTGGATTCAGGACTAATAAAAGCACAAATGATGCTGTTTACCTGGAGAGTTACCTGGAGAGAGTTCTGGGGGTCATCGCCCCCACGGCCCGGTCTGTGACCAGGCCTCATGGTGGATCAGAGCCTGATCAACCAGGCTGTTACTGCTGGCTGCACGCAATCCAACGTACGAGCCACAGCCTGGCTGGTCAGGTACTAACTTTAGGTGCTTCTCCAGTGCCTGCTTGAAGACAGCCAAGGGTCTATTGGTAATCCCCCTTATGTATGCTGGGAGGCAGTTGAACAGTCTCGGGCCCCTGACACTTATTGTATTGTCTCTTAACGTGTTAGTGACACCCCTGCTTTTCATTGGGGGATGTTGCATCGTCTGCTGAACTAATATACACCACTCTTGAGAAGAAAGAAGTCCCGCTGGGAATCTTCATTGATTTACGTAAAGTTTTTGATACAGTTGACCATGATTTGCTGCACATTAAATTAACACACTATGGTATACGAGGACACTCCCTCAACTACCTAAAGTCTTACCTTAGTAACAGAAGCCAATATGTGTACACAAATGCAGCAAACTCTTCCACTCAACCAATCACAGTCAGTGTCCCACAAGGAAGTGTCCTTGTCCCACTCCTCTTTCTCATCTACATCACTGACCTACTCAAACCCATATTATGTGCAGACGACACAACATACGTCTTCTCTCACCCAGACCTAGTCGCTGGCTAACACTGTTAATGCTGAATTGCAGAAAATATCTACCTGGATGATGACAAATAAGCTTAACCTCAATACTGACAAAACCTATTTGAAATTTTTCTAATCTCTTATTTCTTGCATAGAAATAATCCTTGTTTGTTAAAGTGTAAATATTTCTTATTTATAAATTACAGTGTAAATATTTCTTATTTATAAATTACATACATACATTGTTTGTGTGAATAGTGTTGGTGGCTTCTGCTGTCGCCTACCACTAATATGTATGGCTTCTCTCAGTGGCCCTTATAAACCCAACATCACCACTTATTCCTCACATACGTAATGACATATTCATTCTAGAGAATATATCATGTTCCTATGTTATTAATATTGTTTATTATGTCATATTAGATAAATTGTGATAGATAAATATGCCATGGAATATAGTTCTTCTCTATAAAATATATTTTTTATTTATACTTTTGGATGTCTGAAATGGATTTATTGGATTTACATTATTTCTTATGGGGAAAATGGTTTTAATTTTAGTCAATTTCACATTTTGCTGGAGTTTCTGGAACGAATTAAAGACAAAAAGAGAGGGTCCATTGTATATTGAATATTTCAATTAAGTAGTCCGTTTAATCACTCGACTGCTGGACATGGACAGATACCTGATAAAACTTACACTGGGGTTCCACACATTCGGCACCCTCTCTTTGGTGTTCCACATTTTCATTGGCTTTCAACTGATTATTGTTCATTATGTTTGGTGCTTTTACCACTGTTTTTGTACAAGAGCTGTATAAGGGAAGGACAACTGGCACCATAGTTTAATGTAAATATTGTATGTACTGTGTATTTATTTTACTTTTTTTTATCATTTTTTATGCCTAGCTGTATTAGGCACTTAATATATGATAGTGTAAACATATGCATTTTAGACTTATTCAGTAATGAAAAGACAGCTCTTGGGGTCGGGACCCCAAGATCCATGCAAACAAGGCCCTCCTGTACTTATTGCACAAGGTCAGGACCCTAAGAGCCATACAAACAGGGCCCTCCTGTACTTAGTTTGCTGTATTGACAAACTACTGGACATACTAAGAATAAACTAGAGTACAATACTGTATTACCTGTAAATGAACCTATAAAGAAAATGGGTTAAAGCACAGGACAAAACAATAGAGTACAGTACAGTTATTTTTCTTATCTTCTTGGTGGATAAATGAGCTTACAGATGTACAATACAAATGTAAGATATACAGAGAGAGTAAAGCAGGCATACCTGCCCTGCCTGCTAAGATGTGATCAACCCACATTTTGTTTGATCTTTGCTGTGTAGGGCACCTGTTCACTTCATTTGAATTAAGAGATATTTTATAAGCAATGAAACTGTTTACAAGTTCCAGTAAATTATTCTTTGACGTCAACACAATATTTTGAATGTTTTATTTTTCAGGGTCTGCAGTCTGAAGCACCACCCATTATAGAGTCCAGACATCCTGAAGTTACCTGGCCACAATATGGCCGAGTCAGTTTCCGTAAAGTGCAGATGAGATATCGTCCAGAAACACCTCTTGTTTTGAAGGGTGTCACCTTCCACATAGATTCAATGGAAAATATAGGTTTGTCTTCAGTTTAGTTCTTAATTTTTTACATAATAATTGCTAAAATTATTTTATAAATGTTATAAAGTGCAAGTTATGGATGACTGTTGGATGACATGGTAGTTACCTGGAGTTTACCTGGAGAGAGTTCCGGGGGTCAACGCCCCCGCGGCCCGGTCTGAGACCAGACCTCCTAATATAATTGTCCCCCCAGGATGCGACCCACACCAGTCGACTAACACCCAGGTACCTATTTGCTGCTAGGTGAACAGGACAACAGGTGTAAGGAAACGTGTCGGAATGTTTCCACCCGCCGGGAATCGAACCCGGGCCCTCCGTGTGTGAAGCGGGAGCTTTAGCCACCAGGCCACGGTGCCAGACAATGCTTTGTAATCAAAAATGTTTGTAAACTGAACTGAAGAACACATGGGAAAAGTAGGATTATGTTCACTAGATGGTGTGACATTGACCATGTAGGTGGTAATATCAATGGCCATGTAGATGGCAGTATCAATGACCATGTAGGTTGCAATATCAGTGGCCTGGTGTGGTTGCTGGATGAGTGTGCAGTTGCTGGTGTGGGCAGTAATGAGGGTGGTGGGTGGCCACACGACTAGGGGTGTGGGCCATGAAAGAAGGGGTAGGGTGTAGGTGTGGGAGGGGGCTTTGGGGAGTGGCGTGAGTGAAAGTTATGATTATCAGTGACCTAGTGTGGGTGGTGATGTGGATGATGGGTGTGGAGTTGATGGTGTAAGTGGTAATGAGGGTGGTGGGTGATAAGGTGTGTGGATAGCATGTTAAGATTAAAGATCAAGTAAGGTATGGGCATCAAGGCATGGGGAAATGGCATGAGTGAGGGCATGGGGCTAGGGAAGGTGTGATCTTGAGATAGTGGGGAACTGGACATTGTGGAATGGTGTAGGTGTGTAGCCATGGGGGACATTGTATGGGTGGGTTGTGTGGGTGGAGGTTTCTAGTTGGAATGACATGGGTGAAGGTGTGTGGCAACTGGGAAATTATTGGGATGGGTGGTATGGGTGAGGTTGCTGGGTGTGGCTAGGGCATGAGAACATCAGGAAGGTGGTGGAGGTTGCTAGGTGTGTGGCGAGGGCATGTGAAATGAGGAAGGGAGTGGAGGTTGCTGGTTGTGGTGAGGGCATGTGGACATGAGGAAGAGAGTGGAGGTTGCTGGGTGTGTGGTGAGGGCATGTGGATATGGGGGAATGGAGGTTGCTGGGTGTGTGGCAAGGGCATGTGGACATAGGGAAAGGAGAGGAGGTTGCTGGGTGTGTGGTGAGGACATGTGGACATGGGGAAGGGAATGGAGGTTGCTGGGTGTGTGGCTAGGGCATGGGGACACGGGGAAGGGAGTGGAGGTTGCTAGATGGCAAATGGTACAGTGAAGGTGTGTGGCTGAAATGTGGTGTGAGAGGTGTTATGGCTGAACCTTACTGTGAGGTATGGTGTGAGAGGTATTATGACTGAACTCACTGTGAGGTGGAGGAGAGTGAAGCTGCTACCACAACCTTCACCTGACACTCACACCCACCACACCCTCACCCACCAAACCCACCACACCCACACTCACCACATCCTCACCCACCACACCCTCACACACCACACCCATCACACCCACACCCCACACCCACACCCTCACCAACCACACACACCCACCACACCCTCACCCATCACATCCACACCCACCACACCCTCACCCATCACACCCACACCCACCACACCCTCACCCATCACAACCCACACCCACCACACCCTCACCCATCACACCACACACCCACCACACCCACACCCATCACACTCACACCCAGCACACCCTCACACACACACTTACACCCATCACACACCCACACCCACACCCACACCCCACACCCACAACCCACACACACCCTCAACCACCACACACACCACCACACCCTCACCCATCACACCCAACACCCACCACACACCTCACCCATCACACCTACACACCACACCCTCACCCATCACACCCACAACCCACCACAACCTCACCCATCACACCTACACCCACCACACCAACCACCACATCACACTCACACACCTCATCACCACACCAAACCCATCACAGCTCAATCACCACACCACACCTCACCACACACCACTACCACCACTCACTCCACACTCAAGCACACTCCCTCAGCTACCACACCAACACCCATCACAGCCTCACACTCACACCACCCTCACCCACACACCACTCACCACCACACCTACCACCTCACCACACCCTCACCCACCACACTACAACACCTCACCACACACCTCACCCACCACACACACACCTACCCACACACCTACACACCACACTCACACACCCCCACATCACCACACCCTCACTCACCCCACCAACCTCACACCTACCACTCAAACATCATCACCACATCCCTCACTCCACCACACCTCACACACTCACACACACCCTCACCCACCACACCCACACCACCCTCACACATCCACACTACACCCACCACACCTACACACACTCCACACCCACCACACACCCACACCACCCTCACCCACACATCCACACCCTCACCACCCACCCTCACACCCACACCACCTTCACTCACCACACCCACACCACCCACCCACCACACCACACATACTTCACCTCACCCACCCACCACACCCCTCACCTCACCACACACCCTAACCACACCACCCAACCCACACACCTCACTCACCACACCCACACCACCCTCACCACCACATCCACCCTTACCACACCCACACCACCTCACTACCCCACCCACACCACTCACCTCACCACATCCACACACCTTCAGCCACCACACCTTACCCCCACCCTCACCCACCACCCTCACCCACCACACACACCCTCACCCACCACACCCACACCACACTCACACCTACACCACCACACCCTCCACCACCCTTCACCCACACCCACACTGCCTCATACACCACATCACACTCACCCACCACACCCCATGCACCACACCCATCACCCACCACATTCACACTACCTTCACCCACCACACTCACATAACCCTCACCACCCACCCTCACAGACCACACACATGTTACCACCACACCCACTCAACCCTCACCCACCACACCCACACCACCCTCAACCACCACCCAATACACCACCCACCACTCACCACACCACCCTCACCCACCCCACCCCACCACCTTCAACCACCACACCCACAGCACCCTCACCTACCAGATCCACACACCCTTCACCCACCACACCCACACCACCTCAACTATCACACTTACACCACCCCATCCACCCAAACCACCCTCACCCACCACACCCCACACCTCACCACCCTACACCCACCACACTCACCAACCACCCTCACCCACCACACCACCTCACCCACCAACCCACCTCACACACACCCACCACCCTCAACCACACCACACCACCCTCCTACCCACACCAACCTCACTCACCACACCCACACCACCCTCAACCACACTACCACCCACCACATCCTCACCCACATACACCACACCACCCCACCACAACACCCACACCACCCTCACCCACACCCCACAACCCTCACCACCACTACCCACACCACCCTCCGCACCACACCCACACCACCTCACCCACCACATACCACACCAGCTTACCCACCCACCACCAACCCTCACTCACCACACCCACACCACCCTCACTCACCACACCCACACCACCCTCAACCACCACACCACAGCACCTTCACCCACCACACCAACACCACTGTCACCTACCACACCCACACAACCCTCACCCACCACACCCACACCACCCTCAACCATCACACCTACACCACCCTCCATACCACACCCACACCACCCTCACCCACCATCCCCACACTACCCTCATTCACAACACCCACACAACCCTCACCCACCACCCCACACCACCCTCAACGCCACACCCACACAACCCTTACTCACCACACCCTCACCAATGACACCCACTACACCCTAACCCACCACACCCACACCACCCTCTCCCACCCCAACTTCACTCACCACACCCACATTCACCACACCCTCACCCACCATACTCTCACCCACCACACCCTCACCCATAACACCCATGTCACCTACCTCACCCACCACAACCACCTCACTCACCTCACCCACCACACCCCCCACACCCACTACACCCACTACACCAAACCATACCCCCGGCCGGGATTGAACCCACGGTCATAGAGTCTCAAAACTCCAGCCCACTACACCCACCACACCCACTACACCCAGCAGCTTCATATTAATGGATGATTTCAAATTTTACTATCCTTTAGATAAAAAAAAAAAATTTCTGGAAGAATCAGCAGTTCAATTTTGACAAGATAAAAGATCATCTGTGACACAGTTAATGTATGTTTGTTTACAGGAGTAGTTGGAAGAACTGGCTCGGGGAAGTCCTCACTGGGGGTAGTGTTGTTCCGACTTGTTGAGTTGGCAGGTGGGACAGTTCGCATTGATGGTACTGATATATCTACATTAGGGTTAGAAGACCTTAGATCACGGCTTTCAATCATTCCTCAGGACCCTGTGCTCTTTATTGGAACTATCAGGTAAGTGGCCTCAACACTTGCTAGTGTATGTTGTAAGTGTCAGGTAAGTGACCACAACACTTGCTAGTGTATGTTGTAAGTGTCAGGTAAGTGGCCACAACACTTGCTAGTGTATGTTGTAAGTGTCAGGTAAGTGACCACAGCACACCAGTATATGTTGTAAGTGTCAGGTAAGTGACCACAGCACTTGCTAGTATATGTTGTAAGTGTCAGGTAAGTGACCACAACACTTGCTAGTATATGTTGTAAGTGTCAGGTAAGTGACCACAGCACACCAGTATATGTTGTAAGTGTCAGGTAAGTGATCACAACACTTGCTAGTATATGTTGTAAGTGTCAGGTAAGTGACCACAACACTTGCTAGTATATGTTGTAAGTGTCAGGTAAGTGACCTTAACACTTGCTAGTGTGTTGTGATAGAAACACAGGCCTTATCTCTAGGCTTTATTGAACATAGAATCTTCATAGTACTTCTGCAACAACAAAATATAATGACTAGTACATCTAATAACTGCTTCTACAGGGATGGTGATGTCTTGCATATGTCAAGAGAAAAGTTATAACTACAGGCCACATACTTAAACTCACCATGTAATCTGCATCACTAATACAGTGGACCCCCGCATAACGATTACCTCCGAATGTGACCAATTATGTAAGTGTATTTATGTAAGTGCGTTTGTACGTGTATGTTTGGGGGTCTGAAATGGACTAATCTACTTCACAATATTTCTTATGGGAACAAATTCGGTCAGTAGTGGCACCTGAACATACTTCTGGAGTGAAAAAATATCGTTAACCGGGGGTCCACTGTATATGGATATAAGAGAAGAGAATCACACACCATGTGTTGGCGCCCATGACACACACCAAGCTGTTGTTGTTGTTAAGGGCCCTGAGAAGTGGTGCAGTATTATCCTGCTGCTGCTCCCCACAGGAGCAGTATCACTACAATCTCCCCCTTCTAAAATATCAGAGACAGTAATCTCCCAAACTGTTAGGTGGGCGACGTATACGTCCTGACCTTCGTAGCCCTTGAGCCTCTTCACCAGGTTCAATATTTTCCAGCAGGGTTTGACTAACTGCTGGAGCAGAATCCTCTATTTCCATGGGGGTAGTCTCAAGGGGCTTTCCAGGAGAAAACGAAGCATCTTTCACATCTATTGGTGTATCTTGAGATTCCACACTAATGGGGATTTCAACTGGGGCTAAATGTCTTGTAAATACTGTAGTCTCTTCACCACTTTGGTAGCGAATGTAGGCGTAATGTGGATTAGCTTGCAGGAGCTCTACCTCTTCCACTAAAGGATCCGTCTTGTTCTTTCCTAGGTTTGACTCTTCGGAGAATGGATCCAGGATGACATAACCAAGTGGGCACGGAGGCTTCCGTAGAGGAACGACATGAATAGTTGAGGAGTCTTTCATGAGGGGTTGCATTAGTAGCTGTGCACAGCAATGATCTAATAGAGTGAAGGCATCGGGTAGGACAGTTTTGCCATGTTGAACAGGTAGATTGTGCGACTTCAATGTCATTGTAACTGCCTTCCATATAGTACCATTGACCGCTCCACTTGCCCATTGCCCTTGAGGGTTGTAGCTCGTTGTTCTGCTGCAGGCAATACCTTTGCTAGCCCAAAACTCCTAAAGTTCGTTACTCATGAACAAGGATCCCCTGTCTGAATGGATATAAGCTGGCATACCAAAAATAGAGAACAACTGTGAAAGACAACTAAAACAGTTGAAGCAGTCATATTTTCACAGGGGAACCAAAGGGAAACCTTGAATATTCATCTACTATTTTAAAGGAAATATCTATTCTGATTCATGCTTGGTAGAGGTCCTTTGAAATCTATATTCAGTCTCTCAAAAGGCTGGGTGGATTTTATGAGATGAGTCTTCTCTGGCTGATGAAATTTTGGGGCTTGCACTCTGCACTTTCTCTGCATGCTCTGATCACTTGTCGTACATCTTCCACTGAGTAGGGCATGTTCTTTGATTTGACAAATGGTACAGGCGCTACTCCTGGGGACACAAAGCCTTGTGGAGCGCTGAGAGTGATTGCAATCATGACATGCTGTCACAAGGGGGACCTAGAGAATGCATCAGGTGAGATGTTCTCTTGACCCGGTCGGTACAGAATATCAAAGTCATAACACGATAGTTCCATCCTCTAGCATAATATCTTGTCATTCTTTATCCTATTTTTGTGCTTCTTGTCGAACATATACATCACGGACTGTTGATCAGTCCTTATGGTGAAATGTCTACCAGTTAAATAATGCCTTCAGTGGTGAACTGCTTTTATGATGGCCTGGGCTTCCTTTTCTACAGCTGCATAACACTTCTCTGATCCTTGAAAAGTTCTCGAAAAGAAGGCTACTGGTCGTCCTGCCTGAGATAAGACTGCAGCAATGGCAATGTCAGATGCATCCGTTTCCACTTCGAATGGTAGGGACTTGAACTACTGAGTTTTCAATGTCCTGTTTGAGAGTATGGAAAGCGGCTTCTGCTTCCTTTGTCACAGGAAATGTGGTAGCACTCAATGGGCAGACTTTACTTGAATAGTTGTAGATCCATTTTGAGTAATAAGCAAAGAGACCAAGAGTTCTTCAGAGTGACTTTTTGTCTTGAGGCATTGGAAGTTCCCGTAGAGGTCGTAGTCGTTCAAGGTCTGGGAATATTGAACCTCCTTCCACTACATAACCAAGAATGCTAAGCCTTTTAGTTGAAAAAGTGCACTTTTCTCATTGCAACTGATATTTTTCTTCTTGGCATTTTCCCAAAAACTTTTTCAAGATTTGCATCATGTTCCTCCTGGGTCTTGCCACAAATGGTAACATTATCTAAATACGTTAGTTCCCATGAGTGCTCTTCTGAATGAGTGAATCCATAATTCGTTGGAAGCAGGCTACCCATTGGTGACTCCAAAAGGGACTCTGGTAAACTGATACAGGCCATCACTAGCCTGAAATGCTGTGTATGGTTTTATCTTCATTCTTATAGGGACTTGATGATAGGCACTCTGTAGATCAGTTGTGCTAAAACACATAGTACTGAGCAATTTTGTTCACTGTAATCTTCAATTCGAGGTAGAGGGTACCCATCAAGAAGTGTAAATTTGTTGATTGTCTCAGAGTAATCGATAGCCCGTCTACGTTTCCTATAATCATCCTTAAAAGCAAAAACCTGTGCATGCCAAGGGGAATTACTCGGTTCTATAAACCCTCCTTCAGCAGCCTCTGAGTTTCTTTCTCAATGAACATCCGATCCTCATAAGAATAGCGGCATGACTTAGCTGATTTTAGGATGGCAATCCAGGTAAGATTTGCAAACAGCTTTGGTGGGTCTACCCTTAAGTGCTAAGTCCACAGACAACAAGAGGAGGGAGTTCACCTCCATATGTTAAAAGGGAACACCCATGCAGCTTCCGAAAGTCCTGACCAAGGATAAAAATGAGAGCACAGTTGTGGCAGAATAGCTAATGTACATCTTGATAGTCCTTTCCATTAACTCCCGAGATTTACCTTACAAAACCCTAAGGTCTGAATAGAAAGAGATGTTGATGCCATGGAAACGGTACCTGATGAGTGATGTACAGTCAAGGAGTGGCGTTTAACTAAGTCCAGGTTGATGAAACTCTCTGAGCTGCCACTATCAATAAGACAAATTTCTTCTGTTCCTTTGATGAAAACTTTCACAACTGCCTTTGACAGTGAATTTGGAAATAGCCGCAGAAGTCATGTTGCTAGGGGTCGCATGATCACTGGAATGTGTGGAGGCAAATAGCTCTTGTTGGTGCATTAGCACGGACATAAATTTAGCAAAGTGACCTTTCTTGTGGCATTTATGGCACATTGTTCACGAGCAGGACACTTTGGACGTGGATGTCTTGAAAAACCACAAAAGAAACACACCGTACCTGCTGCTGCTGTCACTGAGGCAGGTTCCACAGTAACTTCATTGCAAGAGTCTTGGTCAGGGAAATTTCAACACTTACCACTCGAGAAGGCTGGGTGGTACTGTATACTTCAGAATTCTTCTGGGCTGAATCTAGAGCTCTTGCCTGGTCAAAGGCAGTGGCTAAGTTGAGAGTTTTATTCTCCAATAAACGCTGCCTTGTTATTGATGATTGCAGGCCACTGATAAAAGCATCCCTGATGGACTCTTCACAATACTGAGCAGCTGTCACTGCTTGGAAGTGACAGTCCTTACCTAAAATTTTCAGTGCTTGAAGGTATTCCTCTAAGGATTCATCAGTCTGCTGACAAGAAAAATCCCAATCTCAAACACCCCATCTAATGACTAACTCACTGGCACCTACCCGAATACACTATTCCTAGCTCCGACCAACCCAACAGAAGTCTTACTTATTATCAACACACTAAAGAACAAGGTAGGAGAGTTAAATAACTTACCACCCTTTATATACAAAAAAACTTCACAAGTACTGTCACTAATCATTGCAACACTCTTTAACCCTTTCAGGGTCCATGCCACAGATGTACGGCTTTAGGTTGAGGGTCCAAACCATAGAGCTACGCCATGAGCTCAGCTCACTCTGATAAGCTGTGAGTGGTAAATATGGGCCTAGATATGAGAGAATACATCTACATGGTATGTGTGCACCACATAAAACAAATCCCGCAGTACACAGTGCATAATGAGAGAAAAAAACTGAGACTGTAATTTTCGATAAAAACAGCGATTTTGTAGTGTTTTTTCGTATGTTTTTATAGTTGTATTTGTGATTTCTTGGTCTTATTTGATAGAATGGAAGATATATTACAGAAATAGAGATGATTTTGATTCGTTTCAGTACTGAAAATGGATTGAAACTGAGCTCACAGTAGCGAAAATGTTAAATTTTTGCCGATGTTCAAGAGTAAACAAATGACCTCACGTGTCTAATATACGCCAACTGGTGGGTCTAATATACGTTCACAAATGTGGTGATATTATTTATACAATTATTACAACATTGCATATCAGCAAATCTTCTATTTCTTGGTTTGAATAACAATATATTATGTGAATTAAAAATAAAAACAGAATTCATTTGTAAAGCCTGAAAACATAACTAATGAACAGAGGAAATGTTAGTTTAGTGCCAGAATGCCTTCATTGTTTATTCTGGACCCTATTTTGAAATTGGAATACAGTGGACCCCCGCATAACGATTACCTCCGAATGCGACCAATTATGTAAGTGTATTTATGTAAGTGCGTTTGTACATGTATGTTTGGGGAGATGACTTAAGAAATCGTAATGACACGATTGCAAATAAACCATACCCCCGGCCGGGATTGAACCCGCAGTCATAGAGTCTCAAAACTCCAGCCCGTCGCGTTAGCCACTATGACCGCGGGTTCAATCCCGGCCGGGGGTATGGTTTATGTTTGGGGGTCTGAAATGGACTAATCTACTTCACAATATTTTTTTGGGAACAAATTTGGTCAGTACTGCACCTGAAACATCTTCTGGGAGTGGAAAAAAATATCGTTAACCGGGGGTACACTGTATTTTGGACTTTGCGTTATCCTTTGACTGTCGAAGGGCCCAATCCTGAAGTTGCTCCTGGTGTCGCAAAATATTCGAAAAAAAAAAAATTATTTTTTCTTATGAAATGATAGAGGATCTTTTCCCCGATTGTAAAGACACCAAAAAAACGAAATTTGATGGAAAACTGACGGAATTACGCTCTCGCGAAGTTAGCGACTTCGGCGATATTTTAAAATCGGCAATTTCGCCCACTTTGAGCCCTATTTTCGGCTAATTCCGTTATTCCAGTCAACCAAACTCATAACTATTTCTTCAGAACTCTATTTTTTCTATCGATTGAGCACAAGAAACTGCCCATTTACTGATTTCAACTACCCAATAACATGGTCAGAAATTTGCAATTTGGCCAATTTCACAAAAATTAAAAAATACGACAATTTCAAAATAAGGTCCAGAATGAACAATGCAGACATTCCTGGCTCTAAAATAAGATTTTCTTTGTTCATCAGTCATGTCTCCAGGTCCCTGTGATATTACTCTTGCTTTTTATTTTGAAATTTTATTCAAACAAAAAATAGAAGATTTACTGTTATGCAGACTACTGCAATACTGTAATAATTGTAAAAATTACATCAACCCATTCATGACTGCGTATTAGAATGGCTATTTGGACATTTATTGGACAATGACATCATTTGTTTACTTTTGAACATCGGCAAAAATCAAACATTTCCTGTACTTTGTGCTCCATTTCCAGGTTCTTTTTATAGTAAAATTAATCAAAATCACCTCCATTTCTATAATATAGTTTCCATTCTATCAAATGAGACCAAGAAAACGAGAATACAACCACAAATACTATACGAAAATAGACCACAAAGTCGGCATTTTAATTAAAAAAAACGGTCGGAGTTTTTTTGTTCTCATTATGCACTGCGTGCTCCAGGATTTTTTTTATGTGGTGCACACTGACCACACAGACCCATTCTCTCACATGTGGACCTACTAGCTTTCTCCTGCCTGATTTGAAGCCGCTAGAATTTATGAGTATATATACGTCAAACACGGTACCTCACAAACGTATATATACGGCCGCGACAGTCAAAGGGTTAAATTGGTCAAATTACCAATTTCCAAACACTTTACTATTTTGTAGTTGAAACAGTTGACTTGGCGATTTCTTGTGCTCAATCGATAGAATAGAAGTAATCCTAGTGAAATAGCTAAGAATTTGGTTGACTCGAATAATGTAATTGGCCTAAAATGGGAGTCAAAGTCGGCAAAATCAATGATGCGTAAATATCGCTGACACATCAAAATTTGCGAAAGGATAATTTCGTCAATTTTCGATCAAATTTCGTACTTTTTGTTTTATTACCTTCAGGAAAAGATTCTCTACCATTTCATAAGAAAAAATAACAAAATTATTTTTTGAAAATTCTTGGACCCTGGTGCACACTTTGACATTTGGCCTCTGGACCCTGAAAGAGTTAACAAATCTATCAAATCCTCTACCTTCCCTACAGTTCTCACAATCGTGAGGGGTCACCCCAATACATAAAGGAGGAGATCAAGTAGACTTGAATAACTATAGGCCAATATCCAACTTACCCCTTCTCTCTAAAATCTTTGAAAAATTTATTGATAAGTGAATCTATTTCTACCTCATCTCCCACAGTGTACTCAACCCTTGTCAATTTGGGTTCAGGCCTAATAAAAATACAAATGACGCTATTATACACATGCTAGAACTAATATACACTGCACTTGAGAAAAAAGAAATCCCATTGGGGATCTTCAATGATTTACACATAAAAACCTTTCAAAATTACCGTTAAGGGGTGGCTAATTCCTGATTTCCTTAGATTTCTTTCATTTTTGGTGTACGTTAAAAGGCATTTTCTGTCATACATTGCCCAAGTTTCAATAAGATAGTCCAACAAACAAATGAGATACAATTCCCGAGATCAAGAGCAAGAGCCCCTCACCAGTGTCAAGGAACTTGCCTTGAGGTCTGCTCACTTGTGGAAATTTTGCTCGCGTATGGAAGCAAAAAATCGACCCATCAACTGGTCGTATTTGGAAAAACTCTCACGTTGACACGCTCGCAAGTAGAGGTTCCATTGTACATCTGAACATGTAGTGAGTTTTCAGAATTTTTTCTGATTTTTTTAAATTTTTTAAAAATTCTTCTGTTTAATACATTAAATTCACCATCTAACATCGCTGTGGCGCTAATAAAATGTTGTGTAATTATGCTAATATTAGTAATAAACGTTATGTATTTATCACATTTATTCCAAACTGATATCAAGAACACGATAAATACCCTAGCACTTTAACCTTTTGAGGGTCGACAGGCCCTCTCCAAGACTCGTTCTCAGGGTCGGCCAAATTAAAAAAAAAATTTATTTTTTCATATGAAAAGATAGAGAATCTTTTCCCGATCATATTGACACCAAAAGTATGAAATTTGATGGAAAACTAACGGAATTATGCTCTCGCGAAGTTAGCGGTCTCGACGATGTTTACGCATCGGCGATTTTGCCCACTTTGAGCCCTACTTTTGGCCAATTCCAGTGTACTAGTCGACAAAAATCATAACTATTTCTCTAGAACTCTATTTTTTGTATTGAATGAGTACAAGAAACCATCCATTTACTGATTTCAACTATCCAATACAGTGGTCAGAATTGAGCAATTTTTCCAATTTCACACAAATTTCAAAAGATGCCAATTTCCAAATAGGGTCCAGAATAAACAAGAAAGACATTCCTGGCACTAAAATAACATTTCCTCTGTTCGTTAGTCACATCCCCAGGCCCCTCTTATATTTCTTTGGCTTTCCACTTTCAATTTTTATTCTTACAAAAAATAGAAGATTTACTGTTATGCAGACTGCTGCATTAGTGTAGAAATGGTATAAATAATATCAGCGCACTTTCAAATTCAATTCAAATTCAAAGTTTATTCTCTATAAGGATTACAATGCTGAGTTTACAGAAATTTGGTTATTGTTTGGTTTACATGTAGTAAAATTGTGATTACAGAGTGTACCACTAGAACGCTTAGCATGGCTAGGCATTTCGGGCATACTTAGTTTTATTCTTAATTGTAAAATATTACAAATTATGAGGTAAGTTGGTATTATGGCTAAGTGACTAAATACTAGTTTATGAGTTTAGCAATGTGAATGCTTTTGTTTTGGCACAGTATATAGTTTCAGTATTGGAGTATCACAGGATTCATTATTTTAAGACTGATATTATATTTCTGTTTATGGTCAATGAGTGAGCGAGTGTAAGTGTGAACCACCAGGTGGTATTCGTGTACTTAGTTGACGGGGTGTATCAGGGAGATAAGATGTTTTCTAATGGTAGTTTTGAAGGTGATGAATGTGTCTGCAGTTCTAGAGTTCTCAGGTAGGGTATTCCAGATTTTAGGGCCTTTGACAACATTGAATTTTTGTAAAGGTTTAGTCGGACATGGGAATGTCGTAGAGATGTTTGTGTCTGGTGTTATGCCTGTGGGTTCTGTCACAACTATCAAGAAAGCGTTTTAGGTCAAGGTTGATATTAGAGTTTAAGGCCCTGTAGATATAGATTGCACAGTAGTAAGTGTGGATGTACTGAACTGGGAGTAAGTTTAGATCTTTGAAGAGTGGGGGGGTGTGCTGCCAGGGATGGGATTTGGTGATTATTCTTACTGCAGCTTTTTGTTGGTTATTATTGGCTTTAGGTGTGTTGCTGCAGTTGATCCCCAGCACAAATAGCATAGGTGAGGTATGGATAAATAAGTGAGTGGTATAGTGTGAGAAGGGCATTTTGCGGCACGTAGTATCGTATCTTGGAGAGGATCCCAACCGTTTTGGATACTTTTTTGGCTATATGCTGGATATGGGTGCTGAAATTCAGGTTGTTGTCAAGGTATAAGCCTTGGAATTTTCCCCATTATTTCTGGTAATTAGAGTGTTGTGAATCTTAATGTTAATTTGTGCATCTCCTGCTCTGCTACCAAACATATATAGTAAGTTTTGTCAGTGTTAAGCGTAAGTTTATTGGCTGTCATCCAAGTCGATATTTTAATCAGCTCCTCATTCACAATGGTGTTGAGGGTGGCAAGATTAGGGTGAGAGATGACATAAGTCGTGTCATCAGCAAGAGATGGGTTTTCAGGTGTTGGGATACGTTTGGAAGGTCATTGATGTATATGAGGAAGAGCAGGGGACCAAGGACACTTCCTGCGGAACTCCAGTATCAAGTGGCCGTGTTGCTGATGCTGTGTCTTTTAATGGTGACGTACTGATACTTTAGTAATGTAAGATTTTGAAATAAGCAAGCGCATGGCCTCTATACCGTAGTGGTCAAGTTTGTGGAGTAGGATTTGGTGGTTTACTGTGTCAAAAGCTTTTCTTAGGTCAATAAAAATTCCTAGTGGATATTCCTATTTTCCAATGCTATGTAAAGCAGATCTAGCATTTTTATGATTGCATCATTAGTGCTTTTATTTTTCCTGAATCCAAACTGGCAGGGGTTGAGTATGTTTTGAGCCGTTATAAATGAATACAGTCTCTTGTACACGGTTTCTCAAAGATTTTGGATAGCAATGGTAAGTTAGATATTGGCTATAGTTGTTTAAGTCTGTAGGGTCACCACCTTTATGTATTGGTGTAAACCCTTGCCATTTTGAGTAGTTTCGGGAAGGTGCTAGTCTCTATTGACTTGTTAAAAGTAATGAAATAGCATGCGAAGGGACATGGGCCCGCTCGCTTGTACAGTAATGGTGGGACATGAGACAGATTCCCCGAGTTATTTTTAAGTGACTTTATGATCCCAATGACTTCCGTGGGCTCAGTTGGTGCAAGATTAGAAGGAATTAGGGAAATTTCCATCTAGGTAGTCCCCGGCATGGGCATTGGTATGTGGGATTTTACTGGCGAGATTAGATCCTATGTTTGAGAAGAAGTCGTTTATCTTGTTAGCTGTGTCAGTGGGATGTTAGTGGTGTTTCATTAGGTTTAGTTAGGACAATATTCTTGGTTTTTCTCAGTTTGTGGGTCCCTAGAATCTGAGAGAGTGTTTTCCAGGTCTTTTTTATATCTCCTCTAGTGTCTGTGAATCTACTGGAGTAGTATAGTTGTTTGGCTTTTTTTATTACTTTGGTGAGAGCTGATGAATAGTGTTTAAGAGTATCTTTGTGTATTAAGCCCTGTCTATATTGCTTTTCATATTGGTGTTTCTTGTCTATGGATTTCAGAATGGTGCTGGTTAGCCATGGGCAACCAAGCCGTTTGTTTGTGAAAGAACATTAGACTCGCCAGTTGACGTGTATTGGACGCTTGGCATGATTTGTTTACTTTTGAACTTTGGTAAAAATCAAACATTTCTGCTACTTTGAGCTCAATTTCAAGGTACTTTTCATTTTAAAACCAGTCAAAATCATCTCAATTTCTGTAATGTCTTCCATTCTATAAAATGAGACCAAGGAAACTAAAATACAACAATAAATACCATACGAAAATACAGTACAAAGTCGCTGTTTTATTCCAAAAACACGGTCGAAGTTTTTTTTTTTTCTCATTATGCACTGTGTGCTGCAGGATTTTTTTATACTGCGCACACTGACCACATAGACCCATTCTTTCATATGTATGCCTACCTGCTTTCTCCCACTAGATTTGAGGGTGCTAGAATTTAGGCATACAGGTATGTTAAAAACCCTGGGTCGTAAGCCGTACTAGTATGGCTGAAACCCTCAAAAGGTTAATAAAGATACCAAAATGAGTAATATATGCCTTATTATGCGAGTGGAGTAAGGACGGAGGCTGCCGTTCTCTCATCTGTACCTCTGGTCTACAATGAACGAAAATGGTATTTACATCAGGTTAAACACTCCTAGATCACTCATAAGAAAAAATGCAAAAATAGCGCGATTTTTTGAGACTTTTTTTCCTGAGTCATATGCTATGCTCTCTGTCTCATGGCATCTTAAGAAAAGATTAAATTCAGTGAAAAGGTATGTCAATGGTAATAATAATTTATAATAATTTATCATAATAATACTAAGAATAACTTATCATAATAAGAAAAATGATTTATAATAATAATAATAATAATAATAATAAATCACTCTGGAGCACTTTTAAATGTAAAGTAGACTGTTATTTAGCACCTTAGTTATGTTCCTTAAAATGCCGTGTTAGGTAAAAATTGTGCTAAATGAACTGAAGCACTTATGGGAAAAATAGGGTTATGTTTCTGAGAGCCCCCAAAAGGCCAAACAACTTTTTTTTAGACCAACAGATCTTACAAAAATAAAAGCGAACATGTAATTGTAGTTCATTGTCATGATATATTACTGCTTAAGACTACAAATGCAATAGAAATAATAGTATTTCTTACCTTAAATTGTGAGTAATGGTGTGTGTGGATGATTGTGGAGAGAGCAGATATGGATGGTGTGGCCCTACTGGGCTGAGGTGGATGGTTGTTGGTTGTCAACAGAAGTGGATGGTAGAGGTTCTGGTACTAAAGTCGATGGTTGTATCAGAGTGTGCATAAATTCTGTAATGGTTCTCTTGGCTTTTTTACCCTGCAATACATTATACAGCTGACGGTAAGGCATCATCAGCTGGTCTAGACCCCGTTTCAAAGCACTGCTTCTAGATTTGTCAGGGTCCTCTTCAGTGAAAACATCTGCATCTTTACCAATGATATGGAATTGCTCACGTAACTGCTGCAATGTTAACCGTTTTTCTTCAGGTTCTTCTTCGTCTTCTTCTTCTGTTATGTCCCTCCCTTGTATCTGTGCATCGAGCTCTGCTAACATTTCCTCTGGACTCCTGCCTTCATCATCATCTTCTAAGAGTTGATTCATATTGTCTTCATTCATATCTTCAAAACCATCACCTGGTAATCTCCTTGCCAGCTGAACAATTTCCTGAACCTGACTCTCAAGCAAGGGGAAACCGGGAGTACCTGTGACCAGTGAAAGAATTAACCACAGAAGGCCATAACTTTCCCCAGCCTGCATTTAATGTTGATTGAGGCACTTCATTCTATGCATTTCAAGCATAGCTGATAGCATCTGCAATGTTAAATTTATTCCAGAAGGTTGGTACTGCCAAGTTGGAGTCAGAGTCCACTGATGCAACTAGTTTTTTCATAACTTTTTTTGTGTAGTTACACTTGAATGACTTAACAACTCCCCAGTGCAGTGGTTGCATTAAAGATGTTGTATTTGGAGGTAAAAATACATCTTTTACATGTGGGATCACATCCAGCAAAGTTTGTGGATGAGCATGGGAATTAGCAAGAATGAAGAAAGCCTTGAATCCAAGGTTCTTGCTGTGCAGGTAAAACTTGACTTCAGGAATAAAGTGATGCTTAAACCAGTCAATACATATTTCCTCTGTCATCCGTGCTGACTAGTTTGACCTCCAAATTACTGGTAAGGTGTTTTTATCTACACCTTTCAAAGCACGAGGATTCTTAGAGCAGTAAATAACCATGGGCTTACACTTGAAATCACCTGATGCATTACCGCAAAGGAGCAAGGTAAAGCGGTCCTTTGCTGCCTTGAAGCCCGGTGCACTCTTCTCTTGCTGACTGATATAAGTTCGTGTTGGCATTTTTTCCAAAAAAACACTTGTCTCATCAGCATTAAACACTTGATGTGGCTCATAGCTACCCTCAGAAGTAATTTCCTGCAATTCAGCAGGAAAATTACTTGCCACTGTATGATCAGGTAAAGCACTTTCACCAGAAAACTTAATATTATGTAACTTATTATGCAACTTAAAGGTGTGGAACCAGCCTGTGCTAAACACACACACTTTTTCAGGCTTTCCTTCCTTATCATACACTGCCTTAAACAACTCTAAGGCCTTTTCCCTAATTAAGAGGAAATTAAGTGGTACACCTTTCTTTGTCTTTTGTTCAATCCACTCAAATAACAAGTTTTCTGTTTTATTTACTTGTTGGGACCTATGTGTCATTCTTTTCACGAGATGGCACCTTGGGTTATTCATTACACAAGTTCGTATATTCACCTCGTTCTTGTTATTTGTATGAACCGACGCTTCATTAAGGCCATAGGCCCTCACTATATCCACCACATATGATCCACTCTTAAGCTTGTCTAATATCTCAATTTTCTTTGCAATTCCTAGACTTGAACGCTTAAACCTTTTCTTGTCACTTTCAGCAACATTTGTATGCTTACTGGGTGCCATTATTGCTTGGCAAATGTAAAAAATGGCAAAGAAATTAAGAAAATATGTATGTATGTAAACACAGCTAGGTTCCCGAGTACCTCTGTCCTGCACGCATATGAACCGAACTGGAGGCTGGGAGCGTGGTGGGGGTGGGTGTGGGTGACGGGGAGGATGACAGTAGGCCTCCCCCATTAACTCAGTGGTATAACCCACCGCGGGCGACCTGGTGACCGGGTGCTCAAATTTTTTTTCCCTTCCCGCGTATTGTGTTAAATTGATCATATGATGTGTTACATAAAAATATGTTGCAATTCTTAAATCATGCTATACTCAAATCATGCCAAATAAACTTGTGCTAAATAATGGTCTACTGTAATACATATTTTATATAGGTTTGGTAGCTGACATTTAAAACACTCCAGAGTGAATATTATTATTTATTATTATTATTATTATTATTATTATTATTATTATTATTATTATTATTATTATTATTATTATTATTACCACCACCACCATTGACATACTTTGTTCACTGAGTTTAATGATTTGTTAATCTGCCATGATACACCAAGAATGTAAACACACAAACACACCAGCTTTACTACGAACTTCTTTTATACTTCTTCCATTTTCCTCTTCCAAGTGCTACTGCACTTCTAACTTTATTTTCTACTTTGGGATGCACAATAAAGTACAGTAGGGTCCCGCTTTATGGAATTTTTCTTTACAGTATTTCGCTAATATGGACATTTCAAATTATGACCAAAACTTGCTATACAGCTCCCCCACCAGACTTTCTAATATGGTCACTGTGCCCCACCCAGTTTGTTTACATTCTCCATGAGCCCCATAAGCACCACGTCTCTCCATTATGTCTGGAAACTCCAAAATTTAAAGTGTTTTAACCCTTTCAGGGTCCATCCCATAGATCTATGGCTTTACGTTAAGGATCCAAACCGTAAATCTACGCCAAAATTCTAGCGGCGTCAAATTTAGCGTGAGAAGGCTGGTAGGCCTACATCTGAGAGAATGGGTCTGGCTGGTCAGTGTGCACACTATAGAAAAAATCTGGACACCGGATGGCATTGTGGGAATGCCCGCAAAGTAGCTATGTTCATTGTGCCTGGCGGGAAGGAAGCTCTCACTCCCCACTCACTCTCTGGGTGAATTCTAAGACTGATGGAAGTGGAGCTGAAGAGGAAGTCTATGGTTTTGAACCATATGGTACCATTGTGCCATATGGTACAATGGTGCCATATGGTACAATGTACCATATATGTATGTACCATATATGTTTACCTCTTTTTTATGTGTTCAAAGTAACACTTCATTATGGCCACAGGTTACGTCTTGTCTAATATCTTTGTTTCCTTTGTTAATTCTAAGACTTAAATGCTTACACCTTTTCTTGCCACTTTGAGCAACACTGGTATGCCTACTGGGTGTCATGATTGCTTGGCAGATACAAAATATAGCAATTAAAAGATCAAAACACAATTCACAATCACAAGCTTGTACAGTGGACCCTCGACATTCGATCTAATCCGTTCCTGAGACCTATCAAATGCTGAATATATCGAAAGTCGAATTAATTTTCCCCATAAGAAATAATGGAAATCAAATTAATCCGTGCAAGACACCCGAAAGTATGGAAAAAAAAATTTTTACCACATGAAATATTAAGTTTAATGCAATAGAATAATTACAATAGCAATAATAAAAATAGAATAAACACAATAGAATGATTGACACTCACCTTTAATGAAGATCTGGTGATGATTGATGGGATGGGAGGAGGGGAGAGTGTCGAAGTTTTTAATGTTTAGAAGGGGAATCCCCCTCCATTAGGACTTGAGGTAGCAAGTCCTTTTCCGGGGTTACTTCCCTTCTTCTTTTAATGCCCCTAGGACCAGCTTGAGAGTCACTGGACTTCTGTCGCACAACATAACTGGCAGCCTCACCATGCCTAATCACACTATGTATGCCACTATGATTCTTAAATCTTTCAAACCAACCTTTGCTGGCCTTAAATTCACTCACATCACTAGTTGCAGGCATTTTTCTAATTAAATCCTCATGCAACTGCCTAGCCTTTTCACAAATGATCGCTTGAGAGATGCTATCTCCAGCTATGTGTTTTTCATTTATCCACACAAGTAACAGTCTCTCAACATTTTCTAACACTTGCAATTGCTGTTTTGTAATCACAGTTTCACCTTTTGCAAGAACAGCTTCCTTGATTGCCGTTTTCCTGCTCACTATAGTAGAGATGGTTGATTGGGATTTACTATACAATTTGGCCAGGTCCGACACATGCACTCCACTTTCATACTTTGCAATTATCTCTTACTTCATTTCAATAGTCATTAGCACCCTTGGTCTCGAAGGGTTGGCATTAGAAGCTTTCTTTGGGCCCATGGTGACTTATTTTGCAGAAACAAGCACCAGAAACAGTGATAATATGGATAATATGGAATGTACCGTATGTATCCTTAGATGTGCGCACACTGGCTGGCTTGTAAACACTGGCACACACGGGGCAGTTCAGGCCACATGTGGACACGTCTCGTACGAATCGTATCGTGTACCGGGTTTTGTTACGGGAACCGAGGCAAATTTTTTGCGATATAACGCTTCAGATACCGGATTTATCGGTTACCGGTGACTTCGCGAACTGGGGGACCACTGTATTACAGAAATAGATATGATTTTAATTGCTTTCACGATGAAAAGTGTCTTGAAATTGAGCTCAACCTAGGAGAAATGGTCCATTGCTTGGCTGTTTCAGAGTAAACAAATGTCCATTCCAATACGCAGTCGTGAATGGGTTGACATTAGTTTTACAATTATTGCAATAAGGAATAACAGTAAATCTTATATTTTTTGTGTGAATAAAAATTTCAAATTATTTATATAATAATAATAATAATAATAATAATAATAATAATAATAATAATAATATGTATAATAATAATAAGTATAATAATAATAGTATAATAATAATAGTATAATAATAATAGTACAGTGGCCCCCCACCTTACGATGGCATCGCGTTACGTTAAATCCGCCATACGATACATTTTAACGCAAAAATTTTGCCTTGCCTCACACTAAAAAACTTGCCTTATGTGATTCATCCAGAACGCGTTCCACATGTGGCCTCAGCGCCAATGTTTACAAGCCAGTGAGTGCGGTCGCATCTACGCATACATTCGGTACATTTCACATTATGCATGGACCATGGACCCCAAGAAAGCTTCTAGTGCCATCCCTATGGTAAAAAAGGGTGAGAATTAGTATGGAATTGAAAAAAGAGATTAAGGAAATGTGTGCAAAGTGGCCTGAAGTGCAAACCTTTATGGATGAAAATTACCCTCACACAGCTATTGCAAGCCGTGCTGGTGACTATTACAATGACAATGTTGTGAACCACTTTAGACAAATCATAAAGGAACGAGAGATATAGAGCTCTATGGACAGATATGTTGTGCGACAGAGGTCCAGTGACTCAAGCTGGTCCTAGTGGCATTAAAAGAAGAAGGGAAGTAACCCCAGAAAAGGACTTGATACCTCAAGTCCTAATGGAAGGGGATTCCCCTTCTAAACAATAACAACTTCCACACACTCCCCTCCTCCCATCCCATCAATCATAACCAGATCTTCAATAAAGGTAAGTGTCATGTATTCTATTCTTAGTAGAGTATTAACTGTGCCTGTCTTTTTCAGTTTTTTGTGTATTAAAATTGATATTTCATGTGGTAAAAATTTTTTTTTTCATACTTTTGGGTGTCTTGCACAGATTAATTTGATTTCCATTATTTTTTATGGGGAAAATTAATTCGCCTTACGATAATTTTGGCATACGATGAGCTCTCAGGAACTGATTAATATCATAAGGCGGGGGTCCACTGTATAATAATATAATACAATAAGAATGATAACAATATAATATGTATAATAATAATACATATATAATAATAATGTACTACATATAATAATTATAATAATAGACAGCTTCAAAAGGCCATCACTAGATGGCAGTGTTTACCACAACAAAGAGGGAGCGGTTGTGGCCGCCTCCACCTGTTACATAATGATATATTTTATTCATTCTAGAGTATATATCATGTTTATATGTTATTTATATTGTTTGTTATGTCAAATTAGATGAACTGTGATAGATAAATAAGCTGTATAGATGATATTAGTAAAATTATTCATGAAGTATTCTGCCCAGTCTCCAGACCTCGTCCACCTCCGACACCGCCCATACCACTACATGAATGACATACTTTATTCATTTTAGAGTATGTATCAGGTTTCTCTGTTATTTATATTGTTTATTATGTCATACTAGATGAAGTGAGATAGATAAATAAGCCGTAGAGTTGATATTAGCGAAATTATTGAAGTACATAATTCCACTGGAACAGATTAATTGCATTATTTATATTGTTTATTATGTCATACTAGATGAAGTGAGATAGATAAATAAGCCGTAGAGTTGATATTAGCGAAATTATTGAAGTACAGAATTCCACTGGAACAGATTAATTGCATTTCAATTAATTTAAATGAGGGAAATTGACTCTGCAAATGAGCAAATCCAGTTGCAAGCAAGGTCATGGAACGGATTAAACTCGCAAGTAGAGGTTTCACTGTATATTACTCACCAAGTCAGTAAAACAATTTTTGTAAAATATCTATAATTCTTTGTAGAAGCATAATAATAATAATAATAATAATAATAATAATAATAATAATTTTTATTTGGGCATGATACATAGTTGTACAAGGAATTGTAGTAGTTGGGTGTACATGCCAAAAGCCCCTTGCATGCAAAGCATTATGGGCAGGCTTAAAATTAACTTAAGATTAACTAAGCAATGATAGATTCAGTGGTAAAAATTAAGCAAACAATTTACAACATGAAGTACAAATGAGTATTTTAAACAATGAAATTTGAACATTTCAATTATGAAGCATTATAGTTGTACAAATTTGTAGCATTACAATGTATAATATAACAAAATGATCAATGTACTATATGTAGTCATACAATTTATTAATCCGATCAAGTCGAATAAAATCAACGATTTGTAGTGCAGAAACTGTGCATTCAAGAGAATGGATTATTCTATTAGGTAATGTAATTAAAAACTTAGTTTGATAGGGTCACAGGTTATACATTTATGAAATACAATTTATTCAGTATTTATAAATACCAAAAAGGCGCAATATCGTGACTGGAACAATACACAAATAACCCACACATAGAAGAGAGGAGCTTACGACGATGTTTTGGTCCGACTTGGACCATTTACAAAGTCACAGTGTGACTTTGTAAATGGTCCAAGTCAGACTGAAATGTCGTCATAAGCTCCTCTCTTCTATGTATGGATTATTTGTGAATTCAATATTTACTTAGTTTTTGGTGAGTAAGTGGTTTTTAAGAAGAGTCTTGAATTGATAAACAGACAGTGTTTCTTTTGTATTTACAGGCGATGAATTCCAAATTTTTGGGCCTTTTATGTGCATTGAGTTTTTACATAGTGTGAGATGGACACAGGGAACTTCAAAGAGTGATCTGTGCCTTGTATTATGGTCATGTGTTCTGTTGAGGTTGGTAAGGAGAAGTTTGAGGGGAGGGTTTATATCTGAATTTAGTGTTCTATGTATGTAGTAGGCACAATAATAAGTATGGATGTTTTGTACGGTGAGTAAGTTTAGAGTTTTGAATATTGGTGGAGTATGCTGCCTGGAGTGGGAATTTGTTATTCTGACTGCAGCCTTTTGTTGGGTAACTAATGGTCTGAGATGATTTATTGTTGATGAGTGAGTGATATAGGGCCAGGAGAGCTGATTGTGGAACATAGTACCATATCTTCAATAGTATGCCTATGGACTTAGAGATCTTCTTGGAAATTTGTTGAACATGTGTTTGAAATTTGAATCTATTATCAAGGTGCATTCCTAAGAATTTTCCCTCTGTGAGCTTTATGATAGATGAACTGTTTATCACTATGTTAAGTGAAACATCTGTACTTCTGTTTCCAAACTGAATGAAGTAGGTTTTGTCAGTATTGAGAATAAGCTTGTTAATCATCATCCAGGTAGATATTTTCTGTAATTCAATATTTACAGTATTGGCTAGTATGACTGGGCTTGGGCGAGAGAAGACGTATGTAGTGTCATCTGAAAATAATATGGGTCTGAGTAGTTGCGATGTATTTGGTAGGTCGTTCATGTAAATGAAAAAGAGAAGAGGGCCAAGGACACTTCCCTGTGAGACACCAACTGTAATTGGTTGTGTGAAAGAGTTTGCTCCATTTGTGTACACATATTGGCTTCTGTTGCTGAGGTATGACTTTAGGTAGTTGAGGGAGTGCCCTCTTATACCACAGTGGGATAATTTTATGTGCAATAAATCATGGTCAACTGTATCAAAAGCTTTTTGTAAATCATTGAAGATCCCAAATGGGATTTCTTTTTTCTCAAGTGCAGTGTATATTAGTTCTAGCATGTGTATAATAGCGTCATTTGTATTTTGCAGAAACAAGTACCAAAAACAGTGATAATATGGATAATATGGAATGTACCGAATGTATTCTTAGATGCACAAACACTGGCTGGCTTGTAAACACTGGTACACACGGGGAAGTTCAGGCCACACGTGGACACGTCTCGTACGAATCGCATCGCATACCGGGTTTTGTAATGGGAACCGAGGCAAATTTTTGGCGATATAATGCATTGGTTACCGGATTTATCGGATACCGATAGCATCGTGAACCGGGGGTCCACTGTATTAGGTATAACATAAATAATGTAGAAGCATGATAGATATGCCCAAATTAATAAAAACTGACATTATATAGAGAGGTATTGAAGGGTGGAGAGTGGGGAGGGATAATAAAAAAATGAATGTGACAATTGCAGAAAACGTTAATATGTGCCTGAAGGGTGACTATAGAGGATCACTCATAGCCTATGCAAAGACTGAAAGAAGTGATTTTCTCATAAAGTGATCAGCTATGCACTCGTTTCCTGGAATATCTCGGAAGTAAGTCATTGACCTATTTCATGTTGTATTGCCGTTAATAATAAACAGATTGAAAGGAATTTTCCAGCAAACATAAAACCAAATGTTTTAATTTTCAGTGGTGTCACATTTGAAGTGTCAGTAAGGGGTGATTCCTCGATTAGCGACGAATTCATTTACCGACTGGATCTTAGGCCCTTAAACCTTTGACTGTTTACGCAGTATAAATACGTCTTACGTGCCACTGTTTCTGACGTACTTACACGCATAAATTCTAGTGGCTTCAAATCAAGTGGGAAAGGCCTGGTAGGCCTACATGAGAGACAATGGGTCTCAGTGGTGGGTGTGCACCCTGTGAAAAAATCTGGGACTCAGCGGTGCATTGTGGGAACGCCATCTTGGTAGTCTATTTTCACCATGCCTCACAGTAAGAAATACCTCACTCCTCGGCGGATTGGGGGTCTTTTGTTCCCAAGTGATAGCTCTAACAGCAATGAAAATGTCAGTGACAGTAAATTCCAGGGTTTTGAAGTGAGTGTGACCAAAAGAAGTGCCCAGGATAACGTAATTAGTGATGAAAACCCAGATGACCCACAACCTTCCACCTCTGGTGCTGGGCCGGCTTGTTCACGTTCACGTTCACCTATACCAGGACGAAAGAGGAAACTATTTGGTCGTGTACAACACCCAGATGTTAGCAGTGATAGTGATAGTTATTTCAAGGTCATTGAAAGCAGTTCTAGTTGTGACAGTGAGGGTGAATATTTCCCAGTGAAGCGGCAGTATGTACGACGTAGCATGCGATCTGGTAGTGTTTCATATGCTGTTCCAAGGGGAAGGAGAAACTCTGGGAGCACATCCCGTGGCCCTACACCACGACCTGATAGTGAAGATGACGATATTGTTACGATGGGTATGAATGATGTGAGTGAGGGAGCAGGCAGTGGTGGTGATAGTGATGGTGGCACGACCCATGTAGCTACAGCAGCGGGCCACGCTACTACCAAGGCTGCTGACTCTGCACAACAACAACCAGCCTCACCTGACCCCACACTCCCACAACCTACACAACCAAAACCACAACCTGCACAACCACAACCACATTACAATATCCAGAACCTACCAGCAGACCGCATCTGGGATTGGCAGGAAGGTGACGAGTTTGTTCCCAGTCCCCATGACTTTGATGAAACAAAGTGGAATAAAGCCATCATGTCCACTTGGGAACAATGCTAGTGAACTGGAATGCTTTGAGTTATTCTTCGATGAACCCCTGATGGACATCATTGTCAGGGAAACCAACACATACTAGGAATACACCATGGCAAATACAATTCTCTCACCAAGATCATGGCTACACCAGTGAAAGGAGACAACTGTGGCAGAGATGTACCTGTTTTTTGCCACAATAATGTTTATGCCACATGTGTATAAGCACACTGCCCACCACATACTGGGCAACAGAAACCCCTGTTTCAACTCCAGGTTTTATGAAAATTATAGGTGTCAATCGTTTCCTGATACTGTTATGTATGTTACACTTTTCAGACAAAACCAGGCCTGACAGAACCAACAGGTTATATAAGATAAGAAATGTGTTTATGTACATGAAACAAGAGTGCTGCATGTATTTTTATCTCTTCAGGAAGCTTGTTATTGACGAGTCCTTGATTTTATTCAAAGGAAGACCCCAAATTCAAGCAATAATACCAAGCAAGAGGAAACGCTTTGGTTTTAAAGTTATTTGTACTGTGTGATTGCAGAAGTGGTCTAGTTTTGGATATCATTGTGTACACTGGCAATAATACTTTGAGAGATACAATGAAGTTATTGGGTATCTCTGGTGATGTGGTTAGAACAATGATGGAACCATTTCTTGGTGGGGGGCATATGTTTTTCCCGATGATATTTGGAAACACAAGCTCCTTACTCAGTGATTTCTTGCGAGTGAACTTGACGATGTGTGTGGCCAGTGCGTGGTAATTGTAACATATCCCAAAGGGTTCACGCTGGAAACTCGCAGAGGTGAGGTGCAAGCCTTTGCTCCAATGACATCATTGCATTTCGGTGGCATGACAAATGTGATGTCACATTGTTGAAAATCAGTTCACCAAACGAAATGGCACACAGTGGCGGCACAACAAGGACCCAATGAACCCATTCTAAACCCTGCAGCTGTCATGGACTACAACCTCAATATGCGCTTAGTGGGCAAATGTGACATGCGATTGGGTTTGCTGATTGTGTACGCAAGAGTTATAAGTGGTATATAAAACTTTTTGTTCCCTTTTTGATATCTCCATGCTAAAGCTTATAACATTACAAGTTGAAGACCAACAAAAAAACCAAAATATGGTTTAATTTTGTTTGTCAGTAATCAGGACAAATAATCGCAAAGTACCAAGGGAGCAACAACCCGCAATAGACCAGCGCCCACGAAATTACCAACACACGCCATCTCGTTTCAGGGCCCGGTGATCATACCCCATACAACTGCCTCCTACTACTGCCAAGAAAAATGCTAGAAGAGGTGTTTTGTATGTACACATGCCACAAAATGCCCACAAACACGCAGAGACACTCGTTTTATGTGTGAGGAGTGTCAAGTGCCCCTCTGCATATACCCATGTTTCAAAGAGTTCCACAAGCAGCAGCAGTTCTAGGAACATGTTCAGTGACTGTACATATGTATATATATTATGGAACAATAGTAATAAACATTGTTTTGTGTTGTTTGTTTGTGTAAACAAATTGTATACACAAACTAATAGTGATAAAGTTTGTTCAGGTATTGTGTTGTAAACAATGAGTGTATATTTGAACAATGCACCTTACATTGGTCTCACAGGCCACATAAGTTACTTGGAAAAGAAAAATATTGGAAAATACAAGAAACTTTTGAATTAGAGTAAATAAAAGAATACCGGGTGGGCGGCAGTCACCGCTGTTGCCATACGCACCTCACTTTCTGCAAACTTTGCAGCTTTATATCTCGGTAAGTACTGATGGCAAATTTTTTTTTTTTTAGGCTTAAAACACACAGAAAAATAATCCTAACATTTTCATAAGAAAAAATAATTTTTTTTTTCGAATATTTTGCGACATAGGATGACAGCCTATAGAGGCAGGTGCCAGAAGTCGCCAGAAACTTACCACAGGTCAGCTGTTTTTTAAAAATCTTCCTGGACTGCTAGTGTACTCGCATATAATCTAATGATACCAGTGAATAGCAAAATACAGTGTTGTAGTAGCAACTAACCAGTATTATAATGGTACTTAGTGGAGTGGAGTGACTTTCATTAGTTTCTTTTTTCTTGAAATACCAGACATATACTGTGTATTTCATATAACCTGTAGTTGCCAGCGGTCGCAATATACACAACGAGAAGCAATTATTACTACAGAAAAAGCGTCCTTCCTCCAAAATTTGCACCAGTCAACTATAGTGATAATATAGCATTTATTGTGGTGGAGACGGAAAAAAAAAAAAATAGAAAAGCTAGATACAGCGATTGATAAACAAGGGTGGAGGTCGACCGTTCGTCATTGTAGGAGTGCCAGCAGCACCCGGGTCTTCAACACGCAAGTTATACTTTTGTATCAATCAAATCACATATTACTCGGGTAGATAATTTCCAGTTTGTCCTTCATGTGTTAGCTCAAATCACCGACCAGTATGGTTTAAATAAGGACCCACTGATCAGATCAGATACACTGGTCCGAACCCTTGACTGGTCCGAACCCTTGACTGGTCCGAACCCCGGACTGGTTTCAAACGGTTTCGTTGTGCACTACCTAGCAGGTTATTAATAGATATTCAAGAGGTTGCTAGTAGAATTGCAGTAAATCAACCATTCAAATCATTATGAAGCTGTGTGTGTCTGTTGGTCAGTCAAACAAACAGCCTTCCACATGCATAAATTGTCATTTTTGTGGAAATTGGTGTCACGCCCTTTGTGCAGATATCCAAGAACTAGCTACAAGCAGTATAAAACAGGGAAGTGTTTTTGGGTATGCCAAATGAGATAAATCTGTGGACTAAAATCACAAGGGTATTAAAAGAGGTCAACATCAAAGCTGCTTTCATAGAAAACCTGGAAGCTTTCTACAACAGATGGGAACATAAAAAGTCTGGGCTGATGGTACTGCCCTTGATACTGGCCATGTAGTCAGAAACTGTAAGGCTGGAGATGATGTCCTGGTAGTCAGTAAATGGGGGGCTGATAGTGCTGTCCTGGGAGACAGTAATGGTGAAGCTGGAGGTGCTGCCCTGGAGACGTAATGATGAAGCTGGAGGTGCTGTCCAGGGAGACAGTAATGGTGAAGCTGGAGATGCTGTCCTGGGAGACAGTAATGGGGAAGCTGGAGATGCTGTCCTGGGAGACAGTAATGGTGAAGCTGGAGATTTTGTCCAGGTAGTCGGGAATTATACGCAGGAAGGAATACATATAAATGAACTCATAGGGGACAGGAGCCATAGTAGGGAAACAAGTGTAGTCAAAGATAAGATAAAACCAATATTGCAAACTAGAAATACCGCAGGAAATAGGAAACGAGGACTCCACTAGCAATAGTGAGGATATATTACCAAAAACAACTGGTGGGAGCTCCATTGTTGGTGCTAGGGAGGATAGAAGTAAGACAGGGAAACATGCACCAACAGGGAATACAGTCACAGAAACCCAAGGCAAACAGAAACCAAGCCTGTGCCCATACTATGCACTCGGTATCTGCTGGCATGGGAAATCTGGAAAAACAGATCGGACGTGCAACTATGACCACCCTAGAAAATGCCATGCCCATATGACAACAGGAAAATGCAAACTCCCTTCCTGTAAGCTTTTTCACCCTGAACTGTGTACCTCTTCAGTACAGGAAAGACTGTGCTATAACTTAAATTGCCAGGCATACCATCTAAAGGGGACAAAAAGATACAAAACATCCAGGCCATGGGAAAACCTGGGTAGTCACAGCCACTCAAGAGGGAGAGGTTTTTTAGTGCCAGGAAGGAAAAAAAACTGGCAGGAAATGGCAGAAATCGTACACCAAATCCAGTCATTCCTGGAGTGGAACCACAGTCAATGGCCTCCACTCCAAACCAACAGATACAGATACTAATGCCGGAAAAAAAATCCCCCCCCAGTACCAACAATACCACCAGTCCGATAACATTCTTCTTTGCAAATATACAGGGTCTAAAGCCAGCAACAAACACAAAATACCTTTCATCCGTGGACTGCTTGCAGAGGCAAAGGTAATGTTCGCGGCTTTCACTGAGACCCACATAAAGGATCACTTGGACAACGAAATATGGATCCCAGGTTACAGCCTATACAGATGTGACAGAGTGAACAGGCAAAAGGGGGGGGTTGGCCTGTACATTGCAGAGTCACTTGTTTGCACAGAACTGCTAAATGCCTCAAATGATGTAGTGGAAGTTTTAGCAGTAAAGGTCGAGAACCTAAACCTAGTCATTGTGGTAGTCTACAAGCCTCCGGATGCAACATCCCAGCAATTCCAGGAACAGCTGTTAAAAATTGACCACTGTCTGGAAAACCTTCCAGCTCCTGCACCCAACATCTTGCTCCTGGGGGATTTCAACTTAAGGCACCTAAAATGGAGGAATATAGCAAATAATATTGTTGCAGTAATAACACCAGGAGGCAGCTCTGATGAAAACTCACACTCACGCGAGCTTTTAAATCACTGCACAAAATTCAATTTAAACCAGCAAATAATAGAGCCTACTAGACTGGAGAATACACTAGACCTCATCTTCACTAACAATGATGATCTGATAAGAAATGTCACCATATCAAAAACAATATACTCAGATCACAACATAATTGAGGTTCAGTCATGTATGCGTGGAGCCCCAAACCGACATAATGAGATTAGTCACGAGGGAGCATTCACCAAATTCAACTTCAATAACAAAAACATAAAGTGGGACCAAGTAAACCAAGTCCTAACCGATATAAGCTGGGAAGATATACTAAGCAACACAGACCCCAACTTATGCCTAGAACAGATTAACTCGGTGGCACTCGATGTATGCACAAGGCTTATTCCTCTAAGAAAAAGGAGGAGTAGATGTAAAACAGAAAGAGACAGGCGCTCCCTTTACAGGCGACGGAAAAGAATAAACAGAGTGGCTAAAAGAGGTCCATATATCTGAAATGCGTAGGGAGACACTGGTCAGAGAAATAGCAAGCATCGAACTTAAGCTAAAAGAATCCTTAGGAGTCAGGAATCGCGGGAAGAACTAAAAGCCATAAATGAAATCGAAAGAAACCCAAAGTATTTCTTCTCCTATGCCAAATCAAAATCGGAACAACGTCCAGTATTGGGCCCCTACTTAAACAAGATGGGTCCTACACAGATGACAGCAAGGAAATGAGTGAGCTACTCAAGTCCCAATATGACTCAGTTTTTAGCAAGCCGCTAACCAGACTGAGAGTCGAAGATCAAAATGAATTTTTTATGAGAGAGCCACAAAATTTGATTAACACAAGCCTATCCGATGTTATCCTGATGCCAAATGACTTCGAACAGGCGATAAATGACATGCCCATGCACTCTGCCCCAGGGCCAGACTCATGGAACTCTGTGTTCATCAAGAACTGCAAGAAGCCCCTATCACGAGCCCTTTTCCATCCTTATGGAGAGGGAGCATGGACACGGGGGTCGTCCACAGTTACTAAAAACAACAGACATAGCCCCACTCCACAAAGGGGGCAGTAAAGCAACAGCAAAGAACTACAGACCAATAGCACTAACATCCCATATCATAAAAATCTTTGAAAGGGTCCTAAGAAGCAAGATCACCACCCATCTAGAAACCCATCAGTTACACAACCCAGGGCAACATGGGTTTAGAACAGGTCGCTCCTGTCTGTCTCAACTATTGGATCACTACGACAAGGGTCCTAAATGCACTAGAAGACAAAAGAATGCAGATGTAATATATACAGACTTTGCAAAAGCCTTCAACAAGTGTGACCATGGCGTAATAGTGCACAAAATGCGTGCTAAAGGAATAACAGGAAAAGTCGGTCGATGGATCTATAATTTCCTCACTAACAGAACACAGAGAGTAGTCGTCAACAGAGTAAAGTCCGAGGCAGCTACTGTGAAAAGCTCTGTTCCACAAGGCACAGTACTCGCTCCCATCTTGTTCCTCATCCTCATATCCGACATAGACAAGGATGTCAGCCACAGCACCGTGTCTTCCTTTGCAGATGACACCCGAATCTGCATGACAGTGTCTTCCATTGCAGACACTGCAAAGCTCCAGGCGGACATCAACCAAATCTTTCAGTGGGCTGCAGAAAACAATATGAAGTTCAATGATGAGAAATTTCAATTACTCAGATATGGTAAACATGAGGAAATTAAATCTTCATCAGAGTACAAAACAAATTCTGGCCACAAAATAGAGTGAAACACCAACGTCAAAGACCTGGGAGTGATCATGTCGGAGGATCTCACCTTCAAGAACCATAACATTGTATCAATCGCATCTGCTAGAAAAATGACAGGATGGATAATGAGAACCTTCAAAACTAGGGACGCCAAGCCCATGATGACACTCTTCAGGTCACTTGTTCTATCTAGGCTGGAATATTGCTGCACACTAACAGCACCTTTCAAGGCAGGTGAAATTGCCGACCTAGAAAATGTACAGAGAACTTTCACGGCGCGCATAACGGAGATAAAACACCTCAATTATTGGGAGCGCTTGAGGTTCCTAAACCTGTATTCCCTGGAACTCAGGAGGGAGAGATACATGATTATATACACCTGGAAAATCCTAGAGGGACTAGTACCGAATAAAACTTGCACACAAAAATCACTCACTACGAAAGCAAAAGACTTGGCAGACAATGCACCATCCCCCCAATGAAAAGCAGGGGTGTCACTAGCACGTTAAGAGACCATACAGTAAGTGTCAGGGGCCCAAGACTGTTCAACTGCCTCCCAGCACACATAAGGGGGATTACCAACAGACCCCTGGCAGTCTTCAAGCTGGCACTGGACAAGCACCTAAAGTCAGTTCCGGATCAGCCGGGCTGTGGCTCATACGTTGGTTTGCGTGCAGCCAGCAGCAACAGCCTGGTTGATCAGGCTCTGATCCACCAGGAGGCCTGGTCACAGACCGGGCCGCGGGGGCGTTGACCCCCGGAACTCTCTCCAGGTCTCCAGGTAAACAGTTTCAGAAAGGGGCCTGCGACAGTCAAAGGGTTAACTCTGTTGTTAATATAGACATTTCCATTATTCCATCAATGATATTTTTTTCAAAGTTATAAAAGAAACACATTACATAACACATAAACATGATACATACATCCACAGTATAAAAATTGACATAAATATGAGATGTGTTTATAAGCAGCTTTTAGAAGTGTCAGAAGAATTACGTTTTCTCTAGTCCAACACCAGTTACTGGGGGATAACTGTAGAAAAATATTCCTTTCATATGCCTTCACTGTATCTATAGCTGTTCACAGCCTTTGTGGGTTTAGCACCTCTTTTTTATTATGATGATAATATCATCATCATTCACTCTAAAACTGGTGTGTTGCTTGAGAATGGGAGTGTTGCTGTTTATTTATTCTTCTGTTCTAACTTGTACACAATGTAAGAGTATTTGTATTGTGAGGTAATTATTATAATAAAAAAAATATTGTGAGGTAAAAGTTTCAGACTCTTACAAACGTACATGCACTGCCCTAAAAAAACTAAACAGATGGTTGCAAAGAGACTGATCAGTCCCTGGCTAACACCCAGCATCCTCAAATCCATAAATACAAAGCACCTATACGAAAAAGAGTACAGAATGGACCACATAACCAGAGACCAAACAAAACGTTACTCGTCAATCCTAACCAGCCTAATAAAAAGGGCTAAAAAATTGTATTATGAGAACAGATTATCCAACTTATGAGGTGACATAAAAAAGACCTGGAAAACCCTATCGGAAATACTAGGAACAAAAGAGATAACACAAAATAGCAAAGTTGAATTAACAAAACCAGATGAACCCCAATTCCCACCTACTGAAACAGCAAACAGACTCAATGATTTCTTCTCCACTATAGGAAAAAACCCTGCCAATAAAATCCCGAACTCAGATACCCCACCCAATGACTACCTCACTGGCAACTACCCGAACACACTGTTCCTAGCTCCGACTAACCCAACTGAAGCCTCCCTTATTATCAACAAACTTAAAAACAAGGCAGGAGATTTAAATACCTTACCAACCACTATATACAAAAAAGTGTCACAGGTGCTATCACCAATCATTGCAACACTCTTTAACAAATTCATTGAATCCTCTACCTTTCCTACAGTTCTCAAAATAGCAAGGGTCACCCCGATCCATAAAGGAGGAGACCACACAGACTTGAATAACTATAGGCCAATATCCAACTTACACCCTCTCTCTAAATCTTTGAAAAATTAATCCATTTCCCTCAACCCCTGTCAGTTTGGATTCAGGCCTAATAAAAATACTAATGATGCTATTATCCACATGCTAGAACATATTTATACAGCAATAGAGAAAAAAGAAGTCCCACTGGGGATCTTCATTGACTTACATAAAGCTTTCAATACAGTTGACCACGACTTGCTCCACATAAAATTGTCGCGCAATGGTATTAGAGGACACTCCCTCGACTACTTAAAGTCATACCTCAGCAACAGAAGCCAATATGTGTACACAAATGGGGCAAACTCTTCCTCACAGCCAATTACAGTTGGTGTCCCACAAGGAAGTGTCCTAGGCCCTCTTCTCTTTCTCATATACATAAATTACCTACCAAATGCATCGCAACTACTCAAACCCACACTATTTGCAGATGACACTACATACGTCTACTCTCACCCGAGCCCAGTCATGCTAGCCAATACTGTAAATACTGGCTTACAGAAAATATCAACCTGGATGAGGACCAACAAACTTACTCTAAACATTGACAAAACCTACTACATTCAGTTTGGTAACAGAGCTGCAGATGTGTCTCTTAACATAATGATAAATGGATCACCTATCACAAAACTCACAGAGGGAAAATTCCTAGGAATCCACCTTGATAATAGACTCAAATTTCAAACACATATACAACAAATTTCCAAAAACAATTCCAAGACCGTAGGCATACTATCGAAGATACGGTACTATGTTCCACAGTCAGCCCTCCTGGCCCTATATCACTCACTTATTTACCCCTATCTCACCTATGGAATTTGTGCATGGGGCTCAACAACAATAAACCATCTCAGACCACTAATCACCCAACAAAAGGCTGCAGTCAGAATGATAACAAATTCCCACTACAGACAGCACACTCCACCAATATTCAAAACTCTAAACCTACTCACAATACAAACATCCATACTTATTATTGCACCTACTACATACATAGAACACTTAACTCTGACATAAACCCTCCCTTCAAACATCTCCTTACCAACCTCAACAGAACACATGACCATAACACAAGACAGATCTCTCTTGATGTTCCTCGTGTCCATCGCACGCTATGCAAAAACTCAATGCACATAAAAGGCTCTAAAATCTGGAATTCATTACCTGTGAACATAAAAGAAACACTATTTATAAATTCAAGTCTCTTCTCAAAAATCACTTACTCACCCACAACTATATAAATACAGAATTACCTAACAGAATACTCCATTCTACTGATTACACAGCAACACAGTAAATGACCATATGGCCTGTCTTTCTAATACTCATTTGTACTAAATCGTTATCTGTTTTACAGAATACTCCATTCTACTGATTACACAGCAACACAGTAAATGACCACATGACCTGTCTTTGTAATACTCATTTGTACTAAATTGTTATCTGTTTTACAATAATTTTTGTACCACTGAATATATCATTGCTTAGTTAAACTTAAGTTAATTTTAAGCCTGCCCATTATGCTCTGCATACAAGGGGCTTTGGCATGCTGCACTTTAAAAATTGTATTCCTTGTGCTTCTCTGTATCATGTTCAAATTAAATAAAGAAATAAATAAATAAATACTGATTGTACAGCAATGCATGCAACCATACGACCTGTTTCTGTAATACTCATTTGTGCTTGTTATCTGTTTACAATAATGTTTTACCACTGAATACTTCATTGCTTAGTTAATCTTAAGTTAATTTTAAGCTTGCCCGTAATGCTATGCATTCACGTGGCGTTGGCATGCTGCATTTAACTGTATTCTTTTGTACTTCTCTGTATCATGTTCAAATTAATAAATAAATAAATAAATAAATATATGAACTAAAATTGGACACACATTAACCCCGTAACTGTCCAAATGTAGATCTACATTCACTCACCCAGTGCTCCGAATATTTTGAAAAATAATTTTTTTTTTTATGAAGAGGACATTTTTTTACATAAAGTAATGTAAAAAAAAAAAAAAAATTCTAGTCAGTACAGTGGAATCTTGGCTTACGAATGCCGCACCATGCGAATTTTTCAGGATACGAACCATCGTTCAGTCAATTTTTTGCTTCTGGATACGAACGAAATTTCAGGATACGAACTTCCCCCTCAAGGGAGGTCCCTTAAATAAATAAATAAAATATTTATTTCTTTGCAAAGGTTACAATGTGTGTTTACGTATCATAATATGATTGGAACAAAGAAAGCCTCTATCATGCTGAGGCGTTTTGGGCAGACTAACCTGATAACAATAGACTACTTAAGTCTAGACAGGTGAAAAGTGTACTGGTAGTGGTTACCAATGTTTTGCTGATGGTGGTGCTAACTATTGGCAAACTTTTGAAGTTTCTCCTGTTATTATTATTATATTATATTACTATTATTGTTGTTATAATAATTATTATAATTATTATTATTATTATTATTATTAGTAGTAGTAGTAGTAGTAGTACGTACCTGGTGAGGGGCTCTTGATTAGGTCATTAAATTAATAATAATAATAATTATTATAATAATAAGTATGTACTAAAAATTATGATAATACGTACATGTACATAATAATAATTACGTATAATAAATAATAACAATATACTAATAACAATAATACTATGTACGTACTGCGTATAATTTAGATTGACAACACCACCACCAGATAGCAGTGTCAATCAAAACAATGCTCACATGTGCATTGCTGAATTCCTCGCGGTGCAAGGAATTCTGGTGATTTCCTTACATTTCGTGCAGTTGATTCACCAGATTTCTTTCTTCTAACCATGGTTCCTAAGAAAGCAAGTGCAAAGAACAGTGCTGAATATGGGCCTCAATAAGGAAATTCACAGCACACCTAGAGACTGTTGACTGGCCTACAGAATTCTCCAAGGCCAATGGTATTGACGATTGGGCAGACATTTTTCTTAACAAATTACTTAAACTATACAACAAACATTGTCCTATAAAAGCGAAACAGATCGTGAATAAACGGCTCGGTTGCCCATGGCTAACCAGCAGCATTCTGAAATCCACTGATAAGAAACACCAATATGAAAAGCAATATAGACAGGGCTTAATACACACAGATATTCTCAAACACTATTCATCAGTTCTCGCCAAAGTAATAAAGAAAACCAAACAACTGTACTACTCCAGCAGATTCACTGACACAAGAGGAGATATAAAAAAGACCTGGAAAACACTCTCTCAGATTCTGGGGACCCACAAACTGAAAAAAACTAAGAATATTGTCCTAACTAAACCTAACGAAACACCACTGCATCCCACTGAAACAGCTAACAAGATAAACGACTTCTTCTCAACTATAGGATCTAATCTTGCCAGTAAAATTCCACGTACCAACGCCCATGCCGGGGACTATCTAGATGGGAATTTCCCAAATTCCTTCTGTCTTGTGCAAACTGAGCCCACCGAAGTCACTGAGATTATAAAGTCACTTCAAAATAACTCAGGGAACCTGTCTCATGTCCCACCATTATTGTACAAGCGAGCGGCCCATGTCCTCTCGCATGCTATTTCATTACTTTTTAACAAGTCACTAGAAACTAGCACCTGCCCGAAACTACTCAAGACAGCAAGAGTTAAACCAATACATAAAGGTGGGGACCCTACAGATGTAAACAACTATAGGCCAATATCAAACTTACCATTGCTATCCAAAATCTTCGAGAAACTCGTGCACAGGAGACTGTATTCATTTATAACGGCACAAAACATACTTAACCCCTGCCAATTTGGTTTCAGGAAAAATAAAAGCACTAATGATGCAATTGTAAAAATGCTAGATCTGCTTTACACAGCATTGGAAAATAAGGAATATCCACTAAGAATTTTTATTGACCCAAGAAAAGCTTTTGACACAGTAGACCACCGCATCCGACTCCACAAACTTGACCATTATGGTATAAGAGGCCATGCGCTTGCATATTTTAAATCCTACCTTACTAATAGATATCAGTATGTCACCATTAAAGACACAGCATCATCAACATGGCCACTTGATACTGGAGTTCTACAGGGAAGTGTCCTTGGACCCCTGCTCTTCCTCATTTACATCAATGATCTTCCAAACATATCCCAACACCTGAAACCCATTCTCTTTGCTGACGACATGACTTATGTCATCTCTCACCCTAATCTTGCCACCCTCAACACCACTGTTAATGAGGAGCTGCTCAAAATATCAACTTGGATGACAGCCAATAAACTTACGCTTAACACAGACAAAACCTACTACATTATGTTTGGTAGCAGAGCAGGTGCTGCACAACTTAACATTAAGATTGACAGCACTCTAATTGCCAGACATAATGAGGGCAAATTCCTAGGCCTATACCTCGACAACAACCTGAATTTCAGCACCCATATCCAACGCATATCAAAAAAAGTATCAAAAACAGTTGGGATCCTCTCCAAGATACGATACTACGTGCCGCAAAATACCCTTCTCACACTATACCATTCACTTATATCCATACCTCACCTATGCTATTTGTGCTTGGGGTTCAACTGCAGCAATACACCTAAAGTCAATAATAACTAAACAAAAAGTCGCAGTAAGAATAATCACTAAATCCCATCCCTGGCAACACATCCCCCACTCTTCATAGATCTAAACTTACTCCCTGTTCAGAACATCCATACTTACTACTGTGCAATCTACATATACAGGACCTTAAATTCCAATATTAACCTTGACCTAAAATGCTTTCTTGATAGTTGTGACAGGACCCACAAGCATAACACCAGCACAAACATCTCTACGACATTCCCCGTGTCCGACTAAACCTTTTCAAAAATTCAATGTACGTATATCAAAGGCCCTAAAATCTGGAACACCCTACCTGAAAACTCTAGAACTGCAGACACATTCATCACCTTCAAAACTACCATTAGAAAACATCTTATCTCCCTGATACACCCTGTCAACTAACTACATAAAAACCACCTGGTGGTTCACACTTACTCTCACTCACTCACCCATTTGACTATAAGCACAGAAATACGTATCTTTAACTTAAAATAATGATTCCTAACTAGTCGCAAGTTTGCCTGTGATACCCCAATATAGAAACTATGTATTGTTCCAAAACAAAAGCATTCACATTGCTAAACTCACAAACTAGTATTTAGTCACTTAGTATTTAGTCAACTTACTCCACAATTTGTAATAATTTAGGGTTACGAATTAATCTAAGTTTGCCCGAAAGGCCTAGCCTTGCTTGGTGTTCTAGTGGCCCCCTCTGTAATTAGTATTTTATTACATGTAAACCACACAATAACCAAAATCTGTAAACCCCGCACTGTAATCCTTATAGAGAATAAACTTTGATTTGATTTGAAAAAGAGGATGATTTGCATGGAATTAAAGCAAGAAATCATTGATAAGCACAGACCAGGTATGTAGTGTAATGAGATAAACATAAAAATTGTACATAGTGACCACTCTTGCGACCACAATCCTCCTCCCTTGCCGTCCACGTGATGACATATTTTATTCATTCTATAGCATATATCAGGTTTCAGTGTTATTTATATTGTTTATTATATATTAGATGAATTATGACAGATAAATAAGCCATAGAGTTGATATTAGGGTTATTTTGTCATGCCTCCTGAGAGCAGGAATTCAGCTGGAATGAATTAATTTCATTTCAATTAATTTAAATTAGGAAAATTGACCCAGCATACAAACAAATTAGGATACAAACAAGTCCATGGAATGGATTAAATTCGTGAGCTGAGGTTGCACTGTACTTACAAAGATATAAGGCTGTAAAGTCAGCACTTGTCACTCATCTGACGGCAACATGAAGCGCTGCCACTTGCAGATGTGCTGCCGATATACTTTTTTATCTCTTTTTTTTTTTTTTAATTTGTATAATTTTTATGTTCTGATAATGACAATTTGTAGTAGTTCTTGTGACTTCATAGTTAATCTTTGTTCTGGTACTAATATTAGGTACTGAAATAGTGTTCAAATAGTCATAAACACAGTGACAGGTGAACATTTTTACCTACCTTACTCACATACTATTGTCTAGAAATATAGGTCCCAGCAATGTTTTGGATACACTGGAGTATATAATAGTAATAATAATAATAATAAGTTTCCTTGATGCTTGATGTAAGAGTGTGTCACTTATCTAATCTCTTCACTCCACAGCTGACAATGATGAGCATCATCTTATCTAATCTTATCTCTCCACTAATGACAGTGGCAACATTTGATGAGCGTTGCCTTATCTTATCTCTCCGCTAATGACAGTGGCAACATTTGATGAGCGTTGCCTTATCTTATCTCTCCGCTAATGACAGTGGTGACATTTGATGAGCCTTTGCTTTATTTGTTTTCACTCGTACACATAAACATATCTGTCTGTCTGTCTAGCTAGCTGTCTGTCTGTCTGTCTGTCTGTCTGTCTGTCTGTCTGTCTCAAAGAGTTGCTCATGAACCATCTGGTATTACACACGATCACTCTCTACAAGCACAGTATAGTACTTTGTCTGGATTTTTTTGGTTATCCATCCTAGGTAATTTACACAATGTAGAATTGTATTTACGTATGCGTTCCTGTGAGATAGAGACAGAGATAGATACAGACAGACAGACGGAGATAGAGGCAGCTAATCAGCCAGTCACCGGCCAGCCAGCTGCTGGCCAGCCAGCCGCCACTGGCCAGCATGCCGCCCAGCCAGCCTTCCGAAATTACAGTTCCAGAACAGCACTTTGTCTGGATTTTTTGGGTTATCCTAGGTAATTTACACTATGTATAATGATATTTATGTATGTGTTCCTGTGAGACAGAGACAGAGATAAATACAGACAGAGATAGAGACAATCAGTCAGCCAGCCAGCTGGCCAGCTAGCCGCCGGCTAGCCAGCTGGCCAGCCAGCCTGCCGAAATTCTAGTTCCAGACTTGTTTCTTTTTACTTAGGGCATAGGTTATAGGACATTCTGGCAAGATGACACTTTCCTCTTAAAAGGGGAGTGTTAATACGACATGTCATCAGTGAATTCTTGGTGTTTACCACACTGCTCTAGCTGGCGCTCAGTTGAACTGGTACTCCCACAAGGTAATAATTGGTCCCAGATTTTTTTAATATAGCGCACACCGAGGGTTAAGACCCATTCTATGCTGACCAGGCATCTTAGGCCAATCATGCAAAATTTGGAAGCAGAAAAAATAAAACGTAGATCTACGTTTTGAGCACTAGCGGTAAGAACGTAGATCTATGTTTGGACAGCGCACACCGAGGGTTAAGACCCATTCTATGCTGACCAGGCATCTTAGGCCAATCGTGCAAAATTTGGAAGCAGAAAAAATAAAACGTAGATCTATGTTTTGAGCACTAGCAGTAAGAACGTATAACTATGTTTGGACAGTTAAGGAGTTAATACACATTTATTTCAACTGTCCGAGTGATCGCCTACCACTTGTTCAGTTTGTGTTTTTACATTGTCTGAATTCTGCATATCTCGTTCTCTCTTTGTTTACTATTTCGTTAACTAGTTGGCTCTCGCTGACGATGGCATCTAAACTTAGTTGTGATAAGAAGAAGAGTCATAAGTCTCTTGCTTTAAGTGCCAAGTTAGAAATTATTAAACTTACTGAACTGACTTTTTTGGGTTATCCTAGGTTCTGTACAAATATGCTGCTATGTATGATAATCTCTGTAACTGTATTTGTGTATACCTGAATGAACTTACTTACTAACAAGGTATATTGATGGCTGAGATAGCACGTAAGCTTGGTTTGGCTCATCAAACTGTTAGTACAAGAGAAAGTGTTGCAGGAAATTATAAGTGCTACACGAGTGACCATTAGTAAGTAAGTAAGTTTATTCAGGTATACACAAATAGTTAGATATAACAGCATATGTGTAGAGAACCTAGGATAACCCAAAAAAGTCCAAGTTACTTATTGCTGACGTGGAAAACTTTTCGCTAACTTAATATGTTAGTGTAAACTTGTTATCTAGCTTTTATATGCATTTATAAGGGGAAAAAAAGGGTGTTCCACTTTACGGTGATTTCTACTTTATAGCGGTAGCCTGGAACCTAACTTGCCATATAAATGGGGCCCTACTGTATGAGAGGTGAGTGACCACAACACTTGCAGTATATGATGTGTCAGGTAAGTGACCACAACACATGCCAGTATGTGACGTGTCAGGTAAATGACTGAAACACATGCCAGTATAAGATGTGTCAGGTAAGTGACCACAACACATACCAGTATATGATGTGTCAGGTAAGTGACCGCAGTACATGCCAGTACGTGTTAGAAGTGCCAGGTGACTGCCTTATGTGACTTTTCATCAGAAATTACATATGCACCAAGAATATGCATTATGCTTAGAAAATCAAGAATTTTTGTTTGGACTTCGAGTGAGCTCAAGTAAGTGTAGATTCTTTGTGACTGTCCTGGCTCGTGTATTACTGGGTACCTTTTCTCAGTTTGCTGCAGTTGGGGAGGAAGGGGTTCTGGGGAAATATCAGGGGTTCTGGGGGAATATCAGGGGTTCTGAGGGAATATCAGGGGTTGTAATAAGATGTACTGTACACTCAATCCTATAAATGAACTAGAAAACTAATGTTAGTCAGGGTCTGACTAACATTAGTGACCTAATCTTTATACTATGTTTGTATGTTATTATGCCATTATTGAACTTCCTGGATAGTGTTTACTGCCTCACTGTCACATGTTTCTTGCACAGTTCCTTGTGTGACTCAAATTGTTGTAATCTTCCCAGATTTCCCATTTACAGTTTATTATTTGTTAATAAGAAACTTACTCTTTATAAATATCTGTATTACCAATTATTCCCGTTTAAAGCACCATTATAATTCCCTTATTATCTTTTTTTTTCAGTCTTACCCAATTTTCCCTTTACTCCCAATCTACAAATATCAAATTAGTGTATGTTCCTATTACACTATTGTGAAATTCCTCATACCATCTTTTCCTAGCTAGTACTGACTACCTCATATAATATTTCTTTTTGTGCTATTAATTGCTCAAATTTTATGCTATAAGGCAACTCTTACTCCCAGATTAATTTTATATCATAGTTACTATCTATCCATTTAATATTGTTTACCACTACTTAATTTAGTCTATACATTTTCTCCTGAAACAGTTCTCTACATACCAATACCTTGTACTGCCCTTTATTCAGTAATTGCTATATTCTTAATTTTAATAACAATTAAGGGGCTAATTAGATGCTAAAATATTTTTCCCTCTTGTTCATATAGTCACATTTGTTAAAATAATTAAGGTGCTAATGCAGGTGCTACTGTATTTTACTTTCTTTCATTTATTATTATATTCACTAGCTCCTTTATTTTAGCTTTAAATATCTACCATAGTTCATATACTCACATTTGTTAAAATAATTAAGGGCTAATTCAGATGCTAAAATGTATAATTTCATTGTTTTACTGTAATAATCCCTAGCTCTTTTATTTTGTTTTAGTTTTAGAATATTATTCTAAGTCTAGTTATAGATTCACAATAAATCTTATAATATTTTACTTAAAAATCTAGTTGTAGAGTCACTCTCATTCTTATGACTACAGGCATTTTTCCTTAAGTAAACTTTTTAGTAAATGAATTACATGAATCGAACAGCAACTGTAATTATTATACAGCAGACCAAGCAAAGACATTACTCAGAGCTAACAGTAACATAACTATCTTTAATTACAATGTCAGATCCTTGAACAAACATTATGATGACCTCACAGCATTACTCAGTTCTCTTCATTCCAGTATGTCAATCATCACACTCACAGAAACCTGGCTAAAACCTGATATTACAGATGTCTATGCCATTCCTGGATACACAGCCATACGCAACTGTAGGACAGACCAGCAAAGGGGAGGAACAGCTATATACTACTCAAATCAACTCGAATGTATCAAAAAATCTTGCACACGGGATGAGCATGGTGAATATATTATAGTTAAATTTAAATCAAAAGACCTGCAAAAAACCCTCGCAGTTATAAACATCTACAGAGTACCACAGTCAAACATTTACCACTTTAGTGAAAAATTAGGAAACATAACTGATGCACACATGAACAAAGACTACCTGCTGCTAACAGGAGATTTCAACATAAACATACTACACGACCAGGACCCACAAGTAACCGAATTCACAAACACTGTGAGCAACTGCTTGTTGCTACCAACAATATCTAGACCTACAAGAATCTCTGAGACTAGTATCTCTTTAATAGACCACATCTGTACTAACACCATATCCCCTTTAAAATCAGGCATAATCATAAACAACACCACAGACCACTACCCAACCTTTCTCATACCCAGTCTAGTAAAGTAAAGTTTATTTCTTTGTAAAGGTTACAATGTGTAATTACAATTTTGATTTGCTAAGTACAAAGATAGCCACTATCATGCCAAGGTATTTTGGGCAAACTAATCTTAATACATAGTAACTAAGTAACTAGGTAAATTGCCTCCAGACATTACTAAAGTTACCTTCAGACTACATAACGACACAGCTGTTAACAACTTTATAGCATCTATGAATAACATCAGCTCGCATAATGAGCTTGAAATATATACAGATATGAATGAATGTATAAATAATTTTCTAAAAAAAGCCCATTACCTCTATAATAAACATTGCCCTAAAAAACTAAACAGATAACAGCTGAGAGACTGAATAGTCCCTGCCCAACACGCAGCATCCTTAACCCTTAAACTGTCCAAACGTATACATGTATATACGTTCTCTTGTGCAGCGTCCCAACTATTTTGAAAAAAAAAATTGTTTTTTTATAGAAAAAAAAAAGAACACATTTTTTAAGTGTTAAAAAAAAAAAAATTAGGTCACTACTTACTGAGATATGAGACCACGAAGTTGGCACTTAGCGATCACCTGACAGCAACATGGAGCACTACCGTTTGCAGAAATTCTACATATTTACTGTTTTCTTCCATTTTTTTTCATTTTCTTGGTTCTCACGATATAATTATTTTTTATAGTAAATCTTTTGATTTCAATGCCAACTGTTTTTTATACACCAATATTATATACAATATTATTATCATATTGTCATAAACACACATGTACACACTGACAGGTGATTTTGCACACCTGGATGAATCACATTCTATTGTCTACAACTATATACAAGTATTTACATGTCCCACTTATGTTTCTAGAATTCCACGATTGTATGATACTCCATGAAGCATGGATTCATACAGAGTGCCATCCCACACTGGTGATAAATGAATCGTGTGTCCTTCCGCTCTTGGGGTCATCTTTTGGTGGTAGCACACACAACACACTTTTTCTGGGAATTCTTCTTCTTTGGGGTAGGTGGTATTGGTACCAGATAGTGACAGGAGTGATTCGGTCTGGCACTTTCCCCACTGGCTGTGGTTGTGGGACAAGTCGCTGTTGAGGGGCAGGTACAGGTGTGGTACTATACTTTCTTACTATCTGTTTGACGAGATTCAGAGAGAAATCTGCAAAATGTTGTTGTTTTCCAGTCTTTATTTCATACATATTGAATGCATTTAGCACTGCAATGTCTACAAGGTGAAAAAACAGTTTTATATACCACTTGCGACTCCTACATACACAGTCAACAAACCCTATCATCATGTCACACTTGTCAACTAGTCACATATTGTTCGTATAGTCCACAACAGCAGCTGGCTTTACAATAGGTTCATTGTTGAACCTGCTCAGTCTGTCTGTACCATCTCGTTTCTGTGGATGGTTGACAGCAATGTCACATCCCATTTGTCATGCCACGTCAGTGCCATGATGTCATTAGCATGAAACACTTGCACTGCACCTTCAACACCGCCTCCACTGAACCTTGGCATATGTTTTCTATTCCTTCTCACTGTTCCACATATAAGTATTGTTCACACAGGAAATCAGCGAGCATAGGGCTTGTATACCAGTTGTCTGTGTACAGTGTATGGCCCTTGCCAAGGTATGGTTCCATCATCCTGCAAACAACATCACTGGAAGTGCCCAACATCTGTCTGTCATCATCGAGTGTATTTCTCCTGGTGTATACAATAACATCCAACACAAGACCACTCTCACAGTCACACATAAAGAGTTTTATACCAAAGCGATTATGTTTGCTCGGTATATATTGCTTGAATGACAGACGTCCCTTGAACAGAATCAAGGACTCATCAACAACAATGTTCTTGAAGGGATAAAAGTATGCACTGAATTTCTGCCTCAAATACATAAACATTTCCCAGATTTTGTATAGAAGGTCATTTCTGTTTGGCATATTTTTCTCTGAGAAGTGCAACATTCGTAGCAACAGAGTGAATCTGTTGCAGGGAAGGAGGTCACAGAAAACTGGAGTACTGATGAAGTGGTCTGTGGACCAGTAATTATGTATATTGTTCTTATGGATATGTGGCATAAGCATGACAGTGGCAAGGAATAAATACATTTCAGCCACTGTTGTGTCTTTCCACCTGTGCAGCCGTGACAATTCTCCAACCTCTGCTGTGTTGTCCATGGCATATCGGTAATAATTGTTTGTCTGGGTCACTATCAAGTTCATTATAGGCTCATCAAAGTACAAGAGGAATTAGTCTAACTCTGTAGACTCATTCGTTAGGGGACATTCTAGCTGGATACCACTTCCACTCACATCAAAATCACAAGGCTGTGGCATGAATATACTTTGTGTCCAGTTCACTCATGATCACATGGTGCAGGGTGGACCTGTGGTATGGGGTGAGGGGGAGCAGGAGGGGGGACAGGAGTGGAGGCTGCACATGGTTGAGGGGATGCGGACGGTCCTTTGTCTGTTCACTCACCGCGCCATGTGGTCCAGGCACCGTGCCACCCACCACTGTTTCCTCCATCCCCGCATTCTCACCTTTATGATCACTTTCACTATTAGTGGCTGGGGTTTTGGATCATGACTTGCCACGACCCTTGGAAATTGCACATGGCACACTACCTGAACGTAGACGACGACACCTAAAACTACACTTCACTGGTGAATAATGAACTTCACTATTGCTAGATGAATTCTCAAATGGCATAAAATCAATCTCATCGTCACTTACATCATTTTCACTATCACTAAAACACCGGGAAAATGACAGTTTCCACTTGTGAAGTTGCCTATGGGTAACACTCGCCACTCCAGAGGTGCTTGGCCCAGGGTCTTGTGTGGTCACACTGGCCACCCCAGAAGTGCTTGGCCTAGGGTCTGCTGTGGCCACACTGGCTACCCAGAGGTGCTTAACCCAAGGACAGGTGTGGCTACCCCAGAGGTCATGGGCTGAGGGTCATCTGGGTTATTGTCGACATTTTTACTAATTCCTTAAATATTGCTCTCCCCATTGGTGTCAAATTCACTAAACTCATGATCTGTATCACTTTCCTCAAATAGTAGAGTGTTAATACGACAAGGTGTGAGTGAATCACGAGGATGTGCCATGATGCTGACCCAAGATGGAGCTGAATGTAACTGGACCTACCATGTGGTACCTAGGCATCCCCAATTTTTTTCATACAGCGCACACTGAGTGCTCACACCTATTCTCTCATGTCTAGGCGACTCAGGCCTATCGCGCCAATTTTGAATGAATGAAAAATGAAACACATATATACATTTGGGACGCTGTGCGAGAAAAAGTATACATGTATATATGTATACACACACACACACACACACACACACACACACACACACACACACACACACACACACACACACACACACACACACACACACACACACACACACACAGCGGAGGCAGGAACCATACACAGTTTTAAGACGAGGTTTGATAAAGCTCATGGAACGGGGAGAGAGAGGGCCCAGTAGCAACCGGTGAAGAGGCGGGGCCAGGAGCTAAGACTCGACCCCTGCAACCACAAACAAATAGGTGAGTACACACACACATTTGGACAGTTTAAGGGTTAAATCCATTAACATAAAACACCAATATGAAAAATAGTGCAGAATGGACAGCAAGGAAATGAGTGAGCTACTCAAGTCCCAATATGACTCAGTTTTTAGCAAGCCGCTAACCAGACTGAGAGTCGAAGATCAAAACGAATTTTTTATGAGAGAGCCACAAAATTTGATTAACACAAGCCTATCCGATGTTATCCTGACGCCAAATGACTTCGAACAGGCGATAAATGACATGCCCATGCACTCTGCCCCAGGGCCAGACTCATGGAACTCCGTGTTCATCAAGAACTGCAAGAAGCCCCTATCATGAGCCTTTTCCATCCTATGGAGAGGGAGCATGGACACGGGGGTCATCCCACAGTTACTAAAAACAACAGACATAGCCCCACTCCACAAAGGGGGCAGTAAAGCAACAGCAAAGAACTACAGACCAATAGCACTAACATCCCATATCATAAAAATCTTTGAAAGGGTCCTAAGAAGCAAGATCACCACCCATCTAGAAACCCATCAGTAACATGGGTTTAGAACAGGTCGCTCCTGTCTGTCTCAACTATTGGATCACTACGACAAGGTCCTAAATGCACTAGAAGATAAAAAGAATGCAGATGTAATATATACAGACTTTGCAAAAGCCTTCGGCAAGTGTGACCATGGCGTAATAGTGCACAAAATGTGTGCTAAAGGAATAACAGGAAAAGTCGGTCGATGGATCTATAATTTCCTCACTAACAGAACACAGAGTAGTCGTCAACACAGTAAAGTCCGAGGCAGCTACGGTGAAAAGCTCTGTTCCACAAGGCACAGTACTCGCTCCCATCTTGTTCCTCATCCTCATATCCGACATAGACAAGGATGTCAGCCACAGCACCGTGTCTTCCTTTGCAGATGACACCCGAATCTGCATGACAGTGTCTTCCATTGCAGATACTGCAAGGCTCCAGGCGGACATCAACCAAATCTTTCAGTGGGCTGCAGAAAACAATATGAAGTTCAACGATGAGAAATTTCAATTACTCAGATATGGTAAACACGAGGAAATTAAATCTTCATCAGAGTACAAAACAAATTCTGGCCACAACATAGAGCAAAACACCAACGTCAAAGACCTGGGAGTGATCATGTCGGAGGATCTCACCTTCAAGGACCATAACATTGTATCAATCGCATCTGCTAGAAAAATGACAGGATGGATAATGAGAACCTTCAAAACTAGGGAGGCCAAGCCCATGATGACACTCTTCAGGTCACTTGTTCTATCTAGGCTGGAATATTGCTGCACACTAACAGCACCTTTCAAGTCAGGTGAAATTGCTGACCTAGAAAATGTACAGAGAACCTTCACGGCGCGCATAACGGAGATAAAACACCTCAATTACTGGGAGCGCTTGAGGTTCCTAAACCTGTATTCCCTGGAACGCAGGCGAGAGAGATACATGATTATATACACCTGGAAAATCCTGGAGGGACTAGTACCGAACTTGCACACGAAAATCACTCACTACGAAAGCAAAAGACTTGGCAGACGATGCACCATCCCCCCAATGAAAAGCAGGGGTGTCACTAGCACGTTAAGAGACCATACAATAAGTGTCAGGGGCTCGAGACTGTTCAACTGCCTCCCAGCATACATAAGGGGGATTACCAACAGACTCCTGGCAGTCTTCAAGCTGGCACTGGACAAGCACCTAAAGTCGGTTCCTGACCAGCCGGGCTGTGGCTCGTACGTTGGTTTGCATGCAGCCAGCAGCAACAGCCTGGTTGATCAGGCTCTGATCCACCAGAAGGCCTGGTCACAGACCGGGCCGCGGGGGTGTTGACCCTTGGAACTCTCTCCAGGTAACTCCAGGTAACTAGAGACCAGTCTAAACGTTACTCGTCAGCTCTTGCCAGCCTGATAAGAAGATCTAAAAAATTGTATTATGAAAATAGATTACATAACATCAAAGATGATATAAAATGACCAGGGAATCTCTATCTGAATTTCTTGGAACTAAAAAGTTATCCAAAAACAAAACAATCAAATGAACAAAATCAGACGAACCCCCTAATCCCACCACCTGAAACAGGAGACTCAATGTTTTCTTCTTCACCATAGGAAAGAGCCTAGCAAGCAAAATCCCAAACTCAAAAACCTGTCCATCAGACTACCTCATGAGCACCTACCTGAATACACTGTTCCTAGCTGCAACCAAACCGAACAGAAGTCTTGCTCATCATCAACACCCTTAAAAACAAAGCAGGAGACAAACAGCTTGCCAGCTTTTATGAACAAAGAAGCTTCTCAAGTATTATCACTAATTATTGCCTTTAACAAATCCATTGAGTTGTCTACCTTCCCAACAATCCTCAAAATAGCAAGGGGTCACTCTGATCAACAAAGGAGGTGACCAAACTGACTTGAATAACTATAGACCAATATCTAACTTACCACTGCTCTCTAAACCCCTGTCAGTTTGGATTCAGGAATAATAAAAGCACAAATGATGCTATCATACACATGTTAGAACTAATATATACTACTCTCAAAGAGAAAGAAGTCCCGCTGGGAATTTTCATTGATTTACATAAAGCTTTTGATACAGTTGACCATGAACTGCTGTACACTAAATTAACACACTGTGGTATAAGAGGCCACTCCCTCAACTACCTAAAGTCATACATTAGTAACAAAAGCCAATATGTGTACACAAATGGTGCAAACTCTTCCATTGTGAAGGCTTACTCAGCCCTGTAACAACTTCAGTCAGTATTACTCAGGCTGGCTCCTCCTCAGGAAAATTAGTGAATAGAAAAAGAAATAATAACAGACAAACATAAACACTTTATTATATAGAAAATATAAAATGTAAAACACTTAAATATGAAATATTAATCCTACATTAAAGAAAATGAAAAATGAAAAATATAAATGATAACTGAATTCAACGCTAATTTAAATGTATATAAAACGTGGGTGTCTGGTGTTGGTGACACTGTTGTTGAAATCGTAGCCGTTGCTGATGGGGGGGGGGGGTCGCAGGTGTTGGTGACCACCACTGGCTAGATCTTCACAGATTATTGCCGTGAGTATAATATCCCGATGACAGGAAAGCAGGTTCTTTACCACTGCAATGATGTGGGGTTATGTCCTGCAATTTCATACAGGTGCACAGGTACTTCAATACAAAATGGAGAAGTCTCTGGACGTTAGTCCTTCTCCTGTTCTGCTCGTTGATTGACAGGTGACCCTCACTGTCATCCAAGCTGAAAAGATAGACAGGTTACCCACTGCTTAAATAATCACTCTCCATGGTAAGTACGATACCCAAAAGATGTGGTGATTATTACAACAGTAAACATAGAGCAAGGCTGAAAGGACTAAGTTTATTATTGGTCAAAAGTGAAGCTTTTAACCAATAAATCCACTAGAATACAAGACAGGCATGTACTTACAGTAGTGTTGGGAGCTGTGAGTCGAGTGATTTACTGTTTGACCAGAGCTCCACACGTCACCTTTCGAGGGGGGTGAGAGGGAGGGGAAGGGATAGCGGGAGCTAGACTGCCCCCCCTTAAACAAGAGCCGGCAGTCAAAAATCCTTTCAGGGAGGGGGGAAAAGGCGGGAAAAAGGGGAGTTGACTTACCCTACCAAACTGTAGCCGCCAGACAAACTATCAATTTGGGGGGTTGGGGGAAAAAAAGGTGGGAAATCGGGAGCTTTGACTGCCCCCTCCCTTTAACGGTACCGGCAAATGAAAATTGTACAAAATTCCCCTCTTAACCCCCTAAGAACTTTCCCCAACCTCCCCCCAAAACCAAGAAATAAGGATATAAAAAATAGGGAAAAAAGTTTAAAGGGGAAGTCCCCTAAGGCAACTTTTTTGTTTTTCCCTTTAAAAGTCAAGGAAATAAATTGGTGCCTTTTAAAATTTGAATTCCTTTTTTCCCCCTAAAATGTTGGTTTCCCAAAAGCTAAAAAAATTTTTCCTTTTTTCAAAAATTTAATTTTTTTTAGTAAAATTTGTTTGGAAAAACCCCCCAAAACAGGGAAAATTTTTTTCTTTTGGGGAAATTTTTTTTTTAAATTTCCGGCTAAACCCCAAAAGGAGGGAGTCCACATGTTTTAAAAACCCCGACCTAAATATGGAGGCATAGTTTAAACAAAATGTTTTTTTTTTGGGGTTTTTTGGGGGTGTTTTAATGTGCAAGAGGGGTAATTTTGGGGAAATAATCGGTATGTGAATAAATTTTTCCCCCCTAAGAAATAATGGAAAAAAATTTAATCCGTCAAGACCCCCCAAAAGTAAAAAAAAAAATTTTTTTACCACTTTAAATGTAAATTTAATACACACAAACTGAAAAAGGCATGCACATTACATAAACACTTACTTTTATTAAAGACGGTGATGTTGGGGAGGGGGAGGAGGGGAGAGAGATTTTTAGTTTTAGAAGGGGGAATCCCCTTCCATTAAGACTTGAGGTGGCAAGCCCTTTTTCTGGGGTTATTTCCCTTTTTCTTTTATGCCCCAGGACCGCTTCAGAGTCATGGACTTCTTTTCCACAACAATCTGCCCAAGGGGCTGTACCTCTCTTTCCCTTTATGACTTCCCCCTGTTTCACAACATTGTCAGTGTAATAATCACCACACGGGTTGCAATCTGTGTGAGGGGGGATTTTCATCCATGAAAAGGGTTTCATTTTAACCACTTTCACATATTTCCTTTTTCTTTGTTTAGGGGAACTTCTTCAATTTTTTCTCCCCCCCTCTGAAACCGTTTTTCCCCAGGGCGGCCTCTTGCTGTTGAAGTTGATCTACACCATCATGGGTTGTTCTTCATGTCCCCTCCACCAACTCTTCCACATCCTCCCCCCCAACCTCCCAAACCCCCGGATTTCCCAATGCCCCCAAAGGATTTCCCCAAAGGGAAAAATCCTCTCAGGTTTTGCCTCAACCCCTTTAAAAACCTTTTGTCTACCATTTGGCCCCATTTCTTCCAAGCAATTCAAGGTTTTTATCACCCCTCCCAAGCCTTACCCATAAGGTTTACCAATTGAGGATTTAAGTGCTCTCTCCAAAAACCCCCTTGAGTCAGTTTTAGTTTTAGGTCACTACAAAGACCTTTCAAAAAGAGCTTTTTGTGTACAGTTTTTTGAAGTTTGCAATAAACCGCGGTCCCTGGGCGCAGGAGGATGGTATTTAGGAGGCAAAAAACTTCACTTAATGAACCCGCCCCATAAAGTCGCTCTGCCACGTCTGTAGGATGACCAGGGGCATTGCTAACACCCGGAGGAATTAAGTTCTAATTTCTTTTTAGTTGGGTAATTTTTTCACTTTGGGGGGAAAAGCAGGTGTAACCAGTTATAGAAAAAGTCCCTATGACCCATGCCTTATGTTTCCCCTCCACAGCACACACAAATTATCCTTGAGGACATTTTTTTGCCTGAACCCCGGGTTTTTCAGAGTGATACACAATAAAGGCTTAACTTTGAAATCACCACTCATTGGACACATAAAACAAAGAAAGCCTGTCTTTCAAGGTTTAGCCCTGGGAGTGCCTTTTTTTCCCCCTGAAATGTAGGCCCTGTTTGGGCATTTTTTTCCCAAAAACAGGCCTTTTTTCATCAAAATTAAACACTTTTTTAGTTTACCCTTCAGTCTATTTACCCTTAAATTCCCCACAAATTTTTCAGCCGCTTTGTGGTCCGAACTGCAGCCTCACCATCCTTATCACCAGGGTGCCACTACCTTCTTAAATCTCCAAACCACCTTTGCTGCCTTAAATTCACTCACACTCACTAGTTGCAGGCATTTTTTTTAATTAAACCCTCATGCAATTCCAAACCTTTTCACAAAAGATCCTTGAGAGACCTATCTCCTCTACTTTTTTCTTTTACCACCCAAAAAGCTCTCAACATCTTCCCTCACTTGCGATCTTTGTTTCGAAAACACAGTTAAACCTTTGCAAGAACAGCCCTTGATTGTCTTTTGGGCCCCCAATAGTACGATGGTTGATTGGGGGTTTTGTAAATTGTGGTGGGTTTAAAATATTTTTTATTTGATTTTTTTATTTTTTGGTTTTTTGGTGTGGGGTTTTGGATAAAGTTTTTTTGGGGGGGCCCATGGTCACTTTTTTTCCAGAAAAGCCCAAAAAAAACTGAATAAACAATATTCCCGGTTTATGTTGATGTTACCGCGGGGGCTGGCTGGTAAACAAAGGAGGGCGGCACATGTGAGGTGGCTGAGGGGCAATTGGACCGCTCGGGTGAAAATCGGTAGCGAGTTTTTAATCATATGCGCGGGAAAAATTTTTGCGATTAAACAAATGGATCGGATTTAACCTAGGATGCCATCGTTTTGCGGGGGTCCACGTAAGGGTTTCGAAAAATACTTTTAATCCATTAAACTTTTCCCCCGGTACGTCGGAAAGTTGAAGAGGGTTCCCTTTACAGACTTTTTTTAAAGGAAATGGGTAAGATGTGTAAATCAGTAAGGGTTTGGGAAACCGTGCATAAAAATTTACAGAAAAACCCAAAAAAGCTTTGCATGAGCTTTTTTGGTTTTGGGAAAATTTTTTTCTAAAAAGCTTTTATTTACGGGGAGAGGCTGCAGGTGTTTTTAAAAGATCATCCAAGATATCTAATCTTTTTTTTACCCCAAGGAAGCATTTCTTCGGGTTGGGGAGTGAGGCCCCTGTGGCGTAACCACCAAAATGATGTTAATGTTTGGTTGTTCGCCCCACGAGATTCATTCGTAAATGATCAAAATAAACTGAACATTTGGCAAATTTTTCCCAAGAAGGATCTAACATAACTTGATGATATGCCTGTGCAATATCAATCTCTGAAAAGAAGGAAGAGTCATAAAATTTGTGTAGATCGCTATCTATTAAGGGCATAGGCTCAGCATCCCACCGAGTTATAGCATTAAGGCCTCTGAAGTCAATAGCAAGTCTATATGAATTATCCTCCTTCTTAACCATGACTACTGGTGAACAATATGAAGATACTGAAGGTTCAATGATCTTTAGTTTTAATAATTTGTCTACCTCTCGGTCAAATGCATCCCTAAGGTGAACTGGAACTGGGTATAATTTCCGTTTGATAGGATTGTCCGTCAATAAGTCAATCTTATGGACTACCGTGGAGGTAACACCTGGAATACAGTGGACCCCCGCATAGCGAACTTAATCCATGCAAGAGGGCTGGTCGTTATGCGAAATGTTCGCTATGCGAATTAATTTTCCCCATAAGAAATAATGGAAATAAAATTAATCCGTGCAAGACACCCAAAAGTATGAAAAAAAATTTTTTTACCACAAAAAAATGTTAATTTTAGTACACACAAACTGAAAAAGGCATGCACAATTACATGACACTTACTTTTATTGAAGATCTAGTGATGATTGATGGGATGGGAGGAGGGGAGAGAGAGTGTTAGTGTTTAGAAGGGGAATCCCCTTCCATTAGGACTTGAGGTAGCAAGTCCTTTTCTGGGGTTACTTCCCTTCTTCTTTTAATGCCACTAGGACCAGCTTCAGAGTCACTGGACTTCTTTCGCACAACATATCTGTCCATAGTGGCCTGTACCTCTCGTTCCTTTATGATTTGTCTAAAGTGGTTCACAACAGTGTCATTGTAACAGTCACCAGCAACGGCTTGCAATAGCTGTGTGAGGGTGATTTTCATCAAAAAAGGTTTGCACTTCAAGCCATTTTGCACACATTTCCTTAATATTTGAAGTAGGCAATTCCTTCAATTTCTCTCTCCCCTCCTTTGAACCAGTTTCCCCAGGTCTGGCCTCTTGCTCTTGAAGTTGATCTATCAGCTCATCAGTGGTTAGTTCTTCATTGTCCTCCTCCACCAACTCTTCACATCCTCCCCACTAACCTCCAACCCCAAGGACTTCCCAATTCCACAATTGATTCCTCAACTGGTATACTACTCCTCTCAGGGTTAGCCTCAAACCCTTCAAAATCCCTTTGTCTACACATTCTGGCCACAGTTTCTTCCAAGCAGAGTTCAAGGTTCTCTTAGTCACTCCCTCCCAAGCCTTCCCTATAAGGTTTACACAATTGAGGATATTAAAGTGATCCTTCCAAAACTCTTTTAGAGTCAATCGAGTGTCTGTGGTCACTTCAAAGCACTTTTGAAACAGAGCTTTTGTGTACAGTTTCTTGAAGTGGAAATGACCTGCTGGTCCATGGGCTGCAGGAGAGGAGTGGTATTAGGAGGCAAAAACTTCACCTTAATGAAGCTCATGTCCCCATAAAGTCGCTCTGCCACGTCTGTAGGATGACCAGGGGCATTGTCTAACACCAGGAGGCACTTAAGGTCTAATTTCTTTTCAGTTAGGTAATCTTTCACATTGGGGGCAAATGCATGGTGTAACCAGTTATAGAAAAAAAATTTCCCCAGTGACCCATGCCTTACTGTTTGCCCTCCACAGCACACACAAATTATCCTTGAGGACATTCTTTTGCCTGAACGCTCTGGGAGTTTCAGAGTGATACACTAATAAAGGCTTAACTTTGCAACTCACCACTAGCATTGCACACATCAACAAAGTAAGCCTGTCTTTCATAGGCTTATGTCCTGGGAGTGCCTTTTCCTCCTGAGTAATGTAGGTCCTGCTTGGCATTTTCTTCCAGAACAGGCCTGTTTCATCACAATTAAACACTTGTTCAGGTTCCAGTCCTTCAGTTTCTATGTACTCCTTGAATTCATGCACATATTTTTCAGCCGCTTTGTGGTCCGAACTGGCAGCCTCACCATGCCGTATCACACTATGGATGCCACTACGCTTCTTAAATCTCTCAAAACCAACCTTTGCTGGCCTTAAATTCACTCACATCATCACTAGTTGCAGGCATTTTTTTAATTAAATCGTCATGCAACTTCCTAGCCTTTTCACATATGATCGCTTGAGAGACGCTATCTCCTGCTAGCTGTTTTTCATTTATCCACACCAATAAGAGTCTCTCAACATCTTCCATCACTTGCGATCTTTGTTTCGAAAACACAGTTAAACCTTTGGCAACAACAGCTTCCTTGATTGCCGTTTTCTTGCCCACAATAGAAGCGATGGTTGATTTTGGTTTCTTGTACAACCTGACCAGGTCGGTGATACGTACTCCACTTTCATACTTATCAATGATCTCTTTCTTCATTTCAATGGGTATTCTTACCCTTTGAGGTGTAGGGTTGGCACTAGAAGCTTTCTTGGGGCCCATGGTCACTTATTTTCCACAAACAGCACCGAAAACACTGTAATAATACGAAATATTCCGAGTGTATGCTTGAATGTTACCGCGGAGGCTGGCTGGTAAACAATGGGACGGGCGGCACATGTGAGGCTGGCTGAGGGCGCACATTGGACGCGTCTCGGACGAAGGTCGCTGAGCGGGTTTTTGTCCACTATGCGGGCAAAATTTTAGCGAACAAAGCGTTCGCTATGCGGATTGTTCGCTATGCAAGGCGTTCGCTATGCGGGGGTCCACTGTATCAGTAAAGACGTCTGAAAAGTTACTCACACATTGAAGTAGTTCATGTCTCTTATGGTCATCCAAAGGGTTTCTTTAATTTTTAATTTTGGTTGCATCCGAGGGGGTCAAGGGGCCCCCAAGTCATGAGTCTTCATCAATCCTAAGTTAGAGGTGTCAATTACGCAAACCTTAAAATTCTTTATTTAATTTTGTTTTATCAATTTTCCTTGTGGAAAAACTAAGTCAAATTTATTAAGGATTTAACCGAATTTTTTGGGTAAAAAATTTTTTAAGGATTTTGATATAAAAAGCTTGGGTTTTCCCCCCCTTTTACTTTTAGGGAGGTATCAACTTTCCCAAAAAAATTTTTTAAAACTTTATATGGACCTTTCCATGCTACTAAAAATTTTAAATTTTGACTTGATAGGCAAAAGTACAAGAATTTCATCTCCTATTTTAAAAAACTTCTCCTCTATTTTCGGGAATCAAAATAGGTTTTGTCTGGTCCTTTGGGGACAAGTTTGGGTTTTTTTCAAAACCCATCTCAAGGTCCCCCCAAAAGTTTGGATCTAAAGTCAAGGAAAACTTTTAAAGGGGAAACAGAACCTCAGCTTTTAACCTCCTCATTAGTCCGTAAGCCCATGAAGGATGGACAATGGGCCTCGGGGCCGGGTCTACCAAAAGAGAAGTTCAAAAGGTAAAAACCCCAAAGATCCGGGGGAACTCTCCCCTTGGCAAAAAAAAACACGGGGTTTAGGAAACCAAAGCCACCCTTAGGTTTAAGGGAGCAAATTTTTCCATAAAATGGACTTGAGAACCCAATGCTGGCGCTCAATCCCCCCCATTCAGCTGGGATAAATAGGGTGGGGTTTGAAGGGGAGGCTTCACTCCCAGAAGGGGATAAAAATGTTCCCAAAAGTCAGTTTGTAAAATTTGTGCCCCCAAGGTTCCAGAAAAAAATTTTTCTCTGGGGAAACCCCACTCTGGAAAAAGAGGGAAACAAAAAGGGGTTTTTCCACCCCACCTCGTAAAAGGTTAGGGTTTTTTAAAGGGAAGGGCCTTCGGGGAAACCCTCAAAGATAATCAACTAATGTTAATATAAATCTATGTCCCCCAATGAAAGGGGGAGAAAAAGGGAAACCAACATGCCCAAATAGCTACCTTTAAAAACGGTACCAAAAAAGTTTGGGGCTTTTTGACCATGGGTACTCGCCCTGGTGCCTCGGGAGGATGAAAATTTGGGCCAAAATTTTACACTATCTACAATAAGTAGTGACATCTGAGGACATTTTTGGGCCCAAAAAAATGGGTTTTCCCTAATTTTTTTTTAAGGGTTTTTTACGTCGAGAAATGTCCGGCCACTGGCGGGTTAAAGACCTTTTTAAGAACTGCCCTCTCTCCCTTTGGGAATTGGGAAAACAACTAAGAGGGAAAATTAGTCTATCTCACCCTAAATTTTAATTTGAATACTGACTGTACAAGAAACCTTTTTTTTATTAAAAAATTTAAAAGAAAATTTTTTTCCTTTGGATAATTTGGGAATTTTGTTTTAGCGGCTTTTAGGGAAATTTTTCTGAAGAGAAGGAAATTAAATTTTTTAATTTTAAAAATTGACAAAGGAGTCCTTAGATAATCAAAGGGCTTAAAGTCAAAAAAAAATCAAAGGATGGACAGAAATGAGAACCTGATTTTTTGGTTGAGCCCAGTCAAGCCCTTTTGGGTATCGGAGGTGTATTTTCCCACTTTCATCTAACAAGTGAACCATTTGATCCTTCTTCCCGTTTTTTTCCCCGAAAAAAAAAAGCATCACGGGTTTTTTAAATCCCACATGAATTTTCGGAAATTGCCCTCATCTGAACTTTCAAGCGGTTTCTCTGAATTACAGGAAGAGGACTGAAACACTTATGTCCCCATTTTTGGGTGATAAAGGTTAAACCTCAAAAGGAAAAGGAAGGCACCTTTTACTTTTCCCTTTTTTAGTACAGCAAAAATGATGGGGGGCAAAGAAAACGGTTTTCAGCCCAAACCCTTTGGGGAACCTTTTAAGACCAAAAGTAACAACGGATGGTAGGAAAAGTGTCTGAAAAGGGCCCCCAATAGTCTGAAAGTATACAGGGGAAAGTTTTCTTTAAGATTGGGGGAACAGCTTATCAAAATGACAAACATTTGCACCAGTGTTTTCGAAAAAGGGTTAATACTTTAAGCCTTTAAACTTTTTCCTGAACAAAAGGGGCTTGGTCATTAACCCTTTTAAAAACATCTCCCAATTTTTTGGGGACCTTTTTTAAAAGGAAAAACGGGGACGTTTTTGCCCCTTTTAACACCAAAACAAATGACAAACAGGAATAAAAGAATCTTTTTAAACTTTCCACGGGGAGGCTTTGATTTCTTAAGGTCGATAAACCCCTTTTGCCCCTGGTTCGACCCCTTTAGGCTTTATAGGAATTGGGAGCCTCAGCATACAGGTCAGCAGCCTCAGCAACTTCCCTCAGTTTTAAAATAAAGGTTTTTTTCTCTGATGAATTTTTCTTTATTGAGGGGGAAGGGGCTGCCCAGGAACTGGTCAGCAACCATGAATTCTCGAAGAGTTTTCATAACGTATAAATTCCTGAACTCCTACCCAAAAAATTTCAACAAACAAAAAGAGTTTTAAACCTAGCTGTTTAAATTTTTCGGGCCCCAGGCGGGAAAAGGGTGGCATCCCGAAATCTTTCCTGTAAGAATTAGTGGTTTTTTGATATGTTTTAAAAGGAAGGGCCTTTTTTTCAGTAGGTTTTAAATTAACATAATGATTCCTGCAAAAATTTTGCAAAGATATTAAAGGCTGTCCCAGAAAATAACTTTTCCCAAACCCTTTAAAAAGCCCCAGGTGTCAGCGGGGCCAAAATTCACAGGGGGGGGGTTAGCTTATTCTAAAACCTTTATAAGAAATGAAGAAATTTGTCTTCACCCTCTGTAAAGGGATTTTAAATTGGTTTTTGGAATATTTTGCACTAGCTGCACTTTTGTTCCTTAAACTTTTTTCATCTAAGCTGTTGTGAAAAGTTTAACTTTTTATTCTCTAATTCAACCCGAGTTTTTTCGAGCCCCCGCGACCTTTTCTCTTTCTCTTAACTCATTTTCTCTACCCTTTTGCTCTTTGCCAAGTCCCTTAATTTAAACTTGCTCCCTCACGTATTTTTAGTTTGTTCTTCATACTTTACCCTCTTTCCTCACGATCAAGCCCTATAAACGCTTTTTTTTTGTCTTCTCCTCTCTTTCTAACGGGTCTTTCTTGATTCCCCCTCTTTCCCAATTTTTAAACTCCCCTTTTTATCCTCTCTTTCCCCTTTCAAAATTTTCTCTCTTTCAAAGTCTTTCCTGGGTTTTTTGCCCCTAATGAAAGATTCTAAATTTTTTCCCCCGGTTTTTCCCCCAACTTACTTTCCCCGCATTAAACCAAAACCGGTATTCCTCCATACTTTCAAGAATACTTAAAAAACAGGGGAAATGAAACGGGTTTTTAAAGAAAACGGAGGGGTTTTTAATTCCTGCTCCGCTCAAAAATGTAATAAACCAAGGGGGTTTGTCCCTGCTTTAATTAAACAAAATGTATTAAAAGAAAACAAGGTTTTTATGCCGACTCCGAGCCCAAAAAGTAAGTAAAATGGGCACTTGACCATCCCCAAACTTCTCACCAAAAAATCAAGAGTGCCTATGAAAAGTTCCCTTTTATATAATGAAAGCTCAATGAAAAAATTTGTCACTGGAAAATCTCGGTCCCCAAAGTTTTTTTCCTCCAAAGTGGTTTTTAAGCTCACATGAAAGGTGGCAAAAAATTAACTATTAATCCTGCCCGACCCTTTACTTAAAAATAAATTTTAGACTATAACAAAACACCAAAAACTTTTTAAAAACCTGTACCGAATCCTACCCTGAGAAGATTACTCATGGCTGGTTGGAACCCTCTGTGGTAAACACGTTTAAGTTTTCCCAAAGGGAAATTTCGAGATGGAGTTGAATCTTGAATTTAGTTTGAAAAATACCCGGCAAGGTCGCCACCTTTTTGAAGGCCCTTTCCAAACCCGTAACCACTTCGGGCAGTATTAAAATCAGGCCCGGGTCCCCCCTCAGGAAAATTAGTGAATAGGGAAAAAAAATAATAACAGAAAAAACATAAACACTTTAAATTTTATAGAAAATAAAAATGTAAAAAACTTAAATTAAAGAAATATTAATCCTACATTAAAGAAAAAAAAAATGAAAAAATTTAAAAGATAACTGAATTTTTAACCCCCAAAATTTTAAATTTTTTTTAAAACGTGGGGTCGTGGGTTTGGGGACACTGTTGTTGAAAAACGTAGCCGTTCTTTATGGGGGGGGGGTCGCAGGGGTTTTTTGACCACCACTGGGGTAATCTTCAAAAAATTATTTCCGTGAGATAATAACCCATGACAGGAAAGCAGGTTTCTTTTCCCGCAATGATGTGGGGGTTTTGTCCCGCAAAATTTCATACAGGTTTCACAGGTTTCTTTAAAAACAAAATGGAGAAGGTTTTTTTGGAATTAGGGGCCTTCTCCTGTTTTTGCTCGGTTTTATTGACCGGTGACCCTCACTTTCTTTCCAAACGAAAAAAATTTTTGGAAAAAGGGTTTACCCACTGGGTTAAAAAATCCCCTCTCCAAAGGTAAGTACGATACCCAAAAGATGTGGCATTTTTAAAAAAAACAAAAGGGGGGGGGGGGGAAAATTTGGGGCAAGGCTGGAAAAGGGCTAAGGTTATTATTGGCAAAAAATGAAGCTTTTTAAACCAAAAAAATTTCCCCTAAAAACAAGGCAGCAGTAAATTTCAGTAGAGTTGGGAAACTGTGAGTCGAGTGATTTACTGTTTTTTTACCAAAGCCCCACACGTCAATTTTTGAGGGGGGGGAAGAGGGAGGGGAAGGGATAGCGGGGGCAGACTGACCCTACCCTTTAAAAAGCAGCCGGCAGCCCAAAATATCACTTTCAGGGGGGGGGAGAAAAAGGGGGGAAAAACGGGAACTTGACTTACCCTACCTTAAAATTTTAAAACCGGCAGACAAACTATCAATTTTAGGGGTTTTGGGGGGGGAAAAGGGGGGGAAAAATCGGGGGCTAGACTGCCCCCCACCAAACAAATACTAATAAAATTTTTCCCCATTTCCCCCTCCCCATTTAAAATTTTCCAATTCCCCTTAACAAACAAGGAGTCGGCCCCAAAAAAAATTTTTCCCCTTTAACCCCTCCTCTTTCTCATCTACATCAATGATCTTCTGAATGCATCACAGCTACTCAAACCCATATTATTTGCAGATGACACTACATATGTCTTCTCCCACCCAAACCCAGTCATACTGGCCAACACTGTAAATGCCGAATTGCAGAAAATATCTGCCTGGATGACCAATAAACTTACCCTGAATACTGATAAAACCTATTTCATTCATTTTGGAAACAAAGCTGCAAATGTTCCACTTAAAGTAATGCTTAACGGATCACTTGTCACAAGAGTCACAGAGGGAAAGTTCCTAAGAATCCACCTTGACAGTAGCCTCAAATTCCAGACACATATACAACAAATCACCAAGAAAATCTCCAAGACTGTAGGCATACTATCAAAGATAAGGTACTACATTCCACAATCAGCTCTCCTGGCACTGTACCATTCACTCATATACCCTTATCTCACATATGGAATTTGGGCATGGGGATCAACAACATTGAATCACCTAAGACCACTAATAACCCAGCAAAAGGCAGCAGTCAGAATGATGATAAATTCCCACTCCTGACAGTATACTCCACCAATTTTCAAAAGTCTAAATCTGCTCACCATTAAGAACATCTACACTTATTCATGTGCCTACTACATACATAGAACAATACACGCAAACATAAACCCTCCACTCAAACTTCTCCTCACCAACCTTGATAGGACACACGACCATAACACAAGACGCAGATCTCTTTTTGGTGTACCCCGTGTCCATATCACACTGTGTAAAAACTCTATGCACATAAAGGGCCCCAAAATTTGGAATTCATTACCAGAAAATACTAAAGTAACCCGGTCTGAAAATCAATTTAAGACTCTTCTCAAAAGCCACTTAATCATCCTAGACTAAATGCTCAATACTCAATATTTGCATAATATAATTTCAATATTTTCTTTTGAACCTATTGTCCATTGTTGACAGGAATATAATTAAATCATGTTTCACAAAAGGCATTTTTGAATATATGAATATATCCTTTGGTTTATGTAAATTAGATTCACTTATAATTAATAGAACTACTGTACAACTATGGTAAATTTCTTTAGTGTTAAGTAGTCAGCAAGCCAATAAATTAAGTCGGCCCATAATGCCTAGGCATAATAGAGGTTCTCTTTTTGCATTGCAACCCATTATTGTAAATACATAATCTCAGTGTACTACTTGCAAAGAAATAAATAAATTTTAATTTGAAAGATTTTGCCCAAACAAAATGTTGTTCCTTTTATAAATGTGTTGATCATTTATTGTTGTGAGGGTTGATGTTTTCCACAGTCAGTGAAGGAAGCTCTATTTCACCTGCTTCTCATGAATCCTTTTCCTTGGTTCAGAAAGCATGTCAAAATATCATCCTGTTTCTAATATTATATTCCCTTCTAAAGTGACTGAGGCTGCTGTTTTTTGGAGTAGAGTAATGTTTTACTGGGTGTTCTCTCGACATGTAGTCCATATTATTCAACTGAGATGGCTTTATGACAAGTTTATAATGACCTGGCATTGAATACATGTTTAAAAAATGTGTTGCTGCTAATTTTGTTGACTCTCTCAGCTTCATTTGATATCATTGATCTTGGACTGATGATAGGTGATTTTTTTTGGCTGTGGTCAGAGGGATATTGCATTGTTACTTCTTTCTGGTTGATCATTAGGGAGCATTGAAAAAATACAAATTTTAAAGATGCAAGTTACACTTTTCTGGAATTATTTTTATGGTCACAACAAACTTCTGTGCAGAATTTCAGACCACATCGTGCACATTTACCCTGCAGCATTGTGATCGACTTTTTGTCAAATTATACACCATTGAAAGCAATTAGTTATAATTTATTGGTTGTCAATTTAATAATCAAGTGTACATGGTTTATATCATTTTTGGTTGTGAAGATTGTATAATCAAATGTGCATGGGTTATATCAATCCTCAACTATTTAATTTTAAACTATTATAAGTTGTAAGTGAAGTCTTCCTTGGTGCAGAACTTGGGCATCACTTTCCTGGAAAAAAATTCTTTGCATGATATATCCATCTCTTGTCTTCTGTCCAGTCACTTCAGTGTAAGCTTCAGTCATCAATTTTATCCCTCTCTCAACAGCTTGAGTGTTGTCTGGGCACTTGGGCACCTCCAGTGGAGTCTCAATAATTTTCAGTTTTGAGTTCAGTCTTCCAGTCAATCATGGAATGATAGTTCTTTGCATGCCACTTTAGTGTGGGAATCACTGCTTGTCTTTAGTTGATAATAGGAGCCACATTGTCATTCTCTTCATCTTCACTGTCATCATCATCACTGTAGATTAACAAGTCCTCATCAACAGCATCAGCAGAATCTTCTCCATCTTCATCATAGCTCTCAGTACTTTCTTTTGTCTGCTGATTCTCTTCTCTAATTTTTCTATCATTAACACAGCTTTGTCTCTCACAGTCATGTCCTCATCAGTGCACATACCAAGAAGCAGCTGATGTGTATGAGCAAAGTAGAAATTTCATTGGACAATCTTTTTTTTACTATCTTCTTTTCTTCACTGTTCAGATGTCTCATAAATTGCAGTGACTGGAAGACATTCTTTGGACCATGTGTGACATAAGGATGCAGCTTGATGTTGAACCACATAATCATAATGACGACTCTTTTCAGCTCCTGACTGAGTCATTTTCTTGCTTCTCCATTCAGTATTTGTGTCTGGTATCTCGAAACTTCTATGGTCCAATAACTTGACTTGTCATCCTTGGTGATAATGCCATTAAGGTGGTAGTAGCAATGGCAGCTCCAGCATAATCACTGATCAAGTATTGGTCATATGGGGCTGCCAGTGTGGGGAGTCTTGTTCTGTTCTGCTGTGAACTGCTGGCAGTCAGACCACTCAAGACATAGTCAGCATCAGTATCAACAGAAGGGCTATCTCTGGCATCATTTGAATTATTGTCAGAATCAGAAACTTCTCCAGCTGCCGGTTCACTCTGTCTTTCCTCCAGTTGCTTCCTGGCTCTGGCTGCATCCTTCTCCTCTTTTACCGTCACTCTATCCCACATCCTCGTTACTGTCATGTCAACACAGCTAATTTTCATCTTCCTATCACCTCTCTGGTCAAGGAGGAACTGTACCTCAAGTACCTTACATCACAATTACAGGCCAGGTGGTATCCATCACTCCTTTATTTTGCACCCTACATCTTGACAGGAGGCAGTAGGGCAGAAAGAACTACATATATCAAACAACTTGTTAATTTCTTCCTGAAATTTAGCTTTTTTGGAGACATTTTTGTAATTATTAAGTTCTGTTCCTCTACTGTACAATTTTCTCAATCTTTTCTCATTAGTTCTCTGGCTGAGAATAGGAATAGTCTTTCTGTCTCCAATTGTCTCTGAAACTTCAGTAAACTTTCCTTCATCACATTTATATTGCCAGCAGTTCCTTAACACATCACCTTTTTTTTTTATAATAATAATATCTTTATTTACTACAAGTACATGAACATGGTATACAGGCCTAGCTGACATCAGTGATATACAACTATATAGAAAGCCCCTTGTTATGCTGAGTATTTTGGGCAAACTAGGTCAGTTTTGTCCCAGGATGCGACCCACACCAGTCAACTAACACCCAGGTACTTATTTTATACTGACAGGTGAACATGGATGGAAGGTGTCTTATGGAAACACGTCTTTAATGTTTTCCAGGCATGCCAGAGATTCGAACTGTGGACCTCAATGTGTGAGCTGAGTGCACTAGTGATCGAGTGTTGTTTGTTCATTGGAAGAACACTGGCATGGCCAAACAAATGCATGTTCTATGGCTTTCCTCATTGACATTGTAGTTATCTCAATAGTAAAGTACAGTGGAACCTCACCTAACGATATTAATCCGTTCCTGAGAGCTCATCGTTAGCCGAATTAATTTTCCCCATAAGAAATAATGGAAATCCAATTAATCCGTTCCAGACAGCCAAAAGTATTAAAAAACAATTTATTTTTCAGGAAATATACATTTCCCTACAAAGAAAACAATGAGACATGCACAATGACTACATAAATAAATGTTAAAATGACACTTGCCTTTACTGAAGAGTATTGATGAGTGATGAGACACTGTTTTCTTGAACACTCTGGGATTTTCAGAGTGATGCATGAGTAAAGGCTTCATTTTGCAATCCCCACTAGCATTACAACAAAACATGAGAGTTAGCCTGTCTTTCACAGGCTTGTGTCCTGGGAGTGCCTTTTCCTCCTGAGTAATGTAGGTCCTGTTTGGCATTTTCTTCCAGAACAGGCCTGTTTCGTCACAACTGAACACTTGTTGGGGTTGGAATTTTTCAGCTTCACCATGCATCACACTGTGTATGCCACTACAATTCTTAAATCTCTCAAACCAACCTTTGCTGGCCTTAAATTCACCAATATGAGCTCTAGTTCCAGGCATTTTTTCCTGTTCACCTGGGTGTTAGTCGACTGTTCTGGGTCGCATCCTGGGGGACAATTCAATTCAATTCAATTCAAGTTTATTCTCTATAAGGGTTACAATGTGGGGTTTACAGGTTTTGGGTATTGTGTGGTTTACATGTTATAAAATACTATTTACAGAGGGGGCCACTAGGACACCTAGCATGGCTAGGCATTTCGGGCAGACTTAGATTAATTCTTAACATTAAATCCTTACAGATTATGGTATTAAGGCTAAGTGACTACATCATAATTTGTGAGTTTAGCAATGTGAATGCTTTTGTTTTGGCACAATACAAAGTGTCTATATTGGAGTATCATAGGCAAACTTATGACTAGTTAGGATTTGTTATTTTAAAATTAAGATTAGTATTTCTGGGTTTATAGTCAGTGGGTGAGTGAGTGTAATTGTGAACAACCAGGTGGTTATCATGTAGTTAGTTGTCGGGGTGTATCAGGGAGATAAGATGTTTTCTAACTGTAATTTTGAAAGTGATGAATATGTCTGCAGTTCTAGAGTTTTCAGGTAGGGTGTTCCAGATTTTAGGTCCTTTGAAATATATTGAATTTTTGTAAAGGTTTAGTCAAACATGGGGAATGTCATAGAGATGTTTGTGTCTGGTGTTATGCCTGTGGATCCTGTCACAATTGTCAAGAAAGCATTTTAGATCAAGGTTAATATTGGAATTTAAGGTCCTGTAGATATAGATTGCACAGTAGTAAGTGCGGATGTTCTGAACAGGGAGTAAGTTTAGATCTATGAAGAATAGGGGGGGTATGTTGCCAGGGATGGGATTTAGTGATTATTGTTACTGCGGCTTTTTTTTGGATTATTATTTTATTGGATTATTATTATTGGCTTTAGGTGTGTTGCTGCAGTTGAACCCCAAGCACAGATAGCATAGGTGAGGTATAGATATATAAGTGAATGGTATAGTGTGAGAAGGGCAGTTTGCGGCACATAGTATTGTATCTTGGACAGGATCCCCATCGTTTTGGATAATTATTTTGTTATGTGTTGGATATGGGTGCTGAAATTTAGGTTGTTGTCGAGGTATAGGCCAAGGAATTTGCCCTCATTATGTCTGGCAATTAGAGTGTTGTTAATCTTAATGTTAAGTTGTGCAACACCTGCTCTGCTACCAAACATAATATAGTAGGTTTTGTCGTGTTAAGTGTAAGTTTACTGGCTGTCATCCAAGTCGATATTTTGAGCAGCTCCTCGTTAACAATGGTGTTGAGGGTGGCAAAATTAGGGTGGGAGATGACATAAGTCGTGTCATCAGCAAAGAGAATGGGTTTCAGGTGTTGGGATATGTTTGGAAGATCATTGATGTAAATGAGGAAGAGCAGGGGTCCAAGGACACTTCCCTGCACAACTCCAGTATCAAGTGGCCGTATTGATGAGGCTGTGTCTTTAATGGTGACATACTGATACCTATTAGAAAGGTAGGATTTAAAATATGCAAGTGTATGATTAATTAAGGACCCCAATGGAAATAAGTTTGACAGTCCTTGATGATGCACTGGCTTTCTTGGGTTATCCTGGGTGGGTAACAATCTGGGGTTAACCCTTAAACGGTCCAAACAGATCGACGTTCAAATTCGTAGTGCTACAAAAGTAGATCTACTTTTTTTTACATATTTTCAAATATAACAAAAAATAATGTAGATAAAAGTTTTTTTACACGTTTTCAAATGTAAAACATAAAAAAAAGATCTACATTTTTTTACATACTTTCGGATGTTGAAAAAACGTATATATACATTTAGACCATTTAAGGGTTAATTGTTTCTCGGTAATTGTTTCCCGTTAAGCAACACCAACAACACTCAACACACTCCACATCTTCGAGTAGTACTGCTAATGGTGGTGCAGCAGCAGCAACAGCTGACTGTGGTGCAGCAACAGCTGATGGTGGTGCAGCAGCAGCAGCTGACTGTGGTGCAGCAGCAGCTGACTGTGGTGCAGCAACAGCTGACCGTGGTGCAGCAACAGCTGACCATGGTTCAGCAACAGCTGATTTTGGTACAGCAGCAGCTGACCGTGGTTCAGCAACAGTTTACTTTGGTGCAGCAGCAGCTGACCATGGTGCAGCAGCAGCTGACTTTGGTGCAGCAGCAGCAGCTGACCATGGTGCAGCAGCAGCAGCTGACCATGGTGCAGCAGCAGCTGACTGTGGTACGATAGTATTTCGATAGTATTTCTCACCCTTTTTACCACAGGGTTGGCACTAGAAGCTTTCTTTGGGCCCATGTTGGCTTATTTGGCAGTTACAAGCACTAAAAACAATGGAATAATACAAAATGTATCAAATGTATGCATGCAACCGGCCACCCTGGCTTGTAAGCAATGACGGCAGGGCAGCTGAGGCGCTCAGGCTGGACGGACAGGTTCTGGACGAGTCATGTTGGTCAGAAACAGGTGATGGTGGTGCAGCAGCAGCTGACCATGGTGCAGCAGCAGCTGACCGTGGTTCAGCAACAGCTGACTGTGGTGCAGCAGCAGCTGACAGTGGTGCAGCAGCAGCTGACTGTGGTGCAGCAGCAGCTGACCGTGGTGCAGCAGCAGCTGACCATGGTTCAGCAACAGCTGACTGTGGTGCAGCAGCAGCTGACCGTGGTGCAGCAACAGCTGATGGTGGTGCAGCAGCAGCTGACTGTGGTGCAGCAGCAGCTGACCATGGTTCAGCAACAGCTGACTGGTGCAGCAACAGCTGACCATGGTGCAGCAACAGCTGACCGTGGTGCAGCAGCAGCTGACCATGGTATGATAGTACAGGAAGGCCCCGCTTTACGGCGTTTCACTTTACGGCGTTCCGCTAATACGGACATTTCAAATTATGACCAAAACTCGCTATACGGCTCCCCCCACCTGACTTTCTAATACGGTCACCGTGCCCCACCCTGTTTGTTTACATTCTCCATGAGCTCAGTAAGCACTAAGTCTCTCCATTTTGTCTGGAAACTCCAAAATTTCAAATGTTTTTAAAAGTTATTTCATATTTTATATATACAGTGGACCCCCGCATACCGATTTTAATCCGTGCAAGAGGGGTCATTGTTATGCGAAATAATCGGTATGCGAATGAATTTTCCCCATAAGAAATAATGGAAATCAAATTAATCCGTGCAAGAGACCCAAAAGTATGAAAAAAAAAAATTTACCACATGAAATGTTAATTTTAATACACACAAACTGAAAAAGGCATGCACACTTACATGACACTTACTTTTATTGAAGATCTGGTGATGATTGATGGGATGGGAGGAGGGGAGAGAGAGTGTTAGTGTTTAGAAGGAGAATCCCCTTCCATTAAGACTTGAGGTGTCAAGTCCTTTTCTGGGGTTACTTCCCTTCTTCTTTTAATGCCACTAGGACCAGCTTCAGAGTCACTGGACTTCTTTCGCACAACATATCTGTCCATAGTGGCCTGTACCTCTCGTTCCTTTATGACTTCCCTAAAGTGTTTCACAACATTGTCAGTGTAATAATCACCAGCACGGCTTGCAATAGCTGTGTGAGGGTGATACTCATCCATAAAGGTTTGCACTTTCAGCCACATTCCACAGATTTCCTTAATCTTTGTAGTAGGCAACTTCTTCAATTCTCTCTCTCCCCTCCTCTGAACCAGTTTTCTTCCAGGTCTGGCCTCTTGCTCTTGAAGTTGATCTATGAGCTCATCAGTGGTTAGTTCTTCATTGTCCTCCTCCACCAACTCTTCCACATCCTCCCCACTAACCTCCAACCCCAAGGACTTTCCCAATGCCACAATGGATTCCTCAACTGGCATAATCCTCTCAGGGTTAGCCTCAAACCCTTCAAAATCCCTTTTGTCTACACATTCTGGCCACAGTTTCTTCCAAGCAGAGTTCAAGGTCTTCTTAGTCACTCCCTCCCAAGCCTTACCTATAAGGTTTACACAATTGAGGATATTAAAGTGCTCTCTCCAAAACTCTCTTAGAGTCAATTGAGTTTCTGAGGTCACTACAAAGCACCTTTCAAACAGAGCTTTTGTGTACAGTTTCTTGAAGTTTGCAATAACCTGCTGGTCCATGGGCTGCAGGAGAGGAGTGGTATTAGGAGGCAAAAACTTCACCTTAATGAATTTCATGTCCCCATAAAGTCGCTCTGCCACGTCTGTAGGATGACCAGGGGCATTGTCTAACACCAGGAGGCACTTAAGTTCTAATTTCTTTTCAGTTAGGTAATCTTTCACATTGGGGGCAAATGCATGGTGTAACCAGTCATAGAAAAGTCCCTAGTGACCCATGCCTTACTGTTTGCCCTCCACAGCACACACAAATTCTCCTTGAGGACATTCTTTTGCCTGAACGGTCTGGGAGTTTCAGAGTGATACACTAATAAAGGCTTAACTTTGCAATCACCAGTAGCATTGGAACACATCAACAAAGTAAGCCTGTCTTTCATAGGCTTATGTCCTGGGAGTGCCTTTTCCTCCTGAGTAATGTAGGTCCTACTTGGCATTTTCTTCCAAAACAGGCCTGTTTCATCACAATTAAACACTTGTTCAGGTTTCAGTCCTTCAGTCTCTATGTACTTCTTGAATTCCTGCACATATTTTTCAGCCGCTTTGTGGTCCGAACTGGCAGCCTCACCATGTCTTATCACACTATGTATGCCACTACGCTTCTTAAATCTCTCAAACCAACCTTTGCTGGCCTTAAATTCACTCACATCAGCACTAGTTGCAGGCATTTTTTTAATTAAATCCTGATGCAACTTCCTAGCCTTTTCGCTTATGATCGCTTGAGAGATGCTATCTCCTGCTAGCTGTTTTTCATTTATCCACACCAATAAGAGTCTCTCAACATCTTCCATCACTTGCGATCTTTGTTTCGAAAACACAGTTAAACCTTTGGCAAGAACAGCTTCCTTGATTGCCTTTCTGGTGCCCACAATAGTAGCGATGGTTGATTGGGGTTTCTTGTACAACCTGACCAGGTCGGCGATATGCACTCCACTTTCATACTTATCAATGATCTCTTTCTTCATTTCTATTGGAATTCTCACCCTTATTGGTGTAGGGTTGGCACTAGAAGCTTTCTTGGGGCCCATGGTCACTTATTTTCCAGAAACAGCACCGAAAACACTGTAATAATACGAAATATTCCGATTGTATGCTTGGATGTTACCGCGGAGGCTGGCTGGTAAACAATGGCACGGGCGGCACATGTGAGGCTGGCTGAGGGCGCACATTGGACGCGTCTCGGATGAAAATCGGTGAGCGGGTTTTTAAGCGGTATGCGAGGCAAAATTTTTGCGATTAAAGCAAGCGGTATGCGGATTAATCGTTATGTGGTGCCATCGGTATGCGGGGGTCCACTGTACTCTGATAATTATACTTATGTATACCTGTACCTAAATAAACTTACATACTGTTCTGGCATGCAGGTACACATTAAAATTGGTAAGTGTCTTATGTCTCCAGACGTCATATTAGTAATGATAATAATCATCGAGTCATTTAAATGTCGTATATTACGTTAATATACACATTTTCATTAATCCATCTATGATATTATTTTCAAAATTATATAATAAACACGATGCATAACATATAAATAAGATAAATACACCCCACAGTAGAATAAATAAACATAAATGTGAGATGTGGTAGCAGACGACTTGCACAAGTGACGCCATATTAGAAATGATAATAATAATAATAACAATACTCACCGAGTCTCATTAAATGTCGTATATTACATTAATATACACATTTTCATTAATCCATCCATGATATTTTTTTTTTCAAAATTATATAATAAACACGATACATAACATAAAAAGATGATAAATACACCCCACAATAGAATAAATAAACATAAATATAAGATGTGGGAGCCACATAACTTGTACAAGTGATGGCAAGAAAAACATTTTCTCTAATCTAACATAAGAGAAAATGTGTTACTGGGGGTAACTGTAGAAAATTATTCCTTTCGTATGTATGTAAGTAAGTTTATTCAGGTATACACAAATACAGTTACATAGATTATCATACATAACAACATATGTGTAGAGAACCTAGGATAACCCAAAAAAGTCAGTGTGACTTATTTCCATTGCCTTCACTCAGAGCTTCATTTCTTCTCAAAATGATGTTACATGAGAATGGGAGTGTTCTTCTTTATTAATTCTACCGTATCAATGTAGAGACAACCTGTACACAATGTAACTTGTACACAAACCAGACGTGTACACTTCGTTTGTTTACAAAACTTACGTTCGCCTGGTTTGTTTACATAACTCGGCGCCTGTCCCCTCTCATGTACTCATTCTTTCTCTCTCTCATTTATTCGTTTTATCTCATTTACTTACTCCTGACCCTACATTAAGACTACAAATATTTTAAGGTAAGTAATGAGTGAACTGTATATACATTTTATCACTCTGGGATGCTTAAATATCATAGAATATATGTGTGGGTGGGTTGGCCTGGTATGGTAGCCCGGCTGACTACCATACATACCACACTTGATTTTTTACAATAAATGCTACTCATCTCACCCTATATTTTAAGGTAAGTAATGAGTGAACTGTATATACATTTTATCGCTCTGGGATGCTTAAATATCATAGAATAGTATGTGTGGGTGGGGTGGCCTGGTAAGGTAGCCTGGCTGATTACCATACATACAATAAATACTACTTGTCTCACCCTAGATTAAGACTATAAATATTTTAAGGTAAGTAATGAGTGCCCTGGGGCACTCTGCCCCAGGGCCAGACTCATGGAACTCTGTGTTCATCAAGAACTGCAAGAAGCCCCTATCACGAGCCTTTTCCATCCTATGGAGAGGGAGCATGGACACGGGGGTCGTCCCTCAGTTACTAAAAACAACAGACATAGCCCCACTCCACAAAGGGGGCAGTAAAGCAACAGCAAAGAACTACAGACCAATAGCACTAACATCCCATATCATAAAAATCTTTGAAAGGGTCCTAAGAAGCAAGATCACCACCCATCTAGAAACCCATCAGTTACACAACCCAGGGCAACATGGGTTTAGAACAGGTCGCTCCTGTCTGTCTCAACTACTGGATCACTACGACAAGGTCCTAAATGCACTAGAAGACAAAAAGAATGCAGATGTAATATATACAGACTTTGCAAAAGCCTTCGACAAGTGTGACCATGGCGTAATAGCGCACAAAATGTGCGCTAAAGGAATAACAGGAAAAGTCGGTCGATGGATCTATAATTTCCTCACTAACAGAACACAGAGAGTAGTCGTCAACAGAGTAAAGTCCGAGGCAGCTACGGTGAAAAGCTCTGTTCCACAAGGCACAGTACTAGCTCCCATCTTGTTCCTCATCCTCATATCCGACATAGACAAGGATGTCAGCCACAGCACCGTGTCTTCCTTTGCAGATGACACCCGAATCTGCATGACAGTGTCTTCCATTGCAGACACTGCAAAGCTCCAGGCGGACATCAACCAAATCTTTCAGTGGGCTGCAGAAAACAATATGAAGTTCAACGATGAGAAATTTCAATTACTCAGATATGGTAAACATGAGGAAATTAAATCTTCATCAGAGTACAAAACAAATTCTGGTCACAAAATAGAGCGAAACACCAACGTCAAAGACCTGGGAGTGATTATGTCGGAGGATCTCACCTTCAAGGACCATAACATTGTATCAATCGCATCTGCTAGAAAAATGACAGGATGGATAATGAGAACCTTCAAAACTAGGGAGGCCAAGCCCATGATGACACTCTTCAGGTCACTTGTTCTATCTAGGCTGGAATATTGCTGCACTCTAACAGCACCTTTCAAGGCAGGTGAAATTGCCGACCTAGAAAATGTACAGAGAACTTTCACGGCGCGCATAACGGAGATAAAACACCTCAATTACTGGGAGCGCTTGAGGTTTCTAAACCTGTATTCCCTGGAACGCAGGAGGGAGAGATACATGATTATATACACCTGGAAAATCCTAGAGGGACTAGTACCGAACTTGCACACGAAAATCACTCACTACGAAAGCAAAAGACTTGGCAGACGATGCACCATCCCCCCAATGAAAAGCAGGGGTGTCACTAGCACGTTAAGAGACCATACAATAAGTGTCAGGGGCCCGAGACTGTTCAACTGCCTCCCAGCACACATAAGGGGGATTACCAACAGACCCCTGGCAATCTTCAAGCTGGCACTGGACAAGCACCTAAAGTCAGTTCCTGATCAGCCGGGCTGTGGCTCGTACGTTGGTTTGCGTGCAGCCAGCAGCAACAGCCTGGTTGATCAGGCGCTGATCCACCAGGAGGCCTGGTCATAGACCGGGCCGCGGGGGCGTTGACCCCCGAAACTCTCTCCAGGTAAACTCCAGGTAAACTATGTGTGTATTGTACTTTTTTATTGTTTTTTGATGCCTGGTTCTATTGCTAACTTAATATATGTTAGTGTAAACTTGTTATCTAGTGTTTGTATGCATTTATAAGTGGAAAAAAAGGGTGTTCCACTTTATGGCGGTTTCCGCTTTACGGCGGTAGCCTGGAACCTAACCTGCCGTATAAGTGGGGCCCTGCTGTACATATTTCTCACCCTTTTTACCACAGGGTTGGCACTAGAAGCTTTCTTTGGGCCCATGGTAGCTTATTTAGCAGTTACAAGCACTATAAACAATGGAATATAATACAAAATGTATTGAATGTATGCATGCAACCGGCCACCCTGGCTTGTAAACAATGACGGCAGGGCAGCTGAGGCGCTCAGGCTGGACGGACAGGTTTGGGAGGAATCACGTTGGGTGAGTTTTTTATCGTTAGGCGAGGCAAAATTTTTGCGTTAAAATGCTTCGTATGGCGGAATTAACGTTATGCGATGCGTTCGTTAGGCGGGGGTCCACTGTATATAAGTAATCAGAGTATCTGAAAAGAGAGAAAGTTAGTTAATGTTTATAAATACTGCAGAGTACATAGATACAATGCATAAAACACTGCACTGTACTACTCGGTAATAGAGACATATTCCAAAATTTCAATCACAAATGCTGTAGGCTAAGCCTCAACCAGTCAACTTCATATTTGGCTCTGAATCTAAGATTCAGCTTGACCAAAATTTCAATGCTCCCTATTGACCATCTCTGGTGGTAGTCAGTGATGCTGCATCTGAACCATCTCCTTTGCTCTGTGCCATTCCTCAGGGCTGTGTTCTGGGACCAGTATTATTACTATTTATTTTATGATTTTGTTGGGATTTTTAACCCTGAGGATTAGCTATCCAGGATAACCCAATGAAGTCAGTTGATCATTGGGTTTAGTGGCTTAGTTTTATTCCTTAATATTCATGGGTTGATTATCACTTTTATGCTGATGATACACAGATCACCATCATGATTCTTAATGCAGAAAATGCAAGACTCCAATTCTTCTTTTATCCTGGATATTCAGACTTGGTGACAAATACAAAACTGAAGCTAATTGGAGACCAGACAGATTTTCATTGTCAGGGAAACCTCAGAAGAGTACTGATTGTCAGATGAAACCTCAGAGGAGTACTGATTGCCAAGGGAAACCTGAGAGGAGTACTCATTGTCAGGGGAAACATCAGAAGAGTACTGATTGTCAGGGGAAACATCAGAAGAGTACTGATTGTCAGGGGAAACCTCAGAAGAGTACTGATTGTCAGGGGGAAACCTCAGAGGAGTACTGATTGTCAGAGGAAACCTCAGAAGAGTACTGATTGTCAGAGGAAACCTCAGAGGAGTACAGATTATCAAGGAAAACCTCAGAAGAGCACTAATTGTTAGGAGAAATCTCAGAGTACTGATTGTCAGAGGAAACCTCAGAAGAGTAACTGATTGTCAGAGGAAACCTCAAAGGAGTACTGATTGTCAGGGGAAACCTCAGAGAAGTACTGATTGTCAGGGGAAACCTTTGAGGAGTACTGATTGTCAGAGGAAACCTCAGAGGAGTACTGATTGTCAGAGGAAACATCAGAGGAGTACTGATTGTCAGGGGAAACCTCAGAAGAGTACTGATTGTCTGGGTAAACCTCAGAGAAGTACTGATTGTCAGGGGAAACCTCAGAGGAGTACTGTTTGTCAGAGGAAACCTCAGAGAAATACTGGTTGTCAGAGGAAACCTCAGAAGAGTACTGATTGTTAGGGGAAACCTCAGAGGAGTACAGATTGTCTGAGGAAATCTTGGAGGAGTACTGATTGTCAAGGAAAACCTCAGAGGAGTACTGATTGTCAGGGGGAAACCTCAGAAGAGTGCTGATTGGAGATTAATGTGCCTATGATTGTGAAGGTGACAGTTTGCAGTCTGTGGGACCACTGTGGAATAACTGTAAGATCTCTGTGGGTTCACTGTGGGACCACTGTGGAATAACTGTAAGATCTCTGTGGGTTCACTGTGGGACCACTGTGGGATCACTGAGGGATAACTGTGGGATCACTGAGGAATCACTGAAGGATCACCGAGGGATCACTGAGGAATCACTGAAGGATCACCGAGGGATCACTGTAAAATCTTGCAATTTTTATATTCACTGTGTGTAGTGTAATAAAGAGTACTGGAAAGTTGATGAAGAAGGGGTTAGTGGGCAAGGGTGAGGGAGGGCTTAGTGGATAGGGTGAGGGAGAGGGGTAAGTGAGTAGGGTGAGGGAAGGGTTTGTGGGTAGGGTGAGGGAGAGATTAGTGGGTAAGGGTGAGGGAGGGGTTGGTCTATAAGAGTGAGGAAGGGAGACCATACAAGTACTAGACATGGACGATGGCAGACAAGAGTGCAAATTTAGTCTATAGTTCTTTACCAATCTGCCTGTGTGCCTTCCTGCCTGCCTGCCCTGCCTCCTCTGCCCTGTCTTGCTAACCCTGCCACTTTGCCTGGGCATAAGCTCATGAAAGATAGACTTACTCTGCTATTGTGTGCCAGTGTCTCTGGATATTTCAAGCTGCAGCCTGTGCTTGTTTATCACTCAGAAAACACCATTTTGAACAATGTAAGAATATCCACGAGCAAGTTGGATGTGGTCTGGCATATTACAACCAATTACTATAAAATTATTAATTTTGGTGTTTGAGTTGCAATAGTTTTGAGGTGCAATACATCTTCTGGAATGGATTAATATCGTAATTCAAAGGACCCCGTATGTGGAAAATAAATTCCCTGAAAATCCCCTGAAAAGCAGGGGTGTCACTAGCACGTTAAGAGACCATACAATAAGTGTCAGGGGCCTGAGACTGTTCAACTGCCTCCCAGCACACATAAGGGGGATTACCAACAGACCCCTGGCAGTCTTCAAGCTGGCACTGGACAAGCACCTAAAGTCAGTTCCTGATCAGCCGGGCTGTGGCTCGTACGTTGGTTTGCGTGCAGCCAGCAGCAACAGCCTGGTTGATCAGGCTCTGATCCACCAGGAGGCCTGGTCACAGACCGGGCCGCGGGGGCGTTGACCCCCGGAACTCTCTCCAGGTAAACTCCAGGTAATACATGATTAAGCATTACTGTTGTTCTAAATTGTATTTTGAATAGAACCAACCGTGTTCCCTCTGCGCCTGTGCAGATGTCCAGGGAGAGAGGTCGACACAGGGCATCGGGGGTAGCGGGAGTCTTTTGAATGTGGTGAGGAGGCTGTGAAAACATGGGACCAGGAAACTGGCGTTCACGGCGGCCTAAGGATTAATATAGGCCTCACTTCATAATAGGAAGTGTCGTAACTGTTCCTGGTGAAGAGTGAGGGAACGTGATTTATGGGACCACCGTAATAAAGTGGTAAATTTAGTGAATAATAGTAGGACCAGTGGTGACTGGCACGTCTCCATGGAGTGTCCCGGGGAAAATACCCGTGATTTAATCATCACTCATCGGTCTCAGATCTTAATGGAGTGACCTCTGATGTGTATAATACTTATGAGACATTAAATTGGAAAAGGCGTATGACAGGGTGGATAGGGGGGCAATGTGGCAGATGTTGCAAGTGTATGGTGTAGGAGGTAGGTTACTGAAAGCAGTGAAGAGTTTTTACGAGGATAGTGAGGCTCAAGTTAGAGTATGTAGGAAAGAGGGAAATTTTTTCCCAGTAAAAGTAGGCCTTAGACAAGGATGTGTGATGTCACCGTGGTTGTTTAATATATTTATAGATGGGGTTGTAAGAGAAGTAAATGCGAGGGTCTTGGCAAGAGGCGTGGAGTTAAAAGATAAAGAATCACACACAAAGTGGGAGTTGTCACAGCTGCTCTTTGCTGATGACACTGTGCTCTTGGGAGATTCTGAAGAGAAGTTGCAGAGATTGGTGGATGAATTTGGTAGGGTGTGCAAAAGAAGAAAATTAAAGGGAATACAGGAAAGAGTAAGGTTATGAGGATAACAAAAAGATTAGGTGATGAAAGATTGAATATCAGATTGGAGGGAGAGAGTATGGAGGAGGTGAACGTATTCAGATATTTGGGAGTGGACGTGTCAGCGGATGGGTCTATGAAAGATGAGGTGAATCATAGAATTGATGAGGGAAAAAGAGTGAGTGGTGCACTTAGGAGTCTGTGGAGACAAAGAACTTTGTCCTTGGAGGCAAAGAGGGGAATGTATGAGAGTATAGTTTTACCAACACTCTTATATGGGTGTGAAGCGTGGGTGATGAATGTTGCAGCGAGGAGAAGGCTGGAGGCAGTGGAGATGTCATGTCTGAGGGCAATGTGTGGTGTGAATATAATGCAGAGAATTCGTAGTTTGGAAGTTAGGAGGAGGTGCGGGATTACCAAAACTGTTGTCCAGAGGGCTGAGGAAGGGTTGTTGAGGTGGTTCGGACATGTAGAGAGAATGGAGCGAAACAGAATGACTTCAAGAGTGTATCAGTCTGTAGTGGAAGGAAGGCGGGGTAGGGGTCGGCCTAGGAAGGGTTGGAGGGAGGGGGTAAAGGAGGTTTTGTGTGCGAGGGGCTTGGACTTCCAGCAGGCATGCGTGAGCGTGTTTGATAGGAGTGAATGGAGACAAATGGTTTTTAATACTTGACGTGCTGTTGGAGTGTGAGCAAAGTAACATTTATGAAGGGATTCAGGGAAACCGGCAGGCCGGACTTGAGTCCTGGAGATGGGAAGTACAGTGCCTGCACTCTGAAGGAGGGGTGTTAATGTTGCAGTTTAAAAACTGTAGTGTAAAGCACCCTTCTGGCAAGACAGTGATGGAGTGAATGATGGTGAAAGTTTTTCTTTTTCGGGCCACCCTGCCTTGGTGGGAATCGGCCGGTGTGATAATAAAAAAAAATAAAAAATAAATCGTCTTGTGAATGGTAATGTAATCAGTGATAATAACACTAAGTTAAGAGAATGTGTGAAGTGAAATAAGTCGCCCTCCTCCGAGTGAACACGTTAGGCCTCATTGTTCCCGTCCCGAGGATAGTGAAGTTTTATGGAGTCACGACTTCTAAACCGGGACAAACCATTGGATACCTCGTCCTGCTGGAATAAGAACCGTGTCAGTGTAGCAGAACATAGAAATGAGATGGTGAATGGAGGAAATGAGGAGCATCAATCCCCCACAGTTAAGTAACCCTTCTAGTTATAGCAGACTGATACTGGCCAGTTAGGTATGTTGTAATTGGATAGGTTATGGGTGATCCAGCTACTTCAAGTGACCACCAGAGAATATCTGGTAAGTGGTGGGATTATGTACAAATGTTTTTCCTTGATGGATATATCCATGTGTAACCTACCCCCCTCCCTTCATTCAGTTAAACTAATATAATCTATACAGTCCACAATTAATTAGTAGCGCTGTACTTGTGGGTGCTATCCAATTTATACTGGTCTCAGATAGATATGGATAAGATTGTGAGGTCGAAGGGGCCACCTGCAGTGACCAGAGGTGGTTAAGTTTTCTCACATGTCTACATGGGGTGACTACAGTAAACAGTATAGTTGTCTCCCAATGAGATTACTCGTATGCATGTAATGTTGAGGTACGTACAGGTAATCACCCTAGAAAATTTTCCATACCGTATTTATATATTTTTTTTTAATTTAGGAAATGTAACTTTGCATACATTCAACAAATACTGGTTGACAGAGTTTATTTTGCAGGTATAACCTTGATCCATTTCACCGTCATTCAGATGAAGAGATCTGGTCTGCATTGGATCAGACATTTATGAAAAATCGTATTGCCAGCCTTAATTTAAAGCTTAGTGCACCAGTGGTGGAGAATGGCGAAAACTTCTCGATTGGTGAACGGCAGTTGTTGTGTATGGCCCGAGCCCTCCTGAGGAAGAGTAAGGTAATATAATGTTAAGTAAGGTAAAACACCTAAAATTAATATCAAGACACACACGCAACAGTTGTGTATCTTTGTGTTGAAACTTTTCACTTACATGATAGGCTTCATCAGTCAGTATAGAAGGGGATTTTATTGTAGACAGCATATATTGTGGCAGGGTAAAGATGATGTAATGAGTCCATCAATCTTGGAGAAATAGTTTGATGCAAACAATTGTAGGCCAATATCAAACTTGCTTTTACTATTGAAAAATTTTGAAAAACTCATACACAAGAGATTATACTCCTTTATAACATCACAAAGAATTCTCAGCCCCTGCCAGTTTGGCAGGGGCTGAGATTGAATTTGGTGAAAAGATTTAATACCTCATGTGTGTGTGAATTTTCAACTGAGCTGCCTCCTGCTAAAATATTATTTGCGACACTCCTCCATTTTAGGTGTCTCAAGTTGAAATTTCCCAGTAGCAAGACATTTGCAGCAGGAGTTGGGAAATTTTTTAGACAATGGTAAATTTTCAAAAGCTGTTCCTGGAATTGCTGGGAAGTTGCATCCGGAGGCTTGTATACAACCACAATGACAAGGTTTTGGTCTTCACTCTTTACCACCAAAACTTCAACTACATCATTTGAGATGTTTAGTAGTTCTGAGCAAATGAGCGACTGTGACATACAGGCCACACTCCCCTTGTTGCCTGTTTTTTTTCTGTGACATCTGAATAAGTTACAACCTGGGATCCATATCCACAGTTTGTATACTACTCATTTTCAGAATACAGATCATACCATTAAAAAAACATTTACCTAGGAGATTTAGTAACTATATAAGGAAGCAGATGCCACATGTTCATTTAAGGATGACCACCATGTTATGTGTGGCTCCTGCTGGCTGGCCTGGCTTCATACCTTCACTGATCGCCATGTTGTGTATGGTTCCTGCTGGTTGGCCTGGCTTCATACCTTCACTGATTGCCATGTTGTGTATGGTTCCTGCTGGTTGGCCTGGCTTCATATCTTCACTGATTGCCATGTTGTGTATAGTTCCTGCTGGTTGGCCTGGCTACATATCTTCACTGATCGCCATCGTTGTGTATGGTTATGCGTGGCCTGGCCTGGTACATATCTCTCTTGATCGACCATGTTTGGTATATTTCCTGCTGGGCTGGCCTCGGCTTCAATATCTTCACTGATTGACATGTTGTGTTTTTGTTTCCTGCTTGGTTGGCCTGGCTACTTATCTTCACTGATCACCATGTTGTGTGATGGTTCTGCGGGATGGCATCTGGACTACATATCTTCACTGAACGCAATGTTGTGTATAGTTTCCTGCTGGTGGGCCTGGCTACTTATCTTCTACTGCTGATTGCCCATGTTGTGATTAGTTCCTGTCGGTTGGCCTGGCTACATATCTTCATGATCGCCTGTTGCTGTATTGTTCCTGCTGCGCTGGCCTGGCTACATATCTCAATGATTGCCTTGTTGTGTTTGGTTCCTTGCTGGCTGGCCTGGCTACATTTCTTCACTGATAGCCATGTTGTGTATAGTCCTGCTGGTTGGCCCTGGCTTCATAATTCTTCACTGATTGCCATGTTGTGTATAAGTTCCTGTAGGTTGGCCTGGCTACTTATCTTCTCTGATCGCCATGTTGTGTTAGTTCCTGAGGGCTGGCCCCTGGCTACATATCTTCACTGATTGCCATGTGTGTATTGTTCTTGCTTGCTTGGCATGGGGGCTTCATTTCTTCATGATCGCCTCATGTTGTGTATAGTTCCTGCTGGTTGGCCTGGCTACATATCTTCACTGATCGCCATGTTGTATATAGTTCCTGCTGGCTGGCCTGGCTACATATCTTCACTGATTGCCATGTTGTGTATAGTTTCTGCTAGTTGCCTGGCTTATTCTTCAAGAGGCATGTTGTGTATGTTCTCTGCTGGTTGGCCTGGCTTCATATCTTCACTGATCGCCATGTTGTGTATAGTTCCTGCTGGTTGGCCTGGCTTCATATCTTCACTGATCGCCATGTTGTGTATAGTTCCTGCTGGCTGGCCTGGCTACATATCTTCACTGATTGCCATGTTGTGTATAGTTCCTGCTGGTTGGCCTGGCTTCATATCTTCACTGATCGCCATGTTGTGTATAGTTCCTGCTGGTTGGCCTGGCTACATTTCATTCACTGATTGCATGTTGTGTATGGTTCCTGCTGGCTGGCCTGGCTAATGCTTCACTGATTGCCATGTTGTGTTTTATGTTCCTGCTGGTTGGCTGGCTTCATAATCTTCACTTGTTTGCCATGTTGTGTATAGTTCCTGCTGGTTGGCCTGGCTACATATCTTCACTGATCGCCATGTTGTGTATAGTTCCTGCTGGCTGGCCTGGCTACATATCTTCACTGATTGCCATGTTGTGTTTAGTTCTGCTGCTGTGGCCTGGCACTTCTGTATCTTCTCTGATCGCCATGTTGTGTATAGTTCCTGCTGGTTGGCCTGGCTACATATCTTCACTGATCGCCATGTTGTGTATAGTTCCTGCTGGCTGGCCTGGCTACATATCTTCACTGATTGCCATGTTGTGTATAGTTCCTGCTGGTTGGCTGGTTATATCTTCCACTGATCGCAACCATGTTGTGTATAGTTCCTGTGGTTGGCCTGGCTTCATATCTTCACTGATCGCAAGGTTGTGTATGTTCCTGTGTTGCCTGGCTTCATTTCTTCAATCCTGATCGACCCATGTTGTGTATAGTTCCTGCTGGCTGGCCTGGCTACATATCTTCACTGATTGCCATGTTGTGTATAGTTCCTGCTGGTTGGCCTGGCTTCATATCTTCACTGATCGCCATGTTGTGTATAGTTCCTGCTGCTGGTCTGGGGGAACTGGCTTCATATCTTCATGGTCGCCTATGTTGTGTATATCATCGTGTAGAAACTGCAACACATGGCATCTTGGTACAGAAAACACCTTGGACAAGCTTTTCAAGTTAGAAGTGTTAGATCTGAGAGGGACATGACCTTTCAGTGGTTACATTCTCACTATAATACGACTACTACTACTACTACTACTACTACTACTCTGACACCTATCCTTCCAGAAGTATTTAAGGTCTCCGCACTGTCGATTGTTTCTTCAGATAGTTCCTTGACTATGAAACTGAAACTTCTCCAGGGCCGAGGGACTGACACCTCAAGTTTCTACGGACTCAAGGCGGTGATGGACTGATTACATCGTCTTCACATTCTATACTGTTCCTGACTATTTCTCTGTATTCGACTGAAGAAGCATACTGTGTTGGCGAAACGTTCGGAATAAAGTGTTCTAACTGTTGCATTTGTGTTTTACCTAACAAACATGTTGTGGTATAGTTCCTGCTGTGCTGGCTGGCTTACATTCTTCACTGATTGCCATGTTGTGGTATAGTATTCCTGCTGGCTTGGCCTGGCTTCTTACCTTCACTGGATCGCCATGTTGTGTATAGTTCATGCTGGCTGGCCTGGCCTTTCATTTCTTTCACTGATTGCCATGGTTTGTGTTATTGTTCCTGCTGGCTAGGGCCTGGCTTCATACCTTCACTGATTGCCTTGTTGTGTATTGTTCTGCCTGGATGGCCTGGATTCATATCTTCACTGATTGCAGGTGGTGTATAGTTCCTGCTGGCTGGCTGGACTAATGTCTTCACTGTTGCTTGTTGTGTATAGTTACTGCTGGTTGGCCTGGCTACATATTTCACTGATCGCCTTGTTGTGTTTAGTTACTGGCTGGTGGCCTGGCACAATATCTTCTCTGATCGCCATGTATCGTGTATTGTTCCTGCTTGGTTCTTTGGCCCCTGGATCTCTGGGCTTCATATAGTACTGAATTGCCTTGTTGTGTTATAGTTCCTGCTGGGTGGCCTGGCTTACAATCTTCCTGAATTGCCATGTTGTGTATAGTTCCTGCTGGCTAGGCCCTGGGGCTACATATCTTCATGATCGCCATGTTGTGTATAGTTCCATGCTGGGCTGGCCCTCTGGCTACATATCTTCATGATCAGCCATGTTTTTGTGTATTGTGTTACCTTGTTTTCCTTGAGTAATTTCCAGGAATTGTTTGCTGGTTTTCTAGTTAATTTGTTAAAATGAATAATGCAATGGTGACGTGATCGTGGACATCAAGCACTTATTTGATCAAATTATTGGACATTAACTTGATTTCCTGATTTTTTTTTTAGTGAATTTATATTCATGAGTGACTTCTGTGGCTTTTTTTGGTGCAAGTTAGATGAGAAGGTTATGTAGTTTCACTAGATTAACCCACTTGGGTTTTGGTGCCTGGAATTTTACGGCAAGACTGGATACTATGGTTGAGACGTATTTTTCTTGATTGCTGTATCATTGGGTGAAGTTGTGATTCGTTTGGTTTTTTGTTAGGACTAGTATATCTCTTGCTTGCGTTCAGCTTATTTTGGGTTGCCCCAGTGGATCTAAGGAGTGTCTTTCACGGTATTTTTTTAATATCATCTTTACATTTTAAGTGTATCTATTAGGAATAGTACAGATGCTTGGACTTTATTAGTTGTGGTGATGGACTTGTTGTATAGTGTTTTAATTTTAAAAATTTCCTTAGTTTAGCACCCCATCTACATTTTTCTTCCTTTATTGGTTGTTTTTTTCAGTGGATTCTCCTTGATTGCCATTTAGATTTGATCTGTTTGAGTTTTTACCGAGACAAATGTTTTGTTATAAAGTCATTGTATTTTATTAGAAATATGTACTATCCTATTCATTGATACATTCTCAGCACTAGAATATTTTTGTCAGGCCAGTGACAACTGAGCCTAGCTTGCACGTGGTAGTGTCTTTCGTTGCTGCTTCATTGTGCAGTAACTGTACATAATAGAGATTCTTACTATCATTCAGTTGGAGTACTTACCAATGTTTGTTTGAAGGAAGCGTGGGACAGTAGTGGTCTGTAGTGTTGTTGTGCCAGTATCCCTGATAGGATGGGAGCCAGTACTTTTGCCCTTTATGTGGTCAATTATGGTTAGTTGCACTTTGTTCTATTTAGACCTAGTTGGTTTTGTTACAGTCACGTAGTAGGTGATGCTTGTTCATTTTTATTTGTTTTTAGTGTTTTAGATTTATCACTGAATAGTTGGGATATTTGTATGAAGCTCCTGTAAATAGGCATCAATTGTTACAGGACAGTCTTAAGATTTGCTACATTAAATTACGTATTCATTTAGACAGGAGGTAAAGACTATATTATGCGCATGCTTCAGACTTAGCATAGATCAATTTGTGGGTTGCCTTTCAAAAAAGCAACTTCAGTAACAAAAACATTACAGTGGATCAAATCAACCGTTGTCATTTGATAAAACTCTCAACTGGGAAGATATCCTTAATCAATACAGATCCGAACCATTGCTTAGAAGAAATTAAACTCTGTGGCACTGAGGTATGCTCAAAGCACATTACTTTAAGAAAAAAAGAAAGAGAAGATGTAAACTAAAATGAGAGGAAATGCTCCTTATAGAGGTGAATGTGAAGAATCAGAGCTGCTGAAAGGGGCCGTATATCATGAAATATGAAGGGAGGCACTGGTCGTGAAATAGCAAGTATCAAACATAACCTGGAGTTTTACCTGAGAGAGTTCCAGGGGGTCAACACCCCCCCATGGCCCAGTCTGTCTTACCGTTGTCCAGGCATCATGGGGATCAGGGCTGATCCAACAGGCTGTTATGCTGCTGCAAGAAACTTCAATCATTAGCGATAACCAACATACCCTGGAGCTCAGGTACCGATTTAGGTGATTGTCACAGTGCCTGCTTGAGACAGCCAGGGGTCTATTGGTAATCCCCCTTATGTATGCTGGGAGGCAGTTGAACAGTCTTGGGCCCCTGAAATTAGTTTGTTGTCCTTAACCTTTGAGGAGTTATCGGCCGCCGTACTGTACGTCTTTCGCGTAGGGGTGTTTTGACGTACATAGTACACATAAATTATAGCACTGTCAAATCATCGCAGGGAAAAGGTTGCCGTTAGGCTTTGATGTGGAGAGAATGGGTAAGTGTGGTGGTGTGAGCAGTAGGAATAAATCTGGGACCCAGTGGGTGACCTGTGTGTGAATGCCATCATAGTACACAATTCCACCATGCTGGCGTTAGCAAGAAGTTCCTCACTCCTCTGCGTTTTGGGGATCACTTTGTTCCCCATGTGGGGACAAGTTCTAATACGATGGAAGTGACAGTTGCTGTTTTTAAACTGCAACAATTAACACCCTCCTTCAGAGTGCAGGCACTGTACCTTCCCATCTCAAGGGACTCAAGTGCCGGTCTGCCAGTTTCCATGAAACCCCTTCTATAAATGTTACTTGCTCACACTCCAACAGCACGAATAGTACTTAATAACCAGTCTTCTCCATTCACTCTATCCAAAACACGTCACCCACGCCTGCTGGAAGTCCTGCCCCTCGGCACCACAAATCCTCCTTTTACCCCCACCCCCCTCCTACTCATTTTCTAGGCCGCAGATCTCCCTACTCCGCTTTCTTCCGTCGCCACTACAGATTCTGATATACTCTTGAAGACTTTCTGATTTCACTCTCACTTTCTCTCTGACATGTCGAACCACACTCTAACAACCCTTCCTCAGCCCCTCATGGGACAACAGCTTTTGGTATCCCGCACCTACATCTATACTTCCAAAACTACGAATTCTCTGCATTTTTTTCACACATACATTGCCTCGTACATTGACATCACCACTGCCTCCAGCCTTCTCCTCGTGCCAACACTCATCACCCATGGCTTTACACCCATATTAGAGCGTTGGTAAAAAATATACTCTCATACATTCCCACTCTTTGCCTCACAAGGACAAAGTTCTTTGTCTCCACAGACTCCTTAGTCCACCTTCTCCCCTTTATCCACTCTTCAATTCTTTGATTCACTCATCCTTCAAAGGTACATCTGCGGAATCGTACACTCCCAAAATATCTGATAACACATTCACATTCCTCCTATTTACTCTCTCACCTCAATCTGATATCCACTCTTTCTTCACCTCCATAATTTTTTTGTTTATCCTCATAACCTTACTATTTCCTGTTTTCTCCTTTTAATTTTACTTCTTTTGCTCAACCCTACTCCACAATTCATAATCACCAATCATGCAACTTCTCTTCAGAATCTACCAGGGCACAGTGTCATCTGAACAGAGCCAACTGTGACAACTCCCATTTATGTGTGATTATTTTTCTTTTATCTCCACCGACTCTTGTTCAAGACCCTCGCATTGTATCTCTTTACAACCCCATCTATAAAATTTATTAAAAATCCACCGGTGACATCACACATCCTTGTCTAAGGCCTACCTTTTACTGGGTAAATAATGTCCTCTTTCCTACATATCCTCTAACTTGCAGCCTCACTATCCGCGTAAAAAATCTTCCACTGCTTTCGTTAAAATAACTACCTCCTACATCCATACAACCTGCTACTTCTGCACATTGCCCCCCGTTCACACACTGTCATACGCCTTTTCCAAATCACATAATTGCCCAACTGGTCACTTATATGTTTCACTGTAAAAACACCTGGTCACACACCTCCCTACCTTTCCTATAGCCTATGATGTTCATCTGCTATCCTATTCTCCGTCTCTTCTCTTAATCTCTTTCAATATAACTCTACCATACACTTTTCAGGTATACTCAACAGACTTATCCCTATAGTTTTTGCACTCCTCTTTTGCCCCTTGCCTGTATACAAAGGAAACTATGAATTGCTTCTCTGCCAATCCCTAGGTACATTACCCTCTTTCCATACATTTATCTATAAATAAGTGAACCAACCACTCCTAAATACATTTATCCCACCTGGCTTTTTAACATTTCTTATCTTTATCCATCATTCCCGGCTGCCTGACCCCTTATTTTACACTGCCTCACGAACTTCCCCCACACTCACAAATGGCTCTTCCTCACTCTACAAGATTGCTATTCCCTCCTTTGCCAACACGATATCACAGATTCCCTGTCTTCATCAACATTTATCAATTCCTCAAAATATTCCCTCCCATTTTCCCAATACCTCTAACTCTCCATTTATTAACTCCCTCATCTCCTATTTTTTATCTGTCAAATTCCATTTGTTCTCTAGGCTTCCTTGACTTGTTAATCTCACTCCAAAACTTTTTCTTATTTCTACAAAAATTTTGTTGATATAACAATCTCAACCCCTCTCTCATTTGCTCTCTTTTTACATTGAATCACCACTCTCTTAACCTCTCTCTTTTTCTACATATTCTCTTCCCTCCTTGCATTCACTTCTACTTTTGTAAAACTTCTCCAACTATGTAACTTTTTCTCCTTTTACTACTCTCTTTACATCTTATTCACCAATACACGCTCTCTTCCTCCGCACCCACTTTCTGTCAACCACAAACTCTGCTGATCACTTAAACTACAATTTTTAAACCATACCCCATACCTCTTCGACCCCATTGCCTATGCTCTCTTTAGCCCATATATCTCCTATAGCTGTTTGTATCTTTCCCTAACTGCCTCCTCTTTTAGTTTTTATCCTTCAACCTAACTCTTTCATGATGCTCTCTATTCTCCTTGTATACCCGCATCTACCCTTTTTACTCTCAGTGTAGCTTAACATAGTTTAGAATGATGATTATGATATATCTGACACGGCCCTCTATAAACATTGTACATCCTGAAGTTACTCAACCTCAGTCTTTTATCTATATATTCTCAGTTATTCATAAAATACTAATGTCATTTGTCACTAACATCATATCTTGTATACTTATTTATTCCTCGTTTTCTTAAAAATATGATTTAACCTATCTTACTAAACCACCTTGATCTATTCATTAGTTCAAATCAAAGGGCTCCCTTTATCATTTAACCTGGCAACACAATGCCTTACCTCAGACACGACCCTCTCTCTAAAGTTTCTCCTATCTTTATGCATTCTGGTACCCTACCACAATTAACTGTACTTCTCCTCATTGTTCTAAAGGCTCCTATACATGCACTTAAAATAGTCTCCCAAAATCATTCTCTCTCTTCAATCTGCATTACCTTCTCATCGCCAGGTGCCTTACACGCCTTATTATGACCCCACTTCTTCACATCCAACTTTTACTTTAAAATCGCCTCTAATTCTTGCCAAGTGTTCACATTCATTTCTCTTTTCTCTCTTCCATAATGAGCATTCAACATTACTGCTTTCCTTCTTTTCTCTACTCTCTCAGATATCTCCAGTTTTTAAGCACCATTTATGTCCCTCTCGCCGAACACTCGAATACTCGACGCAATACCTCAAATAACTAGTCCTGTGGTAGTCTACAGCCTCTGGATGCAACATCCCATGCAATCTCCAGGCAACAGCTGTTAAAAATTGACCATCTGTCTGGCAAACAACTTCAGCTAACACTGACTAACAATCAGTCTCTGCTTTCACTCGTGGCGGATTTCAACTTAAAGGCACTAAAATGGAGGAATATAGCATATTTAATTTGTTCGCGTTTATAACGGAGGCAGCTCTGATGAAAATCACACTCACGGCGAGCATTTTAAATCATCTGCACAAATTTCAATTTAAACCAGCAAATAATAGAGCCTTACTAGACTGGGAGATAATACACTGACCTCATTTCTTCACTATCAATGATGATTCTGATAGAATAGTCTTCCATATCATAAATCAAATATACTAGATCCTACAACTTAATTTGATGGTTCAGTCATGTATGCGCGGCAGCCCCAGACCGGACATAATGAGTATAGTCACGTTGGAGCATTCACCAAATTCAAATTCATTAAACAAAAACCATAAAGTGGGCAAAGTTAACCAAGTCACTATACCGATATAAGCTGGGACAGATATACTAAGCAACACTGAGACCGCCAACTTATGGCCTTGTAACGCAGATTAACTCGGTGGAATCGATGATTATGCACAAGGCGTAATCCTCTAAGAAAAAGGAGGTGTAGATGTAAAACAGAAAGAGACAGAGGCGCTCCCTTTACAGGGCGACGGAATAGGAACTAAGAAGAGACGGGACTAATTAGAGGTACAATATATCTGAATGCGTTGGGAGACACTTCGGTCAGAGAATATAGCACAGCTTCGAACTTATGCTAAAAGATTACTTTAGGTGTCCTCAGGAATCGCGGGAAGATCTAAAAAGCCCAGAATTGTAAATCGAAAGATTACCAAAGTATTTCTTTCCTATGCCAAATCAAAATGAGGAAACAACGTCCAGTTTTGGGACCCTACTTTAACAAGATGGGTCATACACAGATGACAGCATGGAAAATGAGGTGTGTAATCAAGTCACATATGACTCGTTTTTAGCAAGCCGCTTACCAGACTGAGAGTACGAAGATCAAAATGAATTTTTTTTGTGTGAGCCACTTAATTTGATTAACCTCATGCCTATCCGATGTTATCCTGAAGTTCAAATGAACTTCGAACAGGCGTTAAATGACATGCCCATGCATCTCTGCCCAGGGCAGACTCATGGGAACTCTGTGTTACATACAAGTAATCTGCAAGAAGCCCCTATCACGAGCCTTTTCCATCCTAATGGTGAGGGTGCAATGGACACGGGGGTGCATCGTCCACTGTTACTAAGACAAACTCAACAGACATAGCCCACTCCACTAGTGGGGGAAGCTAGTAAATGCAACTCAGCAAAGAACTACAGACCAAATAGCACTAACTTCCTATATCATAAAAATCTTGACAAAGGGTCATATGAAGCAAGTTTCACACCCACATCTAGAAACCATCAGTTACACACCCAGGGGCAACATGGGTTTAGAAACAGGTCGCTTCCTGGTCTGTCTCAAATATTGGATCATACGACAAGGTCCTAATTTGCACTAAGAAGACAAATAGAATGCAGATGTATATATTACAGACTTTGCAAATTGCCTTGACTAGTGTGACCATGGCGTTAATAGCGCAACAAAATGGCGTGCTAATAGGAAATAATCAAGAAAAGCGGTCGGATGGATCTATAATTTCACTCACTAACAGAACACAGAAGATTTAGTCGTCAACAGAGGTTTGTTTCGGGCAGACTCACGGTTTGAAAAGATCTGTTCCCAAAAGGCACAGTACTCGCCTCCCATCGCTTGTCCTCATCCTCATATTAAGAGCCATAGGACATGGACTGTCGCAGCCACAGCATCCGTGTCTCCTTTGCTGATCGACAACCCCGAATCGGACTTGACAGTGTCTTCCTTGCTCAGACACTGGCAAGCTCCAGGAGGACCAATCAGCCAAATCTTTCAGTGGGCTGCAGAATAAAATATGATCAGTTCAAGATGAGAAATTTCAATTACTCAGGATATGGTAAAACAATGAGGAAATTAAATTGTACATAGAGTACAAAACAAATTTGGGCCGCACAAAATAGAGCGAAACTACAAACGTCAAAGACCTGGGAAGTGAGCATGTCGGAGGATCTCACCTTCAAGGACCATACATTGTATCTATATCGCAATCCTGTCTAGGAAAATGACAGGATGGATAATCGAGAAACCTTCAATATAGGTGATGCCCAAGACTCCCATGTTGACACTCTTCAGGTACAATTGTTCTATGCTTAGGCCTGGAATTTGTTGTGACACTCTAACAGCCACTTTCAAAGGCAGGTGTAAATTCGCCGACCTTGAAATTGTACAGGGAAAACTTTTCACGGAGCGCAAATAACGGAGATAAAACACCTATATTATTGCGGAACGCGCTTGAGGTTCCTAATCCTTATCTCACTTGGAATGCAGGAGTGGAGACGATACATGATTTATATACACCTGGGAAAATCCTAGTGGGACTAGTAACGCAACTTGCACACGAAAATCACCCTCATCTACGAGTAAGCATAATAGACTTGGCCAGACGTTGCACCATCCCCCACAATGAAAAGAAGGCGCTGAGTCGCGGGGGCTCGCGGTTATAGAGGGAGAACCTACAATTAAGTGTCAGGGGACGGTGTCCTGTTCAACTGCCTCCCAGCACACATATAGGAGGGTCTTTACACACAACAGACCCTGGCAGTCTTCCAAGCTGGTACTACGAGGCTCAAGCACCTATTGTCAGCGCGTTATCTGGAATCTTGGAATCGTTGGTCCGTTGTATTGGCTCGCGTGACGTTGAGTTTGCGTTGACCAGAGCCATGCAGCCCAACAGCCTGGTGATCAGGCGCATTATTGATCATCCTCAGATGTAGTGCGCCTGGGAATCACAGAACGGGGGCTCGGGGGGCGTTGACCCCCGGAAAAATCTGCTACTCAGGTAAATTCTCACAGGTACCCCTTCAGCTTTTGTTTCGCTTTTTGCGGCCAGGACGCACCCAACTTCTTTTCATTCATAAACATCCAGCAATGTCATATGTTTCTTGTTCATCCACACTACATCCACAAACATTCAAGCATCCATGTTTTATATAGTTTTTCTGCTTACTCTTTTTAGTAAATGGTATTATCAGGTGAAAGGTGGTTACCCGCGACCAGGTTGCTCACGAGTCATTTAGTTGCGGCTTCATAGACACGGCATGGGTTGATGGGTACGGAAAAATTTTCACTTTTTGTCCACTTCCCATGGACAGATTAGAAGAAATAAAGAAGAACAGAGTGCTATGGTGTAGGAATAAAGGTGAGATGAAGAAGACCTAGATGTATGTTATAGTTTGTGATATGATTGTATATTTATATTTACTATATATATATCGCATTGTGCGGGTCTTTGTGATTGTGTGACTGGTCAATGAGGTAAGTAGGAGTAGAGATATCCCTGTTATCTAGCATGTTTTATAGAGAGAAAAAGATAGACAGGCAAATCATAGGAATCTGCAAATCAGTATACAGGTTGCGGATTCTCACTAATCATATGCAGGACTTAGGAGCGGGTTTTGTTCGTATCAACTGGGTGGTTGCTGTCTACCAAGCCTTGGCTACGCCTACATTACTATTAACATTTATGATATATTATAAACAAATTATGAGATTTTTTGTTTCTTCTGGTCGGGCTTGCCAGGTGTAGTGATCAATTTACATTCGTGTCCGGGCTGGTAACAAAAACAAAAACATTTGTTTACGTAAGCGCGGTCCTCTCTACACTCTCATTTTCTCTCTAGTTTATTCATTAATCTTGTTTACTCACCTCTCACCTCTAAATGTAAGACTACAGATATTTAAGGTAAGTAATGAGTGACACAATTTATTTTTTATAGTTTAATAATAATAATTATTATTATTATTAGTTACTGATGTATTATAAAATATTAAATAATAATTATAATAATAATAATAATTATAATTATTATTAATTATTTTTAATTTAGGGCACTGGAGCATAGTTCCACTGTATAGCACGTTGTCTGAATTTTTTTTGGGTTATCCTAGGTATTATATACTATTATGGTTTGTTACATGGGGGAAACTGTGTAGGCTATAACCGAGAGTAGAAACGGGAGAGATGGGCGGGAGGGAGGCTCTCGAGTTTGCGAGAGGAGGGTTAGGGGGGGAGTGGCCAAAAACGGGACAGAGAGCCCGAGTCGCTCCCCGCCCTCCCCCCTCCGCGAATGAAGGGAGGGAGAAGACCTGCGAACGGAATGAAACGGGAATCGGCAGTTTTGGGAGCTGGTCACTTGGGGAGGAATCCAGGAGTTGCCGTGCCAAGAAGGGTGGTGCTCGCGAAGGGGTAGGGGAGGGAGGGAGAGAGCAGGGTGAGAATGGGAGCTTAGTGACCGAAAGTTTGGTGTGGTGGGGGGGTTTTGCACTGGGGAGTACATCCGACGGTGGCATAATTGGGTGGAGGGTAGAGAGAAGGGGAGGACCGAGGGCTATTGGAGGGGAACTTTGGGAAGGATTGGACCGGTGGGTTCTGGGGAGTGGAGGAGGATCCGAGGCGCAGGGGGGGAAGGCGTGTCGGGAGAGATATTCGGGCGTTCTCCAGGGGAGGAGATAGTTACACAAACCGGCTAAACGCTCCAAACGGGCGTGCACGACGAGTGTTGAGGGATATGTATAAAATGACAGGGAAGAACATGGGAGGGAGAATGGAGTTAACGGAGGTCGGAGAGCATACCGATGCTGGGAGGCTAGGTGGGAATGCTTAACACCCGGGGGATGCACGGGAGGTGGGAGTCGAAACGGCAGGGAAACCATCAATTTTGCGTGCGACCTGGTTGGGAGGGAGGTCATGGGAATGGGTGGGGGGAAGTTAGGGTCCCTGGTCGTAACCGCGGGGACGCTGTGGAGGGAAGAGGAGCTGGGCTGGAGAGCTTGGAGTGGGACCGTGTTTTCACTGTATGGGGTGATGTAGAGCCTAATAGTGGAGTGGCTCAACGGGGAGGATCGGGTGGGGGGGGATTGTGGGGGGATCTGGGGGGGGGAGCGAAGGGATAGGGGTTGGGAGGTGCGTTACGAGCGCGGGTCGATGGGGCAATGGGGATACGGTTTTTTGGGAGTAGGTTTTGAGAGGGGGAGGGTGGTAACGCATCGGAGGGTGTTTTGGATGAAGCACAATATGATGTCGGCGTCAGCCCGGACAGGGGAGGAACCTAGGGAGGGAGGAATGACTAGGGCACGGCAGGGTCGGGGGGGGTGGGGGCGGGAGCGTGGTTAGTCGGGGGCTATACCGGGGGGGCGTGGACAACGGGAAGGCAGTCACTCCCAAACGCTTAGGGAGATTCGCGGCAGAGGGAGTGGGGTTTTGAGTGCCGGGAACTGTGAATGAGAAGTGGTAGAGAGGGGGGAGGGGTGGGGGTTGGGGTCGGGGTAGATCGTCTGGGAGAGACCAACTTTCTTGTGAGGCGGAGAGGTAGCGGAGGGGCGGCTGTGAGAGGGACCCGCTAGGGGATGCATGGGGAGGTGTGCGTTCTCGTAAGGAAGGGAGATGAGGGGGAGGGAACTTCGAGTATTGGGGATGGGGAGGTAATCTAAGGCGACGGACGCGATAGACACTCGGGTGAGCGCACGGTGTGGGGAATTCGACTGGGTTAAGGTGGCGAGCGCAGCTCAAGTGGAGGGAACCTCGGAGGAGAGAAGATTGGGGGGTGAGGCGTGTGCTTAGGACATCGGGGGTCTGATGGTTGCGGCACCCTAACAGCGCGAGTATCTGGGGGCAGGGAACTGAGGCCCAGGGTTCTTTCTATCATTTGTATGGGGGTTGAGTTTGGGGACGAGGGAGGCAAAAGGGCCCGTGGGGCATATACGTAGAGGATCACTGGGAGGGGAGGGGGTCACTGGCGCTGCGGGAACAAGGGAGAGGCGTCCTGATCTAGCCGGAGTATTCACGGAGGGTGGAGGGAAAGCGCCGTGGGAGACCTCCGTTTAGGGAGATGCTATGGTAAGAGAGGGAATGGGCCTTGTGGGGCTCGTCGCGGGTGACGGGACCTACGGGAGTTGAGGGAAGGGTGAGACGAGAATACGGGATGGGAGCAACATATTCGGTTAGAAGGGAGCCATGGCCCTGGTCCGTTTCAGTTGGAAGGGAATCGGGACGGGAGGGGGGAGAGAGATGGGGGACAGGTAGGAGGCGAGCAAGGCCAGGAAGGGATGAGGAGAGCAGGTGTACAGGGGGAGGGGGGGGGAGACGAGTTCGGAGATGAGACGAGGGAAGATGCCGTGAGAGAGGTTAGGAGAGGGAAGCGGAGGAAATGTTTTTCGCTGATGGTATATCCATGTGTACCTACCCCCCTCCCTTCATTCAGTTAAACTTATATATATCTATGCAGTCCACAATTATTTAGTAGGCGCCTGTACTTGTGGGTGATATCCAATTTATACTGGTCTCAGATAGCTATGGGATTTGATTGTGGGTTCGATGGGGGCAGAAGGGGCCCCTGCTGTGCCAGAGGTGGGTTAGTCTTTCTCACATGTCTACATGGTGGAGTTACAGTAAAACAGTATGTTGTCTCCAATGAGATTAACTCTATGGCATGTAATGTTGAGCGTAAGTTTTACAGGTAATCTCCCTAGTAAATTTTCCATACCGTGTTTTTATATATTTTTTTTTAATTTTGGAAATGTAACTGTGTAATACATTCACAAATACTGGTTGACAGGAGTTTATTTTGCAGGTATTAACTTGATCCAATTCACCGTTCATTCAGATGAAGAGATCTGGTCTGCATTGGGATCAGACATTTGTGAAAAAATCGTATTGCCAGCCTTAATTTTAAAGCTTAGTGCACCAGTGGTGGAGGATGGCGAATACTTCCTCGAGTGATGGTGTTCGGCACTGTTGTTGTGTTTGGCCCGTGCCCTTGAGAAGAGTATAGAAGAGTCTAGTGTACAAGAGGTAAGGTTAATCTAATGTTAAGTATAGGTTTATTTAACAACACCTATAATTATTATCAAGATAACTCACGCAACAGTTGTGTATATTTGTGTTGAAACTTTTCATTACATGATAGGCTTCATTCAGTCAGTTTAGAAGGGGGCGATTTTATGTTAGACAGCATTATATTTGTATTGGACAGGGGTTAGTTGATGTATGAGTCCTTCATTCTTGGAGAAATAGTTTGATGCAAACAATTGTAGGCTCATATTCAAACTTGCTTTTACTATTGAAAATTTTGAAAAAAACTCATATCACAGAGTTATACTCCTTTATAACATCACCAAAGAATTCTCAGCCCCGCCAGTTTGGCAGGGGCTGTGATTGTATTTGTGTGAAAGATTTTATTCCTCATGGTGGTGTCTGAATTTTCAATCTGAGCTGCTCCGGCTTAAATATTATTTGCGACCACTCCTACATTTAGGTTGTCTCAAAGTTGAAATATTTCCCAAGTAGCAAGACATTTGCAGCAAGGAGTTGGGAAATTTTTTAGACATTTGGTTAAATTTTCAAAAAGCTGTTACTGGAATTGCTGGGATGGATGTTGCATCGGAGGCTTGTTACAACACAATGTCATGGTTTTGGTCTTTCAATCTTTTTCACATAATACTTCAAATCTACATCATTTGTGTTGTTTAGTTGTTCTGAGCTATTTTGAGAGACTGTGTCTTAATGGCCACAAACTCCCCTTGTTTTTGCCTGTTTTTTTTGACTTGTAGTGTTGTAATACTACTCGAATATATGTTACAACCTGGGATCCTTATCCTCAGTTGTTTTCATTCCATTTTCAGTATAACAGATCATACCATTAAAAAAAACCTTTTTACTTTTATAGGGGTGTTTTAGTAACTACTATAAGCGAAGCAGAATGCCACATGTTCATTTAAGGATGAACCTCCATGGTTAATGTGTGGTCCTGCTGGGTTGGCCTGGCTTCTTACCTTCTCTGTTCGGCCATGTTGTGTATGGTTCCTGCTGGTTGGCCTGGGCTTTATACCTTCACTGAGTGCCATGTTGTGATTTGGTTCCTGCTGGTTGGCCTGGCTTCATTTCTTCACTGATTGCCATGTTGTGTTTGGTTACTGACTGGTTGTGAGCCTGGCTAAAATATCTTCACTGATCGCCATCGTTGTGTATGGTTATGCGTGGCCTGGCCTGGTACATATCTCTCTTGATCGACCATGTTTGGTATATTTCCTGCTGGGCTGGCCTCGGCTTCAATATCTTCACTGATTGACATGTTGTGTTTTTGTTTCCTGCTTGGTTGGCCTGGCTACTTATCTTCACTGATCACCATGTTGTGTGATGGTTCTGCGGGATGGCATCTGGACTACATATCTTCACTGAACGCAATGTTGTGTATAGTTTCCTGCTGGTGGGCCTGGCTACTTATCTTCTACTGCTGATTGCCCATGTTGTGATTAGTTCCTGTCGGTTGGCCTGGCTACATATCTTCATGATCGCCTGTTGCTGTATTGTTCCTGCTGCGCTGGCCTGGCTACATATCTCAATGATTGCCTTGTTGTGTTTGGTTCCTTGCTGGCTGGCCTGGCTACATTTCTTCACTGATAGCCATGTTGTGTATAGTCCTGCTGGTTGGCCCTGGCTTCATAATTCTTCACTGATTGCCATGTTGTGTATAAGTTCCTGTAGGTTGGCCTGGCTACTTATCTTCTCTGATCGCCATGTTGTGTTAGTTCCTGAGGGCTGGCCCCTGGCTACATATCTTCACTGATTGCCATGTGTGTATTGTTCTTGCTTGCTTGGCATGGGGGCTTCATTTCTTCATGATCGCCTCATGTTGTGTATAGTTCCTGCTGGTTGGCCTGGCTACATATCTTCACTGATCGCCATGTTGTGTATAGTTCCTGCTGGCTGGCCTGGCTACATATCTTCACTGATTGCCATGTTGTGTATAGTTCCTGCTAGTTGCCTGGCTTATTCTTCAAGAGGCATGTTGTGTATGTTCTCTGCTGGTTGGCCTGGCTACATATCTTCACTGATTGCCATGTTGTGTATAGTTCCTGCTGGTTGGCCTGGCTTCATATCTTCACTGATCGCCATGTTGTGTATAGTTCCTGCTGGCTGGCCTGGCTACATATCTTCACTGATTGCCATGTTGTGTATAGTTCCTGCTGGTTGGCCTGGCTTCATATCTTCACTGATCGCCATGTTGTGTATGGTTCCTGCTGGCTGGCCTGGCTACATATCTTCACTGATTGCCATGTTGTGTATGGTTCCTGCTGGCTGGCCTGGCTAATGCTTCACTGATTGCCATGTTGTGTTTTATGTTCCTGCTGGTTGGCTGGCTTCATAATCTTCACTTGTTTGCCATGTTGTGTATAGTTCCTGCTGGTTGGCCTGGCTTCATATCTTCACTGATCGCCATGTTGTGTATAGTTCCTGCTGGCTGGCCTGGCTACATATCTTCACTGATTGCCATGTTGTGTTTAGTTCTGCTGCTGTGGCCTGGCACTTCTGTATCTTCTCTGATCGCCATGTAGTGTTTAGTTCGTCTTGGTTGCGCCTGGCTACATATCTTCACTGATCGCCATGTTGTGTATAGTTCCTGCTGGCTGGCCTGGCTACATATCTTCACTGATTGCCATGTTGTGTATAGTTCCTGCTGGTTGGCTGGTTATATCTTCCACTGATCGCAACCATGTTGTGTATAGTTCCTGTGGTTGGCCTGGCTTCATATCTTCACTGATCGCAAGGTTGTGTATGTTCCTGTGTTGCCTGGCTTCATTTCTTCAATCCTGATCGACCCATGTTGTGTATAGTTCCTGCTGGCTGGCCTGGCTACATATCTTCACTGATTGCCATGTTGTGTATAGTTCCTGCTGGTTGGCCTGGCTTCATATCTTCACTGATCGCCATGTTGTGTATTGTTCCTGCTGCTGGTCTGGGGGAACTGGCTTCATATCTTCATGGTCGCCTATGTTGTGTATATCATCGTGTAGAAACTGCAACACATGGCATTTGGTACAGAAAACACCTTGGACAAGATTTTCAATGTTAGAAGTGTTAGATCTGGGAGGGACTTGACCTTCAGTGGTTACATTCTCACTATAATACGACTACTACTACTACTACTACTACTACTACTCTGACACCTATCCTTCCAGAAGTATTTAAGGTCTCCGCACTGTCGATTGTTTCTTCAGATAGTTCCTTGACTATGAAACTGAAACTTCTCCAGGGCCGAGGGACTGACACCTCAAGTTTCTACGGACTCAAGGCGGTGATGGACTGATTACATCGTCTTCACATTCTATACTGTTCCTGACTATTTCTCTGTATTCGACTGAAGAAGCATACTGTGTTGGCGAAACGTTCGGAATAAAGTGTTCTAACTGTTGCATTTGTGTTTTACCTAACAAACATGTTGTGGTATAGTTCCTGCTGTGCTGGCTGGCTTACATTCTTCACTGATTGCCATGTTGTGGTATAGTATTCCTGCTGGCTTGGCCTGGCTTCTTACCTTCACTGGATCGCCATGTTGTGTATAGTTCATGCTGGCTGGCCTGGCCTTTCATTTCTTTCACTGATTGCCATGGTTTGTGTTATTGTTCCTGCTGGCTAGGGCCTGGCTTCATACCTTCACTGATTGCCTTGTTGTGTATTGTTCTGCCTGGATGGCCTGGATTCATATCTTCACTGATTGCAGGTGGTGTATAGTTCCTGCTGGCTGGCTGGACTAATGTCTTCACTGTTGCTTGTTGTGTATAGTTACTGCTGGTTGGCCTGGCTACATATTTCACTGATCGCCTTGTTGTGTTTAGTTACTGGCTGGTGGCCTGGCACAATATCTTCTCTGATCGCCATGTATCGTGTATTGTTCCTGCTTGGTTCTTTGGCCCCTGGATCTCTGGGCTTCATATAGTACTGAATTGCCTTGTTGTGTTATAGTTCCTGCTGGGTGGCCTGGCTTACAATCTTCCTGAATTGCCATGTTGTGTATAGTTCCTGCTGGCTAGGCCCTGGGGCTACATATCTTCATGATCGCCATGTTGTGTATAGTTCCATGCTGGGCTGGCCCTCTGGCTACATATCTTCATGATCAGCCATGTTTTTGTGTATTGTGTTACCTTGTTTTCCTTGAGTAATTTCCAGGAATTGTTTGCTGGTTTTCTAGTTAATTTGTTAAAATGAATAATGCAATGGTGACGTGATCGTGGACATCAAGCACTTATTTGATCAAATTATTGGACATTAACTTGATTTCCTGATTTTTTTTTTAGTGAATTTATATTCATGAGTGACTTCTGTGGCTTTTTTTGGTGCAAGTTAGATGAGAAGGTTATGTAGTTTCACTAGATTAACCCACTTGGGTTTTGGTGCCTGGAATTTTACGGCAAGACTGGATACTATGGTTGAGACGTATTTTTCTTGATTGCTGTATCATTGGGTGAAGTTGTGATTCGTTTGGTTTTTTGTTAGGACTAGTATATCTCTTGCTTGCGTTCAGCTTATTTTGGGTTGCCCCAGTGGATCTAAGGAGTGTCTTTCACGGTATTTTTTTAATATCATCTTTACATTTTAAGTGTATCTATTAGGAATAGTACAGATGCTTGGACTTTATTAGTTGTGGTGATGGACTTGTTGTATAGTGTTTTAATTTTAAAAATTTCCTTAGTTTAGCACCCCATCTACATTTTTCTTCCTTTATTGGTTGTTTTTTTCAGTGGATTCTCCTTGATTGCCATTTAGATTTGATCTGTTTGAGTTTTTACCGAGACAAATGTTTTGTTATAAAGTCATTGTATTTTATTAGAAATATGTACTATCCTATTCATTGATACATTCTCAGCACTAGAATATTTTTGTCAGGCCAGTGACAACTGAGCCTAGCTTGCACGTGGTAGTGTCTTTCGTTGCTGCTTCATTGTGCAGTAACTGTACATAATAGAGATTCTTACTATCATTCAGTTGGAGTACTTACCAATGTTTGTTTGAAGGAAGCGTGGGACAGTAGTGGTCTGTAGTGTTGTTGTGCCAGTATCCCTGATAGGATGGGAGCCAGTACTTTTGCCCTTTATGTGGTCAATTATGGTTAGTTGCACTTTGTTCTATTTAGACCTAGTTGGTTTTGTTACAGTCACGTAGTAGGTGATGCTTGTTCATTTTTATTTGTTTTTAGTGTTTTAGATTTATCACTGAATAGTTGGGATATTTGTATGAAGCTCCTGTAAATAGGCATCAATTGTTACAGGACAGTCTTAAGATTTGCTACATTAAATTACGTATTCATTTAGACAGGAGGTAAAGACTATATTATGCGCATGCTTCAGACTTAGCATAGATCAATTTGTGGGTTGCCTTTCAAAAAAGCAACTTCAGTAACAAAAACATTACAGTGGATCAAATCAACCGTTGTCATTTGATAAAACTCTCAACTGGGAAGATATCCTAAACAATACAGATCCGAACCATTGCTTAGAAAGAATTAACTCTGTGGCACTTGAGGTATGCTCAAAGCACATTCCTTTAAGAAAAAAAGAAGAGAAGATGTAAACTATAAAGAGAGAAATGCTCCTTATAGAGGTGAATGTGAAGAATCAGAGCTGCTGAAAGGGGCCAGTATATCTGAAATATGAAGGGAGGCACTGGTTCGAGAAATAGCAAGTATCAAACATAACCTGGAGTTTACCTGGAGAGAGTTCCAGGGGGTCAACACCCCCCCATGGCCCAGTCTGTCTTACCGTTGTCCAGGCATCATGGGGATCAGGGCTGATCCAACAGGCTGTTATGCTGCTGCAAGAAACTTCAATCATTAGCGATAACCAACATACCCTGGAGCTCAGGTACCGATTTAGGTGATTGTCACAGTGCCTGCTTGAGACAGCCAGGGGTCTATTGGTAATCCCCCTTATGTATGCTGGGAGGCAGTTGAACAGTCTTGGGCCCCTGAAATTAGTTTGTTGTCCTTAACCTTTGAGGAGTTATCGGCCGCCGTACTGTACGTCTTTCGCGTAGGGGTGTTTTGACGTACATAGTACACATAAATTATAGCACTGTCAAATCATCGCAGGGAAAAGGTTGCCGTTAGGCTTTGATGTGGAGAGAATGGGTAAGTGTGGTGGTGTGAGCAGTAGGAATAAATCTGGGACCCAGTGGGTGACCTGTGTGTGAATGCCATCATAGTACACAATTCCACCATGCTGGCGTTAGCAAGAAGTTCCTCACTCCTCTGCGTTTTGGGGATCACTTTGTTCCCCATGTGGGGACAAGTTCTAATACGATGGAAGTGACAGTTGCTGTTTTTAAACTGCAACAATTAACACCCTCCTTCAGAGTGCAGGCACTGTACCTTCCCATCTCAAGGGACTCAAGTGCCGGTCTGCCAGTTTCCATGAAACCCCTTCTATAAATGTTACTTGCTCACACTCCAACAGCACGAATAGTACTTAATAACCAGTCTTCTCCATTCACTCTATCCAAAACACGTCACCCACGCCTGCTGGAAGTCCTGCCCCTCGGCACCACAAATCCTCCTTTTACCCCCACCCCCCTCCTACTCATTTTCTAGGCCGCAGATCTCCCTACTCCGCTTTCTTCCGTCGCCACTACAGATTCTGATATACTCTTGAAGACTTTCTGATTTCACTCTCACTTTCTCTCTGACATGTCGAACCACACTCTAACAACCCTTCCTCAGCCCCTCATGGGACAACAGCTTTTGGTATCCCGCACCTACATCTATACTTCCAAAACTACGAATTCTCTGCATTTTTTTCACACATACATTGCCTCGTACATTGACATCACCACTGCCTCCAGCCTTCTCCTCGTGCCAACACTCATCACCCATGGCTTTACACCCATATTAGAGCGTTGGTAAAAAATATACTCTCATACATTCCCACTCTTTGCCTCACAAGGACAAAGTTCTTTGTCTCCACAGACTCCTTAGTCCACCTTCTCCCCTTTATCCACTCTTCAATTCTTTGATTCACTCATCCTTCAAAGGTACATCTGCGGAATCGTACACTCCCAAAATATCTGATAACACATTCACATTCCTCCTATTTACTCTCTCACCTCAATCTGATATCCACTCTTTCTTCACCTCCATAATTTTTTTGTTTATCCTCATAACCTTACTATTTCCTGTTTTCTCCTTTTAATTTTACTTCTTTTGCTCAACCCTACTCCACAATTCATAATCACCAATCATGCAACTTCTCTTCAGAATCTACCAGGGCACAGTGTCATCTGAACAGAGCCAACTGTGACAACTCCCATTTATGTGTGATTATTTTTCTTTTATCTCCACCGACTCTTGTTCAAGACCCTCGCATTGTATCTCTTTACAACCCCATCTATAAAATTTATTAAAAATCCACCGGTGACATCACACATCCTTGTCTAAGGCCTACCTTTTACTGGGTAAATAATGTCCTCTTTCCTACATATCCTCTAACTTGCAGCCTCACTATCCGCGTAAAAAATCTTCCACTGCTTTCGTTAAAATAACTACCTCCTACATCCATACAACCTGCTACTTCTGCACATTGCCCCCCGTTCACACACTGTCATACGCCTTTTCCAAATCACATAATTGCCCAACTGGTCACTTATATGTTTCACTGTAAAAACACCTGGTCACACACCTCCCTACCTTTCCTATAGCCTATGATGTTCATCTGCTATCCTATTCTCCGTCTCTTCTCTTAATCTCTTTCAATATAACTCTACCATACACTTTTCAGGTATACTCAACAGACTTATCCCTATAGTTTTTGCACTCCTCTTTTGCCCCTTGCCTGTATACAAAGGAAACTATGAATTGCTTCTCTGCCAATCCCTAGGTACATTACCCTCTTTCCATACATTTATCTATAAATAAGTGAACCAACCACTCCTAAATACATTTATCCCACCTGGCTTTTTAACATTTCTTATCTTTATCCATCATTCCCGGCTGCCTGACCCCTTATTTTACACTGCCTCACGAACTTCCCCCACACTCACAAATGGCTCTTCCTCACTCTACAAGATTGCTATTCCCTCCTTTGCCAACACGATATCACAGATTCCCTGTCTTCATCAACATTTATCAATTCCTCAAAATATTCCCTCCCATTTTCCCAATACCTCTAACTCTCCATTTATTAACTCCCTCATCTCCTATTTTTTATCTGTCAAATTCCATTTGTTCTCTAGGCTTCCTTGACTTGTTAATCTCACTCCAAAACTTTTTCTTATTTCTACAAAAATTTTGTTGATATAACAATCTCAACCCCTCTCTCATTTGCTCTCTTTTTACATTGAATCACCACTCTCTTAACCTCTCTCTTTTTCTACATATTCTCTTCCCTCCTTGCATTCACTTCTACTTTTGTAAAACTTCTCCAACTATGTAACTTTTTCTCCTTTTACTACTCTCTTTACATCTTATTCACCAATACACGCTCTCTTCCTCCGCACCCACTTTCTGTCAACCACAAACTCTGCTGATCACTTAAACTACAATTTTTAAACCATACCCCATACCTCTTCGACCCCATTGCCTATGCTCTCTTTAGCCCATATATCTCCTATAGCTGTTTGTATCTTTCCCTAACTGCCTCCTCTTTTAGTTTTTATCCTTCAACCTAACTCTTTCATGATGCTCTCTATTCTCCTTGTATACCCGCATCTACCCTTTTTACTCTCAGTGTAGCTTAACATAGTTTAGAATGATGATTATGATATATCTGACACGGCCCTCTATAAACATTGTACATCCTGAAGTTACTCAACCTCAGTCTTTTATCTATATATTCTCAGTTATTCATAAAATACTAATGTCATTTGTCACTAACATCATATCTTGTATACTTATTTATTCCTCGTTTTCTTAAAAATATGATTTAACCTATCTTACTAAACCACCTTGATCTATTCATTAGTTCAAATCAAAGGGCTCCCTTTATCATTTAACCTGGCAACACAATGCCTTACCTCAGACACGACCCTCTCTCTAAAGTTTCTCCTATCTTTATGCATTCTGGTACCCTACCACAATTAACTGTACTTCTCCTCATTGTTCTAAAGGCTCCTATACATGCACTTAAAATAGTCTCCCAAAATCATTCTCTCTCTTCAATCTGCATTACCTTCTCATCGCCAGGTGCCTTACACGCCTTATTATGACCCCACTTCTTCACATCCAACTTTTACTTTAAAATCGCCTCTAATTCTTGCCAAGTGTTCACATTCATTTCTCTTTTCTCTCTTCCATAATGAGCATTCAACATTACTGCTTTCCTTCTTTTCTCTACTCTCTCAGATATCTCCAGTTTTTAAGCACCATTTATGTCCCTCTCGCCGAACACTCGAATACTCGACGCAATACCTCAAATAACTAGTCCTGTGGTAGTCTACAGCCTCTGGATGCAACATCCCATGCAATCTCCAGGCAACAGCTGTTAAAAATTGACCATCTGTCTGGCAAACAACTTCAGCTAACACTGACTAACAATCAGTCTCTGCTTTCACTCGTGGCGGATTTCAACTTAAAGGCACTAAAATGGAGGAATATAGCATATTTAATTTGTTCGCGTTTATAACGGAGGCAGCTCTGATGAAAATCACACTCACGGCGAGCATTTTAAATCATCTGCACAAATTTCAATTTAAACCAGCAAATAATAGAGCCTTACTAGACTGGGAGATAATACACTGACCTCATTTCTTCACTATCAATGATGATTCTGATAGAATAGTCTTCCATATCATAAATCAAATATACTAGATCCTACAACTTAATTTGATGGTTCAGTCATGTATGCGCGGCAGCCCCAGACCGGACATAATGAGTATAGTCACGTTGGAGCATTCACCAAATTCAAATTCATTAAACAAAAACCATAAAGTGGGCAAAGTTAACCAAGTCACTATACCGATATAAGCTGGGACAGATATACTAAGCAACACTGAGACCGCCAACTTATGGCCTTGTAACGCAGATTAACTCGGTGGAATCGATGATTATGCACAAGGCGTAATCCTCTAAGAAAAAGGAGGTGTAGATGTAAAACAGAAAGAGACAGAGGCGCTCCCTTTACAGGGCGACGGAATAGGAACTAAGAAGAGACGGGACTAATTAGAGGTACAATATATCTGAATGCGTTGGGAGACACTTCGGTCAGAGAATATAGCACAGCTTCGAACTTATGCTAAAAGATTACTTTAGGTGTCCTCAGGAATCGCGGGAAGATCTAAAAAGCCCAGAATTGTAAATCGAAAGATTACCAAAGTATTTCTTTCCTATGCCAAATCAAAATGAGGAAACAACGTCCAGTTTTGGGACCCTACTTTAACAAGATGGGTCATACACAGATGACAGCATGGAAAATGAGGTGTGTAATCAAGTCACATATGACTCGTTTTTAGCAAGCCGCTTACCAGACTGAGAGTACGAAGATCAAAATGAATTTTTTTTGTGTGAGCCACTTAATTTGATTAACCTCATGCCTATCCGATGTTATCCTGAAGTTCAAATGAACTTCGAACAGGCGTTAAATGACATGCCCATGCATCTCTGCCCAGGGCAGACTCATGGGAACTCTGTGTTACATACAAGTAATCTGCAAGAAGCCCCTATCACGAGCCTTTTCCATCCTAATGGTGAGGGTGCAATGGACACGGGGGTGCATCGTCCACTGTTACTAAGACAAACTCAACAGACATAGCCCACTCCACTAGTGGGGGAAGCTAGTAAATGCAACTCAGCAAAGAACTACAGACCAAATAGCACTAACTTCCTATATCATAAAAATCTTGACAAAGGGTCATATGAAGCAAGTTTCACACCCACATCTAGAAACCATCAGTTACACACCCAGGGGCAACATGGGTTTAGAAACAGGTCGCTTCCTGGTCTGTCTCAAATATTGGATCATACGACAAGGTCCTAATTTGCACTAAGAAGACAAATAGAATGCAGATGTATATATTACAGACTTTGCAAATTGCCTTGACTAGTGTGACCATGGCGTTAATAGCGCAACAAAATGGCGTGCTAATAGGAAATAATCAAGAAAAGCGGTCGGATGGATCTATAATTTCACTCACTAACAGAACACAGAAGATTTAGTCGTCAACAGAGGTTTGTTTCGGGCAGACTCACGGTTTGAAAAGATCTGTTCCCAAAAGGCACAGTACTCGCCTCCCATCGCTTGTCCTCATCCTCATATTAAGAGCCATAGGACATGGACTGTCGCAGCCACAGCATCCGTGTCTCCTTTGCTGATCGACAACCCCGAATCGGACTTGACAGTGTCTTCCTTGCTCAGACACTGGCAAGCTCCAGGAGGACCAATCAGCCAAATCTTTCAGTGGGCTGCAGAATAAAATATGATCAGTTCAAGATGAGAAATTTCAATTACTCAGGATATGGTAAAACAATGAGGAAATTAAATTGTACATAGAGTACAAAACAAATTTGGGCCGCACAAAATAGAGCGAAACTACAAACGTCAAAGACCTGGGAAGTGAGCATGTCGGAGGATCTCACCTTCAAGGACCATACATTGTATCTATATCGCAATCCTGTCTAGGAAAATGACAGGATGGATAATCGAGAAACCTTCAATATAGGTGATGCCCAAGACTCCCATGTTGACACTCTTCAGGTACAATTGTTCTATGCTTAGGCCTGGAATTTGTTGTGACACTCTAACAGCCACTTTCAAAGGCAGGTGTAAATTCGCCGACCTTGAAATTGTACAGGGAAAACTTTTCACGGAGCGCAAATAACGGAGATAAAACACCTATATTATTGCGGAACGCGCTTGAGGTTCCTAATCCTTATCTCACTTGGAATGCAGGAGTGGAGACGATACATGATTTATATACACCTGGGAAAATCCTAGTGGGACTAGTAACGCAACTTGCACACGAAAATCACCCTCATCTACGAGTAAGCATAATAGACTTGGCCAGACGTTGCACCATCCCCCACAATGAAAAGAAGGCGCTGAGTCGCGGGGGCTCGCGGTTATAGAGGGAGAACCTACAATTAAGTGTCAGGGGACGGTGTCCTGTTCAACTGCCTCCCAGCACACATATAGGAGGGTCTTTACACACAACAGACCCTGGCAGTCTTCCAAGCTGGTACTACGAGGCTCAAGCACCTATTGTCAGCGCGTTATCTGGAATCTTGGAATCGTTGGTCCGTTGTATTGGCTCGCGTGACGTTGAGTTTGCGTTGACCAGAGCCATGCAGCCCAACAGCCTGGTGATCAGGCGCATTATTGATCATCCTCAGATGTAGTGCGCCTGGGAATCACAGAACGGGGGCTCGGGGGGCGTTGACCCCCGGAAAAATCTGCTACTCAGGTAAATTCTCACAGGTACCCCTTCAGCTTTTGTTTCGCTTTTTGCGGCCAGGACGCACCCAACTTCTTTTCATTCATAAACATCCAGCAATGTCATATGTTTCTTGTTCATCCACACTACATCCACAAACATTCAAGCATCCATGTTTTATATAGTTTTTCTGCTTACTCTTTTTAGTAAATGGTATTATCAGGTGAAAGGTGGTTACCCGCGACCAGGTTGCTCACGAGTCATTTAGTTGCGGCTTCATAGACACGGCATGGGTTGATGGGTACGGAAAAATTTTCACTTTTTGTCCACTTCCCATGGACAGATTAGAAGAAATAAAGAAGAACAGAGTGCTATGGTGTAGGAATAAAGGTGAGATGAAGAAGACCTAGATGTATGTTATAGTTTGTGATATGATTGTATATTTATATTTACTATATATATATCGCATTGTGCGGGTCTTTGTGATTGTGTGACTGGTCAATGAGGTAAGTAGGAGTAGAGATATCCCTGTTATCTAGCATGTTTTATAGAGAGAAAAAGATAGACAGGCAAATCATAGGAATCTGCAAATCAGTATACAGGTTGCGGATTCTCACTAATCATATGCAGGACTTAGGAGCGGGTTTTGTTCGTATCAACTGGGTGGTTGCTGTCTACCAAGCCTTGGCTACGCCTACATTACTATTAACATTTATGATATATTATAAACAAATTATGAGATTTTTTGTTTCTTCTGGTCGGGCTTGCCAGGTGTAGTGATCAATTTACATTCGTGTCCGGGCTGGTAACAAAAACAAAAACATTTGTTTACGTAAGCGCGGTCCTCTCTACACTCTCATTTTCTCTCTAGTTTATTCATTAATCTTGTTTACTCACCTCTCACCTCTAAATGTAAGACTACAGATATTTAAGGTAAGTAATGAGTGACACAATTTATTTTTTATAGTTTAATAATAATAATTATTATTATTATTAGTTACTGATGTATTATAAAATATTAAATAATAATTATAATAATAATAATAATTATAATTATTATTAATTATTTTTAATTTAGGGCACTGGAGCATAGTTCCACTGTATAGCACGTTGTCTGAATTTTTTTTGGGTTATCCTAGGTATTATATACTATTATGGTTTGTTACATGGGGGAAACTGTGTAGGCTATAACCGAGAGTAGAAACGGGAGAGATGGGCGGGAGGGAGGCTCTCGAGTTTGCGAGAGGAGGGTTAGGGGGGGAGTGGCCAAAAACGGGACAGAGAGCCCGAGTCGCTCCCCGCCCTCCCCCCTCCGCGAATGAAGGGAGGGAGAAGACCTGCGAACGGAATGAAACGGGAATCGGCAGTTTTGGGAGCTGGTCACTTGGGGAGGAATCCAGGAGTTGCCGTGCCAAGAAGGGTGGTGCTCGCGAAGGGGTAGGGGAGGGAGGGAGAGAGCAGGGTGAGAATGGGAGCTTAGTGACCGAAAGTTTGGTGTGGTGGGGGGGTTTTGCACTGGGGAGTACATCCGACGGTGGCATAATTGGGTGGAGGGTAGAGAGAAGGGGAGGACCGAGGGCTATTGGAGGGGAACTTTGGGAAGGATTGGACCGGTGGGTTCTGGGGAGTGGAGGAGGATCCGAGGCGCAGGGGGGGAAGGCGTGTCGGGAGAGATATTCGGGCGTTCTCCAGGGGAGGAGATAGTTACACAAACCGGCTAAACGCTCCAAACGGGCGTGCACGACGAGTGTTGAGGGATATGTATAAAATGACAGGGAAGAACATGGGAGGGAGAATGGAGTTAACGGAGGTCGGAGAGCATACCGATGCTGGGAGGCTAGGTGGGAATGCTTAACACCCGGGGGATGCACGGGAGGTGGGAGTCGAAACGGCAGGGAAACCATCAATTTTGCGTGCGACCTGGTTGGGAGGGAGGTCATGGGAATGGGTGGGGGGAAGTTAGGGTCCCTGGTCGTAACCGCGGGGACGCTGTGGAGGGAAGAGGAGCTGGGCTGGAGAGCTTGGAGTGGGACCGTGTTTTCACTGTATGGGGTGATGTAGAGCCTAATAGTGGAGTGGCTCAACGGGGAGGATCGGGTGGGGGGGGATTGTGGGGGGATCTGGGGGGGGGAGCGAAGGGATAGGGGTTGGGAGGTGCGTTACGAGCGCGGGTCGATGGGGCAATGGGGATACGGTTTTTTGGGAGTAGGTTTTGAGAGGGGGAGGGTGGTAACGCATCGGAGGGTGTTTTGGATGAAGCACAATATGATGTCGGCGTCAGCCCGGACAGGGGAGGAACCTAGGGAGGGAGGAATGACTAGGGCACGGCAGGGTCGGGGGGGGTGGGGGCGGGAGCGTGGTTAGTCGGGGGCTATACCGGGGGGGCGTGGACAACGGGAAGGCAGTCACTCCCAAACGCTTAGGGAGATTCGCGGCAGAGGGAGTGGGGTTTTGAGTGCCGGGAACTGTGAATGAGAAGTGGTAGAGAGGGGGGAGGGGTGGGGGTTGGGGTCGGGGTAGATCGTCTGGGAGAGACCAACTTTCTTGTGAGGCGGAGAGGTAGCGGAGGGGCGGCTGTGAGAGGGACCCGCTAGGGGATGCATGGGGAGGTGTGCGTTCTCGTAAGGAAGGGAGATGAGGGGGAGGGAACTTCGAGTATTGGGGATGGGGAGGTAATCTAAGGCGACGGACGCGATAGACACTCGGGTGAGCGCACGGTGTGGGGAATTCGACTGGGTTAAGGTGGCGAGCGCAGCTCAAGTGGAGGGAACCTCGGAGGAGAGAAGATTGGGGGGTGAGGCGTGTGCTTAGGACATCGGGGGTCTGATGGTTGCGGCACCCTAACAGCGCGAGTATCTGGGGGCAGGGAACTGAGGCCCAGGGTTCTTTCTATCATTTGTATGGGGGTTGAGTTTGGGGACGAGGGAGGCAAAAGGGCCCGTGGGGCATATACGTAGAGGATCACTGGGAGGGGAGGGGGTCACTGGCGCTGCGGGAACAAGGGAGAGGCGTCCTGATCTAGCCGGAGTATTCACGGAGGGTGGAGGGAAAGCGCCGTGGGAGACCTCCGTTTAGGGAGATGCTATGGTAAGAGAGGGAATGGGCCTTGTGGGGCTCGTCGCGGGTGACGGGACCTACGGGAGTTGAGGGAAGGGTGAGACGAGAATACGGGATGGGAGCAACATATTCGGTTAGAAGGGAGCCATGGCCCTGGTCCGTTTCAGTTGGAAGGGAATCGGGACGGGAGGGGGGAGAGAGATGGGGGACAGGTAGGAGGCGAGCAAGGCCAGGAAGGGATGAGGAGAGCAGGTGTACAGGGGGAGGGGGGGGGAGACGAGTTCGGAGATGAGACGAGGGAAGATGCCGTGAGAGAGGTTAGGAGAGGGAACTTTAGCTTTTCAGGTCCCCTACCACAATTACTCTCTCACTTGGTTCAAAGGCTCCTATACATTCACTTAACATCTCCCAAAATCTCTCTCTTTTCCTCTGCATCCTTTCTCCTCCAGGTGCATACACGCTTATTATGACCCACTTCTCACATCCAACTTTTACTTTAATCCACATAATTCTTGCATTTACACATTCATATTCTCTTTTCTCCTTCCATAACTGATCATTCAACATTACTGCTACCCCTTCTTTTGCTCTAACTCTCTCAGATACTCCAGATTTAATCCCATTTATTTCCCCCCACCGAAACTCCCCTACCAAAACCTAGTCATTGTGGTAGTCTACAAGCCTCTGGATGCAACATCCCAGCAATTCCAGGAACAGCTGTTAAAAATTGACCACTGTCTGGAAAACCTTCCAGCTCCTGCACCCAACATCTTGCTCCTGGGGGATTTCAACTTAAGGCACCTAAAATGGAGGAATATAGCAAATAATATTGTTGCAGTAATAACACCAGGAGGCAGCTCTGATGAAAACTCACACTCACGCGAGCTTTTAAATCTCTGCACAAAATTCAATTTAAACCAGCAAATAATAGAGCCTACTAGACTGGAGAATACACTAGACCTCATCTTCACTAACAATGATGATCTGATAAGAAATGTCACCATATCAAAAACAATATACTCAGATCACAACATAATTGAGGTTCAGTCATGTATGCGCGGAGCCCCAGACCGACATAATGAGATTAGTCACGAGGGAGCATTCACCAAATTCAACTTCAATAACAAAACATAAAGTGGGACCAAGTAAACCAAGTCCTAACCGATATAAGCTGGGAAGATATACTAAGCAACACAGACCCCACTTATGCCTAGAATCAGATTAACTCGGTGGCACTCGATGTATGCACAAGGCTTATTCCTCTAAGAAAAAGGAGGAGTAGATGTAAAACAGAAAGAGACAGGCGCTCCCTTTACAGGCGACGGAAAAGAATAACAGAGCGGCATAAAAGAGGTCAATATATCTGAAATGCGTAGGAGAACACTGGTCAGAGAAATAGCAAGCATCGAACTTAAGCTAAAAGAATCCTTTAGGAGTCAGGAATCGCGGGAAGAACTAAAAGCCATAAATGAAATCGAAAGAAACCCAAAGTATTTCTTCTCCTATGCCAAATCAAAATCGAGAACAAACGTCCGTATTGGGCCCCTACTTAAAACAAGATGGGTCCTACACAGATGACAGCAAGGAAATGAGTGAGCTACTCAAGTCCCAATATGACTCAGTTTTAGCAAGCCGCTAACCAGACTGAGAGTCGAAGATCAAAAATGAATTTTTATGAGAGAGCCACAAAATTTGATTAACACAAGCCTATCCGATGTTATCCTGACGTCAAATGACTTCGAACAGGCGATAAATGACATGCCCATGCACTCTGCCCCAGGGCCAGACTCATGGAACTCTGTGTTCATCAAGAACTGCAAGAAGCCCCTATCACGAGCCTTTCATCCTATGGAGAGGGAGCATGGACACGGGGCTCGTCCCACAGTTACTAAAAACAACAGACATAGCCCCACTCACAAAGGGGGCAGTAAAGCAACAGCAAAGAACTACAGACCAATAGCACTAACATCCTATATCATAAAAATCTTTGAAAGGGTCCTAAGAAGCAAGATCACCACCCATCTAGAAACCCATCAGTTACACAACCCAGGCAACATGGGTTTAGAACAGGTCGCTCCTGTCTGTCTCAACTATTGGATCACTACGACAAGGTCCTAAATGCACTAGAAACAAAAAAAAATGCAAAATTTAATATATCAGACTTTGGAAAAAAACCTTCGACAAGTGTGACCATTGGCGTAATAGCGCAAAAAAAATGCGGCAAAGGAATAACAGAAAAGCCCGGGTCGGGGGAAATCTAAATTTTTCCTCACTAACAGAACACAGAAGAAACCCGTAAACCAGAGTAAAGTCCGAGGCAGTTTACGGTGAAAAGCTCTTTTCCAAAAGGCACAGAAATCGCCCCCAAAACTTGTTTCCTACCTCATATCCGCCCATAGACAAGGATGTCACCACAGCCCCGTGTTTTCCTTTGCAGAGGGGAAAAACCCGAATCTGCAACATTGCCCTTCCTTTTGAAAGACACTGCAAATTTCCAGGGGGAACCATAAACCAAATCTTTCGGGTGGGCTGCAAAAAACAATATAAGTTAAACCGATAAAAATTTTTTAAATTTTACCAGATATGGAAACATGGGGAAATTAAATCGCATCAGAGTACAAAAAAAATTCTGGCCAAAAAATAGAGCAAAACCCCCAAACGTAAAAGGGACCGGGGAGGATAATGTGGGAGGATCTAAACCTTTAAAAGGACCAAAACTTTGTATCAATCGCATCTCCCTAGAAAAATGACGGGAATGGAAAATGAAAACCTTAAAAAACTGGGGGAGGCCAAAAACCTTTATGAAATTTTCCTTCAGGTCATTTGGGTTCTATTTTGGGGCCGGAATATTCTGCACCCCTAACAGAAACCTTTAAAGGGCCCGGGAAAAAATTGCCAAACCTGAAAATGAAAAGGGGAATTTTCCCAGGGCGCGCAAACGGAGATAAAACACCCAATTTTTGGGGAGCGCTTGGGGTTCCAAAAACCGTATTCCCGGGAATGCAGGGGGGAGAGATACATGATTAAAACACCTGGAAAATCCTAGAGGGACTAGTACCGCCCTTGCACACAAAATCACTCACTACGAAAGCAAAAGCCCTTGGAGACAAACCCAACCATCCCCCCAAATAAAAAACCCAAGGGGGTGTCACTAGCCCCTTTAAAGGGGACCATAAAAAAAAGGGGTCGGGGGCCCCGAGCTGTTCAACTCCCCCCCCAGCACACATAAGGGGGTTTAAACCAAAAACCCCCCTTGGCAGCCCTTCAAGCTGGCACTGGGAAAAGAAACCAAAAAGTCAGTTCCGGATCACCGGGGCCCTTTTGGGGCTCGTACTTTGGGTTTTGCTTTGCAGCCAGCAGCAACAGCCTGGGTTGATCAGGCTCTGACCCCCCAAGGAGGCCGGGCCCACAGCCCGGGGCCCGGGGGGTGGGGGGGGGGGGGGCGGACCCCCAACTCTCTCCAGGTAAACTCCAGGTACCCCCCTTCAGTTTTTGTTTCCTTGGGGCCAGACCCCCAATTTCTTTTCATTCATAAAAACAAAATAAACTTTTTTCTTTTTTTCACCCCAAAACTACTTTCCACACACTTTCAACACCCCCGTTTTAAAATTTTTTCTGTTTTTCCCCTTTTTTTTAAGTAAATTTTCTACAGAAAAGGGGTTACCAGCCCTTTGCTCCCGGCATTTTAAAGTCGCCTCATACACACGCATGGGTTAGGGGAGGAAAAATTTTTTCCATTTCCCCCATGGACAATAGAAGAAATAAAGAAGAACAAGAGCTATGAAAAAAAAAGGGGAAAAACCTAGATTGTATGTATATTAAAATATATATATATATATAAATATTTATAAAATGCATGTGCGGTCTGGAAGTGTTACCAAAGGTAAGTAGGAAATAGCAAAATATCCCCGTTATCTAGCAGTTTTTTAGAGGAAAAAGAAACCAGCAACATAGCATATGCAAAACAGTTACAGGTTTCTGATTTACAGTCACTGGCAGGGGGGGTTGTTTCTTCCCGGGTGGTTGCTGTCCCACCAACCTCTACCCACATAACATATAAAAAAAAAATAAATTAACAAATATGAAATTTTTTTCCCGGTCGGCTTTTAAGGGGGGAAAAAAAAACCCTTCGTGGGGCCGGGCTGGTAAAAAAAAAACAACAACATTTTTTTTTACTTAAAACCGGGGAACCTTTTAAAACTCCATTCTCCCCTCTCTTTTTTCATTTTTAAACTTGTTTTCTCCCCTCTCACTCTACATTAAAACTACCCAAAATTTTAAAAGGTTTAAATAAAAAAGTGGACACAATTATTTTTATTATAGTTTTAATTTAAAAAAATTATTTTTAATATTAGAAAAGATGTATTAAAAATAATAAAAAAAATAATAATAATAATAATAATAATAAATATTAAATTTATTATTATTAATTTGGGCACTGGAGCATAGATCCACTGTTAGCACGTTGTCTGAATTTTTTGGGGTTATCCTAGGTAATTTATACTATGTTGGTTAGTTACATGGGAGGGAGGGAGGGAGGAGGGAAGGAGGGAGAGAGGGAGGGAGGGAGAGAGGAGGGAGGGAGGGATGGAGGGATGGATGGGTGGATATACAGAGAGAAGACAGCCACATTCAGCCAGCCAGTCAGCCACCCACCAGCCAGCTGGATATGTATTACACTTTTTTTCCCAGAGTTGTTTCTCTTTACTTAGGGTATAGGTTATACTACATTCTGGCAGGATGACACTACCAGTGGTATTCTCCCATTTCACTGGTGACAATACATAAAGATAACAGTAACATATGATACTGTAATGCAACGTAAAATTTACAATACAGTTCACTAGCATGTATACATTATTACAGTACATAACTAATTAAAATATAAAAATAAAAGTAAATTATGGGAAAAAGAATGAGGTAGTGATTGTACATTACATTACAGTACTATGTAGGTAGTTTATATAGGAAACGTTTGACATTATGCCCTACCAGTATGTTGGCAAATTTTAAAGGTTCGACTTATGTCCATTTTGCTTAAAAACCTGTTGGTCGGAACCAAGCTTGGGCGTAAGTGGGTGGTACCTGTACTTTGTATGCTTCTGTATTCAGCTTCATGTGGGGATTTAGGGCACTCATGTCTGAATCCCAGGATATGTCTGATAGCTCTTGGTTCATTTTTTCCCAGTCAATTTTATGGTTGTTAAAATTAAACTTACTGAACGTCCCATCTCTAACTTTTGTGATGCAGTTTCCTACCTCTGAGTCAATACTAGTTTGAACCTCTATGATGTTTTGATCAGAGTACAGTGGACCTCAACCAACAAAGGCATCGTCTAACGATAAAATTTTGTCCAACAAACGTTTGGTGAAAAAATTTTGGGCCCTTAGCAACCATAAAAAAACCGCCCAACATGATTTGCCCCGAACCGCCATCCAGCCCCTCAGCTCCCTGCCATTTTGTTTAAAGCCAGGGTGGACTTTTCCATAATATACATGGACCCTGATCCCGATTTTATCCGTGAAAGAGGGTCAGGGTATGGGGAATAACGGTTGCGAATAAATTTTTTCCCCTTTAAGAAATAATGGAAATAAAAATTAATCCTCAAGCACCCAAAAGTATAAAAAAAAAATTTTTTTCCACGTGAAAATACATTTTCTACCCCAAAGAGAAGGATACATACCCCTAGTGGAGTTTACAGCACGTATTATTGTGCATGTCTAGTCTACAAAATGAAGAATAAAGCATTACCTTTATTGAAGATGCAGCAATGATGTGGCATGTGCCGGGGAGTCCCTTTTTCCCCTCCAGTAGTAGGCCCTGTTTGGTATTTTCTTCCAGAACATCCCTTTTCACACTGTGTATGTCATACGATTCTTAAACTTCAAACCAACCCCTTTGGGCTTAAATTCACCAATAAGCATATTCCGGGTTTTTTCCCCTGTTCACCTGGGGTTAGTCAATGGTGTGGGTTGCATCCTGGGGACAGAAAAAGGACCCCAATGGAAATAAGTTAGACGTCTTCGATCACTGATTTTTTGGTTACCCTGGGTGGCAAATCCTCGGGGGTAATTGTTTTTGGTATATTCTCATAACCCACCCCAAAACAGGCAAGCAGCGCGACGAGCACAGCAGCAGCAGAGATGCTACAGAGCAGAATGATGCTACAGCAGACAGCAGCAGCGATGCTACAGCAGCAGCAACGATGCTACGCGCAGCAGACGATGTACACCCAAGCAGCAGTTGACTGCACGCAGCAGCAGACGATCTAAGCAGCACAGACTGTACAGCACAGCGGGCGATGCTACAGCAGCAGCGACGATGCTACAGCGCAGCAGACGATGCACAGCGCGCGACTGACAGTGCTACAGCAGCAGCAGACGATGCTACGCAAGCAGACAGTGCAGTGCAGCAGCGCAGCGTACCCCCAAATAGTAGCGGGGTTGAGGGGGGTTTATATAAAACCCGGGCCAGCTTGAGAACGCACCCCCACTTTTATACTTATAAATGATCTTTTTTTTCATCTCTATAGAATTTCACCTTATTGCTGTAGGGTTCCCCTAAAAGCATTCTTGGGGCCCATGGTACTTATTTTCCAGATAAAAATCCCAAAAACACTGAAATAATACAAAATTTTCATTGTATGTTTGGGATGTACCGCGGGGGCTGGCTGGAAAACAATGCCCCCGCGGAACTTTGAGACTGCAAAGGGCCCCAATCCTAAAGTTGCTCCTGGTGTAGCATCTTTTGCTGCTTGTAGATGTCTGCTGTGCTGTAGCCGTCTGCTGTGCTGTAGCACTGTCAACTGCTGCGCTGCTGTAGCATCGCTGCTGCTGCTTTTAGCTCCTGCTGTGCGTAGCATCGTTGTGTGTGTGCTGTAGCATGTCTGCTGCTGCTGTAGCATGTTTCGCTGCTGCTGTAGCATCGTCTGCTGCTGCTGTGCAGTTTTTGGTTGGCTTTTTGGGAAAATTTTCCCAAGAAAAAAATTTAAACCCCCAGAGGTTTTGACCCAGGTTAACCCAAAAAAAGCAGTGTCATGAAGCTGTCTAACTTTTTTCCCAGGGGGGTCCTTAATCTTGTCTCCCAGGATGCAACCCACACCAGTTGTAACACCCAGGTGAACGGGGAAAAAAAACCCTGGAACTAGTGCTAAATTTTTGGTGTTTTTTAAAGCCAGCAAAGGTTGGTTTGAAGATTTAAGAATGTAGGACTACCATGTGAAAGGCATGTTCGGGAAGAAAATTTACCAACGGACCTACAGTATCAGGAGGAAAAGGCACTCCCAGGACAAGTGTCTCATCGTCATTGCTGCATCTTCAAAAAAGGTAAGTGTCTTTATTTTCATTTAGTAGACATACATGCAAAATAAAAAAGTGCAGTAACTCTACTTTTGTGAAGTATCCTTCTCTTTGGGTGTAGGAAAATGAAATTTTTCACGTGGAAAAATTTTTTTTTTATACTTTGGGGTTCTTGCACGGAAAATTTTGTTTTCCCATTATTTTCTTATGGGGAAAATTCATTCCATACCGATTATTTCGCATCCCAAAGGCCCTCTTGACGGATTAAAATCGGTATGCAGGGGTCCATTATATGTAGGGAAACCGTCCACCCTGGCTTGTAAAAAATATGGCGGGGCAGTGAGGTGCTGGATGGGCAGGTTCGGGACAAATCATTTGGTCGAGTTTTCGGGTTTGCAAGGGCCCAAAATTTTTCACTCAACGCTTTTTTGGACAAATTTATCGTTAGAGATCCCTTTTCGTTTTTTTGGGGTCCACGTACTCTGTCAAAAATCATGGGGTTCAAACTAGTATTACTCAGAGGGGGAAAATGTCACTAATTTAAAGGTGGGACGTTCAGTAAGTTTAAATTTTAACAACCATAAATTTTGACGGGGAAAAAAAAGACAAAGCTATCGACATATCCTGGGATTCAACATGAGTGCCCTAAATCCCCACCAGTGAAGCTGATCAAACTACAAAGTACAGGTACACCAACTTACGCCCAAGTTTGGGTTCCGACCAACAGTTGTAAGTCAAAAGGACATAAGTCAAACCTTTGAAATTTTCCAAAATTGGGTAGGGCAAAATGTCAAACTTTTCCTATATAAACTACTACATAGACTGTAGTAATTTTTACAATCACTACCTCATTCTTTTTACCTAATTTATTTTATTTTTTTATTTTAATTGTTTTTTACGTATAAAATGTAAACATGGTGAACTTATTGTAAATTTTCTTGATACAGTATCATATGTTACGTTATTTTTATGTATTGTCGACACGTGAATGGGAGAATACACGGGTAGTGTCTCCTGCCAGAATGTGTTATAAACCTATACCCCAAGTAAAGAGAAACAATCGGAACATGTGTAATACATATCACTGGCTGGGTGGGTGGCGATGGGGCGAATTGGCTTCTTTCTTCTGTATATCCCCCCATCCTCCCTCCACCCCCCTCCCTCCTCTCTCCCTCCTCCCTCTCTCCTCCCCCTTTCCCCCTCTCCCTCCCTCCCTCCCATGAAAAAACCATAATGTATAAATTACTGGTAACCCAAAAAAAATTTAGACAACGTGCATACAGGGATCGTGCTCCAGTGCCCTAAATTAATAATAATTAATAATTATTATTATTATTATTATTATTATTATTTATTATTTTTATTTTATTTTTATTATTATTTTTATTATTTTTATTTTATAATCTGTATAATATTTAATAATATTATTATTAAACTTAATATAATAATTTTGTCCATCATTATTACCTTTAAAAATTGTAGTCTTAATGTAGGTGAAGGGGGGAGTAAAAAAGATTAAATGAATAAGAGGAGGAATGGAGTGTAGAAAGGGTTTGCGATTACGTAAAAAATGTTGTTGTTTTTTTTACCGCCCACACGAAGGTTTTTGTTCACCCTGTCAAGCCGACCCCGAAAAAATCTCATATTTTTAATTTTTTGTTTATAGTTATGTGGGTAGTGGTTGGTAGACAGCAACCACCCCGGAAGTAAAACCCTCCTGCAGATGATTGAATGAAACCTGTAACTGTTTTGCATGATGCTATGATTGCGGTTTCTTTTTCTTCATAAAATGCTAGATAACAGGGAATTTGTACTCCCACTTACACTTTGGGCAACTTCACATCAGCCTCATTTTATTTATATAAATATAAATACATCTAAGTTTTTCTCCTTTTTTTACATAGTCTTGTTCTTCTTTATTTCTTTTATTGTCCTGGGAAGTGGAAAAAAAATTTTTTTCCCCCATAACCCCGCATGTGTATGGGGACTAAAATGCCGGGGAATGGGTGGAACCCTTTTCCGTGACATTTACTAAAAAAAAAGAACAGAAAAAATTTTTAAAAATGGATCTTGAAGGCTGGATGTAGTGTGGATGACAAAAAAACAGATGATTTTATGTTTTAATAAAAGAAGTTGGGTGTCCCCGGCCCCAAACGAAACAAAGTGAAGGGGGTACCTGGGGTTTACCTGGAGGGGAAATTTCGGGGGGCAACGCCCCGCGGCCGGTCGTGACCAGGGCCCCCTGGTGGGTCAAGCCCGATCAAACCCGGCTGTTTCTGCTGGGTGCACGCAAACCAACGTACGGCAACAGCCCCGGGTGATCCGGAAATGACTTTAGGTGCTTGTCCGTGCCCGCTTGAAAACTGCCAGGGGTTGTTGGAATCCCCTTATGGTGCTGGGAGGCAGTTGAAAGTCTCGGGCCCCCCGACACTTATTTTTGGGCATTTTAAGTGTATGACACCCCTGTTTTCATTGGGGGGATGGTGCATCGTTTTTTTCCAAATCTTTTGCTTTGTAGTGGTGATTTTGGTGCAAATTCGGTACTGTCCCCCTGGATTTTCCCGGTGTATAAAATCATGTACTCTCCCCCTGCATTCCCGGGAATACAGGTTTGGAAACCTCAAGGCTCCAAAAATTTTAGGTTTTTATCTCCGTTATGGCCCCCGTGAAAGTTCCCCGACATTTTCTGGTCGGCAATTTCACCTGCCTTGAAAAGGGGCTGTTAGTGTGCAGCAATTCCCGCCCGATGAACAAGTGACCCGAAAAGGTCTCAGGGGTTGGCCTCCCTAGTTTTGAAGGTTCTCTTATCCATCCGTCATTTTTCTAGCAGATGCATTGTTCAATGTTATGGTCCTTTAAGGGGAGACCCCCGACATGATCCCCCGGCTTTGACGTTTGGTTTCGCTCTATTTGTGGCCAATTTTTTTTGTACCTTATGCGATTTAAATTTCCTCATGTTTTTCCCTATCTGAGTAAATTTAATTTCTCATCGTTGAACTTCAAATTTTTTTCTGCAGCCCATGAAAGATTGGTTGATGTCCTGGAGCTTTCAGTGTCGCAAGGAAGACACGTCATGCAGTTGGGTGTCTCGCAAAGGAAGAACGGTGCTGTGGGTGACTCCTTGTTATTCGGATTGGGATGAGGAAAAAGTGGGAGGGTACTATGCCCTTTTGGAACAGAGCTTTTTACCTAGCTGCCCCCGGATTTACTCTGTTTACGATATCTCTGTGTTCGTTGGAGGAAAATTTAGATCCACCCACCGACTTTTCCTGTTACCTTTAGCCGCATTTTGTGCGCTATTCGCCATGGTCACATTGTCGAAGGCTTTTGCAAAGTCGTTATATTACATCTGCTTTTTTTTGTTTCTAGTGCATTTAGGACCTTGTCGTAGGATCCATGTTAGACAGACAGGAGCGACCTTTCTAAACCCCTGTTTCCCTGGGGTTTTTAATGGTTTGGGGTTTTTAGATGGGTGGTGACTTGCTTCTTGGCCCTTTCAAAGATTTTTATGATATGGGTGTTATGCTTTGGTCTGTAGTTTTTTGCTGTTGCTTTATGCCCCTTTGTGGAGTGGGGGGTATTCTGTTGTTTTTGAATTTGGGGCGACCCCCCCGTCATGCTCCCTCTCCATAGGATGGGGAAAAAGGGTCGTGTAGGGGCTTCTTGCTTTTGATGAACACAGAGTTCCTGGTTTGGCCCTGGGCAGAGGCATGTCATTTACGCCTGTTGAAGTCTTTGACGTCAGGTAACATCGGATAGGCTTGTGTTAATCAAAATTTTTTGGGGTCTTCATAAAAAATTCTTTTGTCTTCGACCTCAGTCTGGGGTTGCGGTTGCTAAAAACTGAGTCATATTGGGACTTTGGTAGCTCACTCATTTCCCTTCTGTATCTTTGTGGACCCTTTGTTTAAGTAGGGGCCCCCCAAAACTGGCGTTGTTCTCGATTTTGATTGGCATAGGAGAAAAAATACTTTGGTTTCTTCGATTTCATTTATGGCTTTAGTTCTTCCCGCGATTCCTGACTCCTAGAGGATTCTTTTAGCTTAAGTTCGATGTTTGCTATTTCTCTGACCAGTGTCTCCTACGCATTTCAGATATATGACCTCTTTTAGCCGCTCTGTTATTCTTTTCCGTCGCCTGTAAAGGGAGCGCCTGTCTCTTTCTGTTTTACATCTACTCCTCCTTTTTCTTAGAGGAATAAGCCTTGTGCATACATCGAGTGCACCGAGTTAATCTGTTCTAGGCATAAGTTGGGGTCTGTGTTGCTTAGTATATCTTCCCAGCTTATATCGGTTAGGACTTGGTTTACTTGGTCCCACTTTATGTTTTTGTTATTGAAGTTGAATTTGGTGAATGCTCCCTCGTGACTAATCTCATTACGTCGGTCTGGGCTCCGCGCATACATGACTGAACCTCAATTATGTTGTGATCTGAGTATATTGTTTTTGATATGGTGACATTTCTTATCAGATCATCATTGTTAGTGAAGATGAGGTCTAGTGTATTCTCCAGTCTAGTAGGCTCTATTATTTGCTGGTTTAAATTGAATTTTGTGCAGAGATTTAAAAGCTCGCGTGAGTGTGAGTTTTCATCAGAGCTGCCTCCTGGTGTTATTACTGCAACAATATTATTTGCTATATTCCTCCATTTTAGGTGCCTTAAGTTGAAATCCCCCAGGAGCAAGATGTTGGGTGCAGGAGCTGGAAGGTTTTCCAGACAGTGGTCAATTTTTAACAGCTGTTCCTGGAATTGCTGGGATGTTGCATCCGGAGGCTTGTAGACTACCACAATGACTAGGTTTTGGTAGGGGAGTTTCGGTGGGGGGAAATAAATGGGATTAAATCTGGAGTATCTGAGAGAGTTAGAGCAAAAGAAGGGGTAGCAGTAATGTTGAATGATCAGTTATGGAAGGAGAAAAGAGAATATGAATGTGTAAATGCAAGAATTATGTGGATTAAAGTAAAAGTTGGATGTGAGAAGTGGGTCATAATAAGCGTGTATGCACCTGGAGGAGAGAGGAATGCAGAGGAGAGAGAGAGATTTTGGGAGATGTTAAGTGAATGTATAGGAGCCTTTGAACCAAGTGAGAGAGTAATTGTGGTAGGGGACCTGAATGCTAAAGTAGGAGAAACTTTTAGAGAGGGTGTGGTAGGTAAGTTTGGGGTGCCAGGTGTAAATGATAATGGGAGCCCTTTGATTGAACTTTGTATAGAAAGGGGTTTAGTTATAGGTAATACATATTTTAAGAAAAAGAGGATAAATAAGTATACAAGATATGATGTAGGGTGAAATGACAGTAGTTTGTTGAATTATGTATTGGTAGATAAAAGACTGTTGAGTAGACTTCAGGATGTACATGTTTATAGAGGGGCCACAGATATATCAGATCACTTTCTAGTTGTAGCTACACTGAGAGTAAAAGGTAGATGGGATACAAGGAGAATAGAAGCATCAGGGAAGAGAGAGGTGAAGGTTTATAAACTAAAAGAGGAGGCAGTTAGGGAAAGATATAATACAGCTATTGGAGGATAGATGGGCTAAATGAGAGCATAGGCAATGGGTCGAAGAGGTATGGGTAGGTTAAAATTGTAGTGTTAGTGTGTTCAGCAGAAGTTTGTGGTTACAGGAAAGTGGGTGCGGGAGGGAAGAGGAGCGATTGGTGGAATGATGATGTAAAGAGAGTAGTAAAGGAGAAAAAGTTAGCATATGAGAAGTTTTTACAAAGTAGAAGTGATGCAAGGAGGGAAGAGTATATGGAGAAAAAGAGAGAGGTTAAGAGAGTGGTGAAGCAATGTAAAAAGAGAGCAAATGAGAGAGTGGGTGAGATGTTATCAACAAATTTTGTTTGAAAATAAGAAAAAGTTTTGGAGTGAGATTAACAAGTCAAGGAAGCCTAGAGAACAAATGGATTTGTCAGTTAAAAATAGGAGAGGAGAGTTATTAAATGGAGAGTTAGAGGTATTGGGAAGATGGAGGGAATATTTTGAGGAATTGTTAAATGTTGATGAAAATAGGGAAGCTGTGATTTCGTGTATAGGGCAAGGAGGAATAGCATCTTGTTTGGAGTGGAAGAGCCCGTTTTGAGTGTGGGGGGAAATTCGTGAGGCATAGGGAAAAGAAAAGGGGGAAAAGGCAGCCGGGGTTTTATGGATAAAAAAAAATGTTAAAAGCAGGTGGGGTAATTTTGGGGGGGTTGGTGCAATTTTTTAATAAATTATGGAAAAAGGAAGGACCTAGGGATTGGCAGAAGCAGGGATGTTCTTTGATAAAGGGAAAGGGAAAAAAGAGGCAAAAAAAAATAGGGGATAAGTCTGTTGGTTCCCTGGAAAGGTAAGGTAAGTTTTTTATTGAAAGAATTAAAGTAAGACGGAGATAGGTAGCAATAAACAAGGGAGGCAAAAAAAAAGGGTTGGGGGGGTGTGGGACCGGGTTTTTACATGAAACATATAAGTAACAGGGGCATTTAGGAAAATTGGGAAAAAGGCGTATGACGGGTGGTTTAGGGGGGCAATGGGGCAATGTTGCGTGTATGGTGTGGAGGTAGGTTACTGAAAGCAGTGAAAGTTTTTTTACGAGGATAGTGAGGCTCAAGTTAGAGTATGTGGGAAAAGGGGAATTTTTTCCCCCAAAAAAAGTAGGCCTTAGACAAGGATGTGTATGTCACCGTGGTTGTTTAATATATTTATAGATGGGGTTTAAGAAAGAAATGCGAGGCTTGAAAAAGGGCGTGGAGTTAAAGAAAAAGAATCACACATAAAGGGGGAGTTGTCACAGTTGCTCTTTGTTTTGGCACTGTGCTCTGGGGGATTTGAAAAAAGTTGCAAGGGTTGGTGGATAATTTGGTGGGTGTGCAAAAAAAAAAATTAAAAGTGAATACAGGAAAAAGTAAGGTTTGAGGGTAAAAAAAATATTAGGGGATGAAAGATGGATAAGATTTGGGGGGGAGAGTATGGAGGAAGTGAAAAGATTAATATTTGGGGGTGGAGTTCCGCAGATGGGGTTTTTAAGGTAGGGGAACATAAATTGATAGGGGGAAAAGGGGAGTGGGCACTTTGGAGTCGTGGGGACAAAGAAATTTGTCCCTTGGGGGCAAAGAGGGGAATTATGAGAGTAATTTTACCAACGCTTTAAAAGGGTGTGAACAGGGGGAGAATGTTTCAGCGAGGAAAGGTGGAGGGGAGTGGGGAAATTTATGTCTGAGGGGAAAAGTGTGGTGTGAAAAATAAAATTGAGTTTAAAGGAAATTAAGGGAGGTGCGGGGTTACCAAAAAATGTGTCCAGAGGGCGAGGAAGGGTGTTAGGTGGTTCGGACATGAAAGAATGATTTAAACAAATGACTTCAAGGTATTCAGTCTGTAGTGGAAAGGGAAAGGGGGGGTAGGGATCGGCCTAGGAAAGGTTGGAGGGAGGGGGTAAAGGAGGTTTTTGTGCGAGGGGCTTGGACTTCCGCAGGCGGTGTGGGGCGGTTTTTAAAGGGGTGAATGGAGATGAATGGTTTTTTTTAAAATTTCGTGCTGTTGGAGTTGGGGCAAAGAAAATTATGAAGGGGTTCAGGGAAACTGGGAGACCGGGTTTATCCTAGATGGGAAGTACAGTGCCTGCACTCTGAAGGGGGGGTGTTAAGTTTTCGTTTTAAAAAATGTAGGTTTTAAAACACCCTTTTGGCAAGACAGTGATGGAGTGAATGATGGTGAAATTTTTTTTTTTTCGGGCCCCCTGCCTTGGTGGGGAAACGGGCCGTGTGATAATTTAAAAAAATAAGTTTTGTACATGTTTATTTTAAAAATTTTTAAAAAAAAATTATAGAAGGGTTAAACAAAATCCCAAAATTAACTTTAAAACATTTAATTGCCTCAGTGATTATTATTGTTTTTATCATCATTTCCCTTTGAGGGCGACAGGGCCCCCTAGAAACTTGTTCTCAGGGCGGCCAAATTTTAAAAAAAAAAAAAATTATTTTTTTTTATGAAAAAATAGAGTTTTTTTTCTAAACATTGTAGGCTCTGATCCACCAGGAGGCCTGGTCACAGACCGGGCCGCGGGGGCGTTGACCCCCGGAACTCTCTCCAGGTAAACTCCAGGTAATAAACAAAAAAAATTTACCATCAATACTTATGGAGATATGGAGGCGTAAAGTTTGCAGAAAAGACCCGATGGGAACACGCAAACTGCCGTTCACCCGGGAAACTTTGGTTTACTTGTATTTGGAGGTTTGTTGTTTTTTTCACTATTTTATTTTTTCACATAACTTATGCGGCCTATGAGACCAAAGTAAGGTGCAATGTACATATATACACTCGTTGTATACAACACAATAAGCACACAAACATAATTATCAATATATTGTTTTCAAAACTTGTTTACAAAAACAAACAATACAAAACATTGTTTATTACTATTGTTCTCTAATACATGTACGAATATACAGTCACTGAACATATTCCTATTAGTTCTGCAGCTTGTGGAACTCTTTGAAACATGGTGTCATACACAATGGTGTTTTATCTTTCTCCCTCATTCTATCTCTTTCAATCTGTCTCTCTCTTTCTGTCTGTCTATCTCTGTCTCACAGGCACACATAAATACAAGTATACATAGTATAAATTACCTAGGACAACCCAAGAAATCCAGACAAAGTGCTGTACTCCGCTTGAAGATGTGAGTAAAAGTGATGACGCAGTCTTGTGGCTCTCTGAGACAGAGAGCTAGACGGATAGACAGATAGACAGGGAGCTTGACAGACAGACAAATAGACAGAGAGAAATGTTAGTGTACCAGCAGAAACAAAGGGAGGGCGATGTTCATCTAATCTTTTATTATCAGTTCCACCCTCTTTACGCTCGTCAAAAGTCTTCTCTTATCAGATGTTATCTCCTCTTATCTTGTCACTGTCATGGGGTGGATTTTTTTTTTCTTGCTTCAAGGGAAAAATATTATTACATCATCTTCTTCCTCTTCTTCCTCCTCCTCCTCTTCCTCATCCTTCTCCTCTTCTTCCTCTTCCCCCTACTCTTCCTCCTCCTCCTCCTCTTCCTCCTACTCATCCTCTTCCTCTTCCTCCTCTTCCCCCTACTCTTCCTCCTACTCTTCCTCTTCCTTCCTCTTCCCCCTAATCTTCCTCCTACTATTCCTCTTCCTCTTCCTCCTCCCCTCTTCCTATTCTTCCTCTTTCTCCTACTCTTCCTCTTCCTCCTCTTCCTCCCTCTCCTCTTCTTCCTCTTCCTCCTACTCTTCCTCCTACTCTTTCCTCCTCCTCTTCCTCCTCCTCTCTCTTCTTCCTCTTCCTCCTCTTCCTTCTAATCTTCCTGCTACCATTCCTCTTCCTCTTCCTCCTCCTCTTCTTCCTCTTCTTCTCTTCCTCCTCTTCCTCCTCTCCTCTTCCTCCTCCTCTTCTTCCTCTTCCCCCTACTCTTCCTCCTACTCTTCCTCTTCCTCCTTCTCCTTCTCCTCCTCCTCCATAGTGTAAATTACCAAGAGTCGGCACCTGTCAAAGTGACATATTGTCTCATTACTCACTCCTCCTCCCGCCTGTCAAAACAATGGGGTTGGATGCTGCTTCCCCTCCATTCTATCTAATTATCTTTCTCCCTCATTCTATATCTTTTAATCTGTCTCTTTTTCTATCTGTCTGTCTATCTCTGTCTTACAGGTACACATAAATGCAAGTATACATAGTATAAATTACCTAGGATAACCCAAGAAATCCAGACAAAGTGCTGTACTCCGCTTGAAGATGTGAGTAAAAGTGATGACGCAGTCTTGTGGCTCTCTGAGACAGAGAGCTAGACGAATAGACAGATAGACAGGGAGCTTGACAGACAGGCAAATAAACAGACAGACAAATGTTAGTGTACCAGCAAAAACAAAGGGAGGGCGATGTTCATCTAATCTTTTGGTATCAGCTCCACCCTCATTTACCCTCATCAAACATCAGCACTTATCAGATGTTATCTCCCCTTATCTTGTTACTGTCATGGGTGAACATTTATTATTACATATTCTTATTATTATTACATATTATTATTATTATTACATATTATTATTATTACGTATTATTATTATTATGTATTATTATTATGTATTATTATTATTATGTATTATTATTATGTATTATTATTATTATGTATTATTGTTATTACGTATTCTTCTTCTTCTTCCTCCTCCTCTTCTTCCTCCTCCTCCTCTTCTTCCTCCTCCTCCTCTTCTTCCTCCTCCTCCTCCTCCTCCTCCTCCTCCTCCTCCTCTTCTTCTTCCTCCTCCTCCTCCTCCTCCTCCTCCTCCTCTGCCTCCTCCTCCTCCTCCATTCTTGGAACAAGTTTGAAGAGCTTGTAGTTCATAATCACTATCACTATCATCACCAATGCTCACATCTGAGTCTGGGATTTGGGAAAATAGGAGTTTCCTCTTTGATTCTGGTACAACTGAACGACGGCCCAGCACCAGAGGTGGAAGGCTGTGGGTTGTCTGGGTTTTCCTCACTATTACCCATATTATGGTCCATTAGTTTCAGTCAAAACCTCACCAGAACCTTGAAACTCATCTTCACTGTCACTTCCATCTGTATTAGAACTGTCACTGGGGAACAAAAGTGTCCCAATTCGCCGGAGAGTGAGGAACTTCTTACCACCAGGCATGGTGGACATTGTGTACTATGATGGCATTCCCACAATGCACCACTGGGTCCCAGATTTTTTTCCTACTGCGCACACCCACCACACAGACCCATTCTCTCACATCTAGGCCTATCAGCCTTTTCCTACGAGATTTGACAGTGCTAGAATTTATGCGTACTAGTACGTCAAAAACCCCTGCGCGTAAGACATACTAGTACGGCCGAAACCCTCAAAGGGTTAATATGGCATCTTCAAGACCAATTACACTCTTAATGAGTGGCTCCAGCAAGACTGGACCTTGTATTCACCTTGAGTAGTTCGGACATCGAGGATATCATGTATGAAAGGCCCCTGGGAGCTAGTGATCATGTGGTTCTGTGCTTCGACTACATAGTTGAGCTCCAAGTGGAGAGAGTAGCAGGAATAGGTTGGGAAAAACCAAACTACAAAAGGGGGAACTACTCAGGCATGAGGAACTTCCTGCAAGACTTTCATTGGGAGAGGGAACTGACAGGAAAACCAGTACAAGAAATGATGGACTATGTGGCAACAAAATGCAAGGAGGCAGAGGAGAGGTTTGTTCCCAAGGGAAACAGAAATAATGGGAAGAACAGAACGAGTCCTTGGTTCACCCAAAGGTGTAGGGAGGCAAAAACTAGGTGTACTAGAGAATGGAAAAGGTACAGAAGACAGAGAAGTCAGGAAAATAAAGAGATTAGCCGAAGAGCCAGAAACGAATATGCACAGATAAGAAGGGAGGCTCAGCGACAATATGAAAATGACATAGCATCGAAAGTCAAGTCTGACCCGAAGCTGTTGTACAGCCACATCAGGAGGAAAACAACAGTCAAGGACCAGGTAATCAGACTGAGGAAGGGTAATGGGGAGTTCACAAGAAACAACTGAGAGGTATGTCAGGAGCTCAACATGAGATTTAAAGAAGTATTTACAGTGGAAACCAGTAGGACTCCAGGAAATCAGAACAGGGGGGTACACCAGCCAGTGCTGGATGAGGTACATATAACCAAGGAGGAGGTGAAGAAGCTGCTATGCGAACTTGACACCTCAAAGGCAGTGGGACCAGACAACATCTCTCCGTGGGTCCTTAAAGAGGGAGCAGAGATACTGTGTGTGCCATTAACAAAGATCTTCAACACATCATTTGAAACTGGGCAACTCCCTGAGGTATGAAAGATGGCAAATGTAGTCCCAATTTTTAAAAAGGGAGACAGACATGAGGCACTAAACTACAGACCTGCATACTATACACGTTAGTGTATAGTATGCAGAGATGGGACACAGACACAAGAGGTCACAATTGGAAGTTGAAGACTCAGATGAATCAAAGAGATGTTCAGAAGTATTTCTTCAGCCATAGAGTAGTCAGGCCGTGGAATAGCCTAGAAAGTGACGTAGTGGAGGCGGGAACCATACATAGTTTTAAGGCGAGGTATGATAAAGCTCATGGGGCAGGGAGAGAGAGGACCTAGTAGCAATCAGCGAAGAGGTGGGGCCAGGAGCTATGGCTCAACCCCTGCAACCACAAATAGGTGAGTACAGGTAGACAGAAAGACGGACACACAAGTAGACATAAAGACAGACACACAGGTAGACAAAGACAGACACACAGGTAGACAGAAAGACACACACACAGGTAGACAGACACACAGGTAGACATAAAGACAGACACACAGGTAGACAGAAAGACAGACACACAGAGATACACGGATATACAGGGAGGGTGTTGAAGGAGGGTGTTAATGTGCAGTTTAAAAACTGTATGTAAAGCACGCCTCTGCAAGACAGTGGAGGACTGATTGTGAAAGTATTTTCTTCTTTCGGGCACCAGCCTAGGAGGGATCCCGTGTGATAATAAAAATAACAGTGAGACAGATACAACAGTTTATGTCAACAGTGAAACAAATAAGAGAGCTCGAGATGAGAGCCTTCTGCCACAATCTTCATGCAAATTCAGACTTCATCTTGGGCCATGGTGAAATTTACTGTCCAGTTAGTACAGATTAACTAAAGTATGATGCAGCTGATGGGCAAGGGTTATCAAACGTGCTGCCTAGCACGACGCACTGCCGCACAGTATCGCAAATATGTACCGTATGCATCAGCCGGCCCAGCCCAGCTGCCCGATGCACGGTCATAAGTCGAGTGGACGTATGTCGAGCAGGTCGTAAGTTGGATGGTAGGTGTATGTATGAAGCACATACCATTGAGGAAACCCAGAAGATCAGATATAGAGAGAGAGCATAGGAGATGGTACAGAAGAAGAAAATGGGTTACTGAACTGCTTAACCCTTTGACTGTCGAAAGGCCCAATCCTGAAGTGTCTCCTGGTGTCACAAAATATTCGAAAAAAAACAAATTTCTTATGAAAATGTTAAGATTATTTTTCTGATCGCTTTAGTCCCCCAAAATTTTTTTTACCATCAGTACTTACCCAGATATAGAGGTATGAAGTTTGCAGAAAATGAGCCGCATATGACAACAGCGGCGACTGCCGCTCACCCGGTAAACTTTGGTTTACTTGTATTTGAAGTTTTTTTTTTTTTTCACTATTTTATTTTTTCACATAACTTATGTGGCCTGTGAGACCAAAGTAAGGTGCAATGTACATATATACACTCGTTGTATACAACACAATAAGCACACAAACATAATTGTCAATATATTGTTTACAAAACTTGTTTACAAAAACAAACAATACAAAAAATTTTTTATTACTATTGTTCTATAATATATACAGGTCTCCCTCAACATTCGCGAGGGTTAGGGGATCAAGAGCCTCGCGAATGTTGAAAAACCGTGAATGTTTGGTGCCCCCAATATATTGTAGGGAAATATAATACAATACTGCTTCCTTAACTTGTTGAACCATGAACAATCATAAAATACATGAAAACATCGTAAATTGTACTAAATATATACATGTTATGCTTTAATAACATGTATGTTATTAAATACCACAGACTCCACCACTGCCTCCACCACTTCCCGAACCACTGCGAGTCCCTACTACCCTCCCTCCGACCCCCGCAACTGGCAGCCAGCCCTCCCACCACTCAGTGTTGTTTGTTCATTATTTGCTATTAAACTACAGTATAAATAATGTAAACCCATTCATGACTGCATATTGCAATGGCTATTCGGACAGGTATTAGACGGTGACATCATGTGTTTACTCTTGAACACAGCAAAGAATCAAACATTTCTGCTACTGCTAATAATAACAATAGTGATGATGATGATGATGATGATGACGATGACGATGACGATGACGATGACGATGACGATGACGACGACGACGACGACGACGACGACGACGACGACGACGACGACGACGACGACGACGACGACGAATACGATACGATATAATTGAAGAAGGAAATTGTACAAAAATACGAGGGAGTAGTTGACACATCATCAGTGTGGCTTTGTTTATGCTGGAGTGAGTGTTAGTCTCCCTGCTCTTCCAAACATTTCACAATAATTCAGCGGTTGAGGCAGTGGTATTTAATAACATATATGTTATAAATAATAATAGTACATATTATTAACAACATGTATTATTATTATTAATAACATGTATGTTATTAAATACCACTGCCTCAATCACTTCCTCAACAGCTGCCTCACCCACTGCCTCAATCGTTTCCTCAACAGCTGCCTCAACCACTGCCTCAATCGCTGCCTCAGCAGCTGCCTCACCCACTGCCTCAATTGCTGCCTCAACAGCTGCCTCAACCACTGCCTCAATCATTTCCTCAACAGCTGCCTCAACCACTGCCTCAATCGCTGCCTCAACCACTGCCTCAATCGCTGCCTCAACAGCTGCCTCACCCACTGCCTCAATCGCTGCCTCAACAGCTGCCTCAATCGCTGCCTCAACAGCTGCCTCACCCACTGCCTCAATGGCTGCCTCAACAGCTGCCTCAACCACTGCCTCAATCGCTGCCTCAACAGCAGCCTCAACAGCTGCCTCACCCACTGCCTCAATCGCTGCCTCAACCACTGCCTCACTCGCTGCCTCAACAGCTGCCTCAATCACTGCCTCTACCACACCAGTCGCACTCAATCTACAAGCACCAAACACGATGAATTATTGTGAAATGTTTGGAAGAGCAGGGAGACTAACGCTCACTCCAGCATAAACAAAGCCACACTGACGCTGTGTCAACCACTCCCTCGTATTTTTGTACAACTTCCATCTTCAATTATATCGTATTTATTATTATTATTATTATTATTATTATTATTATTATTATTATTATTATTATTATTGTTATTATTAGCAGTAGCAGAAATGTTTGATTCTTTGCTGTGTTCAAGAGTAAACACATGATGTCACCGTCTAATACCTTTCCGAATAGCCATTCCAATATGCAGTCATGAATGGGTTTACATTATTTATACTGTAGTTTAATAGCAAATAATGGACAAACAAAACACTCACCACACTGAGTGGTGGGAGAGCTGGCTGCCAGTTGCAGGGGTCGGTGGAAGGGTAGTAGGGACTCGCAGGTGGCAGGAAACTTGAATATAATTTGGCGGCTGGGAATTTGGTGGCTGGGAATTTGGCGGTTGGAAATTCGCGAATGTGTGAAGCCCGCGAAAGCTGAAAAGGTGAATGTTGAGGGAGACCTGTATACCAATGTACAGTCACGGAACATATTCCTAGAAGTTCTGCAGCTTGTGGAACTCTTTGAAACGTTTTCATACACAATGGTGTTTTACACTCACACACATAAAACCAGTGTGTGTGCATTTTTGTGGAATTTTTTTTTATGTGCAAAGACAAAACACCTTGTCTTAGCAGTTTTCTTCAAAGTATTAGCAGGCAGTTGTGTTATGTAGTTTTTTTTTTTTTTTTTTTTCAACAAGTCGGCCGTCTCCCACCGAGGCAGGGTGACCCAAAAAAGAAAGAAAATCCCCAAAAAGAAAATGCTTTCATCATCATTCAACACTTTCACCACACTCACACCTAATCACTGTTTTTGCAGAGGTGCTCAGAATACAACAGTTTAGAAGCATATACGTATAAAGATACACAACATATCCCTCCATACTGCCAATATCCCAAACTCCTCCTTTAAAGTGCAGGCATTGTACTTCCCATTTCCAGGACTCAAGTCCGACTATATGAAAATAACCGGTTTCCCTGAATCCCTTCACTAAATATTACCCTGCTCACACTCCAACAGATCGTCAGGTCCCAAGTACCATTCGTCTCCATTCACTCCTATCTAACACACTCATGCACGCTTGCTGGAAGTCCAAGCCCCTTGCCCACAAAACCTCCTTTACCCCCTCTCTCCAACCCTTTCGAGGACGACCCCTACCTCGCCTTCCTTCCCTATAGATTTATATGCTTTCCATGTCATTCTACTTTGATCCATTCTCTCTAAATGACCAAACCACCTCAACAACCCCTCTTCTGCCCTCTGACTAATACTTTTATTAACTCCACACCTTTTCCTAATTTCCACACTCCGAATTTTCTGCATAATATTTACACCACACATTGCCATTAGATAGGACATCTCCACTGCCTCTAACCGTCTCCTCGCTGCTGCATTTACCACCCAAGCTTCACACGCATATAAAGGTGTTTGGTACTACTATACTTTCATACATTCCCTTCTTTGCCTCCATAGATAACGTTTTTTTACTCCACATATACCTCAATGCACCACTCGCCTTTTTTCCCTCATCAATTCTATGATTAACCTCATCCTTCATAAATCCATCCGCCGACACTCAACTCCCAAGTATCTGAAAACATTCACTTCTTCCATACTCCTCCTCCCCAATTTGATATCCAATTTTTCTTTATCTAAATCATTTGATACCCTCATCACCTTACTCTTTTCTATGTTCACTTTCAACTTTCTACCTTTACACACATTCTAAACTCATCCACTAACCTTTGCAATTTTTCTTTAGAATCTCCCATAAGCACAGTATTATCAGCAAAAAGTAACTGTGTCAATTCCCATTTTGAATTTGATTCCCCATAATTTAATCCCACCCCTCTCCCGAACACCCTAGCATTTACTTCTTTTACAACCCCATCTATAAATATATTAAACAACCATGGTGACATTACACATCCCTGTCTAAGACCTACTTTTACCGGGAAGTAGTCTCCCTCTCTTCTACACACCCTAACCTGAGCCTCACTATCCTCATAAAAACTCTTTACAGCATTTAGTAACTTACCACCTATTCCATATACTTGCAACATCTGCCACATTGCTTCCCTATCCACTCTATCATATGCCTTTTCTAAATCCATAAATGCAATAAAAACTTCCCTACCTTTATCTAAATACTGTTCACATATATGCTTCAATGTAAACACTTGATCTACACATCCCCTACCCACTCTGAAACCTCCTTGCTCATCCGCAATCCTACATTCTGTCTTACCTCTAATTCTTTCAATTATAACCCTATCTTACACTTTTCCTGGTATACTCAATAAACTTATTCCTCTATAATTTTTACAATCTCTTTTGTCCCCTTTCCCTTTATATAAAGGGACTATACATGCTCTCCGCCAATCCCTAGGTACCTTCCCCTCTTTCATACATTTATTAAACAAGAGTACCAACCACTCCAACACTATATACCCCCCTGCTTTTAACATTTCTGTCATGATCCCATCAGTTCCAGCTGCTTTACCCCCTTTCATTCTACGTAATGCCTCGCGTACCTCCCCCGCACTTACATTCTGCTCTTCTTCACTCCTAAAAGATGGTATACCTCCCTGACCAGTGCATGAAATTACTGCCTCCCTTTCTTCCTCAACATTTAAGAGTTCCTCAAAATATTCTTGCCATCTACCTAATACCTCCCTCTCCCCATCTACTAACTCCCCTACTCTGTTTTTAACTGACAAATCCATACTTTCCCTAGGCTTTCTTAACTTGTTTAACTCACTCCAAATTTTTTTCTCCATTCTATCTAATTATCTTTCTCCCTCATTCTATCTCTTTCAATCTGTCTCTCTCCTCTCTCTCTCTCTCTCTCTCTCTCCTCTCTTTTTTTTTCTCTCTTTTCTTTTATTCTTTTTTTTTTTTTATTATACAATGGTTACAATTAAGGATCCCTATTTATGACAAGTCTATTTTACAGGGTAAGGATCCTAACTTTATCTACAAGCTAAGAGCTGAGCCTAACAAGCTCATTTGACAGCATTATAATTCAAATGTAGTTACTAGCAAAACAATAGGACAGGTGAGTGACCTATCTTTGCCACTTTCATCTTGCACAACTTCCACGTTATCATCGTTCATCATTATGCTGACCCACTGCTCTCCATACTCACCTCCCACTCCTGGCTCATGCTCATCCTATCCTCAGTTACTGGTAGTAATTCTAGGAAGTACCCAATCGAAGTTCTGCTTCACTCCAGTCTTGAGTGTGCATAAAAGCTTGTTTACAGCTCTGTCCTCGAAGTGATCCAATGTGGACTAATCTTCGCACAATAGCGAAGCTTTGTACATAAACAGGTAAGGCCACTCACACATCCCTCCTACTTTTACAGTCTGCTGAACTCAGATCCATCCAGTTCCAGGCTTAAGCATAGAACGTCCTTTCAATGTTTCTCTACCTCTGTCACTTACAGTCTGCATTTCTGCATCAAGGGAAGGCAATACCAATAAGTTGATTACGCTCACTCTTCAACGTCCTTGACGTTCACTTCTTGCCTCGTACATACCTCCTTGCAACTCCCTACTGTCACTACACGTATGCGACATTACGGCAATGTCTCCTAAGCTTCCTGCTGCCTCCTGCTCTATCCTCTCTCTCTCATCATGGTACACATAAATACAAGTATACATAGTGTAAATTACCTAGGATAACCCAAAAAATCCAGACAAAGTGCTATACTCTGCTTGAAGATGTGAGTAAACGTGATGATGACACAGTCTTGTGGCTCTCTCTGAGACAGAGAGCTAGAGGGATAGACAGGGAGCTTGGCAGACAGACAAATAGACAGACAGAAATGTTAGTGTACCAGCAAAAACAAAGCAAGGGTGATGGTCATCTAATCTTTTCTTATCAGCTGCACCCTCTCTCCACTCTTGTTTACGCTCATCAGATCTTATCTTATCTCCTCCTCCTCCTCCTCCTCCTCCTCCTCCTCCTCCTCCTCCTCCTCCTCCTCCTCCTCCACCTCCTCCTCCTCCACATAAATACAAGTATACATAGTGTAAATTACCTAGGATAACCCAAAAAATCCAGGCAAAGTGCCAAACTCAGCTTGAAGATGTGAGTAAACATGATGACACAGTCTTGTGGCTCTCTCTGAGACAGAGCTAGACAGATAGACAGGGAGCTTGGCAGACAGACAAATAGACAGAAATGTTTGTGTACCAGCGAAAGCAAAGGGAGGGTGATGATCATCTAATCTTTTCTTATCAGCTGCCCCCTCCCTCCACCCTCCTTTACGCTCATCAAACGTCAGCTCTTATCAGATGTTATCTCACCTTATCTTGTCACTGTCATGGGGTGGACTTTTTTTTTTCTTGCTTCAAGGGAACAATATTATTATTATTATTACTTCTTCTTCTTCTTATTCCTCTTCCTCCTCCTTCTCCTCTTCCTCTTCCTTCTCTTCCTCTTCCTCCTCCTCTTCTCCTCTTCCTCTTCCTCCTCCTCTTCTCCTCCTCCTCCTCCTCCTCTTCTCCTCCTCCTCTTCCTCTTCCTCCTCCTCCTCCTTCCTCCCCCTCCTCCTCTTCCTCCCCCTCCTCCTCCTCCTCCTCTTCTTCCTCCTCCTCCTCCATTGCTTTTGGTCTCAAACTCCTCCAAATCATGAAATTGATCTTCACTGACACTTCCGTCTGTGTTAGAGGATCACTTGGGAAGAGAAGAGTCCCAGATTTGCTGGGGAGTCTCATACTTCTTACCGCTAAGCATGCTGAAAAAGGACAACTGAAATGGCGTTCCCACAATGCACCACTGGCTCCCCAATTTTTTTTATATGGTGCACACTAACCATGGAGACCCATTCTCTCACATGTGGGCCTACCAGCTTTCTCCTGCTTGATTTGAAGCTGCTAGAATTTATGCGTATAAATACGTCAGAAGCAGTGGTGTGTAAGACGTATATATACGGCATAAACAGTCAAAGGGTTAATTTAAATACACACAAACTGAAGAAGGCATGCACAGTTACTACTCTACTAAGAATAGAATACATGACATTTACCTTTATTGAAGATCTGGTGATGATTGATGGGATGGGAGGAGGGAAGTGTGTGGAAGTTATTGTTTAGAAGGGGAATCCCCTACCATTAGGACTTGAGGTAGCAAGTCCTTTTCTGGGGTTACTTCCCTTCTTCTTTTAATGCCACTAGGACCGGCTTGAGAGTCACTGGACCACTGTCGCACAACAAATCTGTCCATAGAGCTCTGTACCTCCCGTTCCTTTAAGACTTTCCTAAAATGGGCCATAACATTGTCATTGTACAGGGGCCTAGTTCCTAGGCCTTTCATGTATCCATATGCTCTTGCGCTACCGTCCACAGGATGGATATGGGGTGCACAATAAACTAGCCACTTCGGTGGCAAAATCTAATCCAACACAGCTTGCACTAGCTGTGTCAGGGTGATTTTCATCCATAAAGGTTTGCAGTTCAACCCACTTTGCACACATTTCCTTAATCTCTTTTTTCAATTCCATACTAATTCTCGCAGTTACAAGCACTTGCAGTTACAAGCACTAAAAACACTGGGATAATGTGAAATGTACTGAATGTATGTGTAGATGCGACTGCACTGGCTGGCTTGTAAACACTGGTGCTGAGGCCACACGTGGGACATGTCCCGGACGAATCATGTAAGGCGAGTTTTTTATCGTGAGGCGGGGCAAATTTTTTGCGTTCAAATGCTTCGTGTGGTGGATTTAACATAATGAGATGCGTACGTAAGGCGGGGGTCCACTGTACTTGCAAAGAAATATATGAATCTGAATCATTACTGTAATCATTGCCGTTGTTCATTATAGCATTGTCATTTTGTTCATTATAACATTATCATTGTACCACCTTTTATGCAACTCATTATCTGAAAATATGGAGTAACACCAAGTGAAGATAGATTGCACACCATTTATCATGTTAGTGTCCACACCATCTGTCGTATTGGGTTCCTCACCATCTATTATGTTAGGTTCCACACCATCTCTCATGTTAGGTTCCACACCATCTATCATGTTAGGATCTGCACCATCTATTATGTTATGTTCCACACCATCTCTTATGCTAGGTTCCACACTATCTCTCATGTTAGGTTCCACACTATCTATCATGTTAGGATCCACACCATCTATCATATTAGGTTCCACATCATCTATCATGTTAGGTTCCACACCATCTCTCATGTTAGGTTCCACACCATCTCTCATGTTAGGTTCCACATCATCTATCATGTTAGGTTCTACACCATCTGTCATGTTAGGTTCCACACCTTCTATCATGTTAGGTTCTATACCATCTATCATGTTAGGTTCCACAAAATTTCTCATGTTAAGTTCCACACCATCTCTATGTTAGGTTCCACACCATCTATCATGTTAGGTTCCACACCATCTATCATGTTAGGTTCCACACCATCTGTCATGTTAGGTTCCACACCATCTATCATGTTAGGCTCCACACCATCTATCATGTTAGGTTCCACACCATCTATCATGTTAGGTTCTGCACCTTCTATCATGTTAAGTTCCACACCATCTATCATGTTAGGTTCCACACCATCTATCATGTTAGGTTCCACACCATCTATCATGTTAGGATCCACACCATCTATCATGTCAGGTTCCACACCATCTATCATGTTAGGTTCCACACCATTTCTCATGTTAGGTTCCACACCATCTGTCATGTTAGGTTCCACACCATCTGTCATGTTAGGCTCCACACCATCTGTCATGTTAGGTTCCACACCATCTATCATGTTAGGTTCCACACCTATCATGTTAGGTTCCACACCATCTATCATGTTAGGTTCTGCACCTTCTATCATGTTAAATTCCACACCATCTATCATGTTAGGTTCCACACCATCTATCATGTTAGGTTCCACACCATCTATCATGTTAGGTTCCACACCATCTATCATGTTAGGCTCCACACCATCTATCATGTTAGGTTCCACACCATCTATCATGTCAGGTTCCACACCATCTATCATGTTAGGTTCTACACCATCTATCATGTTAGGTTCCACACCATTTCTCATGTTAGGATCCACACCATCTATCATGTTAGGTTCTACACCATCTGTCATGTTAGGTTCCACACCTTCTATCATGTTAGGTTCCACACCATCTATCATCCACACCTGTCATGTTAGGTTCCACACCATCTATCATCCACACCTGTCATGTTAGGTTCCACACCATCTATCATGTTAGGATCCACACCATCTATCATGTTAGGTTTCACACCATCTGTCATGTTAGGCTCCACACCATCTGTCATGTTAGGTTCCACACCATCTATCATGTTAGGTTCCACACCATCTATCATGTTAGGTTCCACACCTATCATGTTAGGTTCCACATCATCTATCATGTTAGGTTCCACACCATCTCTCATGTTAGGTTCCACACCATGTATCATGTTAGGATCCACACCATCTATCATGTTAGGTTCTACACCATTTGTCATGTTAGGTTCCACACCTTTTATCATGTTAGGTTCCACACCATCTATCATGTTAAGTTCCACACCATCTCTATGTTAGGTTCCACACCATCTATCATGTTAGGATCCACACCATTTATCATGTTAGGATCCACACCATTTATCATGTTAGGTTCCACACCATCTATCATGTTAGGATCCACACCATTTATCATGTTAGGTTCCACACCATCTATCATGTTAGGTGCCACACCCATCTATCATGTTAGGTTCCACAACATCTATCATGTTAGGTTCCACACCATCTATCATGTTATGTGCCACACCATCTATCATGTTAGGTTCCACACCATCTATCATGTTAGGTTCCACACCATCTATCATGTTAAGTTCCACACCATCTCTATGTTAGGTTCCACACCATCTATCATGTTAGGATCCACACCATTTATCATGTTAGGTTCCACACCATCTATAATGTTTGGATCCACACCATTTATCATGTTAGGTTCCACACCATCTATCATGTTAGGTGCCACACCCATCTATCATGTTAGGTTCCACAACATCTATCATGTTAGGTTCCACACCATCTATCATGTTATGTGCCACACCATCTATCATGTTAGGTTCCACACCATCTATCATGTTAGGTTCCACACCATCTATCATGTTAAGTTCCACACCATCTCTATGTAGTTCCACACCATCTATCATGTTAGGATCCACACCATTTATCATGTTAGGTTCCACACCATCTATCATGTTAGGATCCACACCATTTATCATGTTAGGTTCCACACCATCTATCATGTTAGGTGCCACACCCATCTACCATGTTAGGTTCCACAACATCTATCATGTTAGGTTCCACACCATCTATCATGTTAGGTTCCACACCATCTATCATGTTAAGTTCCACACCATCTCTATGTTAGGTTCCACACCATCTATCATGTTAGGATCCACACCATTTATCATGTTAGGTTCCACACCATCTATCATGTTAGGTGCCACACCCATCTATCATGTTAGGTTCCACAACATCTATCATGTTAGGTTCCACACCATCTATCATGTTAGGTTCCACACCATCTATCATGTTAAGTTCCACACCATCTCTATGTTAGGTTCCACACCATCTATCATGTTAGGATCCACACCATTTATCGTGTTAGGTTCCACACCATCTATCATGTTAGGATCCACACCATTTATCATGTTAGGTTCCACACCATCTATCATGTTAGGTGCCACACCCATCTATCATGTTAGGTTCCACAACATCTATCATGTTAGGATCCACACCATCTATCATGTTAGGTTCCACACCATCTATCATGTTAGGTGCCACACCCATCTATCATGTTAGGTTCCACAACATCTATCATGTTAGGTTCCACACCATCTATCATGTTAAGTTCCACACCATCTCTATGTTAGGTTCCACACCATCTATCATGTTAGGATCCACACCATTTATCATGTTAGGTTCCACACCATTTATCATGTTAGGTTCCACACCATCTATCATGTTAGGTGCCACACCCATCTATCATGTTAGGTTCCACAACATCTATCATGTTAGGTTCCACACCATCTATCATGTTAGGCTCCACACCATCTATCATGTTAGGTTCCACACCATCTATCATGTTAGGTTCCACACCATCTATCATGTTAGGTGCCACACCCATCTATCATGTTAGGTTCCACAACATCTATCATGTTAGGCTCCACACCATCTATCATGTTAGATTCCACACCATCTATCATGTTAGGTTCCACACCATCTATCATCTTAAGTTCCACACCATCTACCAGGACAGTACCTCCCACCACCTGACTCAGTGTCACCTGGTATACTGTACAGTACATGATCTTTATACTGTATGACTCACTGTACCTCCATGTTAGTATTAACAAAGATAAAGCGGTTTATAATATGTTAGAATTGTTATCACAAGTCACTCTTATTTAATTTATCCATATTTACTTTGACAATAATGTTAATGTGATCCTCTTGACTGCTTCAGATAATATTCCTGGATGAAGCAACGGCATCCATCGACACCGAGACTGATCACTTGATCCAACAAACACTCAAGATGGCGTTTCAGTCTTGTACTATGATCACTGTGGCACACAGGTCAGTCCTGTACTATGATCACTGTGGCACACAGGTCAGTCCTGTACTATGATCACTGTGGCACACAGGTCAATCTTGTACTATAATCACTGTGCACATAGGTCAGTCCTGTACTATGATCACTGTGGCACACAAGTCAATCTTGTACTATAACCATTGTTGTACACAGGTCAGTCTTGTACTGTGATCACTGTGGCACATAGGTCAGTCTTATACTGTGATCACTGTGGCATACATGCCAGTCTTATACTGTGATCACTGTGGCACACAAGTCTAGTAATCTTTCAAGTATGTTTTATATTGCTTTAATTAACCCTTAACTGTCCACACGTAGATCTACGTGCATATGCGCAGTGCTCCAAACATAGATCAATGTTTTATTTTTCATTCCTTCAAACTTGGCATGATAGGCCTGAGGTGCCTAGACATGAAAGAATGGGTCTATGCACTCAGTGTGTGCAGTATGAAAAAAATCAGGGAGCACTTAGTACCTTGTGGGAGCACTAGTTCAACAGAGCGCCATCTAGGGCAAATAGTGTGGTAAACACCAGTGATTCACTGATGTCATGTCATATTAACACTCACATTTTAAGAGGAAAGTAAAAATAGGTTAGATAAATACATGAGTGAGTGTGGGTGGGTGTGATTTGGACCTGACTAGCTTGTGCTACTAGGTCAGATGCTGTGCTCCTTCCTTCAGTGGATGTGACCTGACTAGGTGGGTCATTGTTCTAGGCTGAGGGGTGACATGGACTTGCCTTGCATGGGCCAGTAGGTCTGCTGCAGTGTTCCTTCTTTCTTATGTTCTTATGCATTCGGCTGGCTTTGGCTGTCTCTGTCTATATCTCTGTTTATTTATATCTATATCTGTCTATATCTCTGTCTATCTGTCTGTCTCTGTCTATCTATATCTGTCTCTCACATGTACTCATAAGTACAGTTATTATACGTAGTGTAAATTACTTAGGATAACCCAAAAAATCCAGGTCAAGCGCTATACAGTGTTTATAGATATAAGACCTAAATAAACATGATGCAAGTAATAGCAGTGTCACTTGCTCAGCAGTCAGGGAGCAGCACATACACCACAAACCAACAGGTTTACTAGCCACTCCTTGAGACAGAGACTAGCAGATGGAAGGACAGACACACAAAGGCAGACTGAAAGATAGATTATCAGAATTAAACAGACAGATAAGCAGAGCTAGACACAGATGGATAGATAGACAGGCAGACAGGTAGACAGGCAGACAGACTGACAGACAGACATAGAGAGACATGTTTGTGTGCAAGAGTAAAACATATAAAGGCAAGGTTCCCTCCAGCAGTGCACATTCATCAAATGTCTCTGGCTGTCACTTGTTATCTCATGCTTATCATAACAACATTCTTCAAGGAGTTTCATATTATACTCCAGGCACACACAGACAGAAAGACAGATAAGCAGGACTAGACAGACAGATGAGCACAGACAGACAGACAGACAAACAGACAGGCAGACAGACAGGCAGACAGACAAATAGACTGACAAACAGACATACAGAGAAATGTTTGTGTGCAAGAGTAAAAACATATAAAAACAAGGTTCCCTCCAGCAGCGCACATTCATCAGATGTCACTTATCTGACCCTTGTCATAACACGATTCTTCAAGAAGTTTCATACTCCAGTGTGTCTAAAACATTGCTGGGACCTATAACTACTTTGTATACATTTCTAGACAATAGTAAATGACCAAGGCAGGTGAAAATGTTCACCTGTCAGTATGACTGTTACTTTCACTGAAACCTGGCTAAAGCCTGATACTACAGATGTCTATGCCATTCCTGGTTACACAGCCATACACAACTGTAGGCCAGATCAACAAGGGGGTGGCACAGCTATATACTACTCAGACCAACTAGAATGTATCACTAATACTTGCACAATGGATGAACATGGGGAATATATAATAGCTAAATTCAAATCCAAATACCTACAAAAACCACTCACAGTGATAAACATCTACAGAGTACCACAGTCAAACATTAGCCATTTTAGTGAAAACCTAGGAAGTATGATAACTGATGCACGCATGAACAAAGATCACTTACTACTCTCAGGTGACTTCAATATAAATCTCCTACAAGACCAGGACCCACATGTTACTGCATTCACAAACACTATGAGTAACTGCATGTTGCTACCAACAGTAACAAAACCTACAAGAGTTACAGAGACTAGTGTTTCCCTACTAGACCACATCTGGACCAACTCCATATCCCCCTTAAGATCAGGCATAATCACAGATAATACCACAGACCATTACCCTACCTTCCTCATAACAAACCTTGGCAAATTACCCCTAGACACTACTAAAGTCACTTTCAGACTTACAATGAGGCAGCTATCAATAACTTCACAGCAGCAGTGACAAACATTGACTGGCACACTGAGCTAGAAATCTTTACAGATATTGACGAATGTATTAATAATTTTCTAAAAAAGACCCAATACCTCTATAACAAGCACTGCCCTAAAAAAACTAAACAGATGGCTGCAAAGAGACTGAACAGTCCCTGGCTAACACCCAGTATCCTCAATCCATAAATACAAAGCACCTATACGAAAAACAGTACAGAATGGGCCACATAACCAGAGACCAAACAAAACGTTACTCGTCAATCCTAACCAGCCTAATAAGAAAGGCTAAAAAATTGTATTATGAGAACAGAGTATCCAGCTTATGATGTGACATAAAAAAGACCTGGAAAACCGTATCAGAAATACTAGGAACAAAAAAGATAACACAAAATAGCGAAACTGAATTAACAAAACCAGATGAACCCCAATTCCCACCTACTGAAACAGCAAACAGACTCAATGATTTCTTCTCCACTATAGGAAAAAACCTTGCCAAAAAAATCCCAAGCTCAGATACCCCACCCAATGACTACCTCACTGGCAACTACCCGAACACACTGTTCCTAGCTCCGACTAACCCAACTGAAGTCTCCCTTATTATCAACAAACTAAAAAACAAGACAGGAGATTTAAATACCTTACCACCCTTTATATACAAAAAAGCGTCACAAGTACTATCACCAATCATTGCAACACTCTTTAACAAATCCATTGAATCCTCTACCTTTTCTACAGTTCTCAAAATAGCAAGGGTCACCCTGATCCATAAAGGAGGAGACCACACAGACTTGAGTAACTATAAGCCAATATCCAACTTACACCCTTTCTCTAAAATCTTTGAAAAATTAATCCATAAGCGTATCTATTCCTACCTTATCTCCCACAACATACTCAACCCCTGTCAATTTGGGTTCAGGCCTAATAAAAATACTAATGATGCTATTATCCATATGCTAGAACATATTTATACAGCAATAGAGAAAAAAGAAGTCCCATTGGGGATCTTCATTGACTTACGTAAAGCTTTCGATACAGTTGACCACGACTTGCTCCACATAAAATTGTCGCACAATGGCATAAGAGGGCACTCCCTCAACTACCTAAAGTCATACCTCAGCAACAGAAGCCAATATGTATACACAAATGGGGCAAACTCTTCTGCACAGCCAATTACAGTTGGTGTCCCACAGGGAAGTGTCCTAGGCCCTCTTCTCTTTCTCATATACATAAATGACCTACCAAATGCATCACAACTACTCAAACCCACACTATTTACAGATGACACTACATACATCTACTCTCACCCGAGCCCAGTCATGCTAGCCAATATTGTAAATACCAAATTACGGAAAATATCAACCTGGATGAGGACCAACAAACTTACTCTGAACATTGACAAAACCTACTACATTCAGTTTGGTAACAGAGCTGCAGATGTGTCTCTTAACATAATGATAAATGGATCACCTATCACAAAACTCACAGAGGGAAAATTCCTAGGCATCCACCTTGATAATAGACTCAAATTTCAAACACACATACAACAAATTTCCAAAAAAATTTCCAAGACCGTAGCCATACTATCGAAGATACAATACTATGTTCCACAATCAGCCCTCCTGGCCCTATATCACTCACTTATTTACCCCTATCTCACCTATGGAATTTGTGCATGGGGCTCAACAACAATATACCATCTCAGACCACTAATCACCCAACAAAAGGCTGCAGTCAGAATGATAACAAATTCCCACTTCAGACAGCACACTCCACCAATATTCAAAACTCTAAATCTACTCACAATACAAAACATCCATACTTATTACTGCACCTACTACATACATAGAACACTTAACCTTACCAACCTCAACAGAACACATGACCATAACACAAGACACAGATCACTCTTTGATGTTCCTCGTGTCCATCGCACGCTATGCAAAAACTCAATGCACATAAAAGGCCCTAAAATCTGGAATTCATTACCTGTGAATATAAAAGAAACACTGTCTTTTTATAAATTCAAGTCTCTTCTCAAAAATCACTTACTCACCCACAACTAAATAAATACTGAATAATTGTATCTCATCTGTATCTCATATATATTGTAGGTAGTAGGTTGGTAGACAGTAACCACCCAGGGAAGTACTACCATCCTGCCAGATGACTGTGAAACAGAAACCTGTAACTGTTTTGCATGATGGTAGGATTGCTGGTTCCTTTTTCTGTCTCATAAATACGCTAGATAACAGGGATATCTTGCTACTCCTACTTACACTTTGGTCACACTTCACAGACATGCACATGCATATATATATACATACATCTAGGTTTTTCTCCTTTTTCTAAATAGCTCTTGTTCTTCTTTATTTCTTCTATTGTCCATGGGGAAGTGGAAAAGAATCTTTCCTCCGTAAGCCATGCGTGTCGTATGAGGCGACTAAAATGCCGGGAGCAATGGGCTAGTAACCCCTTCTCCTGTAGACATTTACTAAAAAAGAGAAGAAGAAAAACTTTATAAAACTGGGATGCTTGAATGTGCGTGGATGCAGTGCGGATGACAAGAAACAGATGATTGCTGATGTTATGAATGAAAAGAAGTTGGATGTCCTGGCCCTAAGCGAAACAAAGCTGAAGGGGGTAGGGGAGTTTCAGTGGGGGGAAATAAATGGGATTAAATCTGGAGTGTCTGAGAGAGTTAGAATGATCAGTTATGGAAGGAGAAAAGAGAATATGAATGTGTAAATTCAAGAATTATGTGGATTAAAGTAAAGGTTGGATGCGAGAAGTGGGTCATAATAAGCGTGTATGCACCTGGAGAAGAGAGGAATGCAGAGGAGAGAGAGAGAGATTTTGGGAGATGTTAAGTGAATGTATAGGAGCCTTTGAACCAAGTGAGAGAATAATTGTGGTAGGGGACCTGAATGCTAAAGTAGGAGAAACTTTTAGAGAGGGTGTGGTAGGTAAGTTTGGGGTGCCAGGTGTAAATGATAATGGGAGCTTTTTGATTGAACTTTGTATAGAAAGGGGTTTAGTTATAGGTAATACGTATTTTAAGAAAAAGAGGATAAATAAGTATACAAGATATGATGTAGGGCGGAGTGACAGTAGTTTGTTGGATTATGTATTGGTAGATAAAGGACTGTTGAGTAGACTTCAGGATGTACATGTTTATAGAGGGGCCACAGATATATCAGATCACTTTCTAGTTGTAGCTAGATTGAGAGTAAAAGGTAGATGGGATACAAGGAGAATAGAAGCATCAGGGAAGAGAGAGGTGAAGGTTTATAAACTAAAAGAGGAGGCAGTTAGGGTAAGATATAAACAGCTATTGGAGGATAGATGGGCTAATGAGAGCATAGGCAATGGGGTCGAAGAGGTATGGGGTAGGTTTAAAAATGTAGTGTTAGAGTGTTCAGCAGAAGTTTGTGGTTACAGGAAAGTGGGTGCGGGAGGGAAGAGGAGCGATTGGTGGAATGATGATGTAAAGAGAGTAGTAAAGGAGAAAAAGTTAGCATATGAGAAGTTTTTACAAAGTAGAAGTGATGCAAGGAGGGAAGAGTATATGGAGAAAAAGAGAGAGGTTAAGAGAGTGGTGAAGCAATGTAAAAAGAGAGCAAATGAGAGAGTGGGTGAGATGTTATCAACAAATTTTGTTGAAAATAAGAAAAAGTTTTGGAGTGAGATTAACAAGTTAAGAAAGCCTAGAGAACAAATGGATTTGTCAGTTAACAATAGGAGAGGAGAGTTATTAAATGGAGAGTTAGAGGTATTGGGAAGATGGAGGGAATATTTTGAGGAATTGTTAAATGTTGATGAAGATAGGGAAGCTGTGATTTCGTGTATAGGGCAAGAAGGAATAACATCGTGTAGGAGTGAAGAAGAGCCAGTTGTGAGTGTGGGGGAAGTTTGTGAGGCAGTAGGTAAAATGAAAGGGGGTAAGGCAGCCAGGATTGATGGGATCAAGATAGAAATGTTAAAAGCAGGTGGGGATATAGTTTTGGAGTGGTTGGTGCAATTATTTAATAAATGTATGGAAGAGGGTAAGGTACCTAGGGATTGGCAGAGAGCATGCATAGTTCCTTTGTATAAAGGCAAAGGGGATAAAAGAGAGCGCAAAAATTATAGGGGGATAAGTCTGCTGAGTATACTTGGTAAAGTGTATGGTAGAGTTATTATTGAAAGAATTAAGAGTAAGACGGAGAATAGGATAGCAGATGAACAAGGAGGCTTTAGGAAAGGTAGGGGGTGTGTGGACCAGGTGTTTACAGTGAAACATATAAGTGAACAGTATTTAGATAAGGCTAAAGAGGTCTTTGTGGCATTTATAGGGGGGCAATGTGGCAGATGTTGCAGGTGTATGGTGTAGGAGGTAGGTTACTGAAAGCAGTGAAGAGTTTTTACGAGGATAGTGAGGTTCAAGTTAGAGTATGTAGGAAAGAGGGAAATTATTTCCCAGTAAAAGTAGGCCTTAGACAAGGATGTGTGATGTCACCGTGGTTGTTTAATATATTTATAGATGGGGTTGTAAGAGAAGTAAATGCGAGGGTCTTGGCAAGAGGCGTGGAGTTAAAAGATAAAGAATCGCACACACAGTGGGAGTTGTCACAGCTGCTCTTTGCTGATGACACTGTGCTCTTGGGAGATTCTGAAGAGAAGTTGCAGAGATTGGTAGGATGAATTTGGTAGGGTGTGCAAAAGAAGAAAATTAAAGGTGAATACAGGAAAGAGTAAGGTTATGAGGATAACAAAAAGATTAGGTGATGAAAGATTGGATATCAGATTGGAGGGAGAGAGTATGGAGGAGGTGAATGTATTCAGATATTTGGGAGTGGACGTGTCAGCGGATGGGTCTATGAAAGATGAGGTGAATCATAGAATTGATGAGGGGAAAAGGGTGAGTGGTGCACTTAGGAGTCTGTGGAGACAAAGAACTTTGTCCTTGGAGGCAAAGAGGGGAATGTATAAGAGTATAGTTTTACCAACGCTCTTATATGGGTGTGAAGCATGGGTGATGAATGTTGCAGCGAGGAGAAGGCTGGAGGCAGTGGAGATGTCATGTCTGAGGGCAATGTGTGGTGTGAATATAATGCAGAGAATTCGTAGTTTGGAAGTTAGGAGGAGGTGCGGGATTACCAAAACTGTTGTCCAAAGGGCTGAGGAAGGGTTGTTGAGGTGGTCCGGACATGTAGAGAGAATGGAGCGAAAGAGAATGACTTCAAGAGTGTATCAGTCTGTAGTGGAAGGAAGGCGGGGTAGGGGTCGGCCTAGGAAAGGTTGGAGGGAAGGGGTAAAGGAGGTTTTGTGTGCGAGGGGCTTGGACTTCCAGCAGGCATGCGTGAGCGTGTTTGATAGGAGTGAATGGAGACAAATGGTTTTTAATACTTGACGTGCTGTTGGAGTGTGAGCAAAGTAACATTTATGAAGGGGTTCTGGGAAACCGGCAGGCCGGACTTGAGTCCTGGAGATGGGAAGTACAGTGCCTGCACTCTGAAGGAGGGGTGTTAATGTTGCAGTTTAAAAACTGTAGTGTAAAGCACCCTTCTGGCAAGACAGTGATGGAGTGAATGATGGTGAAAGTTTTTCTTTTTCGGGCCACCCTGCCTTGGTGGGAATCGGCCAGTGTGATAATAAAATAAAATAAAAATATATGTCTCATTATTGTATCTCATAAATGTCAACCTGTGACCTAATCAAACTTCTACTGATTACACAGCAACACAGTAAATGACCATATGACCTGTCTTTGTAATACTCATTTATACTTAATTGTTATCTGTTTGACAATAATTTTGTACCACTGAATATATCATTGCTTAGTTAATCTTAAGTTAATTTTAAGCCTGCCCATAATGCTCTGCGCAAACAAGGGGCTTTGGCATGCTGCACTTTAAAAATTGTATTCCTTGTACTTCTCTGTATCATGTTCAAATTAAATAAATAAATAAATACTGATTGTACAGCAATGCATGCAACCATACGACCTGTTTTTGTAATACTCCTTTGTGCTTAATTGTTATCTGTTTACAATAATGTTTTACCACTGAATACTTCATTGCTTAGTTAATTTTAAGTTAATTTTAAGCCTGCCCATAATGCTGTGCATTCAAGTGGCTTTGGCATGCTGCATTTAACTGTATCATGTTCAAATTAATAAATAAATAAATTTGAGTACTATTTCAGTACATAATATTAGTGTCAGAACAAAGATTGGCTATGAAACCACAAGAACTATTATAATTTGTAATTATCAGAACATAAAAATTATATAAATTAAAATAAAAATGAGAAAAAAAGGTAAATCAGCAATACTTCTGCCAAGCGGCCGGACTGGATGTTGCCGTCAGGTGAGCATCCAGAGCCAACTTCACGGTCTTATATCTTGGTAAGTACTGGTCCTAAATTTTTTTTTTTTGGTCTTATACCACATAGAAAATTGCCCTCTTTAATTTAAAAACAAAAAACAATTTTTTTTATTTTTCAAAATATTTGGAGTATCACGCAGGTGAATGTAGATCTACGTTTGGACAGTTTAAGGGTTAAGGACCCCATATCATGCTTTATTTACTTCTCATTATTAACCTCAGTTCTGACTATATGTTCCAGACTGTGACAGCTCACTGATGTCCAGTGAAGGCTGCGAGGATGGCTGGGGCGGAGGAGGGGGGGGGGGTGTTTGAGGGGAACTTACATTTATTGCAAGTCCATCTTGTGCCTTGAAACATGTCTTGCCATCATTCCAGACAATAGGTTATACATAAACTACTTGTATTATGCAAAAATAACTTTTCTAACAACAGGCAAGCTTGGTCCATGCCCAGGCTTAGGGAGTAGTAAGACTCTTGAAACCCATCAAAGGTATATCTAAAAAGTATCTACAATATATGCAGATGAGAACTAAGTGAGCTGTGCTCTTGTCATAGCAGGGAAGGTATCCACACTTGCCCTAGCCTGGGTGATGGGAATCACGTAACATCTAGCCAGGTAGCAGTACTCCTGAGTCACATAACATCCAGCCAGGTAGTAGTACTCCTGAGTCACATAACATCCAGCCAGGGTAGCAGTACTACTGAGTCACATAACATCCAGCCAGGGTAGCAGTACCACTGAGTTACATAACATCCAGCCAGGGTAGCAATACCCCTGAGTCACATATCATCCAGCCAGGGTAGCAGTACTCCTGAGTTGCATAACATCCACCCAGGGTAGCAGTACCCGAGTCACATAACATCCAGCCAGGGTTGCAGTACCCCTGAGTCACAACATCCAGCCAGGGTAGCAGTACCCCTGAGTCACATAACATCCATCCAGGGTAGCAGTACCCGAGTCACATAACATCCAGCCAGGGTTGCAGTACCCCTGAGTCACAACATCCAGCCAGAGTAGCAGTACCCCTGAGTCACATAACATCCACCCAGGGTAGCAGTACCCGAGTCGCATAACATCCAGCCAGGGTTGCAGTACCCCTGAGTCACAACATCCAGCCAGGGTAGCAGTACCCCTGAGTCACATAACATCCATCCAGGGTAGCAGTACTCCTGAGTCACATAGCAAACAACACTCACAACTCTTTATCCACTTTATCCTTTAGATGACTTAGTTCAGTGCTATGATAGTCTTGCAACTCTGGGGAGCCTATCCCTGAGAGTCAGCTAGTTACCACAGCAGAAAGTGTGGAACCCCACTCCCACTCAGCAGCAGAGGGTGGGAACCCCTCTCCCACACAACAACAGAAGGTGGAACCCCACTCCCACACAGCAGAGGGTGGAACCCCACTCCCACACAAAACAGAGGGCAGAACTCCACTCCCACACAAAACAGAGGGCAGAACCCCACTTCCACACAACAGAATGGAACCCCACTCCCACACAACAACAGAGGATGGAACCCCACTTCTACACAACAACAGAGGATGGAATCCCACTCCCACACAACAACAAAGGGCAGAACCCCACTCCCACACAACAACAAAGGGCAGAACCCCACTCCCACACAACAACAGAGGTCAGAACTCCCCTTCCACACAACAACAGAGTGGAACCCCACTCCCACACAACAACAGAGGATGGGACCCCACTCCCACACAACAACAGAGGATAGAACCCCACACAACAACAGAGGATGGAACTCCACTCCCACACAACAACAGAGGGCGGAACCCCACTTCCACACAACAACAGAGGGCGGAACCCCCACTTCCACACAACAGAGGACAGAACCCCACTCCCACAACAGAGGACAGAACCCCACTCCCACACAACAACAGAGGATGGAACTCCACTCCCACAAAACAACAAAGGGTGGAACCCCACTCCCACACAACAACAGAGCAGAACCCCACTCCCACACAACAACAGAGTGGAACCCCACTCCCACACAACAACAGAGGGCAGACCCCTACTTCCACACAACAACAGAGTGGAACCCCACTCCCACACAACAACAGAGGATGGAACCCCACTCCCACACAACAACAGAGGATGGAACCCCACTCCCACACAACAACAGAGGATGGAACCCCACTCCCACACAACAACAGAGAGTGGAACCCCACTCCCACACAACAACAGAGGATAGAACTCCACTCTCACACAACAGAGGATGGAACCCCACTCCCACACAACAAGAGAGGTTGGAACCCCACTCCCACACAGTGGAGGGTAGAGGTTTGATTCCTGCTCACTGTGATATTTCTTTGTATATTCTTTTGCTTGTTTGTGCAAGATGCTGTGATATATTATCACTGGTGTGGTCAGTACATAAGAATGGAACAGCTGGAGATCATGTCTCAGGCACACTAGTGTGCCCAGCTCTAGAAAAAACATGACTTGCAGTCAAGCAGGCTACCTAGTTTTTTGGGCATTTGTATCAGAGTGGTTTAAGATGTCTAGTTTGAAGCTAAGACACACTCACTAAGTGTGGCTTAGCTCTCAACATGATGTCTTAATCCACTCAGCTACAGATTCAACAGGAAGGGTGGTGGGGTGGCGATGTATGTCAGAGAAAATTTAAATTATTGTCTTAGACATGATATAAGATTAGAGACATCAAACACAGAATCTGTTTGGCTACAGTTTCTCGAGGGACACGAGAAATTAATTTTGGGTGTGATTTATAGGCCTCCAAACCTTGATAGGGAGGGCAGTAAGCTGTTATGGGATGAAATTCATAAGGCATCTAGATATGAAAATGTTGTTATAATGAGAGATTTTAACTTTAGACAAATTGATTGGAACAATATGACAGGAAATCTTGAGTCTAGTGACTTTCTTGATACGGTTCAGGATTGCTTTTTAGAACAGGTTGTGGTAGAACCAACTAGAGGAAACAGTCTTCTTGACTTGGTTCTTGCCAACAGAAGATTCACTAATTAATAATCTTGAGGTTAATGATGAGCTTGGGGAAAGTGATCACAAATCACTTAGTTTTAATATATCATGGAATTACCCAGATAACTGCAATCAAATCTCTGTCCCAGATTTTCGCTTGGCCGACTTCATGGGACTGAAAAATTACCTGGGTGGGCTAAATTGGGATGTCCTGACTATGGGTCAGGTAGGTGATCTTGGTTGCCAATATGACATTTTTCAGAGCATAGTTCTAGCTGCCCAGACAACTTTTGTTCCGAGTAGGGAAATTAGATCTAACAAAAATGATCCCAAATGGATGAACAATAGATTAAAACATCTCATTGGTCAAAATAGAGGCATATATAGGCATATCAAAAGAGGGGATGGGCAGTTAAGAAATCAATATATTCAATTAAAGAGAGAAATAAAGAAAGGAATAAGAAAAGCAAAAAGGGATTATGAGGCTAAGGTCGCAAGGGATTGAAAGATTAACCCTAAAGGATTCTTTCAGGTATACAGAAGTAAGATTAGGGACAAGATTGGCCCACTTAAGAGTAACTCTGGTCAGATCACTGACAGTGATAAGGATATGTGTGAAATTCTAAACACGTACTTCCTCTCAGTTTTCACCCAGGAAAATACTAGCGATATTCCTGAAATAATAGATTATGTAGAACAGGATGATAATAAACTATGTACGATTGCAGTAACTAGTGACATGGTCCTCAGACAAATAGAGAAACTAAAACCTAACAAGGGTGTTAAAGGAATGTAAAGAGGAACTTAGCATACCTTTGGCTAATCTTTTTAACATATCACTACAAACTGGCATAGTGCCTGATAAATGGAAAATGGCAAATGTAATACCTATTTACAAGGCAGGTGACAGGTCCTTGGCTTCGAACTATAGACCAATAAGCCTTACCTCCATAGTGGGAAAATTTATGGAATCAATAATTGCTGAAGCAATTCGTAGCCATCTTGACAGGCACATTTTTGCTAATTTTACTGTAAAAAACCTTAAGACACCTATAACAATCGGTGCCATTTACCGGATACCTCACACAAACATCCCAAATTTCAGTGAGAAATTAAAGTCACTAATAACAAACAGACAAATGAATAAGCACCACCTTCTCTTAGCTGGAGACTTCAACATCAACCTTGGCTTACTAGATGATCAGCCTGTAACTGATTTCATCAACAATATGAACAACACACTTCTCATACCAACAATAACTAAACCAACCAGGGTTACTGAGACAAGTGCAACCATAATAGACCACATATGGACCAATATACTAGCCCCCCCTTAAATCAGGGATAATCACAGATAGCACTACAGACCACTACCCTACCTTCCTCCTGACAAACATTAATAAACCACCACTTGAATACAACAAAGTCTCATTTAGACTCCATGACGAGGCCTCAATAAGGAAGTTCACAACTGACCTCGAGATTGTTGACTGGCCTACAGAATTCTCCAAGGCCAATGGTATTGATGACTGGACAGACATTTTTCTTAACAAATTACTTAGACTATACAACAAACGTTGTCCTATAAAAACGAAACAGATCACAAACAAACGGCTTGGTTGCCCATGGCTAACCAGCACCATTCTGAAATCCATTGACAAGAAACACCAATATGAAAAGCAATATAAACAGGGCTTAATACACAAAGATATTCTTAAACACTATTCATCAGCTCTCACCAAAGTAATAAAGAAAGCCAAACAACTATACTACTCCAGTAGATTCACAGACACTAGAGGAGATATAAAAAAGACCTGGAAAACACTCTCTCAGATTCTAGGGACCCACAAACTGAATAAAACCAAGAATATTGTCCTAACTAAACCTAATGAAACACCACTACATCCCACTGACACAGCTAACAAGATAAACGACTTCTTCTCAACCATAGGATCTAATCTCGCCAATAAAATCCCACATACTGATGCCCATGCCGGGGACTACCTAGATGGGAATTTCCCAAATTCCTTCTATCTTGCACCAACTGAGCCCTTGGAAGTCACCGAGATTATAAAGTCACTTAAAAACAACTCAGGGAATCTGTCTAATGTCCCACCATTACTGTACAAGCGAGCGGCCCATATCCTTTCGCATGCTATTTCATTACATTTTAACAAGTCACTAGAAACTAGCACCTTCCCGAAACTACTCAAGATGGCAAGGGTTACACCAATACACAAAGGTGGTGACCCTACAGACTTAAACAACTATAGGCCAATATCTAACTTACCATTGCTATCCAAAATCTTTGAGAAACTCGTGCACAGGAGACTATATTCATTTATAACAGCACAAAAAATACTCAACCCCTGCCAATTTGGATTTAGGAAAAATGAAAGCACTAATGATGCAATCATAAAAATGCTAGATCTGCTTTACACAGCATTGGAAAATAAGGAATATCCACTAGGAATTTTTATTGACCTAAGAAAAGCTTTTGACACAGTAAACCACCAAATCCTACTCCACAAACTTGACCATTACGGTATAAGAGGCCATGCGCTTGCTTATTTTAAATCTTACCTTACTAATAGATATCAGTATGTTACCATTAAAGACACAGCATCAACAACACGGCCACTTGATACTGGAGTTCCACAGGGAAGTGTCCTTGGTCCCCTGCTCTTCCTCATATACATCAATGATCTTCCAAACGTATCCCAACACTGAAACCCATTCTCTTTGCTGACGACACGACTTATGTCTATCTCTCACCCTAATCTTGCCACCTCAACACCACTGTTTAACGAGGAGCTGATCAAAATATCGACTTGGATGACAGCCAATAAAACCTACGCTTAACACGACAAACCTACTATATTATGTTTGGTAGCAGAGGCAGGAGATGCACAAATTAACATTAAGATCGAAACACTCTAATTACCAGACATAACAGGGCAAATTCCTAGGCTATACCTTGACAACAACCTGAATTTCAGCACCATATCCAACACATAACCAAAAAGTATCCAAAACAGTTGGGATCCTCTCCAAGATACGTACTACGTGCCGCCAATATGCCCTTCTCACACTATACCACTCACTTATTTATCCATACCTCACCTATGCTATTTGTGCTTGGGGATCAACTGCAGCAACACACCTAAAGCCAATAATAACCCAACAAAAAGCTGCAGTAAGAATAATCACTAAATCCCATCCCTGGCAACACACCCCCCCACTCTTCATAGATCTAAACTTACTCCCTGTTCAGTACATCCACACTTACTACTCTGCAATCTACATCTACAGGACCTTTAACTCCAATATCAACCTTGAACTAAAACGCTTTCTTGATAGTTGTGACAGAACCCACAGGCATAACACCAGACACAAACATCTCTACGACATTCCCCATGTCCAACTAAACCTTTACAAAAATTCAATGTATGTCAAAGGCCCCAAAATCTGGAACACCCTACCTGAGAACTCTAGAACTGCAGACACATTCATCACCTTCAAAACTACCATTAGAAAACATCTTATCTCCCTGATAAACCCCATCAACTAACTACACGAATACCACCTGGTGGTTCACACTTACACTCACTCACCCATTTGACCATAAACAGAAATATTAACCTCAATCTTAAAATAATGAATCCTATGAAACTCCAATACTGAAACTATGTACTGTGCCAAAACAAAAGCATTCACATTGCTAAACTCACAAACTAGTATTTAGTCACTTAGCCATAGTACCAACTTACCTCATAATTTGTAATATTTTAAAATAATTAAACTAAGTCTGCCTGAAGTGCCTAGCCATGCTAGGCGTTGTAGTGGTACACTCTGTAATCATTATTTAACTACATGTAAACCTCACAACAACCAATTTCTGTAAATTCAACATTGTAATCTTTATAGAGAATAAACTTTGAATTGAATTGATTCTCAACACGGTTTTACAAAGGGGCGTTCCTGTCTTACGAATTTACTAACTTTTTTCACTAAGGTCCTCTTCAAGGGGGGCTCCTTGGCGTGGTGAAGAGGCTCTTGGTCTGAGGAATTAGACCTGTCGGTCTTCTTCCTCAGACCGAACCTAATTACCCCCCAATCTCCCCTCCCCTATCCCATCCTCCCCCTTTTTCCTTTCCTCCTCCTCCTCCCCACCCCTCCCTTTTGCCCTTCCTCTTTTTGGCCTTTGGGATTTCTCCCACAGGCGCGCTAGTTCCTAGGTAGGGGAAAGGATACCGGGGTCTATCCCATTCCGTTGAGGTTCTTGGCAGTGGCATAGTTTGCCGTGGAATCTGGATCACCTGGGGATGTCCCGATCCCCCTCCGGTATCCCGGAGTAGCTTTGGGTGTCTTTCGGGCGACGGGTGTATCTCTGGAAGCCACCTTTCGGATTCCGGGGGTGGTGGCCGAAGGAGGTATGCTTTGTGGCGGATATCCGGCCGCCCTCTCTTTTGTCCACCGAGGTAGCTCGGCAGATGTGAGGTTGCTATCCCGGATTGTTAGTTTACTAGCATGATGGGTAGGGTATGGCACGTGGTTCCATGCTGCATCTGCGCTACTTGCGGTGCTGAGGTCCTCTTGGGTGCGGAGGGAGATTTCTGGCCCTTTCATTCCTCCTAGGAACTATCCCTCCCCGGTCCCCCCTTTTTTATTCTTTTTTTATTTTTATTTTCTTTTCTTCTTTCTTTTTTTTTTCTTAAAAACAAAAAGAAAGAAGTAAACCTAACCATGGCAGCCCTAGTCCATGAACCACTACCCCGGGCCCCTTCTTGATACCGCACCCCGTTCTGACCCCGCCTCGTCTTTGGACCACTCTTCAGACACTCCTCATGCCTCTGTACCTATTGCCGGTGCTGTTTCCTCACCCACTTCAGGTACTGAGGCCTCGACTGACTCCTTTGATTTATCGGACCTTCGCTCTCCTCTGACTATGCTTCCGGCCTCTCCCTCTACGGTGCGGCAATTTTCAAATCGCCGACCCGTTCCACGTCGGACCAACTCTGGTCCCACGCCTAAACGCCAACGACAATTACCTGCTGATGATACTTCTCCACCTTCTTGTTCTTCTCAGAAACGATCGACACATCCTTCACTACCTTTCCACGCTCAGTTTCAGACTGAACAATGGACTAAATTCTTCACTTTACGACCGACTTCCTCTACTGCCTATCTTTCTGACCACAGTATTGGCAAGGCCCTCCTACGCCATGTTGGTAAAGATATTCTTTCATGCTCTTAAGAGGGTATGCGCATCATTACCGTACAGATGCTCTACCCAGGCTCATGAGCTCTCTCGTCTTTCCCATATCGATACTGTTCCTGTCACTCTTGAAAAACATCACTCCCTCAATTCTTGTAGTGGTACCGTCATTCTGCCCCATACCATAGTTCAACAAAATTTCCAGACATGTGGCACTGACATTCTTAAACAGCTGGAACTCCAAGATCTTCCAATCCTCAAGGTAGACACTTACGTTCTTCCTGCCCACGGGCGGAGACGATACCCTAGCAATGTGGCTCGTTTAACTTTTGACAGCCGAGAACTCCCATCCTCAGTTTATATAGCAGGACATCGGTTACAAGTTCAAAAGGTGATCCCTACACCACAACAGTGTAGAAATTGCTGGCGATTTGGCCATCCAGCAAAATATTGCAGATCTATCGCCGAATGCCCAGTCTGTGGTGCCGATGACCATTCTAATACGTCTTGCAATCGATCTCCCTCTTGCCTTAACTGTCATGAGGCTCACCCTTTGTACTCTCACCGTTGTCAAGTCTATTTAAACGAGCGGGAAATCCGTTACCTCAAAGAGACAGAAGGTCTCCCTTATGCCATGGCAGTTTCTCATCTCCACCTCCAAGGGAGACTCCCACGTGTTTCTTATTCCCGTGTTTCAAAACGTCCCCCCACTTCTGGTATCCCATCTTCTACACCCACCTCTGTGGTTACCTCTCCCATAGTCACTCCTGTATCTAATCCTTTTTCTGTCCTCGGCTCAGACGTCCCTACTTCAACGCCTCAGTCTGATCTCGCTTCTTTGAGTTCTCTCTCACAAGCCTCAGTATCGATGAGACCTTGTACGACACCTCCTCCTAATCGTCCCTCTACTTCTCAAAAGTCAAAAAAAGGTCCGTTAACACCTCTACCCATCTTCCACCTCCTCATTTACCCTCCCTGTCTCTGTCCCTGGTTCCTCCCCCTTCACTGGCTCAGTTACAAGTGTAGAGGTTCACCCTCCTCCTCGTACTGTACCTTCTTCCCTGTTCCCTCCCAAGTTTCTTCCTCTTCTGCCACCTCCCAGGTTCCTGCTTCTTCTGTCCCTGCCACGCTTCTCCAGTTCCCTCCCCCTTTCACCCCCCCCTACCTTGGTACAGTCCAATACAGTTCCAATCTTTACTCATCCTCCCCCCTACCATTTCCAATAATTTGTCTCCCATACGACGATCTCTGAATTCAGAAACACTTGAAGCAATCTCTGAATATATTGCAGAGACCAAACCATCAATGGACACTGATCCACCTTCCGCTCTTTCTCTCGTCCTCTGCTCCATCTGCGCAACTCCTTTCTTCACAGTGCACCGTCCTTCGCTGCTTGAACGTTTTCCACTGCTATCGCATGTGGACTTTTCTAACCCCTCTAGTCGTAGGTAACCCTTACCTGCGGATACAAGTATCTTTATCATTGCCAATCATGGCCTATTTACAGTGGAATATACGCGGCCTACAGGGTAATCGGGGTGAACTCAGATGTTACTCTCCCAGTTTGCCCTGTTGGTGTTTGCTTACAGGAACCAAAATTACACTCTGCTTTTATTTCTCCCATCTCAGGCTATAATTTATTGTATTCTTCAGATCCTTTTCCTGATGGGAACTTTAATGAAAGTGCCCTTCTTCTACGCACTGATATTCCGTACCATCAGCTATTTGTTCATACTTCGCTGCATTACACAGCAGCCCGTATCCACTTACATAGGTGGTATACGCTCTGTTCTTTATATCTCTCTCCTTCTCGGGCATTATCTATTCCGGATATTGCCTTCCTTGTTTCGATTCCCGTGGAATTCAGTTAGAGGCTTTTCTTGCCACCCACCCCCTCCATGTTTTAAATACAGGTACTCACACCCATTTTGATCCTCGGACTCATTCTCTCTCTTGCATCGATCTCTCAGTCTGCTCTTCCTCCGCCGCATTAGACTTCACTTGGTCTGTTCTCCTGGACTTACATGACAGTGATCATTTCCCAATCATTCTTACTTCCCCTTCATATTCGCCACCTTTTCGCACCCCACGCTGGCAATTTAATCGGGCAAATTGGAACCTTTACTCATACCTAACTGTTTTTAAAGAGGTTCCTTCTTCGTCCTCCATCGATGAGCTTTTACACCTCTTCTCGTCCTCCTTTTTCACCGCAGCTTCTCATTCTATACCCCAAACTTCGGGCAGGCATTCTCAGAAATGCGTGCCTTGGTGGTTTCCTGCTTGTGCTCATGCAGTACGTTTGAAACGCGCTGCATGGGGCAGGTACCGGTACAATAGAACCACAGAGAGACTCCTTGATTTTAAACAGAAGCGTGCGATCGCTTGCCGTGTCATCCGTGACGCTAAATGCACTTGCTGGCGAGATTAGTCTCCACCATCACCTCTGCTTCCTCTATGATGCTCAGTCTGGAAAAAAGTACGAAAACTGAGTGGTAAATATTCTCCTGACCCAGCTTGTTCTGCGGGTTGCCGGTGTTGATATACAAACCCACTAGATGTTGCCAATGAATTGGCATCATCTGGTCCGTATTTCTCAGGGACTCCATCTATGCCCCTCATTTCTTTCCTCAAAGTCTGCCAGAGAGTTAGCACCCTTGGACTTTTCTTCTCTCAGAGAAACAGTATAATGTGCCTTTTACACTTCAAGAACTGGAGGCAACACTCTCAGCTTGTCGATCATCGGCAGCTGGGCCGACGACATTCATATTCGTATGCTACAACATTTACATCAGTCAGCCCTTGCAGTCCTATTACGCCTTTACAATCTTATTTGGTCACAAGGAGTTTCTTCCACAGCTGTGGAAATCCGCCATTGTTCTCCCTTTCCCAAACCAGCACTATGGGACATGAAACTTCCCACTATCGTCCCATTGCTCTTACCAGTGCAGTTTTGCAAAGTAATGGAATGCCTAGTAAATAGACGTTTAGTGTGGTATTTAGAGACACACAACAGTCTCTCCACTCGTCAATATGGCTTTCGTAAGGGACGTTCTACCATAGACCCCTTACTACGCTTGGATACGTATGTTCGTAATGCTTGCGAATAACCACTCAGTTATTGCCATATTTTTTGACCTTGAGAAGGCATATGACACAACTTGGAGGTATAATATTTTAGCCCAAGCCCACTCCTTAGGCCTTCGAGGCAATCTACCATCCTTCCTTAAGAACTTTTTAACTGACAGGCATTTCCGTGTTCGGGTTAATAATGTGCTCTCCCCGGACTTTATCAAGCTGAAGGTGTCCCCAGGGATGTGTTCTGAGCACAACACTTTTCTCCTTGCTATTAATGATTTGGCCTCTAATTTTCCATCAAATATTTGGTCATCACTCTATGTTGATGACTTCGCTATTGCCTGTGCAGGCGCTGACTGTCACCTCATTACAGTTTCTCTCCAGCATGCAGTCGACCGTGTTTCCAATTGGGCCACCCACACGTGGGTTTAAATTTTCCAGCACTAAAACCCACCAAATTACTTTCACTAGACGCTCTGTCATCTCCGATCATCCTTTGTACCTCTATGGCTCCTGTATCCCTGAACGTGATACAGTCAAGTTTCTGGGCCCCCTCTTTGATCGTAGGTTATCCTGGAAACCTCACATTACCTCTCTGAAGGCAACTTGTCACAGCCGGCTGAACCTTCTTAAAACCCTTGCTCATCTTTCATGGGGAGCTGATCGTCGAACCCTCCTTCGCCTACATTCCACCCTTATTTTATCGAAACCTGATTATGGTGACCAGATCTATTCAGCGGCATCTCCTGCTACTCTCTCTAGCCTTAACCCCATTCATCACCAAGGATTATGTTTATGCCTTGGTGCTTTTCGCTCTTCCCTGTCGAGAGCCTCTATGCAGAAGCGAACGTTCCATCCTTATCCGATCGCCGTGATACCCATTGCCTGCGCTACTATGTACGCTCTCATGATCTCTGCAATCCTTCCATTTATAGAATGGTCACTGATATTAGTAGACATTCTTTATTTGTTCGCCGCCCCTGTTTACTCCATCCCTTCTCTCTTCGCCTTCATTCGCTCTTGTCTTCTCTTCAACTACCACCTTTCTATGTACATGTAGCATCTCACTTTTCCCTACCCCCTGGGAAGTTCCAGGGTGTTCGAGTCTGTTCTTTCTCCCTCCCTTGCTCGAAAGCCCAACTGTCTACGGTCGCTTCCCGCTCTCTTTTTCTTGACCACTTTCACTCTCATTCTCATGCCATTGCTGTGTACACAGATGGCTCTAAGTCTTCTGACGGCGTAGGATTCGCAGCAGTGTTTCCGGACAGCGTCGTACAAGGGCATCTACTATCTTCGGCTAGTATTTTTACTGCTGAATTATAAAGCCATCCTTACAGCACTTATCCGTATTGCATCTATGCCTGTGTCATCATTTGTGGTTGTCTCAGACTCCCTTAGTGCTTTACAGGCTATACAAAAATTTGATACACTTCACCCCTTAGTCCTCCGTATCCAACTTTGGCTACGCCGCATCTTTACCAAGCATAAAGATATTGTTTTTTGTTGGGTCTCTGGTCATGTTGACGTACAGGGCAATGAACAGGCAGACACTGCTGCGCGGTCAGCAGTACATGACCTACCAGTTTCTTATAGAGGTATTCCATTTACGGACTATTTTGCTCCAATATCTTCCCACCTTCACACCCGTTGGCAACAACGTTGGTCTACTATGCTCGGCAACAAACTTCAATCTATTAAACCGAGTATAGGTTACTGGCCATCTTCTTATCACCAGTGTCGAGGTTGGGAGACTACTCTCTCCCATCTTCGCATTGTCCATACCCGTCTTACTCATGGATATCTCATGGAGAGGCGTCTTGCTCCTCTCTGTGAGAATTGCCAAGCTCCATTATCAGTCAGCCACATTCTTTTGGACTGCCCACTTTATCAACGAGCACGCAGAATTTACCTCTGTCGTCGTCTTCGCTCCGCTGCTCTCTCTTTACCTTCCCTTCTCGCTGATGGACCCACCTTTCATCCAGACTCTCTCATTGACTTTTTGACAACAACAGACTTCACAAATTCTGATACCTTCAGCCCTTTCTACTTCAATCTCTTGCTACCCTCTACCCCCGTACTATTCCCTGCCCTGCTGTTTTCTGTAACCTGCTGATCATCCCTCCTCCCTTCTGCCATCCAATACCCTCACTTCCTTCCCTACCCTGCAGCGCTGTATAGCCCTCGTGGCTTAGCGCTTCTTTTTGATTATAATAATAATAATTTTCACTAAGGTGTTTGAGGAGGTAGATCATGGTAATGAATATGATATTGTGTATATGGACTTCAGTAAGGCTTTCGATAGAGTTCCACACCAGAGGCTATTGAGGAAACTTAAGGGACATGGAATAGGAGGAGAAATTTTTCCTGGGTAGAGGCATGGCTGACAAGTAGACAGCAGAGAGTTTGCATAAATGGGGAGAAATCAGAATGGGGGTATGTCACAAGCGGTGTTCCTCAGGGGTCAGTGTTGGGCCCGTTGTTGTTCACAATTTACATAAACGACATAGATGAGGGAATAAATAGCAACATAAGCAAATTTGCTGATGACACCAAAATAGGCCGTCCAATTCATTCTAATGAGGACATTAGAGCACTCCAGGATGATTTGAATAGACTGATGCAATGGTCGGAGAAGTGGCAGATGCAGTTTAATATTGACAAATGCAAAGTTCTAAATGTTGGACAGGTAAATAACCATGCCACATATAAACTAAATAATGTAGATCTTAATACTACTGATTGCAAAAAGGATTTAGGAGTTCTGGTTAGCAGTAATTTAAAACCAAAACAACAGTGCATTAGTGTTCGCAATAAAGCTAACAGAATTCTTGGCTTCATATCTAGAAGTATAAATAATAGAAGTCCTCAGGTTGTTCTTCAACTCTATATATCCTTGGTTAGGCCTCATTTAGACTATGCTGCTCAGTTCTGGTCACCGTATTACAGAATGGATATAAGTGCTCTGGAAAACGTACAGAGGAGGATGACAAAGATGATCTCATGTATCAGAAATCGTCCCTATGAAGATAGACTGAGGGCCCTGAATCTGCACTCTCTTGAAAGACATAGAATTAGGGGGGGATATGATCGAGGTGTATAAATGGAAAACAGGAATAAATAAAGGGGATGCAAATAGCGTGCTGAAAATTTCCAGCCAAGACAGGACTCGCAGCAATGGTTTCAAGTTGGAAAAATTCAGATTCAGAAAGGATATAGGAAAGCACTGGTTTGGTAATAGAGTTGTGGATGAGTGGAACAAACTCCCGAGTATAGTTATTCAGGCTAAAACGTTGTGTAGTTTTAAAAATAGGTTAGATAAATACATGAGTGGGTGTGGGTGGGTGTGAGTTGGACCTGATTAGCTTGTGCTACTGGGTCTGGTGCAGTGCTCCATCCTTGAGTGGAGATGATCAGACTGGGTGGGTCATTGGGCTAATCCAGGGGGGGTCATTGGTCTAATCTGGGGGGACACATGGACCTGCTCCACATGGGTCAGTAGGCCTAGTGCAGTGTTCCTTCTTTCTTATGTTCTTATGAACACAAAATTGATAAAGGGAGAGAGAATTTTCAAGTTTCCAAGTACGATACTATACACTTTCCAATCAAGTATTCCAGCCACTTAAAAACTGCACTAGGAAGAATGGTGGGTCTGTAATGAGAGGTATCATGACCCATGGGGTTCTTCCATGGGAACAGCCCCTCAGGACCAAATGAGATTGAAAGGATGTAAGAAGATGACAAGTACTGTAGGATGTAATTGTTGCAGTATATGGACATGGATATCTTCAGGCCCAGCTGCTGTCAGATGGTACATAGCTAGTGTTGACATGAGGCACAGACTCCCTCTCGGGTTTGGAAGAAAGAAATGAGGCATAGATATGTAACCCCTGGAATATACATACAAGGTGATATCAAAATCCTGTGGCAACCTCAACAGAATCTGCAGTGCTATCACCAGCAGCCATCATATAACAAGGTCCAGAGAGTACTTGCAAGTTAACTTCTGTACCTATTTTCCACACTGCACAAATAGAAGTAGTGGTAGTGGACATATAAGCTTACCAACAAGTATGTTGTGCCATCCTCATAACATGACAGGCAAGTGCTCTCACCTGCTTCAAAGTTAGCAAATGAACAGCAGTTTTGTACAAAGAATAGTAGCCCCATGCAGTGCTTTTCAGATGCACGAACAAAAGCAGTCAGGATACCACCAGGATACACATTTTTTATATTGTTTTCTTGTGGTTTGGGGGATTGCAGTGCTGCAGCAAAAATAAAAGTGGTAAAAAAGCTCCACCAGCTCATCAGAAGATGAAGCAGCAGGAAGGTCAGGAAAAGGGGTGTAACATACATAAAGCAGCCAGTCAAACTGCCAGTGGTCACGATGATGAGGTCTGGTGTAAGAATGAAAAGTAATGAGAAGAGGGAAATGATCACTGTCATGAAGAGCAGGTACAACAAACCAATCCAAATCCACCGTTATGAAAGAAGAGCTTTTGACAAGTGAGACCACGGTGCAATAGCGCACAAAATGCATGATAAAGGAATAACAGGAAAAGTTGGTAGATGGATCTATAACTTCCTAACAAATAGAACACAAGAGTAATAGTAAACAGAGTAAAATTTGAGGCAGCTACGGTGAAAAGCTCTGTTCCATAACTGGCATAGACAGGGATGTAAGCCACAGCACCATATCTTCCTTTGCAGATGACACCTGAATTTGCATGACAGTGTCCTCTATTGAAGACACTGCAAGACTCCAAGCAGACATCAGCCAAATCTTCAAATGGGCAACTCAAACAATATGAAGTTCAGTGAAGAGAAATTCCAACTACAGTGGACCCTCAGCTAATGAATGCATTGCATAATGTTAAATCTGCCCAACGAAGCGTTTGAGCATAAATATTTTGGCCTGGCTAATGATAAAAAACTCGCCCAACATGATTCATCCAGTACGCGTCCACATGTGGCCTGAGCACACCTCATCTGCCCCGTGTGTGCCAGTGTTTACAAGCCAGCCAGTGCGGTCGCATCTACGCATACATTCGGTACATTTTATATTATCGCAGTGTTTATAGTGCTTGTAACTGCAAAATAAGTCACCAGGGCCCCAAGAAAGCTTCTAGTGCCAACCCTGTGGTAAAAAGGGTGAGAATAGCATGGAAATGAAGAGAGATAATTGCAAAGTATGAAAGTGGAGTGCGTGTCTTGGAACTGGCCAGGCTGTATACCAAACCCCAGTCAACCATCGCTACTATTTTGGCTAACAAAACGGCAATCAAGGAAGCTGTTCTTGCAAAAGATGGAAGTATGTTTTCAAAACAGAGATCGCAAGTACTCGAAGATGTTGAGAGACTGTTATTGGTGTGGATAAATGAAAAACAGATATCAGGGGATAGCATCTCTCAAGCGATCATATTTGAAAAGGCTGGGAAGTGGCATGACGATTTAATTAAAAAAATGCCTGCAACTAGTGGTGATGCGAGTGAATTTAAGGCCAGCAAAGGCTGGTTTGAGAGATTTAAGAATCATAGTGGCATACATAGTGTGATAAGCCATGGTGTGGCTGCCAGTTCGGACCAAAAAACTGCTGAAAAATATGTGCAGGATTTCAGGATATGTGAAGGATTGAAATCTGAACAAGTGTTTAACTGTGACGAAACAGGCCTGTTTTGGAAGAAAATACCAAACAGGACTTACATTACTCAGGAGCAAAAGGCACTCCCAGGACATAAGCCTATGAAAGACAGGCTTACTCTTTTGTTATGTGGTAATGCTAGTGGTGATTGCAAAGTGAAGCCTTTATTGGTGTATCACACTGAAACTCCTAGAGTATTCAGGAAAAACAATGTCCTCAAGGCTAATTTGTGTGTGATGTGGAGGGCAAACAGTAAGGCATGAGTCACTAGGGACTTTTTCTATGACTGGTTTCACCATGTGTTTGCCCCCACTGTGAAAAATTACCTCCTGGAAAATAAATTGGACCTTAAGTGCCTCCTGGTATTAGACAATGCCCCTGGTCATCCTTCAGACTTGGCAGAGCAAAGTTCTGGTGACATTCATTTCATCAAGGTCAAGTTTTTGCCTCCTAATACCACTCCTCTCCTGCAGCCCATGGACCAGCAGGTCATTTCAATCTTCAAAAAACTCTACACAAAAGCTATGTTTCAAAAGTGTTTTGAAGTGACCCCAGACTCTCGATTGACCCTAAGAGAGTTTTTGGAAGATCACTTTAGTATCCTCAGTTGTGTAAACCTTATAGGTAAGGCTTGGGAGGGAGTGACTAAGAGGACCTTGAACTCTGCTTGGAGGAAATTGTGGCCAGAATGTGTAGAAGAAAGGGATTTTGAAGGGTTTGGGGCTAACCCTGAGAAGCCTATGCCAGTTGTGGAAACAATTGTGGCATTGGGGAAGTCCTTGGAGTTGGAAGTTAGTGGGGAGGATGTGGAAGAGTTGGTGGAGGAGGACGATGAAGAACTAACCACTGATGAGCTGCAAGAGCATCTGCAACAGCAAGAGGCCAGACCTGAGGAAACTGCTTCAGAGGAGGGGAGAGAGAAATTGAAGAAGTTGTCTACTTCAAAGATTAAGGAAATGTGTGCAAAGTGGGTTGAAGTCCAAACCTTTATAGATGAAAATCACCCTCACACAGCTATTGCAAGCCGTGCTGGTGACTATTACAATGACGGTGTTGTGGCCCATTTTAGGGAAATCGTAAAGGAACGTGAGGTACAGACCTCTAAGGACAGATTTGTTGTGCGACAGAGGTCCAGTGACTCTCAAGCTGGTCCTAGTGGCATTAAAAGGAGAAGGGAAGTAACCCCAGAAAAGGACTTGCTACCTCAAGCCCTCATGGAAGGGGATTCCCCTTCCAAACAATAACAACCATCTCCCTTCCTCCCATCCCATCATTCATCACCAGATCTTCAATAAAGGTAAGTGTCATGTATTCTTTATTTAGTACAGTAGTAATTGTGCATGTCTTCTTCTTTTTATATGTAGGAAAATGTACATTTCACGTGGTAAAAAAATTTTTTCATACGTTGGGGTGCCAGGAATGGATTAATTTGATTTCCATTATTTCTTATGGGGAAAATTAATTCATCTAACGATAATTTTATCTAACGATGAGCTCTCAGGAACAGATTAATATTGTTAGCTGAGGGCCCACTGTACTCAGATATGGAAAACTTGAGGAAATTAAAACTATATCAGGGTATACAACAAATTCTAACCCTACAATAGAGCAAAACAGTAATGTGAAGGACCTGGGAGTGATAATATCAGAGGATCTCACTTTCAAAGACCACAACAATGTATCTACCTTATCCGCTAGGAAAATGATAGGATGGATAATGAGAACCTTGAAAACTAGGGATGCCAAGCCCATGATGATTCTCTTCAAATCGTTTGTTCTCTCTAGGCTGAAATACTGCAGGCAGGCAAAATTACTGACCTGGAGAGTGTATGAAGAACTTTCATGGCACACATATGTACGATAAAGCACTTAAATTACTGGGAACAGTTAAAGTCCCTTGATTTGTATTTCCTGGAATGCAGGCAAAAAAGATACATGATAATATGCACTTGGAAAATCCTAGAGGGGTTGGTACTTGCACACAAAAATCACTCCCTGTGAAAGCAAAAGACTCGGCAGGATCACAACGAGTACACTGAGACAACACAATAAGTATCAGGGGCCCAAGATTGTTCAACTGCCTCCCAGCATACATAAGGGAGATTACCAATAGACCCCTGGCTGTCTTCAAGAAGGCCCTGGACAGGCACCTAAAGTCAGTACCTGACCAGCTGACCTGTGGTTCGTATGTCAGTTTCTGTGCGACCAGTAGTAACAGCCTGGTTGATCAGGCCCTGATCCACCATGTGGCCTGATCTCAGACCGGGCCACCGAGGTGTTGACCCCTGAAACCCTCTCCAGGTATAGAGCAATCTATACTGGAAAAGAGTACGAATGCAAGGATGTCAATATGTAGGAGTACCAGTGTTTAAGCCATGAAGAGGGAGAGAAACAATAAAAGCCTTCACCTGGTCCAGTTGAGATTCACAGTGAGACCTTAGAGTAAATGGTGAGAATTAAAAATGCCAAATGAAAGGAGTGGAATAGGTCAGGAAGAAATAATAAATTTGATGTCAAGGATAGATAATGAGTGAGAAGGGGAAACATAAAGTGCAGACCAAGTACTACCTACTTAAATAGACATTGGCAGCTGTATAATAAAATGGAGAGATGAGAGACAGTGGCAGCTACCAAGATTGGAGAAGACAGAGAGAGGGTAGTGGTGTTCTGGGATGAAGAAATATGGGTGGGAACACAAGGGATAGTGGCAATATGTGGGGTGGATGGATTTCCACAAATGTCACAGACACAGGAAGCAAGGAATAAGACACAGAGGTAGGGGAAGTGCAGAGGAACAATAATTTGGTGAAGAGTTTTGGCGAACCAGAAGAGTTTTGGGTATTTAAGGTTTTGGAGGAAGGTGCAGGGCCCGAGGAGGGAAGACTTTGTAGGTGGAGAAACAAGAGGAAAAGGATGAAGTAGTAAAAATGGGAGAAGACAAAGAAGTAGGAATGTCAGAGGTGAGGATTTCATAAGGATTGGATACATTGTTGTAGGGTACAACAGGGACCTGTGGGCACCATGCAGCTTTGGAATTAGCCATGGAAGTCTTCTTTGAAACTAGAGTTGAGCCACTGCCATAGTATATGAAAGACCCTCCTTTTCCATGAGACAGCAAATTTTGCTGTCTTGTAAAATAATACTGGACAATGGCAGGACTACGCTGGGTCAGCTTCTTAACAGTTAAGGCATATGGGTGGTTAGCCACAGGGTGGATTATGATCCACTGCTCTGCAGACTGGATTTTCTCTCAGTGATCTACAATATTTAGCCATGTGGTCAAAGCTCCAGCATAGTTTCTTTTTTTTTTTTTTTAACACATTTCCCACCGTTTCCCACCAAGGCAGGGTGGCCCAAAAAAGAAAAACTTTCATCATCATTCATTCCATCACTGTCTTGCCAGAGGCATGCTTATACTACAGTTACAAAACTGCAATATTAGCACCCCTCCTTCAGAGTGCTGGCACTGTATTTCCCATCTCCAGGAATCAAGCCTGGCCTGCCGGACTTGATTAGGTGTTAGGGACAATTCCATCGTTTGTTAGCACTGCTCAGCTACATTAACTGAGATTGGAATCTCCCAGCAATTGAAGGTCAGTGTAGCAATGTTGCTTGGATAGCAACTTTAACCTCAGGCATAGCAGACACAAGTTTCCCCTTTAGTTGTAGAGAGATTCACCAGTGTCTATGCCACATTGCATAAAGTCTTGTTAACCTATAATGTGTGGGATAAGGACAGTACCACAGCTAGGATTTAGAAAAGAAGGTGTATTGTGACAGGAGTGTCATCAAAAGAGTGGAAAAGGGAAAGATTGTTAGCTTGTTCAGAATCCTTCACAGTTTCTTAGGGGCATGGAAACATGTTTTGACTGACATGCCTATTGAGTGCATTGTTAATGCCATAACAAGATAATCAATAGCTGTCATTGGTTGAAAAGAAAAAAATTTGTTCAAGATTTTCTTTGAAATATGGCTTGGAGAAAAGGTTCCAGGATGGGAGGTTTAGGATCGTTAAGTATGTGTCGAGGTTGTTTCAGCAATGGCCTCGGGTCATTGTCAAAAGTCAGGGGTATCAAAAGGGTGAGCCAGAATGCCACTACAGGTCCTCCATCACAAATCTGGCATCATTAGGACCTGTAGTGTGCTGGATTACTGAGTTTGCCGGATTATAGAGTGGTTAGGTTAGAATACACTTAATAAAATTAACAAACTTGACTTACACAAAGTTCACTGAACATTGGCAAAAGTCCAACATTTCTGCTACTTTGAGCTCAATTTCAAGGTACTTTTCGTCATGAAAGCAACCAAAATCATGTCTATTTCTGTAATATATCATCCATTCTATCAAATGAGACCAAAAAAACGAGAATACAAACTTAAAAACCATACGAAAATATACCACAAAGAGGCGGCTAATGGCCGAGAAGTGAACTCCCTTATTTATCATCCGTCTTTTTGATTTTTGGTGTATGTTAAGAAGCATCTTTCCATCATACATTGCCCAAGTTTCAATGAGATAGCCCAGCAAACAACTAAGAAAAAACAATATTTACCAAAAATCATGGCAAGCCCAAGCCAGGTACTGGAAATAAGTCACTTTGATTTTTTTGGGTTATCCTAGGTTTTCTATGCATACACTGCTATGTATGATAATCTATGTAACTGTATTTGTGAATACCTGAATAAACTTACTTATTTACTTCTAGTTTGTCGGCTGAGTACAAGAAACTGCCCATTCACCTATTTCAACTATCCAATAAAGTGGTCAGAAATTGACAATTTGGCCAATTTCACAGATGCCAATTTCAAAATAGGGTCCAGAATAGACAGTGCAGACATTCCTGGCACTAAAATAACATTTTCTCTGTTCATTAGTCATGGCTCCAGGCCCCTCTTATATTACTCTTGCTTACCATTTGGAATTTTTATTCACACAAAAAAATAGAGGATTTACTGTTATGCAGACTACTGCATTATTGTGATTGTATAAATAATGTCAACTCATTCTTGACTGCGTATTGGAATTTGGACTGGCAGGCGGACGGGTATTGGACGATGATGTCATTTGTTTACTCGAGCTTCACTAAAGAATAGAACTTTCCAACTACTGTGAGAGCAATTTTAAGGTACTTTTCGTCATGAAAGCAATCAAAATCATATCTATTTCTGTAATATATCTTCCATTCTATCAAATGAAACCGAAAAAACGAGAATATAACCATAAAAACCATACAAAAATATACCGCTAAGCAGCCGCTAATGGCAGAGAAGTGAACTCCACTATTTATGGTCTGATTTCTTTCATTTTTGGTATACATTGAGGTATCTTTCCATCATACATTGTCAAGTTTCAATAAGATAACCCAACAAACAAATGAGAAAATAACAATAATAATAATAATAATTTACTACACGTACATGTAAATGGGCTACAGACATAGCTGACATCAGTGACATACTACTATACAGAAAGCTGCTTGTTGTGCAGAGTATTTCAAGCAAATTAGGTCAGTGTCCCAGGATAACACCCACACCAGTCGACTAACACCCAGGTACCCATTTACTGATGGGTGAACATAGACAACAGGTGTAAAGAAACACCCAGTGTTTCTACCCTGGCTGGGAATCGAATATTTACCAAAAATCATATATGGCTAACCCAAGCCGGGTACTAGAAACAAGCCACATTGTCTGACTTTTTTGGGTTATCCTAGGTTCTCTACACATATGCTGCTATGTGTGGTAATCTATATAGAGAAAATAACTTTTTTGTTTCGGGTTTATGGTGCAGTACGAGTGTATATCACAGTTAGCCCTGTGCTGCGCTCCATTTTCTCTAATATAAGCCCCAAGACAGGGATAGGAGAATGGTACTTGTATCTTGTATCCTCTTCATACCTCCGTCGAACTGCTCGGTGTTATGCCAAGTATTATTCATTCTGGAGTATTTAACATGTTTTCTGTTATTTATATTGTTTATTATGTAATATTATATCAGTCGTGATGGCGGACCTGTACTGGAGACTGGCGATGACTTGTTGCCCAAGAGCAGTGCTGGGTTGAATGGAAGGTCCACGGGCATGAATATGACTATGTATCTGTGATGGGCAGTAGTGCTGATACAACATGGAAACCACCAATAACCTGCCTAGTATACCAGGATCACCAGTTCACCTGGATAGCACCTGAATCAACCAAGCCAGGTTCAGCTAACGAGTGAGATGGGTGACCAGAAACACCCTTTGGTTTCTACTTCCAGGAATACTTCTGTCATCCAAGGACATGTGAGGCCACAAACCACAGCCCTGGTGAATGGCCTAACACATCCTCAGATAAATAAAATAAAATATTTATTTCTTTGCTAAGGTTACAGTGTGTGTTTACATATCACAGTATGATTGGATCAAAGAAAGCTGAAGCATTTCGGGCAGACTTAACCTAATGCTTATAGATTACTTAAGTCTAAACAGGTGAAGAGTGGTAGAATACAGTCAATATTCATTCTGTTGTTAATATGAGGTAGTACAATTTATGACATTCTTACATTTTTAAGTATATAATTAAGTTCTTTTACAATGGTAGAATATAAATATTCTATATTTCACTCTTATTGTTAATATGAGGTAGTACAATTAGTAATACAAACATACATTTATAAGTTTGTAAAAAATGGCTTAATAGTTAAGGGATAATAAAGTATTTAGGGGTGTTGCTTTGAATTTGGTTGGGGTTTACATTGGTATGGGTAGGTTTGTTATTGAGAGACGAGACAATTTTTGAGTATGGTCCTAAACTGATTTGTGGGCAGGGGACCTCTTGCTGCTTCAGCCAAAGAGTTCCAGATCTTAGGGCCCTTTATGTGCACTGCCTTTTTGCAAAATATAAGATGGACACAAGGGATGTCAGAAAGTGTTTTGTGCCTTGAGTTATGCCTGTGTGTTCTGTTGAAGCTGTCTAGGAGAAGTTTGAGCAGAGGGCTGATAATGGAGTTTAATGTTCTGTATATGTAGTAGGCACAATAATAATTTCATATATTGTATTAACCCTTTCAGGGTCCCCAGGCCCTCTCCAAGACTTGTTATCAGGGTCGGCCAAATTTCCCCAAAAAAAAAAAAAAAAAATTTCTTATGAAAAGATAGAGAATCTTTTAAAAGTATGAAATTTGATGGAAAACTTACGGAAATGTGCTCGTGAAGTTAGTGGTCTCGACGATGTTTACGCATCGGCGATTTTGCCCACTTTGAGCCCTATTTTCAGCCAATTCCAGTGTAATAGTCGACAAAAATCGCTAGAACTCCATTTTTTCTATTGAATGAGTACAAGAAACCACTCATTTACCGATTTCAACTATCCAATAAAGTGGTCAGAATTTAGCAATTTTGCCAATTTCACACAAATTTCAAAAGATGTTAATTTCCGAATAGGGTCCAGAATAAACAAGAAAGACATTCCTGGCACTAAAATAAGAAGTTCTCTGTTTGTTAGTCACATCCCCAGGCCCCTCTTATATTTCTTTGGCTTTCCACTTTGAATTTTTATTCTTACAAAAAATAGAAGATTTACTGTTATGCAGACTACTGCATTAGTGTAGAAATGGTATAAATAATATCAGCTCACTTGTGAAAGAATATTAGACTCACCAGTTGACGTGTATTGGACGCTTGGCATGATTTGTTTACTTTTGAACTTTGGTAAAAATCGAACATTTCTGCTACTTTGAGCTCAATTTCAAGGTACTTTTCATTGTAAAACCAATCAGAATCCTCTCAATTTCTGTAATATGTCTTCCATTCTATAAAATGAGACCAGGAAAACTAGAATACAACAATAAATACCATACAAAAATACGGTGCAAAGTTGCTGTTTTAATCCAAAAATACGGTCAAACTTTTTTTTTCTCATTACGCACTGTGTGCTGCAGGATTTTTTTTATACTGTGCATACTGACCACATAGACCCATTCTTTCATATATAGGCATACCAGCTTTCTCTCACTAGATTTGAGGGCGCTAGAATTTATGCGTTCTAGTACATCAAAAACCCTGGGGTGTAAGCCATACTAGTACGGCCGAAACCCTGAAAGGGTTAAGTAAGTTAATGTTTTTGAAGAGAGATGGGGTGTGTTATCTGGCACTGGAGTTTGTGATCATCTTCACTGCCACTTTTTGTTGGGTTATTAACCCTTCCAGGGTCCGTCCTGTAGATCTATGGCTTTACGTTCAGGGTCCAAACCGTAGATCTATGCCAAAAATCTAGTGGCGTCAAATTTAGCGCGAGAAGGCTGGTAGGCCTACATCTGAGAGAATGGGTCTGGGTGGTCAGTGTGCACACTATAGAAAAAATCTGGATGCCCGCATGGCAGTGTGGGAATGCCGTAAAAGTAGCTTTGTTCATCATGCCTGGCAGCAAGGAAGCTCTCACTCCCCGCTCACTTTCCTGGCGAAATCTGACTCTCGTCTTCACAACTTACAGTTCTAAGACTGATGGAAATGGAGCTGCAGAGGAATTCTTTGGTTTTGAACCATATGGTACCATTGTACCATATACAATGGTACCATATGGTACATTGGTGCCATGTCATACAATGGTATCATATGGTACAATGTTCCATATGGTACATTGTACCATATGGTACATTATACCATATGGTACATTGTACCATATAGTACAGGGTACAGGAACCCTAATGGAAATAAGTTTGTCAAACTTTTCTGGGTTATCCGGTTATCCTAAGTTCACCAAACATATGCTGCTGAGTATGATATTCTATGTAACTTTATTTGTGTATGCCTAAATAAACTTACTTATGATGTCACATGCACTTGAGCAGGTTTATTCAGGTGTACAGAAATACAATTACATGGATTATTATACATAACAGCATATGTATAAAATCCTTGAATAACCCAAAACAGTCAGGGTGACTTATTTCCATAGGGATCCTTGTATCTGTACCATATGGTGTCCTGTACTTTATGGTACCTGTACCATATGGTACCCTGTGCCATATGTTACCCTGTGCCATATGGTATCCTGTGCTATATGGTATCCTGTGCCATATGGTATCCTGTGCTATATGGTATCCTGTGCCATATGGTACCCTGCACAATATGGTACCCTGCACAATATGGTACCCTGCACCATATGTTTTCCTGTACTGCATGGTTCCTTATACCCTATAGTACAATGTACCATATGGTACCCTGTAACATATGATACCGTGTACCATATGGTCAGTAGGTGTTGGTGGCACAAGACACCAGCCAAGACTGAGTGAGTGGTGACACAAGCTAGCTACTGACTCAGCAGTTTCCAAGACAAAGTGCTCTGTCATCCACCTCAAGGAACATGTCAAGTTCCTGTACATTTGTAAATATATAATAGAACATTACTAATATACAACATTTTTGCATATTTTTGTTGTAAACAATTATTGTAAACAAAATAATAATGAAAATATAAGTGTGTTTATTGTGTTGAATACAACAGTACCATATAGTACCATATGGTACAATGAACCATATGGTATCATTGTACTGTATGGTACAGTGTACCATATGGAACCATTGTATCATATGGTACCATTGTATCATATGCCATTGTACCATATTGTACCATTATACCTTATGGTACAATTGTACTATATGATATCATTGCACCCAATGGCACCATTGTACCATATGGTACTATATGGTACCATTGTATTCAACACAATAATCGCACTAATATTTTCATCATTTTGTTTACAATAAATTTGTAAAAAAGTTTTGTAAGCAATATAACGATAAACAAATTTGTGTAGGTATTGTGTTGAATACAATGAGTGTACACTTATACAATATACATTATGTTGGTCTTACAGGCCACAAATGTTACTAGAAAAAGAAAAAAATTAGAAAAGAAAAGAAAAAAGTATAAAAAACTTAAAATAAAAAAATGCAATTTTGCGGAAGTCACTGATGTTGCCGCCACCCGGTCATTTTGGGTCAACTTCCCGCTGCTGTATCTCGGTAAGTACTGATCAGAATTTTTTTTTTGTTTTATTACTTTCACAAAAATATTATCTTTAATTCTGTAAGAAAATTTTTTTTTTTTTTTTTTTTTTTTTCAAAATTTCTTGGACACTGGGGCACCCCTTCAGATTTTGGCCTTGGACCCTGAAAGGGTTAAAGGTTTGAGGTGACTGACTGTGGTAGATCCCCAAGCACAAATACTATAGGTGAGGTAAGGGTATGTTAGAGTGAGATATGAGGTGAGGAGGGCCCATTGGGGTACATAGTATCATATCTTGGAAAGGATTCCTACTGTTTTGGAAACTTTCTTAGTTATAGGTTGGATGTGGGTCTGAAATTTAAGATTACAGTTAAGGCAGAGACCTAGAAATTTACCCGCAGTGTGTCTTGTAATGGGTGAACCATTTATTGATATGTTTAGCTGGATATTTGATGCTGTTTCCAAAAAGCATGAAGTAGGTTTTGTCTATATTGAGGGTAAGTTTGTTGGTAGTCATCTAGTTTGATATTTTAAGTAGCTCGCTGTTTACAGTGTTACTAAGTATAGCCGGGTTTGGTGGGAGAAGACATAAGCGGTGTCATCTGCAAATAGAACTGGTTTAAGGAGTTGCAATGCATTTGGGAGGTTTTCGATTTAAATAAGAAAGAGTAGAGGACCTAGGACACTCCCCTGTGGCACTCCACCAACTACAGGCTGAGTATTGGAGGTCACGCCATTTATGTACACATACTGGTGTCTACCACTAAGATAAGATTTTAGGTAGTTGAGCGAGTGTCCTCTGACCCCGTAATGCTCTAGTTTTAGGTGCAAGATATTGTGGTTGACTGTATCAAATGCTTTCCGTAGTCCAGTTTCCGTGACAACACTACCACCAAGTTCATCAGTGGAATGGAATGGATAATAATCCCTTTTCCCACTTCCCTGGAGATGAAATTCACAAGAAAATACATACTAAAGTAAGAAAGATGAATGGAGAGAAGAGGGGATGGGTGATCAGTATTTAATTTCAGTGCAGGGAAAAGGATAAAACATCTATATCTTTGGATCAAGCTTAGTATGATTTGGTACTGTAAGCTCTTTGAAAGTGCTTGGGTTAGTGATACTCTTCACTATTGTTAAGCTACCCCTCAAGAGAGGTGCTCATGATCCAAGGAATGGAACTTAACCTCCTCTTCCCCTGGATCGAACCTGATTGCCTCCCATTTCCTAGGTGCTATATGACCCCTACAGGTTTAGTGCTTCCTATGAGTAAAGTGAAATGTTAACCCTTTGAGGGTTGACAGGCTCTCTCCAAGACTCGTTCTCAGGGTCGGCCAAATTTTAAAAAAAAAAATTATTTTTTCTTATGAAAAGATAGAGAATCTTTTCCCGATCATAATGACACCAAAAGTATGAAATTTGATGGAAAACTTACGGAATTATGCTCTCGCGAAGTTAGCGGTCTCGGCGATGTTTACGCATCGGCGTACGTATGTTCATAATGCCTTTGCAAATAACCACTCAGTTATTGCCATATTTTTTGACCTTGAGAAGGCATATGACACAACTTGGAGGTATCTTTTTTGGGCCCAAGCCACTCCTTGGGCCCTTTCGAGGAAAATTTACCCCCTTCCTTAAGAAACTTTTTAACTGACAGCATTTCCGTGTTCGGGTTAATAAGGCTCCCCCCTAATTTACCAAGCTGAAGGTGTCCCCCAGGGATTGTTCTGACACAACACTTTTTCTCCTTGCTATTAATGTTTTGGCCCCTCTAGTCTTCCATCAATTTTTGGGTCATCCCTCTATGTTGATGACTTCGCTTTGCCTGTGCAGGCGTGACTGTCCCCTCATTACAGTTTCTCTCCAACATGCGTCGACCGGTTTCCCAAATTTGGGCCCACCACACGGGGTTTTTTAAATTTTCCCACTAAAACCCCCCAAAATTACTTTAAATAGACGCCTGTCTCTCCCATCATCCTTTGTACCTCAGGTCCCTATCCCCCAAATGAACAGTCAAATTTCTGGGCCTCCTCTTTGATCGTAGGTTTTCCTGGAAACCTCAACATTAACTCTCTGAAGGAACTTGTCCACAGCGGCTGAACCTTTTAAACCTTGCTCATCTTTTCATTGGGAGCTGAATCGTCGAACCCTCCTTCGCCTACATTCCACCCTTATTTTATCGAAACTTGATTATGGTGACCAGATCTATTCAGCGGATCTCTGCTACTCTCTCTATCCTTAAACACATTCATCACCAAGGATTCGTTTATGCCTTGGTGCTTTTCGCTCTTCCCCTGTCGAGAGCCTCTATGCAGAAGCGAACGGTTCCATCCTTTATCGATCGCCGTGATGCCCATTGCCTGCGTACTATGGTCGCTCTCATGATCTCCGCCAATCCGTCCATTTTATAGAATGGTCCACTATAATTAGTAGACATTTCTTTATCTTGTTCGCCCGGCCTGTTTACTCCGGCCCTTCACTCTTCGCCTTCATCGCTCTTGTTTCTCTTCAACTACCACCTTTCTATGGTACATGTTAGCATCTCACTTTTCACAACCCATGGGGAAGTTCCAGCTGTTCGAGTCTGTTCTTTTCTCCCCCCCTTGCTCGGAAAGCTCAAAATGTATACAGTCGCTTCCGCTCTCTTTTTTGACCACTTTCACTCTCATTCTTCATGCCATTGCCGTTGTACAAGGATGGCGTCTATCAGTCTTTCTGACGGCGTAGGATTCGCAGCAACTAGCAGTGTTTCCGTGGACAGCGTCGTGCAAGGGCATTTATTATCTTTGGCTAGTATTTTACTGCTGAATTGTATGCATCCTTACAGCACTTATCCGATTTGCATATATGCCATGCTGTATCATTTGTGGTTGTCTCAGACTCCTTAGTGCTTTACAGGCGTATACAAAATTTGATACACCTCACCCCTTAGTCCTCCGTACTCCAACTTGGCCTACGCCGCATCTTTACCAAGCATAAAGATATTGTGGTTTTTTTGTTTGGGGTTCCTGGTCTGTTGAGTTTTACAGGGTAAATGAACAGGCAGACACTGCTGACGCGGGTCAGCAGTACATGAACTACCAGGATTCTTATAGAGGTATTCCATTTACGGATATTTTGCTGCAATAATCTTCCAACTTCACATCCCGTTGGCACAACAACGTTGGTTACTATGCTCGGTCACAAACTTCAATCTATTTTATTTAAACGAGTATATAGGTTACTGGACGTTTCTTATCACCAGTGTCGAGGTTGGGAGACTACTCTCTCCCGTCTTCGCATTGGCCATATCTCGTCTTACTCATGGATATCTCATGGAGAGGCGTCCTGCTCCTCTCTGTGAGAACTGCCAAGCTCCATTATCAGTCAGCCACATTCTGTTGGACTGCCCACTTTATCAACGAGCACGCAGAATTTACCTCTGTCGTCATCTTCGCTCCGCTGCTCTCTCTTTACCTTCCCTTCTCGCTGATGGACCCACCTTTCATCCGGACTCTCTCATTGACTTTTTGACAACAACTGACTTACTTCACAAATTGTGATACCTTCAGCCCTTTCTACTTCAATCTCTTGCTACCCTCTACCCCCGTACTATCCCCTGCCCCGCTGTTTTCTGTAACCTGCTGATCATCCCTCCTCCCTTCTGCCATCCAATACCCTTGCTTCCTTCCCTACCCTGCAGCGCTGTATAGCCCTTGTGGCTTAGCGCTTCTTTTTGATTATAATAATAATACGCATCGGCGATTTTGCCCACTCTGAGCCCCTATTTTCGGCCAATTCCACTGTACTAGTCGACAAAAAACATGAATATTTTGCCCAAACTCCATTTTTTCTATTGAATGAGTGCAAGAAACCACCCATTTACCAATTTCAACTATCCAGTACAGTGGTCAGAATTTAGCAGTTTTGCCAATTTCACACAAATTTCAAAAGATGCCAATTTCTGAATAGGGTCCAGAATAAACAAGAAAGACACTCCTGGCACTAAAATGACATTTCCTCTGTTCATTAGTCACGTCTCAAGGCCCCTCTTACATTCTTTTGCTTTCCGCTTTGAATTTTTATTCTCACAAAAAATAGAAGATTTACTGTTATGCAGACTACTGCATTAATTTAAAAAATGGTATAAATAATATTGGCGCACTTGCAAAAGAACATTAGACTCGCCAGTCGATGTGTATTGGACGCTTGGCATGATTTGTTTACTTTTTAACTCTGGTAAAAATCGAACATTTCTGCTACTTTGAGCTCAATTTCAAGGTACTTTTTATTGTAAAACCAGTCAAAATCCTCTCAATTTCTGTAATATGTCTTCCATTCTATAAAATGAGACCAAGAAAACTAGAATACAACAATAAATACCATACGAAAATACAGTGCAAAATTGCTGTTTTATTCCAAAAAATCATAGTTTTTTTCTCATTATGCACTGTGTTTTGCAGGATTTTTTTTTATAATGTGCACACTGACCACATAGACCCATTCTTTCATATGTAGGCCTACCAGCTTTCTCCCACTAGATTTGAGGGCGCTAGAATTTAGGCGTACTAGTACGTCAAAAACCCTGGGCCGTAAGCTGTACTAGTACGGCCGAAACCCCCAAAGGGTTAAGAGGCACTGAAAGATGTTTGAAAGTATTTGGGTTTGTAATAGTCTTCACTTTTCTTAAGCTACACAAGCATCAGTTTTGTTTCCACTAAGCATATGTTGGTATAGGAAAGTAACTGAAAAATTACTAACTGTATTTCAGGCTGAACACTGTGATGTCATGCTCTCGAGTCATGGTTCTCGATGATGGAAAAGTTGCAGAGTTTGACACACCAAGCACTCTTCTTGCCGACCCTTCTTCAATGTTCTCCAAGATGGTTGCAAAAGCTGAATCTTTCTTCACTCACTGAAGACTGTATAATGAAGCCATGTTAATACACTACTATTGTAAAATTTTATTTTTATGCAATATAGTGTCAGTGTTAAAGAAAGGCATTATTCACAGTACATAATTTTTGTCAATACACCTACTATCCGACTTACAACCTGCTCAACATACGTCCACTCGACTTACGACCGTGCACCTGGCAGCTGGGCTGGGCCGGCTGATGCACACAACTGTACAATATTTGACAATACTCGCGGCAGCAATGCGTCATGCAGGCAGCATCAGTTTGAGTAACCCTGTCCTATCAGCAGCATCATACTGTATTAACTGTACTAACTGGACAGTAAATTTCACCATGACCCCTAAGATGAAGTCTGTGGCAAGAAAGGCTCTTACTCTCGAACTCTCTGTTTGTTTTCACTGTTGCACATAAACCTGTCTGTATCTGTCTGCCTATATATCTGTGTATCTCTGTGTGTCTGTCTTTCTGTCTACCTCTGTGTCTCTCTTTATGTCTACCTGTGTGTCTTTGTCTACCTGTGTGTCTGTCTGTCTACCTGTGTTTGTCTGTCTTTCTGTCTGCTTGTCTGTCTCAGAGCCACTCATTAAGAGTGTAATTGGTCTTGAAGATGCCATGTTAATAATGATAATAACACAATAATCACTGAGGCGCATTAAATGTGTATAAAATGTTGATATAGACATTTTGCTTAATCCATCCATGATTTCTTTTTCAAAATTATATCATAAACATGCTACATAACATATAAATTAACAAATATGAGATGTTTTTCAGGTCGGCTTGACAGAGTGAACAGGAATCATTCGTGTCCGGGCTGGTAACAACAACAACGTTTGTTTACATAACTCGCCAACCTTCTACACACTCATTCGTTTATTCATTTAATCTTGTTTACTCACCTCTCACTCTACATTAAGACTACAGATATTTTAAGGTAAGTAATGAGTGGACACGATTATTATATTATAATTTAATAATAATATTATTAATATTAGTACATATGTATTATTGTAATAATAATAATTATTATTAATATTATTAATTTAGGGCACTGGAGCACAGATCCACTGTATAGCACTTTGTCTGGATTATTTGGGTTATCCTAGGTAATTTATACTATGTATGATAACTTTACTTACGTGTGCCTGAGAGAGAGAAAGAGAGAGAGAGAGGGAGAGCCACATTCAGTCAGCCGGCCTCCCACCCACCCACCCACCCGGCCAGCCAGCCAGCTACGTATTACACATGTTCCAGAGTTGTTTCTCTTTACTTAGGGTATAGGTTATACTACATTCTGGCAGGATGACACTACCAGTGGTATTCTCCCATTCCACTGTGTCGACAAAACATAAGGATAACAGTAACATATGATACTGTATGCAATGTAAAATTTACAATACAGTTCACTACCATGTATACATTATATACAGTAAATAAATAATTAAAATATAACAATAGAAGTAAATTATGGTAAAAAAAATGAAATAATGATTGTACATTACATTACAGTACTATGTAGGTAGTTTATATAGGAAAATTTTGACATTATGCCCTACCCAGTTTGTCGGCAATTTTCAAAGGTTTGACTTACGTCCGGTTGGCCGGAACCAAGCTTGGTCGTAAGTCGGATGGTAGGTGTACATGATTGTTTCAGTTTGTTATTAAATATTTCTAAGTTTAATCATTTTTCTATTAACCCTTAAACTGTCCAAATGTAGATCTATGTTTGCATGCATAGCCCTCCAAACGTAGATCTACTTTTTTTATCTAAGAAACAATATTAAATAGAACGTAGATCTATATTCGGAGCGCTACGCGTGTGAACGTAAATCTACGTTTGGACAGTTTAAGGGTTCAGGGTAAACAAGACACAGTTGCAAATAGTAACTTCATCGAGATGTTTCGCCTGTGGCCAGACTTCTTCAGTCAATATACAGGGATGTGCAACAAGAAGTTCTTTTTTTCATCAAACTAGCCATATTGCAACGAGGCAGGGTTACCTAAAAAGAAAAATGAAAGTCTCTCTTTTTAAATTTAGTGATATATACAGGAGAAGGGTTACTAGCCCCTTGTTCCCAACATTTTAGTTGGCTCTTACAACAAGCATGGGTTACAGAAGAAGAATTCTGTTCCACTTCCCCATGGAGAACAAGCAGATTTATACATTATTATTATTATCATTATTATTATTATTATTATGGGGAGCACTAATCCCATAGGGATTATACAGCACCTGTGAAGGGGGGGAAAGGGGTGTAAGGTATTCAGGCTCAATTCAGTGAACTGGAGCACAGATCCAGTTCCCTAGATCAAGAGCCCCTTACCGGTATTAAGGAACATTCCTTGAAGGGCAGATTTATACAACTCAGGTGAATGATCTTGTCGGTGAGATCACTGTGTGGGGTGACTTGTGAGATGAAAGCACTGCAGGAAGCCTGCCAGTCCTTCCCATGACCTGTTTGTCAGATGAACTGTTACAAGTGTGGCCTTTAGAAGCATGAGACTTCTGTCTGTGTTTTCAGGTTTCATTGATGATTTTGTATGTATGATCTCCACAACCCAAACGATGGAAAAAACTTCATTGCCTGCAAGATGTCTTGCAGAATATTGGGCTCTTTCTTTAGATATTCAGGGCTGTAGATCCTGTAGATATGGAAAAATGTTGCACTCTTCTGTTGGGCTATCATTAGCTACCTCTTCTAAGGTAAACTGACCAGGTTGAGTATCTTTTGGGACAATGAGCAGAATATCAATGTCATCCTGGTAAACGTGTTATCAGTTAAGGATGAAAGGTTTACCATCGTACCTAAAACGGTCACATGACTTTGCTATACAGACAATAATTTACTCATTGCCCTCAAATGACTCAACCTCAAGAACAATCTGAATAGTGTGGAACCATCCATTTAATTCACCCTGAATGAGGAAGCTAAACAATGTCCCTTTCCTCAATGTACCTCTCATTAAACATAACAGCCACCTCAAATTCCAAAGTAGTATATATATTGAAAACCCATCAACAATAATGACACGATACCCTACCACAACTATTCACACCATGACCAAAGAATAATACGAGGTGCACTCACTGGTATGTGTGTAAATGCCTACAGGATCTGCAGCCCAAATATCTGGAGGAAGAGTGCAACATAATAAAAGACATCTTCCAGGCACTCAAGTTTCCTCCACACATCATCTAAAACTGCTGGGATCGTTTACATAAAATTTTCCATTCACTGAAACTAAAGAACAAGACAGAAGACTCATCCTTCCTACAGGCCACACTACAATATATTTCACCCATCCTCACCAAGAGCAACATATGTGTTGCCACTGTTACGTCCAGTACCATTAAAGACAAGACCAAACAACAAGACAACCACCAGAACCACAACAACACAAGTGTGTACATCATTCCATTAGGCAGTTGTGACCATAAATGTATGGGAGAGACTAATCATAACTTACAGATCAGATTGAAAAAGCATCAGTATGCCTGCAGGACTAACAGCATGAAAAATGCCTATGTGATACATGGGAACCAGACTGCTCACCAGATGTCTCTGAAGGATACCCAGCTGTTTATAAAAGTAAATCAAATCAAATCAAATTTATTCTTTATAAGGATTACAATGCTGAGTTTACAGAATTTGGATATTGTGTGGTTTACATGTTTTAAAATACTAATTACAGAGGGGGCCACTAGAACACATAGCATGGCTAGGCATTTCGGGCAGACTTAGATTAATTCTTAACTTTAAAATATTACAAATTATGAGGTAAGTTGGTATTATGGCTAAGTGACTAAGTTTGTGAGTTTAGCAATGTGAATGTTTTGTTTTCGCAAATACTATTTTTCATATTGGATAATGGCAAAACCAGGTGCCTAAACACAATTCAAACACAAAATACAACCATGAGAATCAACTTTCAGTTTTTCCAAACCTGAAACCCAAAAATCATTTTAAAAAAGCGGGTCCGGAAAAGACTGGGCAGTGCTTCCAACTCACAAATCACTCCAGTACCTCACTCCCCTGGTTGAAAAATTTGCTTGCTGACACTCCATGTATTGACTGAAAAAATTGGCCAAAGACAACATCTAGCTTTTCTGCGGGGAACTCATGAACCTTCAAATTTGTTGTTCTTCTGCAATTGTTTTTTCCCCACTTGTTGGCTTTGTGCAATTTGTTTCAGTTTCATTAATTTTTTTTTTTTAAATACTTTTTTTAAATAAAGTTTTGCATCTTTTAATAAACTTAAAGCTTTGGATTTAGTTGTTTGACTTTTAGCATCCGGGGATTTAAATTTAAGGCCCCTAAAATGGGGGGAATATATAAAATAAATTGTTGCAGTAAAAACACCAGGAGGCAGCTCTGATGATGGGGATTCAACTTAGGCACCTAAAAGGGGAGGAATACAGCAAATAATATTGTTACGTAATAAAACCGGGGGCAGCTCTGATGAAAAATCTCACCCCAAAGAGCTTTTAAATCTTGCAAAAAATTAAATTTTAAACCAAAAATAATAGAGCCTACTAAATGGAGAATACATAGACCCCTTTTCACAACAATGATGATCGATACGAAAAGTCCCATATCAAAACATTATACTCAGATCACACAAATTTAGGGTTTAGAATGTAGCGTGAGCCCCAGACCGACATAGTGGAAAAGTCACGAGGGGCATTCACCAAATTCAACTTCAATAACAAAAAAATAAGTGGACCAAATAAACCAAGCCTAAACGATTAACTGGGGAAAATATACTAAGCAACACAGACCCCAACTTTCCAGAAACAGATTAACCGGGGGCACTCGATGTATGCCAAGGCTTTTTTCCTTTAAGAAAAAGGGGGAGTAGATGTAAAATAGAAAGAGCAGGCCTCCCTTTTTCAGGGGCGGAAAAAATAACAGGGGCCCCAAAACAGGGCAATATATCTAAAAACGTGGGGGAACACTGGCAGAGAAAAAAGCAAGCATCGAACTTAACAAAGGAAAACTTTTGGAGTCAGGAATCGGGGAAAAACTAAAAGGCCAAAAGAAATCAAAGAAACCCAAAGTATTTCTTCCCTACCAAACAAAGTCGAGAACAACGTCCCCGTAATTGGGCCCCACTTTAAAAAAGATGGTCCACACAGATACAGCAAGGAAATGAATGACTACTCGAGTCCCAATATGACTCAATTTTACAACTGCTAACCCAAATGCGAGTCGAAGATCAAATAATTTTTTATGAGAGAGCCACAGAATTTGGTTAACACAAGCCTATCTGATGCTATCCTGATGCCAAATGACTGAACAGGCGATAAATGACATGCCCATGCACTCTGCCCCAGGGCCAGACTCATGGAACTCTGTGTTCATCAAGAACTGCAAGAAGCCCCTATCATGAGCTTTTACCATCCTATGGAGAGGGAGCATGGACACGGGGGTCGTCCCACAGCTACTAAAAACAACAGACATAGCCCCACTCCACAAAGGGGGCAGTAAAGCAATAGCAAAGAACTACAGACCGATAGCACTAACATCCCATTTCATAAAAATCTTTGAAAGGGTCCTAAGAAGCAAGATCACCACCCATCTAGAAACCCATAAATTACACAACCCAGGGCAACATGGGTTTAGAACAGGTCGCTCTTGTCTGTCTCAACTATTGGGTCACTACGACAAGGTCCTAGATGCACTAGAAGACAAAAAGAATGCAGATGTAATATATACAGACTTTGCAAAAGCCTTCGACAAGTGTGATCATGGCGTAATAGCGCACAAAATGCATGCTAAAGGAATAACAGGAAAAGTCGGTCGATGGATCTATAATTTCCTCACTAACAAAACACAGAGAGTAGTAGTCAACAGAGTAAAGTCCGAGGCAGCTACGGTGAAAAGCTCTGTTCCACAAGGCTCAGTACTCACTCCCATCTTGTTTCTCATCCTCATATCTGACATAGACAAGGATGTCAGCCACAGCACCGTGTCTTCCTTTGCAGATGACACCCGAATCTGCATGACAGTGTCTTCCATTGCAGACACTGCAAGGCTCCAGGCGGACATCAACCAAATCTTTCAGTGGGCTGCAGAAAACAATATGAAGTTCAATGACGAGAAATTTCAATTACTCAGATATGGTAAACACGAGGAAATTAAATCTTCATCAGAGTACAAAACAAATTCTGGCCACAAAATAGAGCGAAACACCAACGTCAAAGACCTGGGAGTGATCATGTCGGAGGATCTCACCTTCAAGGACCATAACATTGTATCAATCGCATCTGCTAGAAAAATGACAGGATGGATAATGAGAACCTTCAAAACTAGGGATGCCAAGCCCATGATGACACTCTTCAGGCCACTTGTTCTATCTAGGCTGGAATATTGCTGCTCACTAACAGCATCTTTCAAGGCAGGTGAAATTGCTGACCTAGAAAATGTACAGAGGACCTTCACGGCGCACATAACGGAGATAAAACACCTAAATTACTAGGAGCGCTTGAGGTTCCTGAATCTGTATTCCTTGGAACGCAGGCGGGAGAGATACATGATTATATACACCTGGAAAATTCTAGAGGGACTAGTACCGAACTTGCACACGAAAATCACTCACTACGAAAGCAAAAGACTTGGCAGACGATGCAACATCCCCCCAATGAAAAGCAGGGGTGTCACTAGCACGTTAAGAGACCATACAATAAGTGTCAGGGGCCCGAGACCGTTCAACTGCCTCCCAGCATACAACAGACCCCTGGCAGTCTTCAAGCTGGCACTGGACAAGCACCTAAAGTCGGTTCCTGACCAGCCGGGCTGTGGCTCGTACGTTGGTTTGCATGCAGCCAGCAGTAACAGCCTGGTTAATGAGGCTCTGATCCACCAGGAGGCCTGGCCACAGACCGGGCCGCGGGGGCGTTGACCCCTGGAACTCTCTCCAGGTAAACAGTATATATATGAGTGTAATTATTTTTACAATCAAAACAGAGCATTAAACCCACAATGTCCTAGTTGTACTTACCTAGTTGTGTGTGCAGTGGTCGAGTCACAGCTTCTGGTCTTGCCTCTTAACTTTTATCAAATGAAGGACGTGTTTATATCCTAGCTTCCATGTCTCCATCATATATATAAACAACCCTCTCATAACAGCTGGCTTACACTCCTAAAAAGCAGCACTTCATGCGAGAGTTTTATGTAAAATAGGTTAATGAGGGTTATACATATTCTAGAATCATAAGTCACAGTTTATAATAATAATAATAACAATTTCTACAAGTACATCAATGACATACTACTATATAGAAAGCCCCTTGTTATGCAGAGCATTTCAGGCAAATAAGGTGAATTTTGTCCCAGGATGTGACCCACACCAGTCCACTAGCACCCAGGTACCTATTTTACTGATAGCTGAATAAGGACACCAGATGTATTAGGAAACACATCCAAATGTTTTCACCTGTACCAGGGATCAACCCCTGGATCTCAGTGTGTGAACTGAGTGCACTAGCAATTGAGCTACAGGACACTTGCCAGAATCATGAGTCACAGTTTACATCACGACTAGAATCATGAGTCACAGTTTACAACATATCTAGAATTAAGCATTGCACTTTACAAAATATCTAGAATCATGGGTTGCAGTTTACAACACTGTCAGCATCATGAGTCACAGTTTACATCACGACTAGAATCATGAGTCACAGTTTACAACATATCTAGAATTATGCATTGCACTTAACAAAATATCTAGAATCATGGGTTGCAGTTTACAATACAACTAGAATCATGAGTTGCAGTTTACAACACTGTCAGCATCATGAGTCACAGTTTACAACACTTGATCATCACTTTATTTGTTCACCACAAATTATTTTAGTCCCTTTTATATTGTCTCTTTTATTTTAGCTTTAAAAACTACCTTAGCTCATTATTTTTTACATTTGTTAAATAATTCTGGTGCTTTTTTTTTTTTTTTTTTTTTTTTTTTTTTTTTTTTTTTTTTTTTTTTTTTAGCTTTAGAATATTTACTTTATTTTTTACTTAATTCTAACTATAGATTCACTACAAATCTTATGATTACAAGCATTGATCCTGATACCAACCTCTTATTTAATGACTTAAATGAATCAAACAGTTACTGTAATTACTACACTGCAGAACAATCTAAGGCACTTCTCAGTGCCAACAACAACATAACTATCTTTAACTACAATATCAGATCTTTAAGCAAGCATTATGATGACCTAGCATTACTAAATTCCTTGCATGCCAATATGTCCATCATTAAACTAACTGAAACCTGGCTAAAGCCTGATACTACAGATGTCTATGCCATTCCTGGTTACACAGCCATACACAACTGTAGGCCAGACCAACAAGGGGTGGCACAGCTATATACTACTCAGACCAACTAGAATGTATCACTAATACTTGCACAAGGATGAACATGGGGAATATATAATAGCTAAATTCAAATCCAAATACCTACAAAAACCTCTCACAGTGATAAACATCTACAGAGTTCCACAGTCAAACATTAGCCAATTTAGTCAAAACCTAGGAAGTATGATAACTGATGCACGCATGAACAAAGATCACTTACTACTCTCAGGTGACTTCAATATAAATCTCCTGCAACACCAGGACCCACACGTTACTGAATTCACAAACACAATGAGTAACTGTATGTTACTACCAACAGTAACAAAACCTACAAGAGTTACAGAGACTAGTGTTTCCCTACTTGACCACATCTGGACCAACACCATATCCCCTTTAAAATCAGGCATAATTACAGATAATACCACAGACCACTACCCTACTTTCCTCATAACAACTCTTGGTAAAATACCCCAAGACACTACTAAAGTCACCTTCAGACTTCACAATGAGGCAGCCATTAATAACTTCACAACAGCAATAGCAAACATTGACTGGCACACTGAGCTAGAAATCTATACAGATATTGACGAATGTTTTAATAATTTTCTAAAAAAGACCCAATACCTTTATAACAAGCACTGCCCTAAAAAAACTAAACAGATGACAGCTAAGAGACTGAACAGTCCCTGGCTAACACCCAGCTTTCTCAAATCCATAAATACAAAACACCGATATGAAAAACAGTACAGAATGGGTCACATAACCAGAGACCAAACAAAACGTTACTCGTCAATCCTAACCAGCCTGATAAGAAGGGCAAAAAAATTGTATTATGAGAACAGATTATCCAACATACGAGGTGGATATAAAAAAGACCTGGAAGACCCTATCAGAAATTCTGGGAACAAAAAAGATATCACGAAATAGCGAAACAAAATTAGCAAAATCAGATGAACCCCAACTCCCACCAACAGAAACCTTGCCAATAATATCCCAAGCTCAGATACCCCACCAAATGACTACCTCACTGGCAACTACCCGAACACACTGTTCCTAGCTCCGACTAACCCATACGAAGTCTCCCTTATTATCAATGCACTGAAAAACAAGGCAGGAGATTTAAATACCTTACCACCCTTTATATACAAAAAAGCGTAACAAGTACTATCACCAATCATTGCAACACTCTTTAACAAATCCATTGAATCCTCTGCCTTCCCTACAGTTCTCAAAATAGCAAGGGTCACCCCGATCCATAAAGGAGGTGACCAAACAGAGTTGAATAACTATAGGCCAATATCCAATTTACACCCTCTCTCAAAAATCTTCGAAAAATTAATTCATAAACGAATCTACTCCTACCTCATCTCCCATAACATTCTCAACCCCTGCCAATTTGGATTCAGGCCTAATCAAAATACTAATGATGCTATTATACACATGCTAGAACATATATACACTGCAATAGAGAAAAAAGAAGTCCCTCTGGGGATCTTCATTGACTTACGTAAAGCTTTTGATACAGTTGACCATGACTTGCTCCACGTAAAATTGTCACACTATGGTATTAGAGGGCACTCCTCAACTACCTCAAGTCTTACCTCAGCAACAGAAGCCAATATGTGTACGCAAATGGGGCAAGCTCTTCCGCACAACCAATTACAGTTGGTGTCCCACAGGGAAGTGTCCTTGGCCCTCTTCTCTTTCTCCTATACATAAATGACCTACCAAATGCTTCGCAATTACTCAAACCCACACTTTTTTGCAGATGACACCACATACGTCTTCTCTCACCCGAGCCCAGTCACGCTAGCCAATACTGTAAACACCGAATTACAGAAAATATCTACCTGGATGAGGACTAACAAACTTACACTAAACATTGAAAAAACCTACTTCATTTCAGTTTGGTAGCAGAGCTACAGATGTACCTCTTAACATAACGATAAACGGATCACCTATCACAAAGCTAACAGAGGGAAAATTCTTAGGAATCCACCTCGATAATAGACTCAAATTTCATACACATATACAACAAATTTCTAAGAAAATTTTCCAAGACTGTAGCATACTATCGAAGATAACGGTACTATGTTCCACAGTCAGCCCTCCTGGCCCTCTATCACTCTCTTATTTACCCCTATCTTACCTATGGAATTTGTGCATGGGGCTCAACAACAACTAACCATCTCAGACCACTAATCACCCAACAAAAGTCTGCAGTTAGAATGATAACAAATTCTCAATACAGGCAGCACACTCCACCAATATTCAAAACACTCAACCTACTCACCATACAAAGCATCCATACTTATTACTGCACGTATTACATACATAGAACACTTAACTCTGATATTAACCCTCCCCTCAAACATCTCCTTGCCAACCTCAACAGAACACATGACCATAATACAAGGCACAGATCACTCTTTGATGTTCCTCGTGTCCATCTCACGCTATGCAAAAATTCAATGCACATAAAAGGCCCTAAAATCTGGAATTCATTACCTGTAAATATAAAAGAAACACTACCTGTTTATAAATTCAAGTCTCTTCTCAAAGTTCACTTACTCACTCAAAACCAAATAAATACTGAATAACTGAACCCTAGAAGATGTACAGAGAACTTTCACGGCGCGCATAACGGAGATAAAACACCTCAATTACTGGGAGCGCTTGAGGTTCCTAAACCTGTATTCCCTGGAACGCAGGAGGGAGAGATACATGATTATATACACCTGGAAAATCCTAGAGGGACTAGTACCGAACTTGCACATGAAAATCACTCACTACGAAAGCAAAAGACTTGGCAGACGATGCACCATCCCCCCAATGAAAAGCAGGGGTGTCACTAGCACGTTAAGAGACCATACAATAAGTGTCAGGGGCCCGAGACTGTTCAACTGCCTCCCAGCACACATAAGGGGGATTACCAACAGACCCCTGGCAGTCTTCAAGCTGGCACTGGACAAGCACCTAAAGTCAGTTCCTGATCAGCCGGGCTGTGGCTCGTACGTTGGTTTGCGTGCAGCCAGCAGCAACAGCCTGGTTGATCAGGCTCTGATCCACCAGGAGGCCTGGTCACAGACCGGGCCGCGGGGGCGTTGACCCCCGAAACTCTCTCCAGGTAAACTCCAGGTAAACTCCTAAGTCATATTCTAGTAAACACTGCAAACATCTCCAAGAATCATAGTAAACAACGTAAATGTTTCTTAAACAACCTAGTAAACAATACAAACACCTCTCAGAATAATCCTTGTAAACATTACAACTAAAAAACATTGTAGCAAATACATCACTCAGAGACAGTTTCAAGCAACTATTGCCACTGATATATCTGAATAGGAGTGTCGTCTCCCACTGGCATAGTATGTTCAGCTGCCACTGATATACCTGTAGAGGAGTGTTGTCTCCCACTGGCTTAGTATGTTCAGCTGCCACTGATATACCTGTAGAGGAGTGTTGTCTCCCACTGGCTTAGTATGTTCAGCTGCCACTGATATACCTGTAGAGGAGTGTTGTCTCCCACTGGCTTAGTATGTTCAGCAGCCACTGACAATCTCAATAACTCCTCCATCATTAGAGAACAGCCTTGGGAAGGATTTTAAGATTTCACTTAGTGCCTTCTCTGTTGAGGCGAGATGGTAGAGAGTTAGAGCTTTCAAAGAAGGTTCTAGTTTCAACCGAACTTGAATCCTGGAGGAGAAAACTACAGTGCCTGCACTCTGCAGAAGGGGTGGTGATGATGTAGTCAGAAGGCCTTCTGCGTTGTGATGACAGCACGCTTCTGGAAAAACAGCGAGTGAATGAATGTAAGTAAGTTTATTCAGGTATACACAAATACAGTTACATAGAATTATCATACATAGCAGCATATGTGTAGAGAACCTGGGATGACCCAAAAAAGTCAGAGTGACTTATTAATGGTAAATGTGTTTTGTTCTTTGGATTACCCAACCTTGGTGGGTGAACACCTAACACAGGTATATCACAGGTATTCCATGTTACAAGTTATTTACAAGTCATTGACCATTTTGTTACCATTCAATCATTGACCAGTTCATTACCACTCAATCACTGACCAGTTTATTACCATTCAATCATTGACCAGTTTATTACAACTCAATCATTGACCAGTTTATTACCACTCAGTCATTGACCAGTTTATTACCATTCAATCATTGACCAGTTTATTACTACTCAATCATTGACCAGTTTATTACCACTCAATCATTGACCATTTTGTTACCCCTCAATCATTGACCAGTTTATTACCACTCAATCATTGACCATTTTGTTACTGCTTAATCATTGACCATTTTGTTGCCACTCAATCATTGACCATTTTGTTGCCATTCAATCATTGACCAGTTTATTACCACTCAATCATTGGCCAGTTTATTACCATAAGCGTGTCAGCGTGCCTCGTTGTGCTCCGGGTTTTCTCGTGTTTTCACGGTCGCTCTTACGTGCTAGAACTTTAATTTGTGTCATCAATCCTATACGATACATCCCTCTAGCGCCTGGAATCAATCTTGGGCGGAAAACATTATATACTGAGTCAAAAATGGAGAATTAGTGTGCACTACCTAGCAGAGTTTATTGCCAGAGGGGAATCAGGCCCGTGTCCCGTGTGAAAAAAATAATAATAATTGAACTTTTCGTGTCAGAGGAAAGAAAGTCTCCCTGATAACATTGAGTATACATAGTGTATTGTGTATACTACAGTGGCTCCCTAGTATATTGATGATAAAGGCTAAAGTGCCATTTGAAAACAGGTGAATTTGTAAATGAAGTGATAAGCCTATAGAGGCAGGTGCCAGAAGTCGCCAGAAACTTACCACAGGTCAGCTGTTTTTAATAATCTTCCTGGCTTGCTAGTGTACTCGCATAAATCTAGTGATACCAGTGAATAGCAGAATACAGTGTTGTAGTAGCAACTAACCAGTATTATAATGGTACTTAGTGGAGTGGAGTGACTTTCATTAGTTTCTTTTTTCTTGAAATACCAGATGTATACTGTGAATTTCATATAACCTGTAGTTACCAGTGGTCGCAATATACACAACGAGAAGCAATTATTACTACAGAAAAAGCGTCCTTCCTCCAAAATTTCCACCAGTCAACTATAGTGATAATATAGCATTTATTGTGGTGGAGACGGAAAAAAATAGAAAAGCTAGATACAGCGATTGATAAACAAGGGTTGAGGTCGACCGTTTGTCATTGTAGGAGTTGCCAGCAGTCACCAGTTTCTTCAACACGCAAGTTATACTTTTGTATCAATCAAATCACATATTACTCGGGTAGATAATTTCCAGTAGATCCTTCATGTGTTAGCTCAAATCACCGACCAGTATGTTTTAAATAAGTGACCCACTGATCAGATCAGACTGGCTCCGAACCCTCGACTGGTCCGAACCCTTGACTTGTCGGAACCCTTGACTGGTCCGAACCCTTTACTGGTCCGAACCCTTGACTGGTTTCAAACGGTTTCGTTGGACAATAAAGCAGACTGTAAACGGATGGGGTTGTAGGCGCCCTTATAAACACAAACATTAAATATAAATCAGGAACGTGCACGGTAAGCTGTCCAATATACAAAAACAGTTAGAAACAGAAATACAAATAGCTAGAGCTTCATTTAAGGAGGTTATTAATAGAATATTCAAGAGGTTGCTAGTAGAATTGCAGTAAATCACCCATTCAAATCATTATGAAGCTGTGTGTAGTCTGTGGTCAGTCAAACAAACGGGCTTCCACATGGGTAAATTGTCATTTTTGTGGAAATTGGTGTCACGCCCCTTGTGCAGATATCCAAGAACTAGCTACAAGCAGTGTTAAAACAGAGAAGTGTTTTTGGGTATGCCCAAATGAGATAAATCTGTTGACTAAAATCACAAGGGTATTAAAAGAGGACAACATCAAAGCTGCTTTCATAGAAAACCTGGAAGCTTTCTACAACAGATGGGAACATAAAAAGTCTGGGCTGAATGGTACTGCCCTTGATACTGGCCATGTAGTCAGAATCAGTAAGGCTGGAGGTGATGTCCTGGTAGTCAGTAAATGTGGGGCTGATAGTGCTGTCCTGGGAGACAGTAATGGTGAAGCTGGAGGTGCTGTCCTGGGAGACAGTAATGGTGAAGCTGGAGGTGCTGTCCTGGGAGACAGTAATGGTGAAGCTGGAGATGCTGTCCTGGGAGACAGTAATGGTGAAGCTGGAGATTTTGTCCAGGTAGTCGGGAATTATACGCAGGAAGGAATACATATAAATGACCTCATAGGGGACAGGAGCCATAGTAGGGAAACAAGTGTAGTCAAAGATAAGATAAAACCAATATTGCAAACTAGAAATACGCAGGAAATAGCAAACAAGAGGACTCCACTAGCAATAGTGAGGATATATTACCAAAAACAACTGGTGGGAGCTCCATTGTTGGTGCTAGGGAGAATAGAAGTAAGACAGGGAAACATGCACCAACAGGGAATACAGTCACAGAAACCAAGGCAAACGGAAACCAAGCCTGTGCACATACTATGCACTTGTATCTGCTGGCATGGAAATCTGGAAAAACAGATGGAACGTGCAAACTATGACCACCCTAGAAAATGCCATGCCCATATGACAACAGGAAAATGCAAACTCCCTTCCTGCAAGCTTTTTCACCCTGAACTGTGTACCTCTTCAGTACAGGAAAGACTGTGCTATAACTTAAATTGCCAGGCATACCATCTAAAGGGGACAAAAAGATACAAAACATCCAGGCCATGGGAAAACCTGGGTAGCCACAGCCACTCAAGAGGGAGAGGTTTTTTAGTGCCAGGAAGGAAAAAAAACTGGCAGGAAATGGCAGAAATCGTACACCAAATCCAGTCATTCCTGGAGTGGAACCACAGTCGATGGCCTCCACTCCAAACCAACAGATACAGATACTGGCAATATAAACACAAATGCAGTATAATGTGATCCTTTATTGACTACGTTTCGCCCACACAGTGGGCTTTTTCAAGTCACAAACAGAACTACCTGGGGTGGAAGGAACGCGAGTATTTATAGTCCGGCTGAGGTCAGGTGAAGAATGCTGCATCTGATGATGTACCGAGTTGGGTTGTAGAGTCTAAAAACTTGGGTAGCTTGGAAAGGAGACTGGACAAGTTTGTGAGCAGACCTTCTACAGTGTTCTTATGTGGGATAGCGATGAAGAAGTTTCTTGGCAAGTGGTTCAGCTATGTTATAGAAGCCACTATTCTGGTTGAAGTTGTCGGATATAGAAATAAGTGATCATCAGATGCAGCATTCTTCACCTGACCTCAGCCGGACTATAAATACTCGCGTTCCTTCCACCCCAGGTAGTTCTGTTTGTGACTTGAAAAAGCCCACTGTGTGGGCGAAACGTAGTCAATAAAGGATCACATTATACTGCATTTGTGTTTATATTGCCATTGTGTCGGTATTTTATACCATTTATTTCCATCCAGATACAGATACTAATGCCGGAAAAATAATCCCCCCCCAGTACCAACTATACCACCAGTCCGATAACATTCTTCTTTGCAAATATTCAGGGTCTAAAGCCAGCAACAAACAACAAAATACCTTTCATCCGTGGACTGCTTGCAGAGGCAAAGGCAATGTTCGCGGCTTTCACTGAGACCCACATAAAGGATCACTTGGACAACGAAATATGGATCCCAGGTTACAACCTATACAGATGTGACAGAGTTAACAGGCAAAAAGGGGGGGGGGGGTTGGCCTGTACATTGCAGAGTCACTTGTTTGCACAGAACTGCTTAATGCCTCAAATGATGTAGTGGAAGTTTTAGCAGTAAAGGTCGAGAACCAAAACCTAGTCATTGTCGTAGTCTACAAACCTCCGGATGCAACATTCCAGCAATTCCAGGAACAGCTGTTAAACATTGACCACTGTCTGGAAAATCTTCCAGCTCCTGCACCCAACATCTTGCTCCTGGGGGATTTCAACTTAAGGCACCTAAAATGGAGGAATATAGCAAATAATATTGTTGCAGTAATAACACCAGGAGGCAGCTCTGATGAAAACTCACACTCACACGAGGTTTTAAATCTCTGCACAAAATTCAATTTAAACCAGCAAATAATAGAGCCTACTAGACTGGAGAATACACTAGACCTCATCTTCACTAACAATGATGATCTGATAAGAAATGTCACCATATCAAAAACAATATACTCAGATCACAACATAATTGAGGTTCAGACATGTATGCGTGGAGCCCCAGACCAACATAATGAGACTAGTCACGAGGGAGCATTCACCAAATTCAACTTCAATAACAAAAACATAAAGTGGGACCAAGTAAACCAAGTCCTAACCGATATAAGCTGGGAAGATATACTAAGCAACACAGACCCCAACTTATGCCTAGAACAGATTAACTGGGTGGCACTCGATGTATGCACAAGGCTTATTCCTCTAAGAAAAAGGAGGAGTAGATGTAAAATAGAAAGAGACAGGCGCTCCCTTTACAGGCGACGGAAAAGAATAACAGAGCGGCTAAAAGAGGTCAATATATCTGAAATGCGTAGGGAGACACTGGTCAGAGAAATAGCAAGCATCAAACTTAAGCTAAAGAATCCTTTAGGAGTCAGGAATCGCGGAAGAACTAAAAGCCATAAATGAAATCGAAAGAAACCCAAAGTATTTCTTGTCCTATGCCAAATCAAAATCGAGAACAACGTCCAGTATTGGGCCCCTACTTAAACAAGATGGGTCCTACGCAGATGACAGCAAGGAAATGAGTGAGCTACTCAAGTCCCAATATGACTCAGTTTTTAGCAAGCCGCTAACCAGACTGAGAGTCGAAGATCAAAATGAATTTTTTATGAGAGAGCCACAAAATTTGATTAACACAAGCCTATCCGATGTTATCCTGACGCCAAATGACTTCGAACAGGCGATAAATGACATGCCCATGCACTCTGCCCCAGGGCCAGACTCATGGAACTCTGTGTTCATCAAGAACTGCAAGAAGCCCCTATCACGAGCCATTTCCATCCTATGGAGAGGGAGCATGGACATGGGAGTCGTCCCACAGTTACTAAAAACAACAGACATAGCCCCACTCCACAAAGGGGGCAGTAAAGCAACAGCAAAGAACTACAGACCAATAGCACTAACATCCCATATCATAAAAATCTTTGAAAGGGTCCTAAGAAGCAAGATCACCACCCATCTAGAAACCCATCAGTTACACAACCCAGGGCAACATGGGTTTAGAACAGGTCGCTCCTGTCTGTCTCAACTATTGGATCACTACGACAAGGTCCTAAATGCACTAGAAGACAAAAAGAATGCAGATGTAATATATACAGACTTTGCAAAAGCCTTCGACAAGTGTGACCATGGCGTAATAGCGCACAAAATGCGTGCTAAAGGAATAACAGGAAAGTCGGTCGATGGATCTATAATTTCCTCACTAACAGAACACATAGAGTAGTCGTCAACAGAGTAAAGTCCGAGGCAGCTACGGTGAAAAGCTCTGTTCCACAAGGCACAGTACTCGCTCCCATCTTGTTCCTCATCCTCATATCCGACATAGACAAGGATGTCAGCCACAGCACCGTGTCTTCCTTTGCAGATGACACCCGAATCTGCATGACAGTGTCTTCCATTGCAGACACTGCAAGGCTCCAGGCGGACATCAACCAAATCTTTCAGTGGGCTGCAGAAAACAATATGAAGTTCAACGATGAGAAATTTCAATTACTCAGATATGGTAAACATGAGGAAATTAAATCTTCATCTGAGTACAAAACAAATTCTAGCCACAAAATAGAGCGAAACACCAACGTCAAAGACCTGGGAGTGATCATGTCGGAGGATCTCACCTTCAAGGACCATAACATTGTATCAATCGCATCTGCTAGAAAAATGACAGGATGGATAATGAGAACCTTCAAAACTAGGGAGGCCAAGCCCATGATGACACTCTTCAGGTCACTTGTTCTATCTAGGCTGGAATATTGCTGCACACTAACAGCACCTTTCAGGGCAGGTGAAATTGCCGACCTAGAAAATGTACAGAGAACTTTCACGGCGCGCATAACGGAGATAAAACACCTCAATTATTGGGAGCGCTTGAGGTTCCTAAACCTGTATTCCCTGGAACGCAGGAGGGAGAGATACATGATTATATACACCTGGAAAATCCTAGAGGGACTAGTACCAAACTTGCACACGAAAATCACTCATTACGAAAGCAAAAGACTTGGCAGACGATGCACCATCCCCCCAATGAAAAGCAGGGGTGTCACTAGCACGTTAAGAGACCATACAATAAGTGTCAGGGGCCCGAGACTGTTCAACTGCCTCCCAGCACACATAAGGGGGATTACCAACAGACCCCTGGCAGTCTTCAAGCTGGCACTGGACAAGCACCTAAAGTCAGTTCCTGATCAGCCGGGCTGTGGCTCGTACGTTGGTTTGCGTGCAGCCAGCAGCAACAGCCTGGTTGATCAGGCTCTGATCCACCAGGAGTCCTGGTCACAGACCGGGCCGCGGGGGCGTTGACCCCCGGAACTCTCTCCAGGTAAACTCCAGGTAGTGAGGTGAGGTGAAGCAGGCGGAGGTGGGGTCATAGTGGTACCATCCACTAGTCGAAGTAGGTCTTCGTCCAAAGGTTGAACAAGTGTTGAAGAATTCTTTGTAACAAGATCCCATGATGCTGCAGTGTCTGACAGTTGTGATGAATGGTTTGAAAAACCGACAAGTTGAAGATTGAGACACTTATGCAACATATGGGAATCTTTATTCAGGAAACGTTTCGCCACACAGTGGCTTCATCAGTCCAATACAAAGAGGAAGGTCAATACAAAGACCCCACCTCCGCCTGCTTCACCTCACCTCACTACAGTATAAAAGCCACATCTACGGCCCTATGCTGTACATTCTACAAGATTGATGGACTGAACACATCGACTCCAGGCTGAGGGACTGATTACCTCATACTCCTCCTCTCCTTACGCCTTCCTCTTTGTATTGGACTGATGAAGCCACTGTGTGGCGAAACGTTTCCTGAATAAAGATTCCCATATGTTGCATAAGTGTCTCAATCTTCAACTTGTCGGTTTTTCAAACCATTCATCACAACTGTCAGACACTGCAGCATCATGGGATCTTGTTACAAAGAATTCTTCAAACACTTGTTCAACCTTTGGACGAAGACCTACTTCGACTAGTGGATGGTACCACTATGACCCCACCTGCGCCTGCTTCACCTCACCTCACTACAGTATATAAGCCACATCTACGGCCCTATGCTGTACATTCTACAAGATTGATGGACTGAACACATCGACTCCAGGCTGAGGGACTGATTACCTCATACTCCTCCTCTCCTTACGCCTTCCTCTTTGTACTGGACTGATGAAGCCACTGTGTGGCGAAACGTTTCCTGAATAAAGATTCCCATATGTTGCATAAGTGTCTCAATCTTCAACGTGTCGCTTTTTCAAACCATTCATCACATGTGAAGTTCTAGCATGGATACAGGCATGGCTTACCAATAGAAAGCAGAGAGTTTCCGTTAATGAATTGAAATCTGAATGGGGATCAGTCAATAGTGGCATTCCACAAGGATCAGTTTTAGGCCCTCTCTTGTTCATAATTTACATTAATGACTAATGAAGGGATTACGAGTGACGAGCAAATTTGTTGATGATACATAGGCCATGTGATTCATTCTGAGGAGAATAGCAGTGAACTCCAGGAGGAATTGTAAAATGGCAGATGAAATTCAATGTGGATAAGTGTGAGGTACTAGTCACATGGTAATGAAAATAACCCTCAAAGCTATAAACTAGGTGAAGTAGAGCTTGATCATATAGAATGTGAAAAAGACTTGGGAGTCTTGGTAAGCAGAAATCTAAAGCCAAGACAGCAGTGCCTTAGTGTGTGCAACAAGGCTAACAGATTACTTGGATTTATCTCAAGAAGTATAAGTAACAGAAGTCCAAAAGTTATTTTACAGTTCTATACATCACTAGTGAGGCCTCATTTAGATTATGCTGCCCAGTTTTGGTCTCCTTCCTAAATGATGGATATAGACTCATTGGAGAACATGCAGTGAAGAATTGTGGAAAATAATGTATTTTCTGGAAAAAATACAGTGTATTTTTTATGTAAATTAGTGTAATACATTGTATTTAATAAAATTTGTCATAAAAAATGGGAAATTTCTGCGCCTGTGCAGAGGAGATGGGCCATTGTTGTTTGAATTGGACACAAACGTTAGTGAATAATGGGAAGAATTTTTCGTGCTCTAGAGGTACAATTGGGCTGACACCTCTCAAATAGGAGGCGAAATTGTTGTATGTGCATTCCTGCATAACTTGAGATATCAGGCGAAAGGGCTAGACTCTAATTAGACTGAAACAGCATATTACTCCAGCTAAGTGTTTTATTTTATTTTAGATTCTGGCCAGTTTCTTCATAAATTTTAGACAGGAGTTACATATGATACAACTTAATCTCCAGTCAAATTGGTGAGTGATTTTAAGATATTCTCCTTCTGTTATGTAAATGTGTATATATATAATCCTTTATTAATTTTAATATACAGTCCACAAACTTATATATTTATCAGAATTCTTGTTGCTGCATCTTTAATTTGTAATTAATAGGTCTAGAGCAACTTGTGGATAAGACAGTTGTAGGTATCGAAGGGGGACATTTTTGCGACCTAGGTGTCCCAAATTCCTACTTGTCTATGTAACTGATGGATCTATAATTTCCTCACTAACAGAACACAGAGAGTAGTCGTCAACAGAGTAAAGTCCGAGGCAGCTACGGTGAAAAGCTCTGTTCCACAAGGCACAGTACTCGCTCCCATCTTGTTCCTCATCCTTATATCCGACATAGACAAGGATGTCAGCCACAGCACCGTGTCTTCCTTTGCAGATGACACCCGAATCTGCATGACAGTGTCTTCCATTGCAGACACTGCAAAGCTCCAGGCAGACATCAACCAAATCTTTCAGTGGGCTGCAGAAAACAATATGAAGTTCAACGATGAGAAATTTCAATTACTCAGATATGGTAAACATGAGGAAATTAAATCTTCATCAGAGTACAAAACAAATTCTGGCCACAAAATAGAGCGAAACACCAACGTCAAAGACCTGGGAGTGATCATGTCGGAGGATCTCACCTTCAAGGACCATAACATTGTATCAATCGCATCTGCTAGAAAAATGACAGGATGGATAATGAGAACCTTCAAAACTAGGGAGGCCAAGCCCATGATGACACTCTTCAGGTCACTTGTTCTATCTAGGCTGGAATATTGCTGCACACTAACAGCACCTTTCAAGGCAGGTGAAATTGCCGACCTAGAAAATGTACAGAGAACTTTCACGGCGCGCATAACGGAGATAAAACACCTCAATTATTGGGAGCGCTTGAGGTTCCTAAACCTGTATTCCCTGGAACGCAGGAGGGAGAGATACATGATTATATACACCTGGAAAATCCTAGAGGGACTAGTACCGAACTTGCACACGAAAATCACTCATTACGAAAGCAAAAGACTTGGCAGACGATGCACCATCCCCCCTATGAAAAGCAGGGGTGTCACTAGCACGTTAAGAGACCATACAATAAGTGTCAGGGGCCCGAGACTGTTCAACTGCCTCCCAGCACACATAAGGGGGATTACCAACAGACCCCTGGCAGTCTTCAAGCTGGCACTGGACAAGCACCTAAAGTCAGTTCCTGATCAGCCGGGCTGTGGCTCGTATGTTGGTTTGCGTGCAGCCAGCAGCAACAGCCTGGTTGATCAGGCTCTGATCCACCAGGAGGCCTGGTCTCAGACCGGGCCGCGGGGGCGTTGACCCCCGGAACTCTCTCCAGGTAAACTCCAGGTACTGTTATGTACATAATGAGTTACATTCAGATAAATTTAATTTTCCACATTTAATTTGCCCGTTGGTCCTTCGAACCGGAGGTAATTAGTGAAGTCATTAATTAGTTAATTACTTAATAATTGTATGTGAAATGACAGAAGGAGGTGGATGTTAAGTTCACGAATTTACTTAATGTGTAGGGGATTATAATTATTACAATATTAATTTTGATAAGCCATTACACATGTAAGAAAATTATAATATAAATTTTAAATACAGATTAATATAAACCTTTAGCCATACTTGGCTTATCAAAATTAATATTATATAAATTAATATAAATCTTTGCCAGAATTTTGCAGAGCAAAATTAATATTATACGAATTAATATAATCTTTAGTCATACATAATCTAAATGACTAAAGATTATATTAATGCGTATAATATTAATTTTGCTCTGCCAAATTCTGGCAAGGATTTATATTAATTTATATAATATTAATTTTGATAAGCCAAGTCTGGCTAAAGGTTTATATTAATGTGTATTTAAAATTTATATTATAATTTTCTTACATGTGTAATTACTAAGCTCAAGTGTAGCTAACATTATTAATGTGTATTTAAAATTTATATTATAATTTTCTTACATGTGTAATTACTAAGTTCAAGTGTAGCTAACATTATTGTGTATTTAAAATTTATATTATAATTTTCTTACATGTAATTGCAAAGCTCAAATGTAGCTAAGATTTATTCAAAGGTAGGTTGTACTATTTACCTTTATAAAGCTCATAATTTAGTACATAATCAGTGTTATTAATTAGGTTGAATTTAATACATTGCATCATGGCTGAAAATGAGGAAATTAATATAGAAGACAAACATATGGAATATAGAGCAAAGAAAGCATCATTGCAAGCTAGAAAGGGTCATGTAACAAAGGCATATAATAAATGTTTGGAATTAATGAATCAAGAAACTGTGCATACTGATGATTTAAAATTATATTTAGATGCTTTGGGGAATAGATATGATTCATACAAATTATATTATAACAAATATGAAGGAGATTTATTAGTAAACTGTGTAGATGAGACTGAAGTAGATCTTATAATTAATCAGTATTACGAATTAGAGGAAAAGATTCTTTCTTGTAAAAGTCAGGCCTTGAATAAATTAAAATGTGTAAACCAGGCAGTTAATCAATCTGCTCCAACAAATAAGATATCTTTACCAAAACCCCCAGAATTATGTTTACCTGTATTTAATCCTGGAGAGAATTGGGAGGAGTTTTGGTCAATTTTTAAAGCAGCTGTGCATGATAGGAGTGATCTAGCCTGTGTAACTAAATTATTTTGCCTCAAAGGACAGGTAAGAGGAGATGCTCACATACTCATACAAGCCTTTCCCAATGTAGATGACTCTTACAAGGAAGCAGTTAGATAAGATAAGATAAGATTTCGTTCGGATTTTTAACCCCGGAGGGTTAGCCACCCAGGATAACCCAAGAAAGTCAGTGCGTCATCAAGGACTGTCTAACTTATTTCCATTGGGGTCCTTAATCTTGTCCCCCAGGATGCGACCCACACCAGTCGACTAACACCCAGGTACCTATTTGCTGCTAGGTGAACAGGACAACAGGTGTAAGGAAACGTGTTGAAATGTTTCCACCCGCCGGGAATCGAACCCGGGCCCTCCGTGTGTGAAGCGGGAGCTTTAGCCACCAGGCCACCGGGCCACCCTGTTGAAAGTCACTTATGGTAATATAGAACAAAGTAGGTTGGATTTAGTGAATATTATTGTTAATTTAAAATCTCCAGATCACACTTACAAAGGTTTACAGCAGTTTAGAGTTAAACTGGAGAGCACTCTCAAAACTTTGAGTAATAAATATAATCTGAAGGAATCAGACTGGTTATGAGTGCCATAGTACAGAATAAATTAAGCTGTAAAACACTTGAATAGCTCTCTAACAAGTATCACAAGGGTTATTTTGGTCTGGAGGAAATAAGACTAGGTCTACAAGAATTAATTGTTCAGTTGCAGACCAGCCAATGAACTCATTTTAAAGATGCAACACATAATAACTCTGAGGTATCTGTCAAGTTTCACAAAGGGAAACATTATCCCAATGTTAATAATCAAAATTCATTTCCTAAAAAGAGTTGCATAGGCGCATATGAAGTGGCAGGAATCAGAAATAATGATTCTCCACAAGGTAAGAAGAATAAATACCCTCCTAAGGGTAGCCCAGTTAATGAGAAACCAGTCAGAGAAAAGAGAGATTGTCTTTTCTGCAAGGGTACTCATTTTTTCTAAGAATTTCAATGCATACAATTCATGGAATGATAAAGTTGAAAGATTGGAGGAGCTTGACAGATGTATTAGGTGTTTAGGTAATCACAATGTAAAGGATTGTCATGCCAAATTAAACACTGTTATCAATGTCACAAAGGAAGACACCATATAGTCATGTGTAAGTGTCTATATGATAATGTTGATAATAATGATAATGTTGACAATCCTGACACAACAGTGGCTAATGTAAAAATTGCTGCTAATGTTAATAATGATGGTTTTGCTGAAGTAGCCTTACCTGTGTTACAGGTAAAAATTGATGATAAAAGGCATAAATCAAAAAATGTAAATGCATTATTGGACCAGGGGTCCCAGCGTACTTTCATGGTATGAAAGTACAGATGGGAGATCCCACAACTTTAAAATTATCTGGTTTTCTCTCGTATAAAAGGGCTCAATTGTATGACACTGTTTATGTAACTGTCAGGTTGGGCAATGAGAAAAAACGTGTTAATGCAGTAATTGTAATAAAGTTGGTAGAATTACCGACAATATGTAAAGTAAAAGGACACAAGTGCAACTAATGTGACATTTATTGTGGCAACGTTTCGCTCTCCAGGAGCTTTATCAGGCTTGATAAAGCTCCTGGAGAGCGAAACGTTGCCACAATAAATGTCACATTAGTTGCACTTGTGTCCTTTTACAGTAATTGTAGATAGACTTCCAGAGAAAATATCTACAGTAGGGTTTAGTAAAGCTACAGAAAGACTTTCACATTATGTAAATTTAGCACCTTCTGGTGTAAGTCTGGTGTAAATCTTTGAGAAACTCGTGCACAGGAGACTATATTAATTTATAACAGCACAAAACATACTCAACCCCTGCCAATTTGGATTTAGGAAAAATAAAAGCACTAATGATGCAATCATAAAATGCTAGATCTGCTTTACACAGCATTGGAAAATAAAGAATATCCACTAGGAATTTTTATTGACCTAAGAAAAGCTTTTAATACAGTAGACCACGACATCCTACTCCACAAACTTGACCATTACGGTATAAGAGGCCATGCGCTTGCTTATTTCAAATATTACCTTACTAATAGGTATCAGTATGTTACCATTAAAGACACAGCATCAACAACACGTCCACTTGATACTGGAGTTCCACAGGGAAGTGTCCTTGGTCCCCTGCTCTTCCTCATATACATCAATGATCTTCCAAACGTATCCCAACACCTGAAACCCATTCTCTTTGCTGACGACACGACTTATGTCATCTCTCACCCTAATCTTGCCACCCTCAACACCATTGTTAACGAGGAGCTGATCAAAATATCGACTTGGATGACAGCCAATAAACTTACGCTTAACACTGACAAAACCTACTATATTATGTTTGGTAGCAGAGCAGGAGATGCACAAATTAACATTAAGATCGACAACACTCTAATTACCAGACATAATGAGAGCAAATTCCTAGGCCTATACCTTGACAACAACCTGAATTTCAGCACCCATATCCAACACATAACCAAAAAAGTATCCAAAACAGTTGGGATCCTCTCCAAGATACGATACTACGTGCCGCAAAATGCCCTTCTCACACTATACCACTCACTTATTTATCCATACCTCACCTATGCTATTTGTGCTTGGGGATCAACTGCAGCAACACACCTAAAGCCAATAATAACCCAACAAAACGCTGCAGTAAGAATAATCACTAAATCCCATCCCTGGCAACACCCCCCCCACTCTTCATAGATCTAAACTTACTCCCTGTTCAGTACATCCACACTTACTACTGTGCAATCTACATCTACAGGACCTTAAACTCCAATATCAACCTTGACCTAAAACGCTTTCTTGATAGTTGTGACAGAACCCACAGGCATAACACCAGACACAAACATCTCTACGACATTCCCCATGTCCGACTAAACCTTTACAAAAATTCAATGTATGTCAAAGGCCCTAAAATCTGGAACACCCTACCTGAGAACTCGAGAACTGCAGACACATTCATCACCTTCAAAACTACCATTAGAAAACATCTTATCTCCCTGATAAACCCCATCAACTAACTACACGAATACCACCTGGTGGTTCACACTTACACTCACTCACACATTTGACCATAAACAGAAATATTAATCTCAATCTTAAAATAATGAATCCTATGATACTCCAATACTGAAACTATGTACTGTGCCAAAACAAAAGCATTCACATTGCTAAACTCACAAACTAGTATTTAGTCACTTAGCCATAATACCAACTTACCTCATAATTTGTAATATTTTAAAATAAAGAATTAAACTAAGTCTGCCCGAAATGCCTAGCCATGCTAGGCGTTCTAGTGGTACACTCTGTAATCATTATTTAACTACATGTAAACCACACAACAACCAAATTCTGTAAATTCAACATTGTAATCTTTATAGAGAATAAACTTTGAATTTGAATTTTGAATTCTGTATGCCCAATAAATATTTTGATAGGTAGTGACTATTATGCCTCCTTTGTAAAGGGTATGGTAAAGAAATGTGGTGTCACCCTTTTGAAGACTGCAGGAGGCCATGTAATGTATGGTAGGATTCCTCGTAATAATAATTCATGACTAGAGGAAACTACAAATACCATAACTGTGTGTCTTACTCATGAAATCGTACCCCAGTATAATTCTTCCATAGAGGATGGTGTTGAGCCAGTGCATAAATTGTGGGAATTAGACAGCATTGGAATAAATGTAAATGAAGAAAGTCCAGATGATTCTTTTACTCAGGATCAGTACCTGAGAGACGTAAACTTTGAATCTGGACAATACTGGGTACGACTTCCGTGGAGACTGAACTATCCAGAATTTTTTTTTTTTTATATTTTATTTAAAACGTTGTATTACAACATAAAAGAATAAATATATAGAAGACCACAATCCCTTAACAAACAGGTATCCAAAATATAATTCATAATCACAGTACACCATATAATTCATAATCACAGTACCCCATATAATTACCATGCAAACATGCATCCTTATACCTGAACTAAACATTTCCCATATATGGTAACTCTGACATCATGATAATACCCCGAGGTCCAGTGAACCTTCTAACCCAACCATCCTACTTTACATGTGTCTGTTATATACAGTGCACCACTAAACACCCCCTTTTGACCCATCCCCAAAATGCCTTACACTCGAGCTTCCTAACCATAATTTTTGTCACTTACGACGTACATTACATAATAATAACGGTAAGTATACCAAACTATCAGTACTAACTTAGATATTTAATGAAGTGTTACATAACACTTAAGAACTTGTACTTATATGTTATTTAAAACCATACATAAGACAATAGGACAAAAAACAAACAGATTACATTTCAAGAACATTACCTTCACATTTTTTTTAACAGTATTTCTATTGCATCCCAAATTTTACTTTTGAATTTTATATAGCAATCCCTACCCCACCTCCTTTGTTGGACTGACTGAGTACCACACTTCTGGCGCAGCAAAGGATACATAAGAAGAAATAACTAATAATTACATGATCACACCAACATACTATTACAGAATAACTAAAAGACGTACTAAGTAAATTTGAACCTACTTATAAATTTCATTTCAACGCAAAATACACATTTAGTATCAAAAGGGGAACCCCATCTTCACCGTCTGAGCTTCATTAAAATTTTCACCATTCTGACACATCAATATTATTATTAATTTAAAAAACTTTCACATTACATTGACTAAAAAAAAATTTTAAAATATTCAAGTCCTGAGACAATAAAAAATTTACATCTACACTACAAATAACTTCTATCCCCTAACAACTCCAGATACTTTTTTATTTTTTCTCACTAATACATATTCCAATTTTTTTATGTATTATGTTCAACAAGAAAATATATATTTATTAACCCAAAGTTCCAGAGCAATATCAGACTTACTCTGTCCCCCACTAAGTACACAATATAACTTTTGGCTCCTAAAAAACATGTACCGGGGAGTACTACCTCAATCATTAACAAAACCAACCTGGCAAAAGACACTTCAGAAAGCCACCCCCTGCCATCCCCTGACCCCATGCTATCTGTATTAAAAAAAAAAAAAAAAACAAACTCACGTTCCCTTCCATGCTCAAGTTCGTACCTGACGTCGAAACCATAAAACCCCTGTCTCTTAAACCAAATGTCACCAGTTCACCCCCCCTACGCCCCCCCCTTTTCCTAACGACTTTACACCCATATGCTCCACTACCACACACTTTTATTCCACCTTCCATCCTCCACTAGTCTCAAAAAAAAAAAAACAAGAATGCCAGTTTAGGGAGAACCAGCCCAATCCAGCTCTAAACTACACCCAACCCTAACATTACACCTACCGACAGATTACGATAACCCAAGGGAAAACTATTTACCCACAACCTCCCATATAGTAGCCTATTTCTGCATACTGTACGATACACACTCGCCGCAAGCGCCCGCACCCTACATTCCCCCCCCCACCTCCCGCATGCACCAAGACACATACAAAAAATCTGCCACAACATACATCACTGCCCTCCGAATGTCCCTTTGGAAAACCCCCCCCACCCCAAAAATGCAAACCCCCTCAAAGTCGATATTTTTCCCCCCCCCTCCTGCCACTAAACCCCAAAACTCTCGCAAAACCCCAATTTTTCACAAAAATAGGGGGGCATGAAAACCCCGTCCCCCTCTTCCTCACAATGCAAACAAGTGCCAGCACCTACCTAACCCATTCTAAATACACTGACCCTTTTAAAAAACCCAAAAAAAAAACCCTTCCCCCCTTTTTTTTTTAAATTTTTTTGGGGGGGGGGGGTTTTTTGGGGGGGGGGGGGGGGGGGGAAAAAAAAAAAAAAGGGGGGCCCCCAACCCCCCTTTTTTGGGGGGCCCCCCACTGGGCCCCCCCCCCTTTTCCCCCCCTTTCCCCTTTTTTTCCCCTTTTTTTCCCCCCCCCAATTTTTTAAAACCCCCCCCTTCCCCCCCCTTTTTTTCCCCTTTTTTTTTTTTCCCCCCCTTTTTTAATTTTTTGGGAAAAAAAAAAAAAAAAATTTAATTTTTTTTTTTTTTAAAAAAAAAAAAAAAAAAAAATTTTTTTTTTTTTTTAAAAAAAATTTTTTTAAAAAAAAAAAAAAATTTTTTTTAAAAAAAATTTTTTAAAATTAAAAAAAAATTTCCCAAAAATTTTTAAAAAACCCTTCTTTTCATTTAAATTTAATTAATAAAATTTTAATTTAAAAACCCCTTTCCCTTTATCCAACTTTCCCCCATCAATTCCCACTTTTTTTTTTACCAAAAATTTTCCCCAATTAATATATCCTTTTTCCCAATTTTTTAACCCAAATATTATTCTAACCCCTCCCCCCCCCACCCCAATACGCTGCTTCACATACACTGCCTTCACTCGTGTGTCCAAAGGTAAAAACCCAGCCCACCCGCCCAGCCCATCATCCCCACCCCTTCCGTACCAGGCTTCCCATAACCCCCCATACCCAAAACCACCCTCCCAGTTCCTGAATACACACGACCTCGGGGGATTTTTTTCCCACGCCCCACATTTACGTACACAAGTGTATTTACACCCCCACCCTCGCTGCAATTTTTACATCCCCAGCCCCCACCGCGCACCTACCCTCGCTCACCACTATTTCCTTTGGGAATTTTTTCTTGTGCCTCCCCAGCCCCGCCATAACACAACCCCCCCCCAAATTTAATTCATCCACTACGTTCCACCCATACTTTTTCCCCCCCAACCCTCCCCCCACCCACGTGCCTACTTCTAATAACTTTGCTTTGCTCCATTAACCCTCATCCCTGCGCCCCCCCAAAAAATCCTTTTAACGTCCCACTTTCCCCAATCCATTTCCCCTCCTCCCAAAACTGTGGCCCCTCCAAAACCCCCACAATACCACTTTCCCCCGGGACCCACCTCTCCCTTTCCCCACACCCTTCCTCTATCCTTAAAAAGGGTCCGCATGCAGCAAAGAGGTTTTGAGACAAGGGGAAACCCGTCGCAAACCCATCCCCACGCCCCGCAACCCAAAACTTTCCTTTAACCTTACCCCTGACCGTTGCAGGCGATAAAAGTAGCCCGCCCAGCGCACAAACTCATCACCAAAACCCTTTTTTTTTAAAATACCCCACAACATATGTCTATCTACACTGTCATAAGCCTCTCCCAATCAATCCCCAAGATCCCCCCCCTTTGCTACCCTCCACAAAATCCTTAATTCTTCCGCCCCTCACGCATACTTCACCTGGAACCCACACTGCCTCTATTAGGATTTCGTCAACACCTTTTTCATACGGTTACCTAAAACCTTCGCAAAAACTTTAAACGCACACAAAAAGGGAACGCCCAAAAAGTCCCAAGCTTCCCCCCCCCTCCCTTATAGCCCAAAAACTACTACCCCCGGGCCCCTGCATTCCCCCAACACTCCCCTTTCCTTCATACATTAAACAACCGGGACCAGACATTCCTTCATCAATCCCAAGGGTAATAAGAAATCATGGGAATTTCCCCTCAATCCCCGGGCGCTTTTCCCCTACTCAAGCCCTTATCGCCTCCTCCACCTCCCCTCATGATCCACCCTCATTACCGCACTCTCCTCCTCCCAAAAAAAATTACCTCAAATTTCCCTTTCTCCCAAATCTCTCCCTCCCCCCCCCCCCTCCCTCTGCTTAAAATTCCCCCTAAACCAATAATCACATAATTGCTCATTCCACCGGGTACAAGACCTGCCCCCCTATATCCCCCCCCCCCTTTACACACCTCTAATCCATAACGGGTCACTGTTGCCTATTCCAAAATCTCCTCAAAACACCCCTGACGGTTTTCACCCCTAGAACCCCTCTAAACCTTCCCCCACAGTATTTATCAAAACGAGAATTTTGTATATCCCTCATCTCCCCTAAACCTCTATTTCTCCAGCAGCCCCCCCTCCCCCTTCATAACAATCATTTTTGCTGCCCCTCTAAATATTTTGTAACCCATACCTCCCCCTCGCCTCATCCCTTTCCCCTATGCTGTAAAACTCCCTAATCTCAAATTTGCGTGCTTTTCCCCCCATTCCAAGACATCCCCCCTTTGTTGGGGGGGGGGGCCCCATTTAAAAAACAACCCCTCCCCTTCCCCAAAAAAAGCCCACATTCATTTTTCCCAAAAACCCACATCCTACAACCCTCCCTCCCCTGCATCTCTGCCAAAACGGGACGATGGTCCGAAAAACCCAAACTATCGTCCCCTTACACTTTCTACGTTATATCCGAGTTAATAATAAAGACCAACCTGGCAGCATAACCCCCCGCAAAACGTGGCCTACTTTCCACCCACGCCACTGACATGTCCCTAAACCCCCCGCATCCCCAACAAAATTTCCCCAAACTCCAAGTACACACCCTGCCCCCCGGGTCCACACCTTATTCCGATTACACAATTCCAAACCCCGGAGTTACCTGGAGTTTACCTGGAAGAGTTCCGGGGTCAACGCCCCCGCGGCCCGGCTGAGACCAGGCCTCCTGGTGGATCAAGCCTGATAAACCAGGCTTTTTGCTGTTGGCTGCACCAAACCAACATACGAGCCACAGCCCGGCTGACCCGGGAACTGACTTTAGGTGCTTGTCCAGTGCCAGCTTGAAGACTGCCAGGGTCTGTTGGTAATCCCCCTTATGTGTGCTGGGAGGCAGTTTGAACAGTCTCGGGCCCCTGACACTTATTGTATGGTCTCTTAACGTGCTAGTGACACCCCTGCTTTTCATTGGGGGATGGTGCATCGTCTGCCAAGTCTTTTGCTTTCGTAGTGGGTGATTTTCGTGTGCAAGTTCGGTACTAGTCCCTCTAGGATTTTCCAGGTGTATATAATCATGTATCTCTCCCTCCTGCGTTCCAGGGAATACAGGTTTAGGAACCTCAAGCGCTCCCAATAATTGAGGTGTTTTATCTCCGTTATGCGCGCCGTGAAAGTTCTCTGTACATTTTCTAGGTCGGCAATTTCACCTGCCTTGAAAGGTGCTGTTAGTGTGCAGCAATATTCCAGCCTAGATAGAACAAGTGACCTGAAGAGTGTCATCAGGGGAAATACCTTGGCCTCCCTAGTTTTGAAGGTTCTCATTATCCATCCTGTCATTTTTTCTAGCAGATGCGATTGATACAATGTTATGGTCCTTGAAGGTGAGATCCTCCGACATGATCACTCCCGGGTCTTTGACGTTGGTTGTTTCGCTCTATTTTGTGGCCAAATTTGTTTTGTACTCTGATGAAGATTTTAATTTCCTCATGTTTACCATATCTGAGTAATTGAAATTTCTCATCGTTGAACTTCATATTGTTTTCTGCAGCCCACTGAAAGATTTGGTTGATGTCTGCCTGGAGCTTTGCAGTGTCTGCAATGGAAGACACTGTCATGCAGATTCGGGTGTCATCTGCAAAGGAAGACACGGTGCTGTGCTGACATCCTTGTCTATGTCGGATATAAGGATGAGGAACAAGATGGGAGCGAGTACTGTGCCTTATGGAACAGAGCTTTTCACCGTAGCTGCCTCGACTTTACTCTGTTGACGACTACTCTCTGTGTTCTGTTAGTGAGGAAATTATAGATACCCTCGACCGACTTTTCCTGTTATTCCTTTAGCACGCATTTTGTGCGCTATTACCGCCATGGTCACACTTGTCGAAGGCTTTTGCAAAGTCTGTATATATTACATCTGCATTCTTTTTGTCTCTAGTGCATTTAGGACCTTGTCGTAGTGGTCCAATATTGAGACAGACGGGAGCGACCTGTTCAAAACCCATGTTGCCCTGGGTTGTTAACTATGGGTTTCTAGATGCGTGGTGATCTTGCTTCTTAGGACCCTTTCAAAGATTTTTATGATATGGGATGTTAGTGCTTTTGGGTCTGTATTCTTTGCTGTTGCTTTACTGCCCCCCTTTGTGGAGTGGGGCTATGTCTGTTGTTTTTAGTAACTGTGGGACGACCCCGTGTCCCATGCTCCCTCTCCATAGGAGGAAAAGGCTCGTGATGGGGGCTTCTTGCAGTTCTTGATGAACACAGAGTCCATGACCCTGGCCCGGGGGCAGAGTGCTGGGCATGTCATTTATCGCCTTTTTCGAAGTCATTTGGCGTCAGGATAACATCGGATAGGCTTGTGTTAATCAAATTTTGTGGCTCTCTCATAAAAATTCATTTTGATCTCGACTCTCAGTCTGGTTAGCGGCTTGCTAAAAACTGAGTCATATTGGGACTTGAGTAGCTCACTCATTTCCTTGTTTTTCCCTCTGTGTAGGACCCATCTTGTTTAAGTAGGGCCCAATACTGGACGTTGTTCTCGATTTTGATTTGGCATAGGAAGAAATACTTGGGTTCTTTCGATTTTCCCTTTATGGCTTTAGTTCTTCCCGCGATTCCTGACTCCTAAAGGATTCTTTTAGCTAAGTTTTGATGCTTGCTATTTCTCTGACCAGTGCTCCCTACGCATTCAGATATATTGACCTCTTTTAGCCGCTCTGTTATTCTTTTCCGTCGCCTGTAAAGGGAGCGCCTGTCTCTTTCTGTTTTACATCTACTCCTCCTTTTTCTTAGAGGAATAAGCCTTGTGCATACATCGAGTGCTACCGAGTTAATCTGTTCTAGGCATAAGTGGGGTCTGTGTGCTTAGATATCTTCCCACTTATATCGGTTAGGACTTGGTTTTCTTGGTCCCACTTTATGTTTTTGTTATTGAAGTTGAATTTGGTGAATGCTCCCTCGTGACTAATCTCCTTATGTCGGTCTGGGGCTCCGCGCCTATTATAGAAACCATTGGTAAACCCCGCATGTAGAAAAGCAAAACCTCCCTTACAAAATCCCTTTCCGTTGTTACTTTGCTGGTTTTTCCCCAAAAACTTTTCCCCCCCTTTTTTTCCCCCCCCCTAATTTTTTTTTTTTTCCCTTTTTGGGGTAATTTTTTTCCTACCCCCTTTTTAATTTAAATTTTTTTTTTTTTTTTTTTTTTTTAAAAAACCCTCTTTTTTTTTAACCCCCTTTTTTAATTCTTTTTTTTTTTTTTTCTTAATAAAAAACTTTTTTAAAAAAAATCTTTGTTTAGATTAACATTATTTATTTTAAAATTTTTTTTTTAAATTTTTTTTTTTTCCCTTTTTTTTATCTTTCTTTTTTTTTTTTTATTTTTTATTTTTTTTCCCCCCTTTCCCCTTTTAAACCTCCCCCCGGTTTTTCCCCCCCCTTCCTACTTGAAACCCCCACTGACGGTACCCTTTTTTTCTAGATTCCCCTCTTTTCCGTTTCTTTTTCCCTTTCCCTTTTCATCCTTCCCCCTTTAAAAACTCAACTGAAACTCACCCAGGCCGGGAACGGCTCAAATCGTCCCCCCAACCTCAAACCCTTTTTTTTGGGTTTTTCCCCCGGGCAGCCGAAAGGAAATATCTCCGTGGGGCGTAGATAACCCTATGGATCACCGGTCTCTCCCACCCCCAGGGGCGCTGCTCAACTCCCGGGCCCGCTTGGGGGGGAGCATCCGAACCACTGTAGTGTCACAAAATTTTCCCTCGCCCCTCCACTTTCCCCCCCAATTTACCTTTGCCTGCTGCACTCAAAGACTTCGGCAGAGTTCCGCCTGAGACTCTGGGTCTACTTGCCTTCCCAAGGGCCCCGGCGCTGCTGCTTTTCCACATCCCGGCCGCCATGGGGTCAAAAGCGCCCCAAGGGACACGTCTTCTTTTCCCGCGTAGTCACGTACAGCTTGTCCTAAAATCCCCCAGACAAAAACGATGGAAAAGGTTTCTTTAAAAAAAATCTTAGGTAAACCCGCCCGGCAACCTTCTAGATCCCCCTGTCCATCGAAACCCAAATTATCCATGCACCCCACCTATCTTTTAAAGCTCTCATATCCACATCTCTGCCTCGAAAGGAAAGTTGGGGGACCTCACCCGGTGTAGTATTTTGAGCATCTCGCAGGCGTACCTCCCCAAACCGACGTACGGTGAGTTCTTCTCCGGTACTGATCACCGTCCTTTCATACCTCCACTGTGCAGAAAATTTTTGAAGATTCGTGATGATCCATTAATGCTACTCCGTGCAATTTTTCAACTTCAAAGCCAAACGGTCCCCCAATATCGTTGGTAAAAACGGGGCTTTAGGGGAAATTGCCCCTTTAACAAGGTCAAAACACACGGTGTTGCCCCCTGCTAGTGCAGCCATTTGGGGGAAACGGAATTGCCAACCAAGAAAGCAGGAGCTTTTGCGCAGTGCGTCCACTCAGCCCGAAAGCGAAGAGGACAATGATTATCCAGAATTGCCCACTAATTACAGAATGGCATGTGGACAGTAAGGGGTAAATAGCACGTTCGCACCTGAACTTCTTTATTTTTCGTTCGATTTCTTTCATTTTTTTTGTACGTAAAGAAGCACCTTTCAATAGTAATGTGACAAAGAAAAAAAAATTATTTACTAATAATCATACATATTGAACAGTATTTTCGTAATGGGACTTGGAGAAGCTGTGTTGGCATTATCTACGCATAAAACAATGCTAAACTGTATTTCAAATGGCCATCCGAACTGTAATTTATCCTTTCTTCATTCTTAAAAAAATTAAGTTTGTATGGTTTTGACATTCATCCAAATATCTGATTTTTGGCCTCACAAAAATTAAAAACAAATTATGATATCTCAAAAACTGTCCATTTCTTTGTAAAACAATCTTTCCTTTATATTCTCTGTGAATTTCATTGCATTCCTGCTATTATTAACGAAAACACTGTCTTATATACGTGAATAACTTACTTCCGAGATAATTCGCGGAACAGCCGGACCACCGATTTTTTTTTTTCGAGAAAATAGCATTTTTCTCAGCATTACGAGTGTATATCATAGTTACCCATGTTCGTTTTCTTTAATATAAGGACCGTCGAGGTGAAAGAAGGAGAATGGAAGCCCGTCCCTGACTATGGAAATATTATATTCCAGAGGGAGCGCTTTTCAAAGTTTATTCTCTATAAGGATTACAATGCTGAGTTTACAGAAATTTGGTTATTGTTTGGTTTACATGTAGTAAAATTGTGATTACAGAGTGTACCACTAGAACGCTTAGCATGGCTAGGCATTTCGGGCATACTTAGTTTTATTCTTAATTGTAAAATATTACAAATTATGAGGTAAGTTGGTATTATGGCTAAGTGACTAAATACTAGTTTGTGAGTTTAGCAATGTGAATGCTTTTGTTTTGGCACAGTATATAGTTTCAGTATTGGAGTATCACAGGATTCATTATTTTAAGACTGAGATTAATATTTCTGTTTCTGTTTATGGTCAAATGAGTGAGCGAGTGTAAGTGTGAACCACCAGGTGGTATTCGTGTAGTTAGTTGACGGGTGTATCAGGGAGATAAGATGTTTTCTAATGGTAGTTTTGAAGGTGATGAATGTGTCTGCAGTTCTAGAGTTCTCAGGTAGGGTATTCCAGATTTTTGGGCCTTTGACATACATTGAATTTTTGTAAAGGTTTAGTCGGACACGGGAATGTCGTAGAGATGTTTGTTTCTGGTGTTATGATTGTGACCAGACTTACCTGGATTCATTACCTTTGTAAATTGTGAGTTCATTACCTTTGTAAATTGTGAGTTCATTACCTTTGTAAATTGTGATTCATTACCTTTGTAAATTGTGAGTCATTACTTGTAATTGTGAGTTCATTACTTTGTAAATTTTGAGTTCATTACCTCTGTAACTTGCTCAGCTATCAAAACTTGGAGTCCAGTCCCTGGACCAATTATGTACCTCTGTAATCTTTTGACTACCGCCCACAGGATGGGTATGGGGTGCATAATAAACATATTAAACTAACTAACTAAACTTCTGGTGTTATGCCTGTGGGTTCTGTCACAACTATCAAGAAAGCGTTTTAGGTCAAGGTTGATATTAGAGTTTATGGCCCTGTAGATATAGATTGCACAGTAGTAAGTGTGGATGTACTGAACTGGGAGTAAGTTTAGATCTTTGAAGAGTGGGGGGGGTGTGCTGCCAGGGATGGGATTTAGTGATTATTCTTACTGCAGCTTTTTGTTGGGAAGTATATGCCATATATTATTCATTCTGTAGTATTTACCATATTTCTTTGTTATTTATATTGTTTATTATGTCATATTAGATCAATTGTGATAGATAAATAAGCCGTAGAAGTTATAATAGCGTTATATTGAAGCATATTCCACCGGCCACCCCGAGACTGGAATTTTCCATGACGTCAGCAAAATGGTGCCAGAAGGTTCCTGGTTGGCTGGAAGTGTATGGATAAGTCCCACCCACTGTATTATGATGCTAAATCGTCAATTATTATCTTTTTTTATTTATTTATTATTTATTTATTAATTTGAGCATACATACAGAGGTACAAAAAAATACAGACAAGAACAGCATGCCAAAGCCACTTATACTATGCATAGCATTACGGGCTGGCTTAAAATTAACTTAAGATTAACTAAGCAATGATGAAATCACTGATAAAACATTAATGTAAACAGATAACTATAAAGCACAAGTGAGTATTACAAAGACAGGTCATATGGTTGCATGCATTGTTTACATTCAGTAGAATGGATATTCTGTTAGGTAGTGTATTTAAAAAAAATAATAAAGTTAGATTGGGTTTTAGGTTTAACATTTACCATCCCCCCAATGAAAAGCAGGGGTGTCACTAGCACGTTAAGAGACCATACAATAAGTGTCAGGGGCCCGAGACTGTTCAACTGCCTCCCAGCACACATAAGGGGGATTACCAACAGACCCCTGGCAGTCTTCAAGCTGGCACTGGACAAGCACCTAAAGTCAGTTCCGGATCAGCCGGGCTGTGGCTCGTACGTTGGTTTGCGTGCAGCCAGCAGCAACAGCCTGGTTGATCAGGCTCTGATCCACCAGGAGGCCTGGTCACAGACCGGACCGCGGGGGCGTTGACCCCCGGAACTCTCTCCAGGTAAACTCCAGGTATGTGATATAATTGTGAGAAACATTTAAGATATACAATTTATAAGGTTCAGTTATTCAGTATTTATTTGGTTTTGGGTGAGTAAGTGATCTTTGAGAAGAGACTTGAATTTATAAACAGGTAGTGTTTCTTTTATATTTACAGGTAATGAATTCCAGATTTTAGGGCCTTTTATGTGCATTAAGTTTTTGCATAGTGTGAGATGGACACGAGGAACATCAAAGAGTGATCTGTGCCTTGTATTATGGTCATGTGTTCTGTTGAGGTTGGCAAGGAGATGTTTGAGGGGAGGGTTAATATCAGAGTTAAGTGTTCTATGTATGTAATAAGTGCAATAATAAGTATGGATGTTTTGTATGGTGAGTAGGTTTTTTTTTTTTTTATATTTTATTTAAAACATGACATTACAAAAATATAATATGTAAAACTCATTTAAGTCTATAAATTAACACAATCCTCCCTACAGCTAATATTTATTACACACCACACTTACAACTCCGTGTGGGTACACCCCCCCCCCTCCCTGCTCCCTCATCCTATCACTTAACACAAACCTGTTGGAGCTACTCAACAGAATTACATGATATGAACAACACTTTTATATACACATCCCTCGAAATGGTACTTAATAATCGACTACAGACCATGCAATGCATTGCACTGAACATATTATACAGACATATTAACCCCCCCCCCCCCGTGGTTATCCAACCACCCCACTATTTACAACCTAACACACTATAAACAATGAATGTTGCCTAATCTAATGTCACACAGCAATGATCAAAACATTAATTTATGTAATTGTCCTAATGGTTCAGTTACATAACAATATGTATTACACAACAATGGTGATATAGAAAAGTCACAAAGACATACAAAATTACTACAAAACCATAAGAATAAACTTAGTCTCAAAATCCAACACATGTAAGCCTCTACACATTTAAACATGCAATTCCAGTGTTAAAACAATAACACAGCTTCAACTATGACATTCAAGCTCTATACAGCTTATATGGACATTACATAGTGCTATTGACAACAGTACAATACAACATAAAATATAACCATGACATAAGTAACACATAAAGACTGTGCCTAGCACGCACCTAACCACAAAAACCTATAACACCACTGTTGCCCAACTTTATTTACACTATCTGACGTGCATTAACCTCTTTACTCTCAAAACAAAACTGAAAATTGCAGAACACCAGTGACGAACAATAATGCACAGACATTAATACAAACATGACTCCATGACGAGGCCTCAGTAAGGAAGTTCACAGCTGACCTAGAGACTGTTGATTGGCCTACAGAATTCTCCAAGGCCAATGGTATTGATGACTGGACAGACATCATTCTTAACAAATTACTTAGACTATACAACAAACATTGTCCTATAAAAACAAAACAGATCACAAACAAACGGCTTGGTTGCCCATGGCTAACCAGCACCATTCTGAAATCCATTGACAAGAAACACCAATATGAAAAGCAATATAGACAGGGCTTAATACACAAAGATACTCTTAACACTATCACAGCTCTCACCAAAGTAATAAAAAAAGCCAAACAACTATTACTCCAGTAGATTCACAGACACTAGAGGAGATATAAAAAAGACCTGGAAAACACTCTTTCAGAATCTAGGGACCCACAAACTGAAAAAAACCAAGAATATTGTCCTAACTAAACCTAATGAAACACCACTACATCCCACTGACACAGCTAACAAGATAAACGACTTCTTCTCAAACATAGGATCTAATCTCGCCAGTAAAATCCCACATACCAATGCCCATGCCGGGGACTACCTAGATGGAAATTTCCCTAATTCCTTTTATCTTGCACCAACTGAGCCCACGGAAGTCATTGAGATCATAAAGTCACTTAAAAATAACTCGGGGAATCTGTCTCATGTCCCACCATTACTGTACAAGCGAGCGGCCCATGTCCTTTCGCATGCTATTTCATTACTTTTTAACAAGTCAATAGAGACTAGCGCCTTCCCGAAACTACTCAAGATGGCAAGGGTTACACCAATACATAAAGGTGGTGACCCTACAGACTTAAACAACTATAGGCCAATATCTAACTTATCATTGCTATCCAAAATCTTTGAGAAACTCGTGCACAGGAGACTGTATTCATTTATAATGGCTCAAAACATACTCAACCCCTGCCAGTTTGGATTCAGGGAAAAAAAAAAGCACTAATGATGCAATCATAAAAATGCTAGATCTGCTTTACACAGCATTGGAAAATAAGGAATACCCACTAGGAATTTTTATTGACCTAAGAAAAGCTTTTGACACAGTAAACCACGAAATCCTACTCCACAAACTTGACCACTATGGTATAAGAGGCCATGTGCTTGCTTATTTCAAATCTTACATTACTAATAGGTATCAGTACGTCACCATTAAAGACACAGCATCAGCAACACGGCCACTTGATACTGGAGTTCCGCAGGGAAGTGTCCTTGGTCCCCTGCTCTTCCTCATATACATCAATGACCTTCCAAACGTATCCAACACCTGAAACCCATTCTCTTTGCTGATGACACGACTTATGTCATCTCTCACCCTAATCTTGCCACCCTCAACACCATTTTGAATGAGGAGCTGATATAAAATATCGACTTGGATGACAGCCAATAAACTTACGCTTAACACTGACAAAACTTACTGTATTATGTTTGGTAGCAGAGCAGGAGATGCACAAATTAACATTAAGATTGACAACACTCTAATTACCAGAAATAATGGGGGAAAATTCCTAGGCTTATACCTTGACAACAACCTGAATTTCAGCACCCATATCCAGCATATAGCCAAAAAAGTATCCAAAACGGTTGGGATCCTCTCCAAGATACGATACTACGTGCCGCAAAATG
>NC_069411.1:68056487-68084021 GCF_026875155.1 Cherax quadricarinatus | reverse complement strand
TTTTGTGCCACTCCTCCCACTCGTTATTCCATCAGCGTTTGTGTACCATACCTCCAGTTTCCTTTCCAACACTGTGGTTTGGGGGCCTGTGAGGTTGGGAGACCTCTATAGCTGGGTGTTTGGTGGAAGCTGTGAGTATGGATTGTAGTTTGTGTTGGGATGGTGTGATTGGTTGTGGGGTTCTGAGGATAGTTGTGTGTGTGCTTGCCCTTGCTGCTCTGTCCTGCTCTGATTGAGCTCTGCTGGTTCCATCCTTGTTTCCTTTCCTAGCTCCTTTCGCTTTTTTGTCCTCTCAGCTGCTGTCATTCTGTTTGTGTTCTGTCTCTGTCTAGGAACACCCTCTTGTACTCTTCCGAGTATTTCAACAGTGGTTTCTCTTGGAAAATCCTGTTCCGCACTGTTTCTGTCCTGAGAATCAGCTTGATTGGTCATTTTCTCCCCTTCAAGTACCTCCCTATTCTCTGAAAATTTACAATCTCATCCATGTCTTCTTCACCTATTTCCGTGATGATTTTCTCAATCTCCTTTCTTTCTGCCTGCCGTCTTTCAGTGTGTGTCCTTTCCTCTCTCTCCTGAAGCCCATGGATAAACACTGATTTTGCCCTTTCCTTCTCCCATTGCCTCTCCCTCTGTGACTCTGGTTCCTGTCTGTACATGGTCATTTCTCCCTTGTTTTTTCCAGTGGCTCTTGATAGCATGGTTGTGCCTCTGCATTTGACCTATCACCCTCTCCATCTGTACCCAGCTGCTCCCCCCTTTCACTCCTTGGCTCTTCTTGGCAGGCTGATATGACCTTAGCATAATTCGTATCTCCTTCCTTCCTGTTCGGCCTTTCAGCTTCATATGCTGTGTCTTCTCTGGTCAGTGCCCCTGTAACCTGCCTCAGCCTGTTTACCTCATCTTCTAGGACCCTTATCCTGGCTACTGCAGTTTCGACTTGTGCCTCCCAATTCTTCTTCTCCTTCTCCAACCTCTTTTCTAATTTCACAGAAAGCTCTGTTTCCATTTTTTTCAGAAAGCTCTCCAAATTTTCTCTCCCACTCTTGTTCCATCCTTTTCCACTGCTCCTCCATCCACTCCTCCCTACCAGAACCATTCTCATCTGATCCCTGCTTCCTTCCACTACCCACCATTTTCTTTTTTTTTCTTTTTTTTCCTTCTTTTTCCCCTTTTCTTCCCTTTTTTCTTTTTTTTGAAAGAGGAAAGAGTGAGAGAGAGAGAGAGAAAGAAAGAGAAGGGAAAGGTACAAGGAGAGAGGGGGGAAAGTGAGAAAGGAAAGGTACAAGGAGAGAGGGGGGAGAGTGAGAAGGGAAACAGGGGGGGAGAGAGAGAGAGAGAGGGAAAGAGAGAGAAGGGAAAGGTAGAAGGAGAGAGGGGGAGAGTGAAAAGGGAAAAGGGGGAGAGAGCGAGAGAGTTATTAACAACCCCACCCACGATACTCCACCCCACCCACGATTCCACCACCCACTCTCTCTCTCCTGTGAACTTCATTGCAAGCCTACAAGCCTCCTCTGGGATGACTTCACATCGCAAAATAGCAAGAACTTCTATGCTATCTGGCTATTGTCCCAGTAGTTACTGTAGTGTTTGTGGGTATACCACAAGGGACAAAATTCTTCCTAGATGTAAGGAGCCTACTTGTTCCAACTACTGCCACACAGATTGCATTCCAGAAGAAGAATTTTGTTGCAGCCAGGTTGAAAATTTCAGAAAATTGAAGGATATCCATAAACCTGTGGTATATGTGGATACAAGCCTGGAGCTACAGGAGGAAGGTTCAGAAGTCCTACCTCAGGGACTTCAGTCCAAAGATCAAGACTGCCCTCTTGAGCTGTGTTGTAAAGTTGGAGCTAAGATAATCCATCACAGGGAAGCACTTCATGAGCTCCTCAAATCATTAGATAACCTCCAAGCTATTGTAGAAGGCCACTGCAAGCCTACATCGTGACGTAAGCTGCTCAGCTGATGGTGACACTATTGACAAAGACTGGAAGTCCCACACTGAGCTTAACTCAGGGGTAAACAACTGGTGGAATTCTGTCATCGCTAAGGTCCCACAGACTGACAGAGTCTGTGGGACACAATTCCTCTGACCACCACAGAGGGAACAAATTCTCTTCCCAGCAATGAAGGAAGCCTTGTATCTGTTAATTCTCCTACACCTGACATCTCTGATTCAGCCACTACCAGTCCACTAGACAGTGCACATACCATCTCTGATCCTACACCTGTCAGCACACCTGCCGACACTATTCCAGAATCTGGCAGTAGTGCTTCATCAGCAAGTTCTGAGTCAGGAGTTTCTCCACCAGAGATTGGTGCAGTTAATAATCAGGGAACTATCACTGCACCTGATCACCTACTGCACCAAAGTACGAACAGCAGGGACACATCTGTCAGAAATGGTAGAGGATGGGGTAGAGGATGTGGAAGAGGATGTGGAGGAGGAAGACATCTACTGCCATCTCACCCTCCACTAACACAGTTCCAACAGCAGAACCTGAGGACAAATCTGCAAAACACAGGAGGTGCAACAAATCATAGTCCACCCTCCCAGGCACCTAGGCTGTGCTCTCGCTGTCACCGGAAGGGGCACACCACCAACAACTGCCTGCGAGATACCAGGTGCAATTACTGCTACAAGAAAGGACATCAGGAGGACCAGTGTCGGAAGAAAAAGGAACTTGACAGACAGGACCACCTGTTTAGAGGCCTGTTCTCAGAACAAACCAGCAGGATCTCTGAACTGGTGAACACACTCACACATCACCCACTCAGCTACTCCTATCTCAGCCCAGCAGGTGGTATTGTGCCTTATACAAGACCACAGACCTACATCCCTGCAGCTGCCTCAGTACCCTCCCTCTCTCAAGGGCAGGCACCTTACATGCCCTACACACCCACCACCTCAAGCTGACCACATCATGAGGAGCCAGTCTATCAGCATCCTGTCGGCCAATATTAGAGGTTTCATTACTAATGTTGGAGAGCTCACACATAGTTCTGTGAACACTCGACGTCCCAACATGATAGCTGTTGTTGAAACATTTTTGGATGACAGGACTCCAGAAAATTTTGCAAGAATTGCTGGCTACACCTCATGGATGAGAAGAGACAGGCAAGGGCAAGGAGGAGGTGTTGCTGTGTGCTACTCTAAAAGTGTTCATGCCCAGCACATTGATGTTGCCACCCCTACTCATCTTGAAATGATGTTCTTCAAGCTCTGCACAAACACTAGTACCTCTGTACTAGCATGTGCAATGTACAGACCTCAGTGGCAACATGCAGACCCCTATCAACTTCCTAATGGAAAATATTGACTCCCTTCTGCTACAACACAACTGTCAACATATCATAATTGTTGGTGACCTCAACCAACACCTTATACAGAGGGACTTTGATGACCTTTTTGCAGTATTTGACATGAGAAACTTTGTTGATTTCCCTACTCACATCTCTGGCTCCTCCCTTGACCCAGTAGTGAGTGATCTGGCAGAAGGCATAGTCACTTGTCAACCCCTCGGCTACGTTGGATCGTCTGACCACAAGGCACTTAAGATCCCAACAGAATGAGGTGAGGAGTCCACACGCACAACCTGGCTATGGGAAAGAGGTAATTGGCCAGCCCTTTGCTCTGAGCTCGCCACCACCAATTGAAATGCTCTTCTCCAAGGGAATGTTGACAACCAAGTGAAAGCTTTCACTGGACACATCCTTAACCTACAACAAGAACGCATTCCTCACCGGCAATATGTGGCAAAGCCTACAGATCAGCCTTGGTTTGGCTTTCGTTGTAGAGAGGCTGCTACTGCTAAGTACAAAGCATGGCAAAGGTATAAGAGACATCCTACCACCTATAACACGAACTAGCACAGGTAAGCCTGTAGGCATATGAGTGATGTTCAAAAGTGGGCCATTGCTAAATGGGAGGTGGACACTAAAAGAAAGCTAGCATCAGGTAGGGTAGGCTCCAAAACATGGTGGTCCCTGGTCAAGGCCTGATGAACTCATTCCACCTCTAAATCGACAGGATGGGACCACCTCTACTGGTAGTCAAGAGAAGGCGGACCTCTTTGCTGAACACTTTGCTACCAAAATGCAAGTTCCTGATCCAGCAAGGGACCCTCCTTGGCTAGCTGCAAGAACTGTGTCAAAACTGTCAGTGGTGACAATAAGGCAGGTGGGGTGCATTTCCTTCTCAAATCGCTTAACCAAGAAAAGGCTGTGGGCCCAGACAAGTTGAGCCCAAGATTGCTGAGATGTGCAGACCAGCTAGCAGCACCTCTAACTCACATCTTTCAGCACTGCCTAGTACAGTGTAAATGGCCCTCTCTATGGAAAGAGGCAAATGTAGTCCCTGTTCACAAAAAGAAGAGCAGAGCAGAAATCAGCAACTACAGACCAGTGTCACTCCTGTCAATCACTGGTAAGATCCTTGAGACAATAATCTCAAGACAAATGACAGAGTTTTTTGACTACCACTCACTACTTTGTGATCGTCAATATGGCTTCAGGAAAGGTTACTCTGCTGCTGATCTGTTGTTAAACCTCTCCACTAAGTGGCACCAGTCACTGGATGAATCCAAAGTCAGCTGTGTGGTAGCACTGGACATTGCTGGCACTTTCGACCGGGTGTGGCACCAGGGCCTCTTAGCAAAACTTCAAGCACTGGGAATTGCAGGCTCTACGCTATGTCTCCTCAGTGATTACCTTCATGGTAGATCTCTAAGTGTAGTTCTCAATGGAACGGAATCAGCAAGACGTCCTATTGGGGCAAGTGTTCCACAAGGAAGCGTGCTGGGAACATTGTTATGGAATGTCTACTTCAACGACCTTCTTCATCTCATCCCAGAATCACATGCATATGCAGACAACTGTACACTGACATTCACTTATCCAAGAGAAAAAATGTCAGCTGCTCTAAGCTACATCAATCACCAGCTAAGAGCTATATCAGCTTAGGGAAATAGATGGCAAGTAACATTTGCACCTGAGAAAACGCAAATGATGATCGTCTCCAGGCACCATGATGGTAATGCTGGTGCAGTAATAAGGATGAATGAGAGGGTGTTGGCACCTGGAAAAGAAGTTGATATCCTTGGGGTGAAATTTGACTCCAAACTAACCATGAAGAACCATGTTGTAAATCTTGCAAACAAGGCAGCCAGGAAGCTTACAGCACTTCGCCGTATCTCGCATCTGCCTGACAGTAGGGGTTGCAAGATTCTGTATGAGGCACAAGTACGCTCACACCTTGAGTATGCTCTGCTTTCTTGGTTTGCCTGCCCCCCCCCTCTCATCTGCAACTGCTTGACAGAGTAGAGAACAGAGCAAGACGTCTCATCTCTCGCCTGGACCCATCCTGGATAGATCTGTCATTTCAGCAGAGCCTTCAACACAGGAGGGATGTGGGTGGCCTTACTGTTATGTAAAAGGCCAATATTGTCAAAGTACCACATTTGGATCCACTTCGAGGACAGCGTGAAACAAGCTTTTATGCCACAAGACGGGCAGAAAGCAGCAACTTCACCTTGGCTGTACCCTTCTCCAGAACATCACTCCATCTGAGATCATATATACCCAGGATGACTCGAGTATGGAACACATTCGTACAGCATAATGATGTCAACGAGATAAAGTCAGTTGATCAAATGAAAATGCTGGCCCACAGATGGCTCCAACTTCATCCTGTTCCCTACTTGTATGTCTCATAACAATAAAAATGCTTTCAAATGAGCTGATGTAGGTAACAGCTCTTAGCTTATCAATAAAGTTAGGAATCCTTAACCTGTAAGTAGCTTGCCAATAAAGCTAGAGATCCTTAACCTTGTCGAACCCTGTGTAAAAAAAAAGAGAGAGAGGATAGAGGGGAAAGAGGGGGCAAAGAGAAGGGAGAGAGAGGGGAGAGAGAGGGGAGAGAGAGGGGAGAGAGATGGGAGAGACAGGGGAGACAGGGGAGAAGGGGGGGAGAGGGGGAGGTGGAAGAGAGAGAGGGGAGATAGAAGATAGGGGGAGAGAGAGAGGGGAGGAGGGGAGAGAGATGGGAAATGGGAGAGGGGAGAGATAATGAGAGGTGGAGAGATGTTAGAGGGGGGAGATGTTAGAGGGGGAGTGTTAGAGGAAAGAATGTTAGACGGGAGAGATATTAGACGGGAGAGATGTTAGAGGGGAGAGATGGGAGAGGGGAGATAGGTAAAGAGATAGGTAGAGAGAGATAGGTAGAGAGACAGGTAGAGAGAGATAGGTAGTGAGAGATAGGTAGAGATAGGTATTGAGAGAGAAAGAGAGAGAGAGAAGAGAGAGAAGAGAGAGAGAGAGAGAGAGAGAGAGAGAGAGAGAGAGAGAGAGAGAGAGAGAGAGAGAGAGAGGGGTGGATAGTAGAATGTTAGAGGGAGGGTTAGCAGGTCAGTTAACAGGAAGGTGTGAAATCCTGTGGATGTGTACATGTGTACTACAGCTTTTACAAGTGCCTGACTGCTTCTTCCTGTGTTTGTGTGCCCCAACTTCTAAGTATTCATACTGCTAATAAATACCAGTAGTAATACCAGTAATTCTAAAACTTACCAATAGTACTCACAAAATCGTAATGACCCGATTGCAAACAAACCATACCATGGATGGGGATAGAACCCGCGATCAGAGTCCAGTGACTAACGCGATGGTCTAGAGTTTTGAGACTCTCTCATCATGGGTTCTATCCCCGTCCATGGTATGGTTTACCAATAGTAATTCTAAAACTTATCAATTCTACTTATAAAATACAGAGAGAAACTAGGTTGTAAAATTTAGCTTGTCTCATCTTCTACAAGTGTCTGACGTTACCCCTCACTAGACTGCTTTACTCCTCACACTCTCGTCACCCCTATCTTCACCTTATCTATGCTATTTCTACTCTAATTCTAGTAATAGTTTGCAGGCGTGAGTGACCAGTATCTAACAGTGATGCAAGACTAGAATCTAGAACCCGACAACATGCAACCACAATAGGCGAGCAATACTTGCGCTGGCAGTGGCACAGTGACAAGTTGCCAGATGCTGATGACATAGTCGTCGTACATAGGCCTTCTATCACTATTTTGAAAATCCTTCACCCATGATGTTTATAACCATATATGCTCATACATCATGCATTCCTCAAGTGATTTCACTTCTCACTTATGATAGAATACACTTCACATTCAGCGGTTACACTTTATATGTATAATGGCACACAACTGTTGTGATGTCACTGCTTCAGCAGGCCTACTCCTGCCACCTTCCCTTGCTATATATTTTATTTTTCCTTTCTCCTTTTGCTTATTAACTTTTTCACTCTCACTGTATGGTGCCCCACATTTCACTTATTAACCAATCTCTCGTAATTCTTGAACACCTGCTTCCACACTCACTTTGATCTTTGTATATTTGAATCTGTGTGGCAACAGGTGCCTACTAGGCCCCTAATGGTTTGGCACTTTGAAATATTAATGATTTCTGGCTTCCTCTCGACTTTTTTAAACAAACAACTTCAGTTATCACTCGTAGGATTGCTAACTGACATTGTCACTACCACTGATTACTGCTAGCAGTTACTGCACACCTTAAAAACACTAAGGTTCTAGGAGCCTTATGCACCCACATCTGCGTAACTGTGTATGTGTGTGAACTCACCTAATTGTAATCACCTAATTGTGGTTGCAAAGGTCGAGACTCAGCTCCTAGCCCTGCCTCTTCACTGACTGCTACTGGGTCCTCACACTCCCTGCTCCATGAGCTTTATCATACCTCATCTTAAAACTATGTATGGTTCCTGCCTCCACTACATAGCTTGCCAGACTATTCCACTTTGTAACAACTCTTTGGCTGAAGAAATACTTCCTAGATGGGTCCTAAACAGATGACAGCAAGGAAATGAGTGAGCTACTCAAGTTCCCAATATGACTCAGTTTTTAGCAAGCCGCTAACCAGACAGAGTCGAAGATCAAAATGAATTTTTTATGAGAGAGCCACAGAATTTGGTTAACACAAGCCTATGTGATGTTATCCTGATGCCAAATGACTTCGAACAGGCGATAAATGACATGCCCATGCACTCTGCCCCAGGGCCAGACTCGTGGAACTCCGTGTTCATCAAGAACTGCAAGAAGCCCCTATCACAAGCTTTTACCATCTTATAGAGAGGGAGCATGGACATGGGGGTCGTCCCACAGTTACTAAAAACAACAGACATAGCCCCACTCCACAAAGGGGGCAGTAAAGCAATAGCAAAGAACTACAGACCGATAGCACTAACATCCCATATCATAAAAATCTTTGAAAGGGTCCTAAGAAGCAAGATCGCCACCCATCAATTACACAACCCAGGGCAACATGGGTTTAGAACAGGTCGCTCCTGTCTGTCTCAACTGTTGGATCACTACAAGGTCCTAGATGCACTAGAAGACAAAAAGAATGCAGATGTAATATATACAGACTTTGCAAAAGCCTTCGACAAGTGTGACCATGGTGTAATAGCGCACAAAATGCATTCTAAAGGAATAACAGGAAAAGTTGGTTGATGAATCTATAATTTCCTCACAAACAGAACACAAATAGTAGTAGTCAACAGAGTAAAGTCCGAGGCAGCTACGGTGAAAAGCTATGTTCCACAAGGCACAGTACTCGCTCCCATATTGTTTCTCATCCTCATATCTGACATAGACAAGGATGTCAGCCACAGCACCGTGTCTTCCATTGCAGATGACACCCAAATCTGCATGACAGTGTCTTCCATTTCAGACACTGCAAGGCTCCAGGCGGACATCAACCAAATCTTTCAGTGGGCTGCAGAAAACAATATGAAGTTCAACGATGAGAAATTTCAATTACTCAGATATGGTAAACACGAGGAAATTAAAACTTCATCAGAGTACAAAACTAATTCTGGCCACAAAATAGAGCGAAACACCAATGTCAAAGACCTGGGAGTGATCATGTCGGAGGATCTCACCTTCAAGGACCATAACATAGTATCAATCACAGCTGCTAGAAAAATGACAGGATGGATAATGAGAACCTTCAAAATTAGGGATGCCAAGCCCATGATGACACTCTTCAGGTCACTTGTTCTATCTAGGCTGGAATATTGCTGCACACTAACAGCACCTTTCAAGGCAGGTGAAATTGCTGACCTAGAAAATGTACAGAGAACCTTCACAGCGCGCATAACAGAGATAAAACACCTCAATTACTGGGAGCGCTTGAAGTTCCTGAACTTGTATTCCCTGGAACGCAGGCGGGAGAGATACATGATTATATACACCTAGAAAATCCTAGAGGGACTAGTACCGAACTTGCACACGAAAATGACTCACAACGAAAGCAAAAGACTTGGCAAACGATGCAACATCCCCCTAATGAAAAGCAGGGGTGTCACTAGCACGTTAAGAGACCATACAATAAGTGTCAGGGGCCCGAGACTGTTCAACTGCCTCCCAGCATACATAAGGGGGATTACCAATAGACCCCTGGCAGTCTTCAAGCTGGCACTGGACAAGCACCTAAAGTCGGTACCTGACCAGCCGGGCTGTGGCTCGTATGTTGGTTTGTGTGCAGCCAGCAGTAACAGCCTGGTTGATCAGGCTCTGATCCACCAGGAGGCCTGGTCACAGACCGGGCCATGGGGGCATTGACCCCAGAACTCTCTCCAGGTAAACTCCAGGTCCAGGTCCAGGTAACATCCCTTTGACTCATCTGACTCTTCAGCTTCCAATTGTGACCCCTTGTTTCTGTGTCCCATCTCTGGAACATCCTGTCTCTGTCCACCTTGTCTATTTCACAGTATTTTGCATGTCGTTATCATTTCTCCCCTGATCCTCCTGTCCTCAAGTGTCGTCAGACCGATTTCCCTTAACCTTTCTTCGTAGGACATTCCCATAAGCTCTGTAACTAGCCTTGTTCCAAACCTTTGCACTTTCTCTAATTTCTTGACATGTTTGACCAGGTGTGGGGTTCCAAACCGGTGCTGCGTGCTCCAGTATGGGCATGATGTACACAGTGTATAAAGTCTTGAGTGATTCCTTACTGAGGTACCAAAACGCTATTCTCAAGTTTGCCAGGGACCCATATGCCGCAGCAGTTATCTGGTTAATAAGTGCTTCTGGCGATGTACTCGGTATTATACTCACTCCGAGATCTTTCTCCTTGAGTGAGGTTTGCAGTCTCTGGCCTCCTAGCCTAGTTGCTACATGTCCAGTCTCTTTGTAGTCCTGCCTGATCCTCATCTAATTTTATTCTCCAGATTCACTTTACATCATCTGCAAACAGGGACACTTCTGAGTCTATCCCTTCCGTCATGTCATTCACATAAACAAGAATAGTGCTGGTCCCAGGACTGACCCCTGTGGGATGCCGCTCATCACAGGCTCCCACTGTGATACCTCATCACGGACCATGACTCACTCTTTCCTCCCTGTTAGGTATTCTCTAATCCATTGCAGTGCCCTTCCTGTTATATGTACCTGATCCTCCAGCTTCTGCACTAATCTCTTGTGAGGAACTGTGTCGAAGGCCTTCTTGAAGTCCAAGAAAATGCAATCAACCCACCCCTCTCTCTCGTGTCTTACTTCAGTTACCTTGTCATAAAACTAGTAGGCTTGTGACACAGGACTTGCCTTCCATGAATCCGTGCTGGCTGTCGTTTATAATCTTGTGCCACTCCAGGTGTGTGTGTGTGTGTGTGTGTGTGTGTGTGTGTGTGTGTGTGTGTGTGTGTGTGTGTGTGTTTGTTTTACTCGCCTAGTTGAGGTTGCAGGGGTCGAGTCCTAGCTCCTGGCCCTGCCTCTTCACTGGTCGCTACTAGGTCACTCTCCCTGAACCGTGAGCTTTATCATATCTGTGCTTAAAGCTATGTATGGATCCTGCCTCCACTACATCGCTTCCCAAACTATTCCACTTCATGACTACTCTGTGGCTGAAGAAACACTTCCAAACATCCCTGTGATTCATCTGTGTCTTCAACTTCCAACTGTGACCCCTTGTTTCTGTGCCCCATCTCTGGAAAATCCTGTCTTTGTCCACCTTGTCAACTGCTCTCAGTATTTTGTATGTCGTTGTCATGTCCCCCCTATCTCTCCTGTCCTCCAGTGTCATCAGGTCGATTTCCCTTAACATCTCCTCGTAGGACATACCCCTTAGCTCTGGAACTAGTCTTGTTGCAAACCTTTGCACTTTCTCTAGTTTCTTTACGTGCTTGGCTAGGTGTGGGTTCCAAACTGGTGCCGCATACTCCAATATGGGCCTAACATACACGGTGTTCAGGGTCCTGAACGATTCCTTATTAAGATGTCGGAATACTGTTCTGAGGTTTGCTAGGCGCTCATATGCTGCAGCAGTTATTTGGTTGATGTACGGTTCAGGAGAAGTGCCTGGTATTATACTCACCCCAAGATCTTTTTACTTGAGTGAGGTTTATAGTCTCTGGCCCCCTAGACTGTACTCCATCTGCAGCCTTCTTTGCCTTTCCCCAATCTTCATGACTTTGCACTTGGTGGGGTTGAACCCCAGGAGCCAATTGCTGGACCACGTCTGCACCCTGTCCAGATCCCTTTGTAGTTGTGTGTGTGTGTGTGTGTGTACTCATCTGTTTGTGGTTGCAGGGGTCGATTCATAGCTCCTGGCCTTGCCTCTTCACTGATTGCTACTGGGTCCTCTCTCTCCCTGCTCCATGAGCTTCCTCAAACCTCGTCTTAAAACTATGTATGGTTCCCGCCTCCACTACGCCACTTTATAGGCCATTCCACTGCCTGACAACTCTATGATTGAAGAAATACTTCCTAACATCCCTTTGACTCATCTGAGTCTTCAACTTCCAATTGTGACCCCTTGTTTCTGTGCCCCATCTCTGGAACATCCTGTCTTTGTCCACCTTGTCCATTCTGCCCAGTATTTTATATGTCATTATCATGTCTCCCCGGATGCTCCTGTCCTGCAGTGCCGTCAGGCCAATTTCCCTTAACCTTTCTTCATAGGACAATCCCCTTAGCTCTGGGACTAGTCTTGTTGCAAACCTTTGCACTTTCTCTAATTTCTTGACGTGCTTGACTAGGTGTGGATTCCAAACTGGTGCTGCATACTCCAGTATGGGCCTGACATAAATGGTGTACAAAGTCTTGAACGATTCCTTACTGAGGTATTGGAACGCTATCCTTACATTTGTCAGATGCCCGTATGCTGCAGCAGTTATCTGATTTTTGTGCGCCTCAGGAGACATGCTCGATTTTATACTCATGCCGAGGTCCTTTTCCTTGAGTGAGGTTTGCAGTCTTTGGCCACCTAGACTAGACTGTGTCTGTGGTCTTCTTTGCCCTTCCCCAATCTTCATGACTTTGCATTTCGAAGAGCTAAATTCAAGGAGCCAGTTGCTGGACCAGGCTTGTAGCCTGTCCAGGTCGCTTTGTAGTCCTGCCTGATTCTCGACCGATTTACTTCTCATTAACTTCACATCATCTGCAAACAAAGACACTTCCGTTATGCCATTCACATATACCAAAAACAGCACAGGTCCTAAGACTGACCCCTGTAGAACTCCACTTTTCACAGGCACCCACTCTGACACCTTGTCATGTACCCTGACTCATTGTTTCCTCCCTGCCAGGTATTCTTTGATCCATTGTAGTGCCTTTCCTGTTATGTGTGCCTGATCCTCTAGCTTTTGCAGTAACCTCTTGTGAGGAACTGTGTCGAAGGCCTTCTTGCAGTCCAAGAAAATGCAGTCTATCCACCCCTCTCTCTCTTGTCTTACTTCTGTCACCTTGTCATAAAACTCCAGTAGGTTTGTGACACAGGATTTTCCTTCCCTGAAACCATGCTGGTTGTCAATTACACACTTGTTTCTTTCCAGGTGCTCCACCACTCTCCTCCTGATGATCTTCTCCATGACTTTGCATACTATACACGTTAGTGACACAGGTCTGTAGTTTAATGCCTCATGTCTGTTTCCTTTTTTAAAAATTGGGACTCCATTTGCCATATTCCATACCTCAGGGAGTTGCCCAGTTTCAATGGATGTGTTGAAGATCTTTGTTAGTGGTGCACACAGCATCTCTGCTCCCTCTCTAAGGACCCACAGAGAGATGTTGTCTGGCCCCACTACCTTTGAGGTATCAAATTCACATAGCAGCTTCTTCACCACCTCCTCGGTTATGTGTACCTCATCCAGCACTTATTGGTGTACCTTCCTGTTCTGATTTCCTGGAGTCCTACCAGTTTCCACTGCAAATGCTTCTTTAAATCGCATGTTTAGCTCCTCACATACCTCTTAGTCATTTCTTGTGAACTCCCCATCATCCTTCCTCAGTCTGATTACCTGGTCCTTGACTGTTGTTTTCCTCCTGATGTGGTTATACAATAGCTTCAAGTCAGACTTGACTTTCGATGCTATGTCATTTTCATATTGTCACTGAGCCTCCCTTCTTATCTGTGCATATTCATTTTGGCTCTTCAGCTGATCTCTTTGTTTTCCTGGGCTCTTTGTCTTCTGTACCTTTTCCATTCTCTAGTACACCTAGTTTTTGCCTCCCTACACCTTCGGGTGAACCAAGGACTCGTTTTGGTCTTCTCACTATTTCTGTTTCACTTGGGAACAAACCTCTCCTCTGCCTCCTTGCATTGTCTTGTAACATAGTCCATCATTTCTTTTACTGATTTTCCTGGAATTTCTCTCTCCCACTGAACATCTTGCAGGAAGTTCCTCATGCCTGTGTAGTACCCCCCTTTTGTAGTTTAGTTTTTCTCATCCTATTCCTGCTACTCTCTCCACTTGTAGCTCAACTATGTAGTCAAAGCACAGAACCACATGATCACTAGCTCCTAGGGGCCTCTCATACATGATTTCCCTGATGTCCGAACTACTCAAGGTGAATACAAGATCCAGTCTTGCTGGATCATCCTCACCTCTCTCTCTGGTACTGTCTCTAACATGTTGATGCATGAGGTTTTCCAGTACCACATCCATCACCGTGGCTCTCCATGTTTTGGGATCCCCATGGGGCTCCAGGTTTTCCCAATCTCCTTGTGATTGAAATCACCCATGACTAGTAACTTTGCTCCCCCCATGTGAGCTCTTCTGGCCACCTCTGCTAGTATGTCGACCATTGCTCTGTTGCTCTCGTCGTATTCTTCTCTTGGCCTCCTGCAGTTCTGTGGTGGGATGTACATTACTGCAATTACCACCTTATGGCCCTCGGACTGGATTGTTCCTAAGTAGCCCCTTTCACCTATGCCATCCTTTCCTTCCATTTTCTCAAATCCCTACTGGTTTTTAATGAGCAGTGCAACTCCTCCTCCCCCTCTTCTCCCTCTACCTTTCCTGAGGATTTGATATCCGGGTGGAAAGATTGCATGTTATCCTGGTGAGATTTGTTTCTGTGAGTGCTATTATGTCTGGGGATGTCTCCTTGATTCTTTCATGCCACTCCTCACACTTATTTGTTATCCCATCTGCATTTGTATACCACACCTTCAACTTCTTTTCTAAAACTGTGATTGGGGGTATGTTGGGGTTGGGGAAGTGGGAGGCCTGATAAGGAACTATGAGTGGTTGCTATGGGGGTGGAGTTTGTAATGAGGTGGGTGGGGGCACTGGATATGGGATGTGTGTTTTGGGTTAGAATGTTTGGTTGCATTGGGGTAGTCCTGGTTGGGGGGCTTCTGTAGGTGGTTGTGAAGGAGACTGTATTTGATCTTCCTCCTGATTCTGGGTTCTCCTGTCCATCTCCATCCTCACCTCTCCTCCTTTCATCTTTTTACCATCTCTCTCAGTTTCTGCCTTTCCTCTTGTGTTCTGTTGCGGTCAAGATACACCTTCCGGTATGCCGGCATGTCCCTTAGTCTTGCTTTCTCCTGCAGGATCCTGTCTGAGTTGATTCTGTCTTGAAAGTCACTTTCACTGACCGGGCTCTCCTTCTTGCACACCCCCCTATTCTCCAAAAATTTACCAACTGGCTCATGTCGTCTCCTAATGCCTTTATGATGCTTTCGATTGCATTTTCTCCCTTGTCTTTTTGCTTCGCAAGTTTCCCCTTCAGCTTCCTGGAGCCCATAAACAAAGACTGACCTCTCCCTTTCATTCACCCACTGCATATCCCTATGTATCCCCTGATTTGGTTTAGTTTCCTCCATTGCAGCTTTCCTTTCTTCAGTTTCTTCACTATCTATTGTACTTGGGCTCAGTGCCCTGTAATTTTCCCTTCTCAGCTTTCCCTGGGTTCTGCTGTGGTCTGGTAAGGCCTCCACATATAGCTTAGTTCTTTCATTTCCTTCAGTCCCCTCGATTGCTCCTGTGTTTCTCTCTTTTCCTCAGGCTCCACAATGGTCTGATAGGGCTTCTGTATGCAGTTTCACCCTTTGTTCCCTACAGTCCCCTTGTTTGTGACTGAGGTAACAGTCTCTGATGTCATTCCCAAATTGTTCTTTAGTTCTTTAGGCTGTTTCTGATTTTTCAGCTCCTTTTCTAATCTCTGTGTCCTAGCCTCTGCTGCTGTGACTTGCATCTCCCACTTCTTGCTTTCTGCATCTAACCTCTCTTCCATTCTCATGCTAAGTTCTTCTAGCTTCTTTCCCCATTCAAGTTCCTTTTTCATGAGCTCTGCTGCCCAATCTTCCTTTGCAGATTCATCCTCCAGTCCCTTGGTTTTCCTTCCTGCCCTCTGGCAACCAATTTTCTGTTTGTTTTGGTTGCCACAGAATGGAAAACTTATGTAATTCTGTGTGTGTTTTGTGGTATGTTTGTCCAAGTGTGGGGGGAGGGAGGTAGAGGAGGAAGCTGTAGACAGTGGCTAAATGTGAGAGGAATGGGGAGGGGGAATGAGGAGGGAATATGGGGAGTGAGGAGGGAGAAGCAAAGGGGGAAAATGGGAGATGGAGAGGGGGGAAAGAGGGAGAGGTAGGGGGGATCAGGGGAAGGAGTGGGGGATTGGTGGGGGAGGGGGAGGTGGGGAGAGTGTGTGAGTCTGTGAGAGAATGTGTGGTTGTAAATGTGTGTGTGTACTCACCTATTTGTGGTTGCAGGGGTCGAGTCTTAGCTCCTGGCCCTGCCTCTTCACTGGTTGCTACTGGGTCCTCTCTCTCCCTGCTCTATGAGCTTTATCAAACCTCATCTTAAAACTATGTATGGTTCCCGCCTCCACTGTGTGTGTGTGTAGCTATATGAGGGTTTATTAAGTGGAATTGTGTATTGTGGTGCATGAGAGTGAATGTGGAGTTCAGTGCTCCCTTACCTGGCCCCACCCTCCTGTGACCTGACTCACACCTACCTGTTATACTGCTTCTACTTCTACCTAGTCTTATAGAATCCTGTCTCACCTTGTTCTATAAATTACCAATTGCTATTCATTATTGAGTACTTGATAGCCTATTCTTTATCATACTAGGAGAGTTGGACCATTGACAATCAGCTTCGCAGTTAATTGGAACCAAAACCCACACCCAACAACCATGCATAGGTGAATACTTGCAAACAGCCTGTAGCAGCCTGTAGATTGTCCAGCTCGATGTGATGTCCTGGCGTAGATCCACCTCCGTTGCTTCTCGATATATAATGTACCCTATTCACTGTATTTCTTTCACTGGTCACACATTTGCTTCACTTTATTAACTTTCTTGGGTGACATGTGGCAACAATGCCTGGAACACACTAGCCCTGCCAGCTCTGAATGTGCCACCAAGTATCACTTTCTAGTACACTTATAAAACTGTGGCTCTCCCCACACTTACGTTCTCAGGCAAATTGTAAATCCCTTCAAGGATTGTTCACTACCCTGACACACTTAGCGGCCCTTGCAGTACACTTGGGTAGCCCTCAGAAACACTTATATTCGCGAAGCACAGAAGGCGTGACTGACGCACGCGGTGTCCCTCAACTGTGTGCTCACCTAATTGTAGTTGCAGGGATCGAGACTCAGCTCCTGGCCTCTCCTGTGTGCGTGTGTGCGTTTGTGTGTGGGTTGTGTGTGTGTGGATGTGTGTGTACTCACCTAATTGTTGCAGGGGTCGAGACTCAGCTCCTGGTCCCACCTCTTCACTGATCGTTACTAGGTCCTTTCTCTCCCTACTCCATGAGCTTCATCATACCTCGTCTTAAAGGTAAGTATGGTGCCTGCCTACACTACATCACTTGCTAGACTGTTCCACTTCCTGACAAGTCTGTGACTGAAGAAATACTTCCTAACATCCCTTTGACTCATCCAAGTCTTCAACTTCTAATTGTGACCCCTTGTTTCTGTGTCCCATCTCTGGAACATCCTGTATCTGTCCACCTTATCTATTCCACGCAGTATTTTATATGTCGTTATCATGCTCACCCCAAGATCTTTCTCCTTGAGTGAGGTTTGCAGTCTTTGGCCACCTTGCCTATACTCTGTCTTCTTTGCCATTCCCCAATCTTCATGACTTTGCATTTGGCACGGTTGAATTCAATAAGTCAGTTGCTGGACCACGTGTCCAACCTGTCCTGGTCTCTTTGTAGTCCTGCCTGATCCTCATCTAATTTAATTCTCCTCATTAACTTCACATCATCTGTGAACAGAGACACTTGAGTCTATCCCTTCCATCATATCATTCAAATATACCAAAAATAGTACTGGTCCTAGGACTGGCCCCTGTGGGACCCCACTCATCTTAGGCACCCACTATACCTCAGCATGTGTCATGACTCGTTGCCTCCCCGTCAGATATTCTCTGAGCCATTGCAGTGCCCTTCCTGTTATACGCACGTGATCCTAGAGCTTCTGCACTAATCTCTAGTGTGGAACTGTGTCGAAGGCCTTCCTGCAGTCCAGGAAAATGCAATCAACCCACTCCTCTCTCTCATGTCTTACTTCTGTTACTTTGTCATAAAACTCTAGTAGGTTTGTGACACAGGATTTGCCTTCCATGAATCCATGCTGGCTGTCGTTTATAATCTTATTCCGCTCCAGGTGCTCCACCACCACTCTCCTCCTGATAATCTTTTCCAAGACTTTGCATACTATACACGTCAGTGACACTGGTCTATAATTTAGTGTTTCATTTCTGTCTCCTTTCTTAAAGATGGGGACTACATTTGCCTTCTTCCATACTTCAGGTAGTTGCCCAGTTTCAAGGGAAGTGTTGAAGACTTTGGTTAGTGGCACACATAGTGTGTCTGCTCCCTCTCTAAGGACCCATGGAGAGATATCCGGTCACTTAGGAGCTTCTCCACCTCCTCCTCAGTTGTGTGTAATTCATCCAACACTTGTTGGTATATCCCTTGTTGATGTACCCCACTGTTTTGTCTTCCCAGAGTCCCTTCAGCCTCCACTGTAAATACTTCCTGAAATCTCATGTTGACCTCCTCACATACTTCCTGGTCAGTTCTTGTGAGCTCCCCACCTTCTTTCCTCAGCCTGATTACCTGGTCTTTGACTGTTGTCTTCCTCCTGATGTGGCTGCAGTTTCAGGTCAGACTTTACTTTCAATGCTATGTCATTTTCATACTGCCGCTGCACCTCCCTCCTTATCTGTGCATACATTTCTGGCTCGTCGGCTAATCTCTTTATTTTCCTGAGTCCTTTGCTTTCTGTACTTTTTCCATTCTCTAGAGCACTTAGTTTTTACCTCCCTACACCCTCGGGTAAACCAAGGGCTTGTTCTGTTCTTCCCATTATTTATGTTACCCTTGGGAACAAACCTTTCCTCTGCTTTTTTGCATTTTGTTACAAAGTCCTTTTTGTTTACTGATTTTTCTACCAACTCCTATTCCCACTGAACCTCCTGCAGGAAGGAATTAATTCTTGTGTAGTCCCCCCTTTTATAGTTTAGCTTTTCCCTATCTACTCCTGTTACCCTCTCCACTTTTAGCTCCACGATGTATTCAAAGCTTATAACCACTTGGTTACTAGCTCTAAGGGGCCTCTCATATGTGATGTGCTCAATGTCTGAGCTACTCAGGGTGAACATATGGTCCAGTCTTGTTGGTTCATCCTCCCCTCTCTCTCTGGTAGTGTCCCTAACACCACATCCATCATCTAGGCTCTCCATGTTTTGGGACCCCCATGTGGCTCCAGGTTTTCCCAATCAGTCTCACTGTGATTGAAGTCACCCATTACCAGTAACTTCGCTCTACTCGAGTGAGCCCTTCTTGCCACCTCAGCTAGTGTGTCCACCATTGCTCTGTTGCACTCATATTCCTCTCTTGGCCTCCTGCAGTTCTGTGGTGGGTTATACATCACTGCAATGACTACCTTGTGTTCCCCTGACTGAACTGTACCTACTATGTAATCCCTTTCTCCAATCTCGTCCATTCCTTCCATTTCTTGATAACCCCACTGGTTTTTAATTAGTAGTGCAACCCCTCCTCTCCCTCTGCTCCTTCTATCCTTCCTCAGGATCTGATATCCAGGTGGGAAGATTTCATCTGTTATTATCCCAGTGAGTTTTGATTCTGTAACCACTACGATATCTGGGGACATCTTGATTCTTTCATGCCATTCTTCACATTTTTTCGTTATCCCATCCGCGTTCGTGTACCAAACCTTCAATTTCTTTTCAATAACTGTGGTCTTGGGAGAGAGGTGGGCTAGGGGGAGCTGGTGCCCTGGTGGGGCTGGAGGGGGATGGGGGAGAGGGCTATGGGGGTTACAGTGGGTGGGGGTTGTGGTGAGGGGGATGGGGATAGAGGGTACAGTGTGTGGGTTGCTGTGGGTTACTGTGAGGGTGGGGTTTGTGGTGAGGGGGATGGGGGAAGAGGGTACATTGTGTGAGTTGCTGTGGGTTTCAGTGGGGTGGGGTTTGTGTAGAGGGGGATGTGTGGGTTACTGAGGGTTACCGTGAGGGTGGGGTTTGTGCAGAGGGAGATGTGTGGGTTGCTGTGGGTTTGTGTGTGGGTGGGGTTTGCGCTGAGGCGGATAGGGGCAGAGGGTACAGTGAGTGGGTTTTGGGTTAGGTCATTTGATTGCTTTGGGATTCCCATGGTTGTGTTCCTTCTGTGGGTGGTGCTGGAGGGGGTTGTGTTTGTTCTTCCACCTGGGTCTGATTTCTCCTGCTCTCCACCTTCCTTGCCTCCCATTCCTCCTTGTGACATTGCACCCTCTCTTTCAGAATCATCCTTTGTTCTTGTGTTCTGTCTCAGCTGAGGTACACCCTCTGGAATTCCTGATTGTCCCTTAGGCGCGCTTTCTCCTGCAGGATCCAGTTTCGAGCAAACCACCCAATTCTCCGAAAATTTGACAGCTGGGTCACGTCGTCCCCTCCTATTGCTTTCACGATGTTTTCAATCGTTTTTTTTTTCCTCCTGTTTCTCTCCCTCATAAGTTTCCCCATCTACTTCTCGGAGCCCAAAGACAAAAATGGCCTTTTCCTTTTTGTCCTCCCACTGTGAGTGTGTGTACTCACCTAATTGCACTCACTTAATTGTGGTTGCAGGGGTCGAGACTCAGCTCCTGGACCCACCTCTTCACTGATCGTTACTAGGTCCTTTGCTTCCTGAGCTTTGTCATACCTCGTCTTCAAGCCATGTATGGTTCCTGCCTTCACTACATCACTTCCTAGGCTATTCCACTTCCTGACAACTCTAAGACTGAAAAATTCTTCCTAAAATCCCTGTGACTCATCTGAGTCTTCAGCTTCCAATTGTGACTCCTTGTTTCTGTGTCCCCTCTCTGGAACAACCTGTCTCTGTCCACCTTATCCATTCCATGCAGTATTTTGTATGTCGTTGTCATGTCTCCCCTGACCCTCCTGTCCTCCAGTGTCGTCAGTCTGATTTCCCTCAACCTTTCTTCGTAGGACATACCCCTGAGCTCCGGAACTAGCCTTGCTGCAAACCTTTGCACTTTCTCTAATTTTTTGATGTGCTTGACCAGGTGTGGGTTCCAAACTGGTGCTGCATATTCCAGTATAGACCTGATGTACACAGTGTACAGTGTACAAAGGTATAGGAATGCTATTCTCAGGTTTGACAGGCGCCCATGAGCTGCAGCAGTTATCTGGTTTATGTGTGCCTCCGGAGACATGCTCAGTGTTATGGTCACCCCAAGATCATTCTCCTTGAGCGAGGTTTGCAGTCTTTGGTTGCCTAGCCTATACTCTGTCTGCGGTCTTCTTTGCCATTCTCCGATCTTCATGACTTTGCATTTGGCAGGGTTGAATTCAAGAAGCCAGTTGCTGGACCACGTGTCCAGCTTGTCCAGGTCTCTTTGAAGTCCTGCCTGATCCTCATGTGATTTAATTCTCCTCATTAACCCTTTGACTGTTGCAAGCCCCTTTCTGAAACTGTCATTCTATATCGCAAAATTTATGGAAAATAAAAAAATTATTTTTTTTCTAATGAAATGATAAGAGAATCTTTTCCCGGTGGTAATGACACCAAAAGTACGAAATTTGGTCGAAAACTCAAGGAATTACGCTACCGCGAAATTAGCGGTCTCGGCAACATATACGCATCGGCGATTTCGCCGACTTTGAGCCCTGTTTTTGGCCAATTCCGTTGTTCCAGTTGACCAAACTCATAGCTATTTCTTTAGAACTCCATTTTTTCTATCAGTTGAGTACAAGAAACCGCCCATTTACCAATTTGAGCTACCCAATAAAGTGGTCAGAAATTGGCAATTTGGCCAATTTCACACAAATTAAAAAAGATGCCAATTTCAAAATAGGGTCCAGAATAAACAATGGAGACATGCTTGGCACTAAAATAACATGTCCTCTGTTCATTAGTCACGTCTCTAGGCCCTTCTTATATTACTATTGCTATTTTGATTTTTTATTCATACAAAAAATACAAAATTTACTGTTATGCAGACCACTGCATTATTGTAAAAATGGTTTAAATAATATCACTGCACAAGTGAAAGAATATTAGACTCCCCAGTTGATGTGTACTGGATGTGTGGTGTGATTTGCTTACTCCTGAACATAGGTAAAAATTTAACATTTCCGCTACTTTGAGTTCAATTTCAAGGTCGTTTTAATCATGAAACTAATCAAAATCATCTCAATTTCTGTAAAATGTTTTCCATTTTATCACATGAGACCATGAAAACAAGAATACGATAAATACTATAAGAAAATATACCTCAAAGTTGGCATTTTAATCCAAAAATAGGTCAGTTTTTTTTTTTTCATTATGCACTACGTGCTGCAGGATTTTTATGTGGTGCACACTGACCCATTCTCTAACATGTGGGCCTACCAGCTTTCTCCTGTTTGATTTGAAGCCGCTAGAATTTACGTGTATAAATACGTACAAAACAGTGGCGCATAAGACGTATATATATGACCTAAACAGTCAAAGGGCTAACTTCACATCATCTGCGAACAGGGACGCATCTGAGTCTATCCCTTCAATCATGTCATTCACATATACCAAAAATAGCACTGGTCCTAGGACCAACCCCTGTGGGACCCTGCTCGTCACAGGTGCCCAATGTGATACCTCATCCCATACCATGACTTGTTGTTGCCTCCCTGTCAGGTATTCTCTGATCCATTGCAGTGCCCTTCCATTCACTATCAAATATGCTCATGGACACTTTCTGGAAGTCCAAGCCCCTCGCACACAAAAACCTCCTTTACCCCCTCACTCCAGCCCTTCCTAGGCCAACCCCTACCCTGCCTTCCCTCCACTACAGACTTATACACTCTCAAAGTTATTCTGTTTTGTTCCATTCTCTCTACATGTCTGAACCACCTCAACAACCCCCCCTCAGCCCTCTGCAAAATAGTTTTGGTAATCCCACACCTCCTAATTTCCAAACTATGAATTCTCTACATTATATTCACACCACACACTGCCCTCAGACATGACATCTCCACTGCCTCCAGCCTTCTCGTTGCAACATTCTCATCCATGCGTCACACCCATGCAAGAGTGTTGGTACAACTGTACTCTCATATATTCCCCTTTTTGCTTCCACGGACAAAGTTCTTTGTCTCCACAGACTCCTAAGTGCACCACTCCCCCTTTTCCCCTCAACAACTCTGTGACTCACCTCATCCTTCATAGACCCCATCTGCTGACACGTCCACTCCTAAATATCTGAATACATTCACCTCCTTCATACTATCTCCCTCCAATCTGATATCCAGTCTTTCATCACCTAATCTTTTTGTTATCCTCATAACCTTACTCTTTCCTATATTCACTTTTAATTTTCTTCTTTTACATGCCCTACTAAATTCATCCACCAATCTCTGCAAATTCTCAGAATCTCCCAAAAGCACCGTGCCATCAGCAAAGAGCAAGTGTAACAACTCCCACTTTGTGTTTGATTCTTTATCTTTTAACTCCACACCTCTTGCCAAGACCCTGCATTTCACTTCTCTTACAACCCCATCTAAAAAATATATTAAACAACCACGGTGACATCACACATCCTTGTCAAAGGGCCTACTTACTGGGAAAAAATCCCCCTTTCTCTCCTACGTACTCTATCCTAAGCCTCACTATCCTCCTAAAAACTCTTCACTGCTTTCAATAACCTACCTCCTATACCATACACCTGCAACATCTGCCACATTGCCCCCATATCCAACCCTGTCATATGCCTTTTCTAAATCCATAAATGCCACAAAAACCTCTTTACCCTTATCTAAATACTGTTCCCCCTATATGTTTCGCTGTAAACACTTGGTCTACAACCCCTACCTGTCCTAAAACAACTTGTTATCGGGCTATCCTACTCTGTCTTACTTTAATTCTTTCAATAATAACTCTACCTTTACACTTTACCAGGTATACTCAACAGACTTATCCCCCTTAATTTTTTGCATCTCTTTTGTCCCCTTTGCCTTTATACAAAGGAACTATGCAGGGCTCTCGGGCCAATCCCAAAGGGTTTAACTTACCCTCTTCCATACATTTATTAAATAATGGGACCAACTACTCCAAAACTATATCCCCTCTTGCTTTTAACATTTCTATCTTTATCCATCAATCCAGCTGCCTTACCCCCTTTCATTCTACCCGCTGCCTCACGAACTTCCCCACACTCACAACTTGCTTTCCTCACTCCTACAAGATGCTATTCCTCCTTGCCTTATACATGACATCACAGCTTCCCTATCTTCATCAACATTTAACAATTCCTCAAAATATTCCCTCCATCTTCCCGATACCTCTAACTCTTCCTCAACTTTTTAATCTCACTCCAAAACTTTTTCTTATTTTCAACAAATTTGTTGATAACATCTCACCCCCTCTCCCTTTTGCTCTCTTTTTACATTGCTTCACCACTCTCTTAACCTCCCTTTTTCTCTCCATATACTCTTTCCCCCCTTGCATCACTTTACTTTGCAAAAACCTCTCATATGCTAACTTTTTTCTCCCCTTTCTACTCTCTTTACATCATTCCATCGATCGCTCTTCTTCCCTCCCACATCCACTTCCCTGTAACCACAAACTTCTGCTGCACACTCTAACACTTTAAAATTCTTAAACCTACCCCATACATCTTCGACCCCGTTGCCTATACTCTCACTGGCCCATGTATCCTCCAATAGTTGTTTATATCTTACCCTAACTGCCTCCTCTTTTAGGTATAACCTTCACCTCTCTCTTACTTGCTGCTTCTATTTTCCTTGTATCCCATCTACCTTTTACTCTCACCGTAGCTACAACTAGAAAGTGATTTGATGTATCTGTGGCCCCTTATAAACATGTACATCCTGAAGTCTACTCAACAGTCTTATCTACCATACATAGTCCAACTACTGTCATTACGCCTTACATCATATCTTGTATACTTATTTATCCTCTTTTTGTTAAAAATACGTAAAAAAAACTAAACCCCTTTCTCTACAAAGTCAATCAAAGGGCTCCCATTATCATTTACACCTGGCACCACAAACTTACTACCACACACCCTCTCTAAAAGTTTCTCCTACTTTAGCATTCAGGTCCCCTACCACAATTTTACTCTCACTTGGTTCAAAGGTTTCTATACATTCACTTAACATCTCCCAAAATCTCTCTCTCTCCTCTACATTCCTCTCTTCTCCAGGTGCATACACGCTTATTATGACCCAATTTTCACATCCAACCTTTACTTTAATCCACATAATCCTTGAATTTACACATTCATATTCTCTTTTCTCCTCCCATAACTGATCCTTCAACATCATTGCTACCCCTTCCTTAGCTCTAACTCTCTCAGATACTCCCTAACTTTATCTAAATACTGCTCACATATATGCTTCAATGTAAATACAGTGGACCCCCGGTTAACGAACTTTTTTCATTCCAGTAGTATGTTCAGGTGCCAGTACTGACCGAATTTTTTCCCATAAGGAATATTGTGAAGTAGATTAGTCCATTTCAGACCCCCAACTTACACGTACAAACGCAACTTACATAAATACACTTACATAATTGGTCGCATTTGGAGGTAATCGTTAAGCGGGGGGTCCACTGTACTTGATCTAAACCATCCCCTACCCACTCTAAAACCTCCCTTTCATCACAATTCACCACTGTCCTATCTAATTCTTTAATAATAACTTACATTCACTTTTCCCGGTATTACTCTAACTTTATTCCTCTATATTTTTACAATCCTTTTGTCCCTCCTTTTATATAAGGCTTACACGGCTCTCTGCCAATCCTAGTACTTCATATCAAAATTTTTTATCATTTTTTATTATCACACCGGCCGATTCCAACAAGCAGGTGGCCCGAAAAAATACTTTCACCATTCATTTCATCCATCAACCCTTGCCAAGGGTCTTTTCACTACAAGTTTTTAACAGCAACATTAACCCCTCCTTCAGAGATTGCAAGGACTGTACTTCCCATTCTCCAGGACTAAGCCCCCGGTTCCGATCCCTCATTATGATTACTTCCACCTCCAACAGCACATTTATTAAACAAAAATACCACCACTCAACACAAACCTCCCCCTTTTAAAATTTCTGCATCCGTCCATTCCAGCTCTTTACCCCTTTCATTCTACGTAATGCTCTCACCACCTCCCCAACCTCCAATCTGCTCTTCTTCACCTAAAAGATGGTATACCTCCTGGCCAATGCATTATTTATCCCTTCATGTCTTTTTAAAGTTCCTATAATATTCTCGCCATCTACCCAAAAAACCCCCACATCCCCATTAAACTCCCTACTCTTTTTAACTAACAAATCCATTTTTTTGCTTTTCTTAACTTGTTTAACTCCAAAATTTTTTCTTGTTTTCTTAAAAATTTCTTGGCAGTACCTCTCCCACTCTATCATCTGCTCTCCTTTTGCACTCTCTCACCACTCTCTTCACCTTTCTTTTACTCTCCATATACTCTACTCTTCTTATAAAACTTCTGTTTTGTAAATACCTCTCATAAGCTACCTTTTTCTTTTTTTATCGCACATATGCATGTGCTTGCCTGTGTAGTGTGGACCTAAGTGTAAGTAGAAGTAGCAAGATATACCTGTTATCCAGCATGTTTGAGACAGAAAAGAATCACCAGCAATCCTACCATCATGTAAAACAGTTACAGGTTTCGGTTTCACAGTTTCTGGCAGTATGGTAGTACCTCCTGGGTGGTTGCTGTCTACCAACCTACTACCTATGGAAAAAATCATCTTATCTCACAATACGTATTAACCAAATCAACCAAACATCTGTAACTAGTTTTTATTATGTGACCTCTAGGCCCCTTAATCTGCCAATCCTTTAAAAAACATCTTGTTTCTCAATATTAACCAAATCTGCTAAACATCTGCTAATTAGTCCTATCATGTGACCTCCTGGCTTTTAATTCTGCCATTCCATAAAATATTACCACCTGCCCATTACTTGTATTATTATTATTATTATACCATTTCTTGTAAGGTAGATTTTTGTACTAAGTTTAATTAAGATTGTATTAAGTTCACTAGGAGTGAATGGAGACAAATGGTTTTGGGTACTGACGTGCTGTTGGAGTGTGAGCAAAAGTAACATTTATGAAGGGGTTCAGGGAAAACGGCAGGCCGGACTTGAGTCCTGGAGATGGGAAGTACAGTGCCTGCACTCTGAAGGAGGGGTCTTAATTTTTGCAGTTTAAAAACTGTAGTGTAAAGCACCCTTCTGGCAAGACATGATGGAGTGAAAGATGGTGAAAGTTTTTCTTTTTCAGGCCAACCCCGCCTTGGTGGGAAACGGCCCGTGTGATAATAAAATAAATAAAAAAAGTTTAAATAAGATTGTAAAACAGCTAACCACTATTCCTTGTCTGTTTTAAGTATAGTTACTTGTACTATTATCTTATCTAGTTTTAATTAGTTACTATGTATTAGGATAAGTTTGCCTGAAATGCCCCGGCATGACAGTAGCTATTCTTTGTACTTAGCAAATCAAAATTGTAATTACACGTTGTAACCTTTACAAAGAAATAAACTTTACTTATGTGGACGACGTCCTCATAAAATCCCCGACGTTTTGATGTGCGGAAAACTTCAAAGGGAAGGCCCAATGCGTTGACAGGCTACAGAAATATTTGTCTAAACTATTTTTTGCTCCTAAGTAGTAGCTTTTTTTAACCTTGTACTAGTGCAAATTTATTTTCGCCTTATTTTATTTCCCTTAAAATAATA
>NC_069411.1:67999123-68055987 GCF_026875155.1 Cherax quadricarinatus | reverse complement strand
CCCATAACTTACCTTTCCTATATTCACTTTTAATTTTCTTCTTTTACATGCCCTACTAAATTCATCCACCAATCTCTGCAAATTCTCAGAATCTCCCAAAAGCACCGTGCCATCAGCAAAGAGCAAGTGTAACAACTCCCACTTTGTGTTTGATTCTTTATCTTTTAACTCCACACCTCTTGCCAAGACCCTAGCATTCACTTCTCTTACAACCCCATCTATAAATATATTAAACAACCACGGTGACATCACACATCCTTGTCTAAGGCCTACTTACTGGGAAAAAATCTCCCTCTCTCCTACGTACTCTATCCTAAGCCTCACTATCCTCCTAAAAAGCTCTTCACTGCTTTCAATAACCTACCTCCTATACCATACACCTGCAACATCTGCCACATTGCCCCCATATCCACCCTGTCATATGCCTTTTCTAAATCCATAAATGCCACAAAAACCTCTTTACCCTTATCTAAATACTGTTCACCTATATGTTTCGCTGTAAACACTTGGTCTACACACCCCCTACCTGTCCTAAAACAACCTTGTTCATCTGCTATCCTACTCTGTCTTACTCTTAATTCTTTCAATAATAACTCTACCATACACTTTACCAGGTATACTCAACAGACTTATCCCCCTATAATTTTTGCACTCTCTTTTGTCCCCTTTGCCTTTATACAAAGGAACTATGCATGCTCTCTGCCAATCCCTAAGGTAACTTACCCTCTTCCATACATTTATTAAATAATAGCACCAACTACTCCAAAACTATATCCCCTCTTGCTTTTAACATTTCTATCTTTATCCCATCAATCCAGCTGCCTTACCCCCTTTCATTCTACCCGCTGCCTCACGAACTTCCCCCACACTCACAACTTGCTCTTCCTCACTCCTACAAGATGCTATTCCTCCTTGCCTTATACATGACATCACAGCTTCCCTATCTTCATCAACATTTAACAATTCCTCAAAATATTCCCTCCATCTTCCTGATACCTCTAACTCTTACTCAACTTTTTAATCTCACTCCAAAACTTTTTCTTATTTTCAACAAAATTTGTTGATAACATCTCACCCCCTCTCCCTTTTGCTCTCTTTTTACATTGCTTCACCACTCTCTTAACCTCTCTTATTCTCTCCATATACTCTTCCCTCCTTGCATCACTTCTACTTTGCAAAAACCTCTCATATGCTAACTTTTTTCTCCCTTACTACTCTCTTTACATCATTCCATCGATCGCTCTTCTTCCCTCCCACATCCACTTCCCTGTAACCACAAACTTCTGCTGCACACTCTAACACTACATTCTTAAACCTACCCCATACATCTTCGACCCCGTTGCCTATACTCTCACTGGCCCATCTATCCTCCAATAGTTGTTTTATCTTACCCTAACTGCCTCCTCTTTTAGTGTATACACCTTCACCTCTCTCTTACTTGCTGCTTCTATTTTCCTTGTATCCCATCTACCTTTTACTCTCACCGTAGCTACAACTAGAAAGTGATTTGATGTATCTGTGGCCCCTCTATAAACATGTACATCCTGAAGTCTACTCAACAGTCTTATCTACCAATACATAGTCCAACTACTGTCATTACGCCTTACATCATATCTTGTATACTTATTTATCCTCTTTTTGTTAAAATACGTAAAAAAACTAAACCCCTTTCTCTACAAAGTTCAATCAAAGGGCTCCCATTATCATTTACACCTGGCACCACAAACTTACCTACCACACCCTCTCTAAAAGTTTCTCCTACTTTAGCATTCAGGTCCCCTACCACAATTACTCTCTCACTTGGTTCAAAGGTTTCTATACATTCACTTAACATCTCCCAAAATCTCTCTCTCTCCTCTACATTCCTCTCTTCTCCAGGTGCATACACGCTTATTATGACCCAATTTTCACATCCAACCTTTACTTTAATCCACATAATCCTTGAATTTACACATTCATATTCTCTTTTCTCCTCCCATAACTGATCCTTCAACATCATTGCTACCCCTTCCTTAGCTCTAACTCTCTCAGATACTCCCTAACTTTATCTAAATACTGCTCACATATATGCTTCAATGTAAATACAGTGGACCCCCGGTTAACGAACTTTTTTCATTCCAGTAGTATGTTCAGGTGCCAGTACTGACCGAATTTTTTCCCATAAGGAATATTGTGAAGTAGATTAGTCCATTTCAGACCCCCAAACATACACGTACAAACGCACTTACATAAATACACTTACATAATTGGTCGCATTTGGAGGTAATCGTTAAGCGGGGGTCCACTGTACTTGATCTACACATCCCCTACCCACTCTAAAACCTCCTTGCTCATCCACAATTCTACACTGTCTTACCTCTAATTCTTTCAATAATAACCTTACCATACACTTTTCCTGGTATACTCAGTAAACTTATTCCTCTATAATTTTTACAATCCCTTTTGTCCCCCTTCCTTTTATATAAAGGGACTATACACGCTCTCTGCCAATCCCTAGGTACCTTCCCCTCTTTCATACATTTATTAAACAAAAATACCAACCACTCCAACACTATGTCCCTCCCCCCTGCTTTTAACATTTCTGTCATGATCCCGTCAGTTCCAGCTGCTTTACCCCCTTTCATTCTACGTAATGCCTCACACACCTCCCCCACACTCACATCCTGCTCTTCTTCACTCCTAAAAGATGGTATACCTCCCTGGCCAATGCATGAAATTACCGCCTCCCTTTCTTCGTCGATATTTAAAAGTTCCTCAAAATATTCTCGCCATCTACCCAAAACCTCCATCTCCCCATCTACTAACTCCCCTACTCTGTTTTTAACTAACAAATCCATTTGTTCCCTAGGCTTTCTTAACTTGTTTAACTCCAAAATTTTTTCTTGTTTTCATTAAAATTTCTTGGCAGTACCTCTCCCACTCTATCATCTGCTCTCCTTTTGCACTCTCTCACCACTCTCTTCACCTTTCTTTTACTCTCCATATACTCTACTCTTCTTATAAAACTTCTGTTTTGTAAATACCTCTCATAAGCTACCTTTTTCTCTTTTATCGCACATATGCATGTGCTTGCCTGTGTAGTGTGACCTAAGTGTAAGTAGAAGTAGCAAGATATACCTGTTATCCAGCATGTTTGAGACAGAAAAGAATCACCAGCAATCCTACCATCATGTAAAACAGTTACAGGTTTCTGTTTCACAGTTTCCTGGCAGGATGGTAGTACCTCCCTGGGTGGTTGCTGTCTACCAACCTACTACCTATGGAAAAAAATCATCTTATCTCACAATACGTATTAACCAAATCAACCAAACATCTGCTAACTAGTTTTATTATGTGACCTCTAGGCTCTTAACTCTGCCAATCCTTAAAAACATCTTGTTTCTCAATATTAACCAAATCTGCTAAAACATCTGCTAATTAGTCCTATCATGTGACCTCCTGGCTTTTAATTCTGCCATTCCATAAAATATTACCACCTGCACCATTACTTGTATTATTATTATTATTATACCATTACTTGTAAGGTAGATTTTTGTACTAAGTTTAATTAAGATTGTATTAAGTTCACTAGGAGTGAATGGAGACAAATGGTTTTTGATACTTGACGTGCTGTTGGAGTGTGAGCAAAGTAACATTTATGAAGGGGTTCAGGGAAACCGGCAGGCCGGACTTGAGTCCTGGAGATGGGAAGTACAGTGCCTGCACTCTGAAGGAGGGGTCTTAATGTTGCAGTTTAAAAACTGTAGTGTAAAGCACCCTTCTGGCAAGACAGTGATGGAGTGAAAGATGGTGAAAGTTTTTCTTTTTCAGGCCACCCTGCCTTGGTGGGAATCGGCCAGTGTGATAATAAAAATAAATAAAATAAGTTCAAATAAGATTGTAAAACAGCTAACCACTATTCCTTGTCTAGTTTTAAGTATAGTTACTATGTACTATTATCTTATCTAGTTTTAATTAGTTACTATGTATTAGGATAAGTTTGCCTGAAATGCCTCGGCATGACAGTAGCTATCTTTGTACTTAGCAAATCAAAATTGTAATTACACGTTGTAACCTTTACAAAGAAATAAACTTTACTTATGTGGACGACGTCCTCATAATAACTCCCAGACGTTTTGATGTGCGGAATCTTCAGGCAAGGCCCAATGCAGTTGAACAGGCTACAGAAATATTTGTCTAAACTATTTTTATGCTCCCTAAGTAGTAGCTTTTATAACCTTGTACTCATGTGCAAGTTGATTGTTCGACCTTATTGTATTACTACTACTACAACTAATATTACTATTACCACCTCTAGTATTACACCTTATTCTAAGCCTATATACACCCTCGGTGTCCATATATTGTTTGTGACTGGAGAGCGAAACATTGCCAGAATAAAAAGTCACATTAGTTGCATCTGTGTCCTTTTACTTAACATTTTTGTCTGTAAATCTACCAATATTAATACAGTAGTTATGACAGTTTTATAAGTGTGCTAAAGGATAAGGAAAGTTAACAAGTTTCTTGTTAACACAAATTTATTTTATACATATTGAATATACAGGGAGCCCTTTTTAATTTAAAAAAATTGTGGCTTTGAGGCCCCAAATTTTTGTTCTGAATTTCCCACTGATTTTGTCAATCGTATAAATTTAAGGAAAAAATTTTATAAGGCTCACAAACGAAAAAAAAAAAAAGGAAATTTTGCATGAAAACCCTGAAAAAAAAGCATGAATGCATTACAGATCCCCCCCCTTTTTTGCAGGGCAAATGGATAAAGACCCATTAAAACACTTAAAAAAAATAATCCAGCGGGAATAATACATCAAAAAGTTTTTAAAAAACAAAGTGTGCAGCACCCTTACTTGGACCCATTAAAATGCTGAGGGGAAACCCCAAACCTGAAATATTGTTTTTTACTGTTAAAGTTTGGGATATTTTGCATTTCTGAATGAAAAATTCTTAAAAGGGGAAAAACCTCTTTAATCCAGTATCGGGGGCCCTGTGGGTTTTGCCAGTTTAGTGATTTTGGCCAATCAGTTACCCAATAGAAACCCCAACTATGCTAGCCGAAATTAGTTTGGGTTAGTGCCTCTGGATCGTTATGGCCAACCTGAAACTGTTGTATTTTTAAAAATTAAAGGGGTCAAGTGTTCCTACTGCCCCCTTTAAAACCTTAAATGTCCAAACGTAGATCTGCGCCCATGTGGGGGGCCCCAAAACGTAGATTATTTTTTTTTTTTTTACATGCTTTAAAATGGGGGAAAATCAAGGCGAGCGTACGCACGGGGAAGTTAGATTTTCTTTTTTGGGACATTTTAAAGGGGTTAAAAATTTTTATAAACACATTTTGACTGTTAAGAAAACTGCTTACAAGTGATATTACTTTTCTATAACTACAGGATTACTTTTTTTTATATATGGTTTACAAATTTTATAAACAAAATTTTGTTATGCAATTTACGTGGAAACCCCGAACTCAAACTTAATTTTATTCCAGAAAAAACTGTCGAGTGTGATTTTCTTCAAGTATCAAGTGAATTCCCAACTAAAATTTTTTAAATTTTTTGGCTTTTATCACTAACCTTCGTAGGCCCCATGGTGACTTATTTATACAAATATGTAATATATATAGTAGGTATATATATATATATTATATAGGTAGTAGGTTGGTAGACAGCAACCGCCCAGGGAGGTACTACCGTCCTGCCAAGTGAGTGTAAAACTGAACCCTGAAATTTGTTTTACACAATGGTAAGATTGCTGGTGTCTTTTTTTTTTATCTGTCTCATACACATGCAAGATTTCAGGTATGTCTTGCTACTTCTACTTACACTTAGGTCACACTAACATACATGTACAAGCATATATATACACACCCTTTGGGTTTTCTTCTATTTCTTTCTAGTTCTTGTTCTTGTTTATTTCCTCTTACCTCCATGGGGAAGTGGAACACAATTCTTCCTCCGTAAGCCATGCGTGTTGTAAGAGGCGACTAAAACGCCGGGAGCAAGGAGCTAGTAACCCCTTCTCCTGTATATATTACTAAATGTAAAAGGAGAAACTTTCGTTTTTCCTTTTGGGCCACCCCGCCTCGGTGGGATACGGCCGGTGTGTTGAAAGAAAGATATAAAAAAAAAAAAAAAAAAAAAAAAAAAAAAAATAGTTTACAGAAAAATTCTGGCAGGTTGTGTGTGTTTGGTCAAGTGCTAAGCTTTGTTCGTGTAAAGAGCTGTTCGAGTACTGAGGTTCCACTGTACCAGGCTAGGTATACTGCATAAAAGAATAGGTGAATGTAGGAAAATGTGTAATCTACATGTTAACAGGATATTTAACTCTTAACGGCCAAAATCTGAAGTCACGCACCAGTGTCCAAGAAATTTTGAAAAAAAAAAAAAAAAAAAAAAAAAAAATTCTTACAGAATTAAAGAGCATATTTTTGTGAAGGTAATAAAACAAAAAAAAATTAGAATCTGATCAGTACTTACCAAGATACAGTGCCAAGAAGTTTATAGAAAATGATGTGGTGGTGGCAACATCGACGAATTCCACATACGCGTATTATTTTATTTGTTGTTTTAGTTGTTTTTCTTTTCTTTTCCAATTTTTTTCTATTCCTACTAACATTTGGGGCCTGAGAGCCAATCTTTTATATAATTGATATATATAAACTCACTGTATTGAAACAAAATAACCGCACAAAAGTTATTATATATTATTGTTTACCACTGTTGTTTATTACAATAAACATGCACAAATATTGTATAATACTAATGTTCTTATTATATTTACATATTTACAATCATGGACATGGTTTTAGAACTGCTGGAGCTTGTGGAACTCCTTGAAACAAGGCACCATGCACAGAGGCACCTTACATTCCAACACCATAAACCGAGTGTCCTTGCGTCTTTGTTGCCGTCGTTTTGTTTCTGCACAGACAATGCATCTTCTGAGCAAATTTCTTTTGGTTGAAGGAAGCTGTTTTTATGAAATGTTCACCTTCTCTCCTCAAACGCTTGGGTATATCGTGATGAATTCGAGGACCAGGGTTGTATTGCAGGTGTTGTTACCTGGTACTTCATTATGAGTTGTCTGACAACAGACAAACAAAAATTCACCATACAGGGTAGTTGTTACCATCTTTATTTGGGTACATATTATATGCATTCAGCTTTGAAAATGTCCATGAGATGGAAGAAAAGTTTCATGTACCACTTGTAACTCTTACAAAACACAGTCAAAAAAAACCAATCTGCATGTCACACTTGTCAACCAAGCACATGTTTTGGTATAATCAATCACTGACACTGGTTTTCGAATACGTTCATTAGTCACTCGATAAAACTTTGCATGTCTTGCATTTCATTACGGTGAATGGTTGTCAACAATGTGACATCTCGTTTGTCATGCCACCGTAATGCCATGATGTCATTGGCAGTAAACACCTGCACGTCATCACCACGAACACCTGCGTTGGCCTGGGCATATGTTTACGATTAGAACGCACTGTGCCACACACATCTGTCTTGTTCACATGAAATCACTGAGTAATGGGCTTGTGTACCAGTTATCGGTATATAATGTATGGCCCCTTTCCAAGATAAGGTGCCTCATGTTTCTCACTATGTCACTGGAAAATACCCAATAACATCTTGGCATCTTTCAATGTTTTACTACCCGTGTATACAACAATATCCAACACCAGGCCACTGTCACAATCACAGAGTACAAACAATTTTATACCAAAGCGGTTCCTCTTGCTCGGTATATACTGCTTGAATGAAGTTACCTTTGAACAAAATCAAAGACTCGTAATTACAAGATTCTTGAATGGATAAAAGTATATCTTGACTTTTGTTTGAGATACATGAAAACATTTCTAATCTTGTATAACCTGTCAGGCCTGGTTTTGTCAGAGAAGTGCAACATACGTAACAGTAAGATAAACCGTTCACTGGTATTATTTCACTGAAGGATGGGGTAGAAATTAGCCGAAACGTGGACCAGTATTTCTTTTATATTATGCTTTTAGACGTGAGGCATAAGCATTATTGTTGCAAAAAGCATTCATTTCTGCAACAGTCGTCTCTTTCCACCCGTGCAGTCTTTACTGTGGTGATAAGATCGTATTTGCCATGGTGTACTGAAAATTTCTTATTACTTCCCTGGCAAAAATTTCCATCAATGGCTGGTCAAAGAATAATTCAAAAAATTCCAGTTCATTGGCCGTGGTTCCAAGGGGACAGGTAGGTAGAAATTCCACTTTGAGAGTCATCGAAGTGGTGAGGCTTGGGAACAAAAAATTTGGGGTTTTGCTGCCAATCCCACATACGGTTTTGTGGTGGATACTGGCATCATAGGCTGGTTGTACGGGTGGTTGTGGTTGTGGCGGGTGGTGGCTGACGCTCCGCTTTGTCCTTGAACTGATTTAGTCAGCAGCGTGGGTCCCCGCGTGCACGGTGAGTCACGCATGGCGGTGCCACTACCCACCGCACCACTAACACCATCCACTGATGCCTGTGGCCCATCCATGCCAAGTGTAGCCACATCATCCTCACTATCAAATACCTAAAACGGGTGTAGGGCCACGGAAAGTACTCCCGGGGTGTACTCCGTCCCCTGGGGACAGCATAGGGTACACTACCCGAGCGCATGCGGCGGCGAACATACCGACGCTTCACTGGTGAAATGATTCCTCACTATCATACTCGAATGATCGTAGAGCGCAATAAAATCACAAAACCACGTCAGATCATCGTCATTACTGAAGTCAGAGGCCTGGCCCCCACGAAAATATTAGTTTTCTCTTACGTTTAGGAACACCCGAAACCCTGAGTCACGAGTGCCCACACCAGAGGTAGAAGGTCGAGGATCGTCGGGGTTTTCTGCACTATTATCGATATCCTGGTCATTATTTTCGGTCACTAACTTATCAAAAGCCCTAGAATTCGTCTTCATTTGCACTTCCATCAGTGTCAGAACTATCAGACAGGAAGAGGAGAGTCCCAATTTTCCGGGGAGTGAGAGCTGACTTGCGACGAGGCATGGTGAACAAGGGTGACTGAGCCGGCGTTCCCACAATGCCATGCAGGCACCTAGATTTTTTGTTTACGGTGCACACCCACGGCGCAGACCCATTCTCTCACATGTAGGCCTATGAGCGCTTTCGCGCTAAATTTGACGGCGCTAGAATTTTGGCATAGATCTACGGTTTGGACACTCACCGAAAAGCCGTAGATCTACGGGACGGACCCTGAAAGGGTTAAACGGTCCAAACAGATCGACGCTCAAATTCGTAGTGCTACAAAAGTAGATCTACTTTTTTTTACATATTTTCAAATATAACAAAAAAAAATGTAGATAAAAGTTTTTTTACACATTTTCAAATGTTAAACAAAAAAGATCTACATTTTTTTACATACTTTCAGATGTTGAAAAAACGTATATATACGTTTGGACCATTTAAGGGTTAATACGCTCTACCATGCATGATTCTCAGTACAAAATTATCAGAAGACCCAGTTATTTGGGCTAATTTCTTTAAATTTGTTGGCAAGATGACAAAAAACTTTGCTTCTGCAGGGGGTCTAGTTGTCACTGTTAGCAAGGCAGACCATATCGGACATTATTTTACACAAGGGTCAGCCATAAACTCACACAGTGACAGAGCCAACTAGGGGAAATAACCTCCTTGACTTGGTTCTTGCCAGTAGGGAATAACTAATTAATAATCTTGAGGTTAATGATGAGCTTGGGGAAAGTGATCACAAATCACTCAGTTTTAATATATCTGGAATTCCCCTAATAATGGCAATCAAGTCTCCGTCCCTGACTTTCGCTTGGCTGATTTCATAGGACTGAAAAATTACTTGGGTGGGCTGAACTGAAATAGCCTGACTAAGGGTCAGGTAGGTGGTGATGGTTGCCGATATGACGCTTTCCAGGGCATAGTTCTAGCTGCTCAGTCAAATTATGTTTTCCCAAAAAGGGAAATCAGATCAAAAAAAAAAATGATCCTAAATGGATGAACAATAGATTAAAATATCTGATTGGTCAAAAGAGAGGCATATATAGGCAAATCAAAAGAGGAGAGGGGCAATTAAGAAATCAATATATTCAGTTAAAGAGACAAATAAAAAGGGAATTAGAAAAGCAAAAAGGGGATTATGAGGTTAAAGTTGCAAGAGAATCGAAAGACAAAACCCAAAAGGATTCTTCAAGTATACAGAAGTAAGATCAGGGACAAGATAGGCCCACTCAAAATTCCTCGGGTCAGCTCACTGACAGTGATAAGGAAATGTGTAGAATTTTAAACACTTTACTTCCTCTCAGTTTTACACAGGAGGATCCCAGCGATATTCCAGAAATGAAAAAATTTGTAGAACAGGACGATAATAACTGTGCACGATTAGGGTCACAAGTGGCATGGTCCTTAGGCAAATAGATAAATTAAAACCTAACAAATCCCAGGCCCTGATGAACTGTATGCAAGGTTCTAAAGGAAGTAAAGAGGAGCTTAGCAAACCTTTGGCTAATCTTTTAACTTATCACTACAAACTGGCATGGTGCCAGATAAGTGGAAAAAAGCAAATGTGATACTATTTTCAAATCAGGTGACAGGTCCTTAGCTTCGAACTATAGACCAATAAGCCTAACCTCCATGTGGGAAAATTTATGGGGTAAATAACTCCCGAGGCAGTTTGTAGCCACCTTGAAAAGCAAAAATTTAAATAAACAAATTCAGCAGGTTTTACAAAGGGGCTTTGCCTTACGAATTTTTTAAAATTTTTTCCAAAAGGTTTTTTGAGGAGGTATCATGGTAATGAATATGTATTGTGTATAGGGGACTTCAGTAAGGCTTTTGACAGGGCCCCAATCAGAGACTTTGAGGAAAATTAAGGCAAATGGAATAGGGAGGAGAAAAATTTTTTTTCCCTGGAAAGGGGGCCCCATGGGAAAAAGGACAGAAGGCTAAATGGGGGTGGGGGGAAGGTCAGGGCCCGGTGTTCCACAGGGTCATTTTGGGGCCCCCTCTGTTCACAATCTACAAAAAACGACATAGATGAGGGCATAAAGAGCACCAGCAAGTTTGCCGATGACCCCCAAAAATGGGCTGTCGAATTCTTCTGACGAGGAAATTTAGAGCACCCCAGGAAATTTAATAATGAGCATGGTGGGGAAAAGTGGCGTGCGTTTAAATAGACAAATGCAAATTTTCAAAATGTTGGACAGGACAATCCATGCCACATAAAAACTAAAAAAATGTAGACTTAATATTCGGTTTGGAAAAAAAGTTTTTAGGAGTTCTGGTTACGAAATTTAAAACCAAGACAACGTGAAAAGTGTTCGCAAAAAGTATAGACCCTTGGCTTCTATAAAGAAGCAAAAATAATGGAGCCCTCAGTTGTTCTTCAACTCTATCACCTTGGTTAGGCCTCATTAGTTTTATGTTTCACTTTTTTGGTCCCGTTTTACAAAAAGGATAAAAATCCCTCTGGAAATGTAAAAAGGGGATGAAAAAGTTGATATTATCAAAAAACCTTTCCCCATGGGGAAAGATAAGGGCCCTAATCTGCACTCTCTAGAAAGAAAAGAATTGGGGGGGTATGTTGAGGTGTTAAATGGAAACAGGATAAAAAAAGGGGAGTAAATAGTGGCAAAAAATTCAGCCTAGCAGGACTCGCAGCAAAGGGTTTTAAATTCGAAAAATTCAGATTAGGAAGGATATAGGAAAAATATGGTTTTGGGAAAAGAGTTTTGGGGTGAGTGGAACAAAACTCCCAATACAGTGATAGAGGCCAGAACGTTGTGTAGCTTTTAAAAATTTGGTTTGGGTAAATACATAGTGGATGTGGGTGGGTGCGGTTGGACCTGATAGCTTGTGCACCGGGTTTCCCGGTTTCCCCCCTTTAAATCAATTGATACCTGATGGGTTGGGGGCATTTGGGTTAAGCCGGTAGGAGCTTGGGCCCGCCAGCATGGGCCGTAAGCCCGCGCAGTGTTTTCCCTTTGTTCTTAGTTTTATGCCATTTCTTTCCTCTGTGAATATAACAAATAATTTCATTTTAGAATCAAGAACACGGTACCCTTTAAAAACAATAACATGAGTGAAGAAATACCCCCCACATACACTCCAACACCATGTAGTGGAACATAAGTTGCATATTGAAGGGAAACAAAAGTTTTACAACACAATTATAACACACAGGTACCATCAAACAAATTCTGGGGGTTTTCACCCTGTACCCTTTTTTCTGGGGAAAAAAATATTATTTTTTTTAAAACACAGACGAACCCGCATTGTGGCTAAAGTTGTGCATCTTCTGTTATCACCACACACTGACACTTCTCAACCTCTGTGATGAAATATATAGGTTCTAGCTGTAATGTCCTCTGCAGCATTTAATAAAATTCACATCCGAGAAAATGTTTTCCCTTTACACTTTTCATCAGCACTTGGACTTGCATTCAGTCTTGTTTCTTCACAGCTAAAGACTACCTTAATTATTATGTCCTAAAAGCCCATAGTTGCAGCTCTTTCCAAGGAGAGGCAATGTTTGGAACACTAAGCTAGGGTAGTCCAACCACTGACCAGCAGACCCTAACACAAAAAAATAACAATAAATTTTTAACCCTTCGATTGTTTTGGTCGTATATATACATCTTAAAAGCCAATATGTTTGACATGTATATACTCAAAAATTGTAGCGGCTTCAAATCAAGCAGCAGAAAACTGGCAGGGTCTATATCGTCAGTGTGCACAGTATAAAAAAAATCCTGCAGCACGCAGTGCATAATGAGAGAGAGAGAAAAAAAAAAGAATGTTTTTGGATTAAAATGCTGACTTTGAGGTGTATTTTCGTATAGTATTTATGGTTGTATTCTAGTTTTCTTGGTCTCATTTGATGGAATGGAAGACATATTATAGAAATAGAGATGATCTTGACTGGCTTCACTATGAAAAGGATCTTGAAATGCTACTCAAAGTAGTGGAAATGTTCGATTTTTGCCAATGTTCAAGAGTAAACAAATGACATCATTGTCCAATAAATGTCCAACTAGCCATTCTAATATGCAGTCATGAATGAGTTGACATTATTTATACAATCATTACAATAATGCAGAAGTCTGCATCATAGTAAATCTTCTATTTTTTTGTGTGAATAAAAATTTCAAATAGAAAGCAAGAGTATTACAAGAGGGGCCTGGAGATGTGACTGATGAACAGAGAAAATGTTATTTTTGTGCCAGGAATGTCTGCAATGTTCATTCTGGACCATATTTTGAAATTGGCATATTTTTTAATTTGCATGATATTGGTCAAACTGCCAATTTCTGACCACTTTATTGGGTAGTTGAAATCGGTAAATGGGTGATTTCTTGTATTCAGTCGATAGAACAAATGGAGTTCTAAAGAAATAGCTATGTGTTTGGTCAACTGGAACACTGGGATTCTGAAAATAGGGCTCAAAGTGGGTGAAATCGCTGATTCGTAAATATAGCCAAGGTCACTAACTTTGCGAGAGCATAATTCAGTAAGTTTTCCATCAAATTTCATACTTTTGGTGTCATTACTATCGGGAAAAGATTCTCTATCATTTCATAAGAAAAAATAACTTTTTTTTCAAATATTTTGCGACACAGAGACTTTAGGATTGGGGATTGCAACAGTCAAAGGGTTAAATAATACTTCATGAATGTAATGTAGTTGGGTGTACATGCTTTGGCATGTACACCCAACTATTATATTCCTTTATACAACTATGTATCATGTCAAAATAAATTTCTTATTCTTAAGTTGTGCAAAAGACTGAAAGTCATTCCTTTGTTGGGTCTGTTGCCACAAGACTTTTGTGTGCATGAATTTGTGAGAATATGCAGCATATTCACCTATAGCTCATTATAGTTTTATCTAATCTGAATCAAGTTCTGAAGCAAAGTGTGGTGGTACTCTCCACTGCAAATGAAATTTGTATAACTTTCAGGTTACCTAAAAAATGACTAAAAATATGTTGCCTGTGATGTTACAGTGAGGCATTATGGTATGCACAAAATATGTTACACCTCTAGCATTCCATGTACAGGTATTGTCATCTAGGGGTATGACTAACTTAGGGTGCAGATTAGGTCAGGTCCCCCACATTAAAAACACTGGTACAGTTAGGTCTGTAGTACCTGGCTTTAAGACAAGTCACTAGTAAAGGAATGATCATCAAAGAGTAAAAAGGAAGTTTTCTGAATACCTGTATACAGTGGACCCGAGCAAATTCACGGTTCCTAATTTATGGTTCCAAATTCGCGGCTTCAGTAATTCACAGATTTTTCCTTAGAACCTAACAAATAATATAAATACTCGTGTAAAACCCTGCAAATTTACTGAATTTTTTTTTTTTTTTTTTTTGCTTTTTTCATGGCAATATATATTTTTTAACGAGTTTTAACACTAAATATTGAGAAAAATATACAGTGGACCCTCAGTTTTTGTGTTTAATCTGTTCCTGAGCCATCAGTCAAAACTAAGACCATTTTCCCCATAAGAAATAATGTAAATGGAATTAATCCGCTCCAGACACCCAGAAGTATCAACAAAAAAATTTTTTTACCTTAAAGATAGTTACATGCACAAAAGAATGAATATTACACATGACACTTACCTTTATTGTAGGCTGTTGTTGCTGGAAGGAACACAGGGAGGAGGGGACAGGGAAGATAGGTTATTCTTTGGAAGGGGAATCCCTCTCCATAAGGACTCTAGGTACCAAGTCCTTATCAGGGGTCACTTCCCTCCTTTGGTTTTTGCTGCCACTAGGACCAGCTTGAGAGTCACTGGACCCATGTCGCACAAAATATCTGTCCAGATAGGTCTGTTTTTGGCATCTCTAAGATTTGCCTAAAATGGGACATGGCATTGTCATCGTTAAAGTCACCATCACGGATTGCAATAGCTTTCTCAGGATGATGTTCTTCCACAATTGAATTCACTTAGTCCATAATGCACAAATCTCCTTAATCTTTGAAGAAGGCACCTTCTTCTATCAATCTTCCTCCTCTGAAGCAATTTCCTCAGATGTGGTCTGTTGCTGTTTCAGATGAAGCTCTTGCAGCTCATCAGTGGTTAGCTCTTGATTGTGGTCCTCCACCAACTCTTCCACATCCTGGCCCACATCCAACCCCATGGAATTTCCCAGTGCCACAATTGATTGCACAACAGGTGTAGGGTCGACAGGGTCAGCCTCAAACCCTTCAAAATCCTTCTTTTGGACAGAATCCGGCCACAATTTTCTCAAAGCAGAGTTCATCGTCCTGGAAGTCACTCCCTGCCAAGCCTTATCTATAAGGCCTATGCAGTGGAAGATATTAAAGTGATTCTTACACAACTCTTTTATGGTCAATTCAGAGTCTGAGCTTATGTCAAAGCACCTTTGAAACACTGCTTTGGAGTACAGTTTTTTGAAGTTTGCAATGATCTGCTGGTCCATAGGCTGGAGGAGAGGAGTGGTGTTAAGAGGCAAGAACTTCACTGTTACAAAACTGAATTCCTTAGACAATTGGTCTTCCAAGTCTGGAGGATGAGCAGGAGCATTGTCCATTAACAGGAGGCACTGGAGTGGCAATTTATTATTTAGGAGGTATTTCTTCACACTCGGACCAAACACTTCATTGAGCCATTTCAGGAAAATTTCCCTGTTGACCCATGCCCTACTGTTAGCCTTCCACATCACACACAATTTACTCTTGACAACACTGTTTTTCTAGAACACTCTGGTATTTTCAGAGTGATACACCAGTAAAGGTTTCACTTTGAAATTCCCACTAGCATTACCACACACGAGAGTTAGCCTGTCTTTTATAGGCTTGTGTCCCGGGAGTGCCTTTTCCTCCTGTGGCATTTTCGTCCAAAACAGGGCTGTTTCATCACAACTGAACACTTGTTAGGGTTGGAATTTTTCAGCCTCTACATAGCGTTTGAATTCCCGCCCAAATTTTTCAGCCACATGTTTGTCTGAACTGGCACCCTGGCCGTGCCTTACAACACTGTATGCCACTTCGCTTCTTGAATTTTTCAAACCAGCCTTTGCTGGCCTTAAATTCACCTACATCAGCATTTGTTTCTGGCAGTTTCTTTAACCCCTTGACTGTCGCAACCCCCAATCCTGAGGAGGTTTCCTGGTGTCGCAAAATTTCAAAAAAAAAAAAAAAAAAAAATGTTTTTCTTGTGAAACAATAGAGAATCTTTTTCCGATTGTAATGACACCAAAAAAAATGAAATTTGACGGAAAACTGAGGGAATTACACTCTTGCGAAGTTAGCGACCTCTGCGATATTTACAAATCGGCGATTTCGCCCATTTTGAACCCTATTTTCAGCTAATTCCATTGTTCCAGTCGACCAAACTCATAGCTATTTTTTTAGAACTCCATTTTTTCTATCAATTGAGTACAAGAAACTGCCCATTTACCGATTTCAACTACCCAATAACATGGTCATAAATTTGCAATTTGGCCAATTTCACAAAAATAAAAAAATATGACAATCTCAAAATAAGGTCCAGAATGAACAATGCAGACATTCCTGGCTCTAAAATAACATTTTCTTTGTTTTTCAGTCACATCTCCAGGCTCCTCTGGTATTACTCTTGCTTTATATTTTGAATTTTTATTCAAACAAAAAATAGAAGATTTACTGTTATGCAGACTACTGTAATACTGTAATAATTGTACGAATTATGTCAACCCATTCATGACTGCATATCAGAATGGCTAGTTGGACATTTATTGGACAATGACATCATTTGTTTACTTTTGAACATCGGCAAAAATCAAACATTTCCCCTACTTTGAGCTCCATTTCCAGATTCTTTTTATAGTAAAACCAATCAAAATCATCTCTATTTCTATAATATGTTTTCCATTCTATCAAATGAGACCAAGAAAACAAGAATACAACCATAAATACTATACGAAAATAGACCACAAAGCCGGCATTTTAATTAAAAAAAAAACGGTTTTTTTTTTCTCGTTATGCACTGCGTGCTGCAGGATTTTTATATGGTGCACACTGACCACACAGACCCATTCTCTCACATGTGGGCCTACCAGCTTTCTCCTGCTCGATTTGAAGCCGCTAGAATTTATGAGTACATATATATACATCAAACATGGTACCTTGTAAGACGTATATACACAACCAAAATACTGTAGTCAAACGGTGAAGAGGTCGTCATGTAACTGTCTTGCCTTTTCACAAATAATTGACTGCACAACACTATCTCCTGCTAACTCACTCACTCTGATCCACACCAACAACAATTTCTCCACTTCTTCAACTGTTTAGTTATCTATTTGGTTATCGCATTCAGCCCTTTCACAACATCAGCTTCCATGATTTCTTTTCTCTTTGCCACAGTGGAGCTGATTGTTGATGGCGACTTCCCGTACATCCTGCCGAGTTTAGCAATGCACATGCCATTATTATATTTTCTTAGGATTTCTTTTTTCACTTCTATGGTGTTCCTCACCTTACCAAAGCACTGGCACTAGGAGCTTTCTTTGGGGCATGGTTGCTTATTTAGCAGTCACACACAATAAACAAGTGCCAAAAACAATGGATTATTACGAAATGTTTCGTATGACCTGGCAGGATATGTTCACTCACCGAGAAACAACACTACACTGGCTAAGAATGGTGTGGGAAGCAACTTTGTCTGCATGCTTAGCACTGGACAGATTCCGTACGATCGATGAAAATGGACATAATCAATGAAAACAGAGCTAAAAAATCGACAAAATAAGTCGGCCAAAACCGAAATCGGCGATAATGGAGATCGATGAAAACAGAGGGTCTACTGTAATTTAATAATTTTGTAACGTAAATATAAGCATAAATTCTGCAAAATTTCCATATAAAATATAATGCTTTTACTAAATTAAATTACAAAGAACCCTAGTTTTTCGTAAGCATCGGAAGTTGTAATTTTCGAAAATCGTAACGTTTTCTAGTCAAAATTTTGACTCGTGAATCGTTGTTTGACACGCAAATAGTCATTTGTCCCAGATGCTTACACATGGTCCCAAGCGGCCCCACACTCCATTCACAGCTAGTGTGCCATTGTTTATCAGCAGGTGAGGACGATCTCATGCATTCATACGACACATTTCGTAACATTCCATTCGTTTAAGTGTTTGCAACTGCTAAATAAGCCATGGCCCCAAAGAAAGCTCCTAGTGCCAGGCCTTTGGTAAAGAAGGTGAGAAACATGAAAGAATTCAAGAAAGAACTCGTAGCAAAGTACCAAAGTGGAGGAGGAAGAGAGAGGGTAGAATGCACCTTCTTCAGCAAATTTACAACATGTACGATGCTAAAGCAGCACGAGTTGATAAAGGCTATAGTGCCAGCCAGTGATAAAGTGTAGCATTAACAGTGTAGCAAGTAAGTGATTAATCGATTGAAAAAGGACAGCACGAACCTAATTCCTCCAATGTTGTTGTTGGTGGTGGAGGTGGCGGTGACCACACCGCCGCCTTCACCACCACTATGTACGGCTTATGCTCTCAGTGGCCCTTATACACCCAACAACAAAACACAACACCACTCGTGACATACGTAATGACATTTTTTATTCATTCTAGAGTATATGTCATGTTTCTATGTTATTAACATTGTTTATTATGTCATATTAGATGAACTGTGATAGATAAATAAGCCGCAGAGTTGATATTAGTGTCTTATTGAAGGACTATCTTGCCCTGCCTCCCAACACACTCCCCTGCTTCTGCCACAATTCCTAACAAACTTAATGACATTTTATTCATACACCAACAAGAGTTTTCAATAAATGTAAGTGTGATGTTATTATTGTTTTATTCTTCATGTTTCATTGTTTTCTGTGTATGTAAAGTATTTTTTTGTTAATACCTTTGGTCTGAAGCAGATTAACTGGATTTACATTATTTTTTATAGGGAAAATGGTTTTGCAAATCGTCTATTTCTCCATTAGTCACACTCTCTGGAATGGATTAATTACGAAAAACGAAGGTCCACTGTATTACCATATATTTACCATACGTATACCAAAGAAAACGGGGTTGCATAAATGGCAGTTAAGTATACCAAAGAAAATGGGCTTTAATAAATTACAGTACATATGGGGGTAACATTGGTATTTTACATTCTAGCACTACACAAGACATAGCAGTACAGCCTCTTCTAACTTACCGACGTACTCGTTTACTGATGCCTTGGACTTACAATGGGCTCTCTTACCAGATTTCATATCTAAATAATGTACAGTGGACCCTCGGGAAATGCCTTTAATCCGTTTCAGAGAGGTAACCTTCAGCCAATTTAGCCTTTAGCTGAATTAATTTTCCCACATAAGAAATAATGGAAATCCAATTAATCCGTTTCAGACAGCCAAAAGTATTAACAAAAAAAAAATTTTTTTAAAGATAGAATATAAATATACACACAGAAAACAATGACAAATAAATATAAAGCACTAATAAAATGGATAAATGAACATTTAACATCACAATTACCTTTATTGACTTGACTTGTTGGTGTACGAGGCAAGAGGAAGGCAAGTTTATGCTTCAATATGATGCTAATATCATCTCTACGGCTTATTTATCTATCACAATTCATCTAATATGACATTATAAACAATATTAATATAGAAACACGACATATACTCTAGAATGAAAAAAATATGTCATAATGTATGAGAGGAGTAAATGGAGTAAGTGTTGTTGTTGGGTTTTATAAGGGCCACTGAGAGAAGCCATGCATAGTGGTGTTGGTGATGGAGGCACCAGCAGAACCCACTACCACTATCACACTTAAAAAATGTATGTAATTTATAAATAAGAAATATTTACATTTTAATTTATAAATAAGAAATATTTACATTTTAATTTATAAATAAGTAAGTTTATTCAGGTATACACAAATACAGTTACATACATAGATTATCATACATAGCAGCATATGTGTAAAGTACATAGGATAACCCAAAAAAGTCAGTGACTTATTTCCATTGGGGTCCTTTCATATTTACACTTACATTTACTTTTATACTTACACTTTTATATTTACACTTACCTTGGAGGAAATGTTAGTTTAATTAGTTAGTTTGATGGAGGAGATGCTGGCAGAAATTTAGGGTGGTGGAAGATGTGTACCAGGGCAGTGTATCTTCAATGGCCTGATACACATTCAACAACATCGGAGAGTTACTTTCGTGTCGTTTTTCTATCGCTTACTTGCTTAACTTACTTGCTACACTGCTAATTCTACACTTCATTGCTGGCTGGCACTATAGCCTTTATCAATACCTGCTGCTTTAGTATCATACATATCGTAGAATCACTGCAGAAGGCACATTCTCTCCTCTCTCTTCCTCCTCCATTTTGGTACTTTGCTTCAAGTTTTTTCTTGAATTTTATTGTGTTTCTTTCCTTCTTTATCACAGGGCTGGCACTAGAAGCTTTCTTTGGGCCCATGGTGGCTTAGTTAGCAGTTACAAGCACTAAAAACAATGGAATAATACAAAATACATCGCATGTATGCGTGGAATCATCCACACTGGCTTTGTAAACAATGGCACACTGGCTGTATAAGAAGTCATGGAGTGGCCAGGCTGGCTCAGGCTGTGCGGACACGCTCGGGACAAAAGCCCTTAGCCGAGTTATTTGGCATTAGCTGAGCCAATATTTTTATGCCAAAGCGAGCCATTAGCCTATTTTGGCACTAGCCGATGCCGCCTTTACCTGAGGGTCCACTGTATATAAAAGCTGATTTCCTCTATTCTGTTTATTTCAATATACAGTACACCCTCAGGCTGTGCGGACATGCTCGGGACAAAAGCCCTTAGCCGAGTTATTTGGCATTAGCTGAGCCAATATTTTTATGCCAAAGCGAGCCATTAGCCTATTTTGGCACTAGCCGATGCCGCCTGTATATCAGAGCCGATTTCCTCTATTCTGTCTATTTCAATATACAGTACACTGCTGTATAAACCTTTAAAAATATACCAGGAATGTTATAAATGGTGCAAAGGTGACATTAAAACAATATCAAAGATGGTTGACAAAAACTCACTACCATTATTGTATGCTCCTCACTTAGCGACGAATTCGTTTAACGACGTGGCCTTAGGGACAGAACTCCATTAACCCTTAAACTGTCCAAACGTAGATCTACGTCCACATGCGGGGGGCTCCGAACGTAGATCTACTTTTTTTTTTACATGCTTTCAAATGGGGAAAATCAAGGTCGGAGCACTACACACGTGAACGTAGATCTACAGTTGGACAGTTTAAGGGTTAAGTGAGGAGAGGCTTTACAGTACTGTATATGGGCATATTTTTACATTTTTTGTTTTAAGAGGATGTATGAAGCTGAGTTTAAAATTAAATTAAAGTGTTTTGGGGCATATTTAGGGTTTAAACTCTAAAAATAGGAATTGATAGGTATTTTTTTAACTGTGTGAAGAATTCACAGTTTTTCCAAATTTGCAGGTGGTCCTAGAACATAACCCCCGTGAATTTGGGGGGCCTACTGTACTCACATCCCTTTACTCATATAGTGACTATGAAAAAGAAATGAGAGAAATTCTAAAGAAAAGTACGAGTTGGTGCTAAGCAAACCACTAAATGGTGTGTATTAACGTTGGCAGAATTGGCAACAATATGTTAGATAAAAAGGACAGAAGAGCAACTAATGTGACATTTTATTGTGGCAACGTTTCGCTCTCCAGCTTTATCAAGCTGTTACAAACAATACATGGATACAGAGGGTATATACAGTGGACCCCCGCATAGCGACTTTAATCTGTGCAAGAGGGCTCATTGTTATGCGAAATGATCGGTATGCGAATGAATTTTCCCCATACGAAATAATGGAAATCAAATTAATCCGTGCAAGACACCCAAAAGTATGAAAAAAAAAATTTTACCACATGAAATATACATTTTCCTACACACAAAGAGAAGGATACATGCACAATAGTAGAGTAGTACATGCACAATATATATTGTGCATGTACTACTCTACTAAATGAAGAATAAATGACACTTACCTTTATTGAAGATGCAGCAATGACTGATGAGACACTGTGTCCTGGGAGTGCCTTTTCCTCCTGAGTACTGTAGGTCCTGTTTGGCATTTTCTTCCAGAACAGGCCTTATCACACTGTGTATGCCACTACGATTCTTAAATCTCTCAAACCTACCTTTGCTGCTTTAAATTCACCAATATGAGCACTAGTTCCGGGCATTTTTCCCTGTTCACCTGGGTGTTAGTCGACTGGTGTGGGTTGCATCCTGGGAGACAAGATTAAGGACCCCAATGGAAATAAGTTAGACAGTCTTGATGACACTGACTTTTTTGGGTTATCCTGGGTGGCAAATCCTCTGGGGTTAATTGTTTCTTGGTATTCTCAATAAGCCACACCAACAACGGTGCTACAGCAGCAGCAGCAGCAGCAGACGGTACTACAGCAGCAGCTGACGGTGGTACAGCAGCAGCAGCAGCTGACAGTGCAGCAGCAGCAGCAGCTGACGGTGGTACAGCAGCAGCAGCAGCTGTACCACCAATAGTAGCGATGGTTGATTGGGGTTTATTATACAACCTGGCCAGCTCGGAGACACGCACTCCACTTTCATACTTATCAATGATCTTTTTCTTCATCTCTATAGTAATTCTCACCCTTATTGCTGTAGGGTTGGCACTAGAAGCTTTCTTGGGGCCCATGGTCACTTATTTTGCAGATAAAATCACCAAAAACACTGTAATAATACGAAATGTTCCGATTGTATGCTTGAATGTTACCGCGGAGGCTGGCTGGTAAACAATGCCACCGGCGGCACATGTGAGGCTGGCTAAGGGCGCACATTGGATGTGTCTCGGACGAACAGCGGTGAGCGGTTTTTGAGCGGTATGCGAGGCAAAATTTTTGCGATAAAAGCGAGCGGTATGCGGATTAAACGTTATGTGATGCCGACGGTATGCGGGGGTCCACTGTATAGGCTTAGAGTGAGGTGTGATACTAGTACAGTGGACCCTCAGGTAAAGGTATCACCGGTTAGCGCCAAAATTGGATAACGGCTCACTTTGGTGTAAAAATATTGGCTCGGCTAACGCCAAGTAACTCGGGCAAGGGCTTTCATCCCAAATGTGTCCACGCAGCCTGAGTGGGCCTGGCCAGTCCATGACTCCTTGTACAACAAGTGTGCCAGTGTTTACAAAGCCAGTGAGGATGATTCCACTCGTACATGCAATATTTTGTATTATTCCATTGTTTTTAGTGCTTGTAACTGCCAAATAAGCCACCATGGGCCCCACAAAAGCTTCTAGTGTCAACCCTGTGGTAAAAAGAGTAAGAAATACTATTGAATTAACCCTTTCAGGGTTTCGGCCATACTAGTATGGCTTACACGCCAGTGTCCATGATGTACTAGTAGGCATAAATTCTAGCGCCTTCAAATCTAGTGAGAGAAAGCTGGTAGGCCTACATATGAAAGAATGGGTCTATGTGGTCAATGTGCACAGTATAAAAAAAATCCTGCAGCACACAGTGCGTAATGAGAAAAAAACCTTTGACCGTGTTTTTGGATTAAAACAGCGACTTTGCACTATATTTTCGTATGGTATTTATTGTTGTATTCTAGTTTTCCTGGTCCCATTTTGACTGGTTTTACAATCAAAAGTACAGTGGACCCCTGGTTTGCGATGGCATCGATATCCGATAAATCTGGTGTACGATACAGTTTAACACAAAAATTTTGCCTCGGTTCCCGTTAAAAAACCCACCATATGCGATTCGTCCGAGACGTGTCCACGTGTGGCCCAGTGTTTACAAGCCAGCCAGTGTGCTAGCATCTAAGGATACATTCGGTACATTCCATATTATCACAGTGTTTTTGGTGCTCGTTTCTGCAAAATAAGTCACCATGGGCCCCAAGAAAGCTTCTAGTGCCAACCTTGTGGTAAAAAGGGTGAGAATTAGTATGGAAATTAAGAAAGATTTTGAAGGGTTTGGGGCTAACCCTGAGAAGCCTATGCCAGTTGTGGAATCCATTGTGCCTACTTCAAAAATTAAGGAAATATGTGCAAATTGGGATGAACTGCAAACCTTTATGGATGAAAATCACTAACACAGCTATTGCAAGCCGTGCTGGTGACTATTACAATGACAATTTTGTGGCCCATTTTAGACAAATCGTAAAGGAACGGGAGGTACAGAGCTCTATGGACAGATTTGTTGTGCGACAGAGGTCCAGTGACTCTCAAGCTGGTCCTAGTGGCATTAAAAGAAGAAGGGAAGTAACCCTGGAAAAGGACTTGCTACCTCAAGTCCTAATGGAAGGGGATTCCCCTTCTAAACAATAAGTTCGACACTCTCCCCTCCTCCCATCCCATCAATCATCACCAAATCTTCATTAAAAGTAAGTGTCATGTATTCTGTTGTTAGTTGAGTACTACAAACTGTGCATGTCTTCTTCAGTTTGTGTGCATTAACCCTTAAACGGTCCAAACGTATATATACGTTCACTCGCGTAGTGCCCCAAATTTTTTGAGAAAAAAAAAAATCTTTTTTTTTTTTAAAGGAAAAAAGAGCATATGGTACCCAGGCATCCCCAATTATTTTAATATGGCAGACAGTGAGTGCGCACACTCATTCTCTCATGTCTAGGTGACTCAGGCTTATCTTGGCAATGTTGAATGAATGGCAAAGAAAACGTATATATACGTTTGGGGCGCTACGCGCATCAACGTGCATGTATATATACGTTTGGACCGTTTAAGGGTTAAACTTAATATTTCATGTGGTAATTTTTTTTTTTCATACTTTTGGGTGTCTTGCACGAATTAATTTGATTTCCATTATTTCTTATGGGGAAAATTGATTCGCTTTTCGATAATTTTGGTTTACAATGAGCTCTCAGGAACGGATTAGTATCGTAAACCGGGGGTCCACTGTACCTTGAAATTGAGCTCAAAGTAGCAGAAATGTTTGATTTTTACCAAAGTTCAAAAGTAAACAAATCATGTTAAGCGTCCAATACATAAGAACATAAGAAAGAAGGAACACTGCAACAGGCCTGACCCATGCGGAGCAGGTCCATGTCCCCCCCCCCCCGGATTAGACCAATGACCCACCCCCGGATTATCCCAATGACCCACCCAGTCTGGTCACCTCCACTCAAGGATGGAGCACGGCACCACACCCAGCAGCACAAGCTAGTCAGGTCCAACTCACACCCACCCACACCCACTCATGTATTTATCTAACCTATTTTTAAAATTACACAATGTTTTAGCCTGAATAACTGTACTCAAGAGTTTGTTCCACTCATCCATGACTTTATTACCAAACCAGTGCTTTCCTATATCCTTCCTGAATCTGAATTTTTCCAACTTGAAACCATTGCTGCGAGTCCTGTCTTGGCTGGAAATTTTCAGCACGCTATTTACATTCCCTTTATTTATTCCAGTTTTCCATTTATACACCTCGATCATATCCCCCCTAATTCTACGCCTTTCGAGAGAGTGCAGATTCAGGGCCATCAGTCTATCCTCATATGGAAGATTTCTGATACATGGGATCATCTTTGTCATCCTCCTCCGTACATTTTCCAAAGCATTTATATCCATACTGTAATACGGTGACCAGAACTGAGCAGCATAGTCTAAATGAGGCCTAACCAAGGATATATAGAATTGAAGAACAACCTGAGGACTTCTAATATTCATACTTCTAGACATGAAGCCAAGAATTCTGGTAGCTTTATTGCGAACACTAATGCACTGTTGTCTTGGTTTTAGATTACTGCTAACCAGAACTCCTAAATCCTTTTCGCAATCAGTAGTATTAAGATCTACATTTTTTACTTTATATGTGGCATGGTTATTTAACTGTCCAACATTTAGAACTTTGCATCTGTCAATATTAAACTGCATCTGCCACTTCTCCGACCATTGCATCAGTCTATTCAAATCATCCTATAGTGCTCTAGTGTCCTCATTAGAATGAATTGGACAGCCTATTTTGGCGTTATCAGCAAATTTGCTTATGTCGCTATTTATTCCCTCATCTATGTCGTTTATGTAAATTGTGAACAACAATGGGCCCAACACTGACCCCTGAGGAACTCCGCTTGTGACATGCCACCATTCTGATTTCTCCCCATTTACGCAAACTCTCTGCTGCCTATTTGTTAGCCATGCCTCTACCCAGGAAAAAATTTCTCCTCCTATTTCGTGTGCCTTAAGGTTCCTCAATAGCCTCTGATGTGGAACTCTATCGAAAGCCTTACTGAAGTCCATATACACAGTATCATATTCATTACCATAATCTACCTCCTCAAACACCTTAGTGAAAAAAGTTAATAAATTCCTAAGACAGGAATGCCCCTTTGTAAAACCGTGTTGAGATTCATTAATCAATCTGTGCCTATCAAGATGGCTACAAATTACTTCGGCAATTATTGATTCCATAAATTTTCCCACTATGGTGGTAAGGTTTATTGGTCTATAGTTCAAAGCCAAGGACCTGTCATCTGCCTTGTAAATAGGTATTACATTTGCCATTTTCCACTTATCAGGCGCTATGCCAGTTTGTAGTGATATGTTAAAAAGATTAGCCAAAGGTATGCTAAGTTCCTATTTACATTCCTTTAACACCCTTGCAAACAGTTCATCAGGGCCTGGGGATTTGTTAGGTTTTAGTGTTTCTATTTGCCTGAGGACCATGTCACTAGTTACCACAATTGTACTCAGTTTATTATCCTGTTCTAAATAATCTGTTATTTCAGGAATATCACTAGTATTTTCCTGGGTGAAAACTGAGAGGAAGTAGGTATTGAGAATTTCACACATATCCTTATCACTGTCAGTGATCTGACCAGAGTTACTCTTAAGTGGGCCAATCTTGTCCCTAATCTTACTTCTGTATACCTGAAAGAACCCTTTTGGGTTAGTCTTTGAATTCCTTGCGACCTTAGCCTCATAATCCCTTTTTGCTTTTCTTAATCCTTTCTTTATTTCTCTCTTTAATTGAATATATTGATTTCTTAACTGCCCATCCCTTCTTTTGATATGCCTATACATGCCTCTCTTTTGACCAATGAAATGTTTTAATCTATTGTTCATCCATTTGGGATCATTTTTGTTAGATCTAATTTCCCTACTCGGAACAAAAGTTGTCTGGGCAGCTAGAACTATGCACTGAAAAACATCATATTGGCAACCAAGATCACCTACCTGACCCATAGTCAGGACATCCCAATTTAGCCCACCCAGGTAATTTTTCAGTCCCATGAAGTCGGCCAAGCGAAAATCTGGGACAGAGATTTGATTGCAGTTATCTGGGTAATTCCATGATATACAGGAAGGCCCCACTTATACGGCGGGTTAGGTTCCAGGCTACCGCCGTAAAGCGGAAATCGCCGTAAAGTGGAACACCCTTTTTTTCCACTTATAAATGCATACAAACACTAGATAACAAGTTTACACTAACATATATTACAGTTTCCAATAGAATCAGCATCAAAAACATAAAAAGGTACAATACTCACATATTGTCACTCATTAATTACCTTAAAATTTTTATAGATCTTAATTCCTAACAGGTTGAGACAAGTAGTATTTATTGCAAGAAATCAAGTTGGTATTTTGTAATAGCAGGACTACCTCACCAGCCACCCACGCATTACATACTATTCTATGAATCTTAAGCATCCCAGAGCGATAAAATGTATATACAGTTCACTCCATTACTTACCTTAAAATATTTTAATCTAATGTAGGTTCAGAGTAAGTAATCAATCGAATTCAATGAGGAGAGAAAGATGTACATGAGGTTAACATAAGCAGAGTTATGTAAACAAACTAGGCTCCCATCATCTTATATTTATGATTTATTTATTATTGTGGGTGTGTATTTATCATCTTTTTATGTTATGTTATCGTGTTTATTATAGAATATTTGAAAAAAATATCATGCTGGATTAATGAAAATGTGTATATTAACCCTAATATGACACATTTAAGAACTCCGTGACTATTGTTATATCACCATTGTGAATCGTCTGCTACCACAGCTCACATTTATGTTTATTTATTCTACGTGGGATGACTTATCTTATTTATATGTTATGCAATCGCCTGTTTAAATATAAATTTTGAAAAAATACATGGCTGATTATGAAAATGTGTATATTACCGTAAATAGACATTTAATGGACTCCGTGCCCTATTGTTATTAGTGCGTCACTTGTGGAATCTCTGCTTCACAGACTCACATTTATGTTTATTTATTCTACTGTGGGGTGTATTTATCTTATTTTATTATGCATCGTGTTTATTATATATTTTGAAAAAAATACATGCTGGATTAATGAAAATGTGTATATTACCGTAATATACAACATTTAATGAGACTCAGTATTGTTATTATCACCACTTGTGCAAGTCGTCTGCTCACATCTCACATTTGTTTATTTATTCTACTGTGGGTGTATTTATCTTATTATATGTTTGCATCGTTTATTATATAATTTTGAAAAAAATATCATGGATGATTTAATGAAAATGTGTATATTACCGTAATATACGACATTTAATGAGACTCAGTATTGTTATTATCACCACTTGTGCAAGTCGTCTGCTCACATCCACATTTGTTATTTATTCTACTGTGGGGTGTATTTATCTTATTTATATGTTATGCATCTTGTTTATTATATAATTTGAAAAACTTCATGGATGGATTAATGAAAATGTGTATATTAACGTAATATACGACATTTAAATGACTCGATGTATGTAAGTTTTTTAGGTACAGGTATACATAAGTATAATTATCAGAGTATATATAAAATATGAAATAACTTTTAAAAACATTTGAAATTTTGGAGTTTCCAGACAAAATGGAGAGACTTAGTGCTTACTGAGCTCATGGAGAATGTAAACAAACAGGGTGGGGCACGGTGACCGTATTAGAAAGTCAGGTGGGGGGAGACCGTATAGTGAGTTTTGGTCATAATTTGGAAATGTCCGTATTAGCGGAACGCCGTAAAGTGAAACGCCGTAAAGCGGGGCCTTCCTGTATTGAAACTAAGTGATTTGTGATCACTTTCCCCAAGCTCATCATTAACCTCAAGATTATTAATTAGTGAATCTTTGTTGGCAAGAACCAAGTCAAGCAGATTGTTTCCTCTAGTTGGTTCTGTCACAACCTGTTCCAAAAGCAATCCTGAACCGTACAAGAAAGCCACTAGACTCCAAAATTTCTGTCATACTGTTCCATCAATTTGTCTGAAGTTAAAATCTCCCATTATCACAACATTTTCATATCTAGATGCCTTAGAATTTCGTCCCATAACAGCTTCCCTGCACTCCTATCAAGGTTTGGGGGCCTATAAATCACACCCAAAATTAATTTGTCACGTCCCTCGAGAAACTGTAGCCAAACAGATTCTGTGTTCGATGTTTCTAATCTTATATCATGTCTAAGACAACAATTTAAATTTTCTCTGACATACATCGCCACTCCACTACCCTTCCTGTTGACCCTATCAGTGTGGAATAGTTTATAACCCTGTATGTTGCATTCAGAAGGCATTTCTCTATCTTTCAGGTTGAACCAGGTCTCTGTTATACCAATAATGTCTATATTACCTGCACTTGCAAGTAATCTTAGCTCATCTATCTTATTTCTTAAGACTCCTACTATTCGTATAGTAAACCTTAAGGGAGCTAGTCACTCGTTGCCCTCTACTATCTTTCTTTCTTTGTTGATCAACTGATTTGCCATTACTAGCAACTTTATTTTGAATATTGTCTTTTAAACATATCCCTGAGGTATCCCGGTAATAACTGCTGTTTTTAACCCTAATGCTGCAACCTGATTGCTTCCCACAAACACCCATACCTCTATAATCTATCAGTTTAAATTCCTAGACAAGTCATCAATTACCCTCTCAACTGAATTGGCTACTGAAACCACTTCATCCCCAGAGAGATGAACCCCATCCCTTGCATACATATTACGTTTGCCAAAGAATAGGTCCCAGTTATCAATGAATGGGATTGCGAGTTCCTTGCAGTACCTGTCTAGCCAGCAATTTATACCAATTGCCCTAGACATCCATTCATTGCCCACTCCCTTTCTAGGCAATATGCTACATATGACTGGGATCCCTCCCTCAGACCTAAGTACTTCTATGGCTGACCTGTACTTATCTAGCAGCTCCTCTCTCCTGCCCTTCCCAATGTCATTACCCCCAGCACTAAGACAGATAATGGGCTTGTTCCCATTACGTGCCATAATATTATCCAACCTGCTGACTATGTCACCAACACCAGCTCCAGGAAGGCACACTCTCTGTCTGACCTTTTTGTCTCTGTTACAAAATGCATGGTCCATATATCTTACATGAGAATCGCCTACTATTAAAATATTCTTACCTTGATTAGCAGGGGAATCAGTGGTACCTTCAACCTCACTAACCACTGAGGTACACTCGTCTTGGAGAACAGAGAATCGATTTCCTACCTTCACATCTTCTCTATTAAACCTCCTCATCTTTCTTCCTGAACCACTTCCTGTGAACCACTTGCAACTTAAAGCAGCTGCCACTATCACTGCTGGTGACCATTTCCTCCTTACCAGCTAAATCCTTCTCACACTCGCTCCCAAACTCATCGATGCGAAGCTTCAGCCTCCTATTTTCCTCCTGAAGAAGTAGAATCTCCTTCTTCAACACTTGAACCTGAGATTCTAAAACGCTACAACAAGCCATGGTGCTTGGTAACAGCCCACGCTAACTCCCAAGAGCTTAGGCAGGTATGACCGCAGGTGACCACTGAACTCTGGTCAGTGTTCAACTGGTGAGTCTAATATTCTTTCACAAGTGCACTGATATTATTTATACCATTTCTACACTAATGCAGTAGTCTGCATAACAGTAAATCTTATTTTTTTTGGTGAGAATAAAAATTCAAAGTGGAAAGCAAAAGAAATGTAAGAGAGGCCTGGGGACGTGACTAATGAACAGAGGAAATATTATTTTAGTGCCAGGAATGTCTTTCTTGTTTACTCTGGACCCTATTTGGAAATTGGCATCTTTTGAAATTTGTGTGAAATTGGCAAAATTGCTAAATTCTGACCACTGTATTGGATAGCTGAAATTGGTAAATTGGTGATATTTGTCAGCTAGTACATTGGAATTTGCCGAAAATAGGGCTCAAAGTGTGTAAAATTGCCGATGCGTAAACATCTTCGAGACCACTAACTTCGCGAGAGCATAATTCCGTAAGTTTTCCATCAAATTTCATACTTTTGGTGTCATTATGATTGGGAAAAGATTCTCCATCTTTTCATAAGAAAAAAAAAATTTTTTTTTTAATTTGGGGGATCCTGAGAACAGGTCTCTGAGAGGGCCCGTGGACCCTGAAAGGGTTAAAAAAAGAGATAATCGCAATGACGAGAGTGGAGTGCCTATCTCGGAGTTGGAAAGGTTATATGTATAACAAACCCCATTCAACCATCACTATCACCTTGGCCAACAAAAATGCAATCAAGGAAGCTGTTGTTGCAAAAGGTGCAAGTACGCTTACAAAACAGAGATGGCCAATACTTGGAGAGGAGAGACTGTTGTTGGTGTGGATCAAAGAGAAACAATTATCAGGAGATAGTGTTTCTCAGTCAATAATTTGTGAAAAGGCAAGACAGTTGCATGAAGATCTCATTACCCCTTTCAGGGTTTCGGCCATACTAGTACGGCTTATGCACCAGGGTTATTGACATACTAGAACGCCTAAATTCTAGCACCTTCAAATCTAGTGAGAGAAAGCTGGTAGGCCTACATATGAAAGAATGGGTCTATGTGGTCAGTGTGCGCAGTATAAAAAAAATCCTGCAGCACATAGTGCATAATGAGAAAAATAAAAAGCTTGGTGTTTTTGGATTTAAACAGCGACTTTGCACTGTATTTTTTATGGTATTTATGGTTGTATTCTAGTTTTCTTGGTCTCATTTTATAGAATGGAAGACATGTTACAGAAATTGAGATGAAAAGTACCTTGAAATTGAGCTCAAAGTAGCAGAAATGTTCAATTTTTACCAAAGTTCAAAAGTAAATAAATCATGCCAAGTGTCCAATACACGTCAACTGGTGATTCTGATATTCTTTCACAAGTGCTCTGATATTATTTATACCATTTCTACATTAATGTAGTAGTCTGCACAACAGTAAATCTTTTATTTTTTGTGGAAATAAAAATTCGAAGTGGAAAGCAAAAGAAATGTAAGAGGGGCCTGGGGATGTGGCTAATGAACAGAGAACTTGTTATTTTAGTGCCAGGAATGTCTGTCTTGTTTATTCTGGACCCTATTTGGAAATTGGCATCTTCTGAAATTTGTGTGAAATTGGCAAAATTGCCAATGGGTGGTTTCTCGCACTCATTCGATAGAAAAAATGGAGTTCTAGCAAAATAAATATGATTTTTGTCAACTAGTACAATGGAATTGGCCGAAAATAGGGCTCAAAGTGGGCGAAATCGCTGATGCGTAAACATCATCGAGACCGCTAACTTCGCGAGAGCATAATTCCCTAAGTTTTCCATCAAATATCATACTTTTGGTGTCATTATGATTGGGAAAAGATTATCTTTTCATAAGAATTTTTTTTTTTCCCGAAAAATTTTCGACCATGAGAACAATTTAGGAGACTTCCTCTCGACCCTGAAAGGGTTAATATACATATTTTCATTACTCCATCTATGATAGGTAACTATAGAAAATTATTCCTTTCGTATGTAAGTTTATTCAGGTATACACAAATACAGTTACATAATTTATCATACATAGCAGCATATGTGTAAAGTACCTACGATAACCCAAAAACAAGTCCTGTGACTTATTTCCATTGCCTTCACTCAGAGCTTCATTTCTTCTAGAGATGGTGTTACATGAGAATGGGAGTGTTCCTCTGTATTTATTCCTCCATATCAATGTAGAGACAACTTGTACACAATGTAACTTGTACACAAACCAGACGTGTACACTTTGTTTACAAAACTTGCGTTCACCTGGTTTGTTTACATAATGCCGACTCCCCCTCACCCACCAACCAAGGCGACTCGACAACCGTGACTTACTCCCTCTCTACCTCTACTACCTTCATAGGATTTAACCCATCTGATATGCTCCCAGGTATGACTAATGATCCTGACACTCTAAAGAATTACATCACCACCCTAATGGTGGATAACTTGAATCTTCGTGCTGAAAAAATGTCTCTCCGCGCAACAATAACAAACCATGAATTTAAGTTACTTCACCTTGAGAATAAGATCAACAGCCTTGAACAACAGCTAACATCAACTGGCACGATTGATTTTGGCAAGACCCTCCAATCAGTCATAGCCAGCCATACAGATCAAATAGCTTCCCTAAACACGAAGATTGAAGATGCTGTCAAGGACTGGAAAATAAACATGGATACTCAACTGAGCAATTATTTTGCTTACCAAGATGATAAGGCAGCAAAGAATTAACAGTCCACTCTTTCCTAGTGAATTAAACCATACCAACTGCAAAGCTACAATTCTCCAGATCATACGCGACCACCAACAGGTTAATGTGCCAGTGTCGGAAATAAAAGAATCATGGTTACTAGGGAACCAAGGGAGAAAAAGTGTTATGCTCAGATTTCACACACAAGACAGAAAAGAAGATCTAATAAGTTCATCTATTAAAGCAAAAAAAGATATATACATAAATGAGTGTCTCACAAGAAAACGACAGAACTTCCTGTACAGAGTGAGAAAACTAAAACGTGAGAATGATAAAATTCACCAGTGCTTTGTACGTGATGAACAAATTCTAGTAAGAAAAACAAATGTAGGCCATGTGTACTATATTACAAATGAAAATGAACTAGCAAACTTCCTTCATGATGCAAACATTACAGAGTCTGACTGATATTAGTGACCAAATCATTGTACTACGTTAGTGTATGTTATTATGCCATTATTGAACTAATCCCTGTACTATCACCTCCTGGATAGTATTTACTACCTCATTATCCTATGTGTCCCACACAGTTCCTTGTGTGACCCAATTTGTGTTATCTTCCCAGATTTCCCTTTCACAATTTATTACTTGTTAATAAGATACTTACTCTTTAATAATATCTGTATTAGCATTTATTCCTACTTAAGCACTGTTATAATTATTTTATAATCTTACATATTTTTCCCTTTGCTCCCAAACTACAAATAACAAACTAGTTTATGTCCGTACTAGACTACTGTGCAATTCCTTATACCATCTTCCACTAGCTAGTAACAACTACCTCAAATAATATTTCTTTAGTGATATTAATTGCTCAAACTTTATGCTATAAGGCAAATCTTACTCTCAGATTAATTTCATATCATAGTGTCAATCTATTGAAAGGTTATTTTACTACTTCTTAATTTAATCCCTTTTTACATTTCTCCTGAAATAATTCTCTATATACAAGTCCTCCATCACAAATCTGGCATCATTGGGACCTGTAGTGTGCCGGATTACTGAGTTTGCTGGATTACAGAGTGGTTAGGTTAGAATACACTTAATAAAATTAACCAACTTGACTTATACAAAGTTCATTGAACATCGGCAAAAATAGAATATTTCCACTACTTTGACCTCAATTTCAAGGTACTTTTCATCATGAAAGCTATCAAAATCATGTCTATTTCTGTAATATATCTTCCATTCTATCAAATGAGTCCCAAAAAAATGAGAATACAACCATAAAAACCACACGAAAATATACTGCAAAGAGGCGGCTAATGGCTGAGAAGTTAACTCCCTTATTTATTGTCAGTCTTTTTTATTTTTGTTGTACGTTAAGAAGCATCTCCATTATACATTGCCCAAGTTTCAATGAGATAGCCCAACAAACAACCGAGAAAAAAAATATTTACCAAAAATCGTATGTGGCAAGCCCAAGCAGGTACTGGAAATAAGTCACTTTGTCTGACTTTTCTGAGTTATCCTAGGTTCTCTATACATATGCTGCTATGTATGATAATCTATGTAACTGTATTTGTGTATACCTGAATAAACTTATTTACTTCTAGTCTGTCAACTGAGTACAAGAAACTGCTCATTCACTTATTGCAACTACCCAATAAAGTGGTCAGAAATTGGCAATTTGGCCGATTTCACACAAATTTCAACAGATGCCAATTTCAAAATAGGGTCCAGAATAAACAATGCAGACATTCCTGGCACTAAAATAAAATTTTCTCTGTTAATTAGTCACAGCTACAGGCCCCTCTTATATTACTCTTGCTTACCATTTGGAATTTTCATTCACAAAAAATAGAAGATTTACTGTTATGCAGACTGCTGCATTATTGTAATAACTGTATAAATAATGTCAACCCATTCTTAACTCCGTATTGGAATTTGGACTGGCAGGCGGACAGGTATTGGACAGTGATGTCATTTGTTTACACTTGAGCTTCGCTAAAGGATAGAACATTTTCGCTACTGTGAGCGCAATTTCAAGGTACTTTTCATCATGAAAGCAATCAAAATCATATCTATTTCTGTAATATATCTTTCATTCTATCAAATGAAACCGAAAAAATGAGAATATAACCATAAAACACATACAAAAACATACTGCTAAGCAGCCGCTAATGGCCGAGAAGTGAACTCCGCTATTTATGGTCTGATTTCTTTCATTTTTGGTGTACGTTAAGAAGTATCTTTCCATCATACATTGCCCAAGTTTGAGTAAGATAACCCAACAAACAACTGAGAAAATAATAATAATAATAATAATAATAATATCTTTCTTTACTACACATACAAGGTATACAGGCCTAGCTGACATCAGTGACATACTACTATATAGAAAGCTGCTTGTTATGCAGAGTATTTCAAGAAAATTAGGTCAGTGTCCCAGGATAATACCCACACTAGTCGGCTAACACCCAGGTACCCATTTACTGATGGGTAAACATAGACAACAGGTGTAAAGAAACATGCCCAATGTTTCTACCCTGGCTGGGAATTGAATATTTACCAAAAATCATATATGGCTAACCCAAGCCAGGTACTAAAAATAAGCCATGTTGACTTTTCTGGGTTATCCTAGGTTCTCTATACATATGCTACTGTGCGTGATAATCTATATAGAGAAAATAACTTTTTTGTTTCATGTTTATGGTGGAGTACGAGTGTATATCATAGTTAGCCCTGTGCTATACTCCATTTTCTCTAATATAAGCCACCAAGACAAGGATAGGAGAATGGTATTTGTTTACCATATCCTCTTCATAACTCTGTCGAACTGCTCGGTGTTATGCCAAATATTATTCATTCAGGAGTATTTAACATGTATTATGTTATTTATATTGTTTCTTATGTCATATTAGATCAATTGTGATAGGCAAATAAGCTGTAGTGTTGATATTAGTGTAATAATAAAGCATATTCTCCTGCTTCATGAGACTGAGCTCATGGCAACCGACAGTGGCTACAAAGCCACCTTATCTTTAATGGATAATGTACTGTGTAGGTGCTTTACATAATGAGAAGCATTTCTTTTATTCACTGGAACCATGGCTAGGGCTAAAAGTAACCAGGTTAAAACAATAAATGGATAAAAAGAAATTGGAATGACTTATGCAGCAAGTAGCGTCACCAAACAGTACCAGCAGGTTGGTGTGGCGACCCTGGAAATTTGAAATTATGCTAGCCAAAATTACTGCCGAATAACTGAAGGAACCTAATAACTGATTGCCGGATTTGTGATGGCGGACCTGTATATTGTGCATGTACTACTCTACTAAATGGAGAATAAATGACACTTACCTTTATTGAAGATGTAGTGATGAGACACTGTTTGTGTCCTGGGAGTGCCTTTTCCTCCTGAGTAATGTAGGTCCTGTTTGGGATTTTCTTCCAGAACATGCCTCATCACACTGTGTATGCCACAATTCTTAAATCTCTCAAACCAACCTTTGCTGACCTTAAATTCACCAATATGAGCACTAGTTTCAGGCATTTTTTCCTATTCACCTGGGTGTTAGTCGACTGGTGTGGGTCGCATCCTGGGACCCCAATGGAAATAAGTTAGAAAGTCCTCAATGACACACCGACTTTCTTGGGTTATCCTGGGTGGCTAACCCTCTGAGGTTAATTGTTTCTCGGTATACTCAATAAGCCACACCAACAACGGTGCTACAGCAGCAGTAGCAGCTGACCATGGTGCAGCAGGAGCTGACCGTGGTGCAGCAGCAGCTGACCATGGTGCAGCAGCAGCTGACGGTACTACAGCAGCAGCAGCAGCAGCTGACCATGGTGCAGCAGCAGCTGACAGTGCTACAGCAGCAGCAGCAGCTGACCGTGGTACGATAGTATTTCTCACCCTTTTTGCCACAGGGCTGGCACTAGAAGCTTTCTTTGGGCTCATGGTGGCTTATTTAGCAGTTAGAAGCACTAAAAACAATGGAATAATAGAAAATATTCTGAATGTATGCTTGGGAGCGACTGCTCTGGCTTGTAAACATTGGCACACTAACTGAAGGCAGGCCAGCTGTGGTGCGCTCAGGCGGACAGACCTGTGGACAGGTACCAGACAAACGCTGTAGGTCGAGTTTTTCAGCGCACATTGGGGTCCAATTTTTACTTTGAAACGCATCGTAGGTTGGTTTCAACGTAGGTTGGGGACATCATACGTCAGGGGTCCACTGTATATGAAACTTCTTGAAGAATGGTGTTATGACAAGTGTCAGTAAACTGCTGACAGCCCAGTGACACTTGATGAATGCGCACTCAGGGAACCCTTACTTTATTTGTTTTCACTGTTACACACAAACATGTCTGTCTGTCTATTTCTCTGTCTATCTATCTCTCTGTCTGTCAGTCTAGCTCTACTTATCTTTCTGTCTGCCTGTGTATGTCTGTCTGTCTTTCCATCTGCTTGTCTCTGTCTCAGGGAGAGGCTCATAAAACTGTTGGTTTGTGAGCCGCTCCCTGATTCCTGAGCAAGTAAAAATGCATGTTGCATCATGGTTATTTATGTCTTAAATCTACAAGCACAGTATAGCACTTTGTCTGGAATTTTTGGGTTATCCTAGGTAATTTACACTATGTATAATAACTTTACTAATGTGTACATGTGAGAGACAGACAGATAGACAGAGATATAGACAGATAGATATATAGACAGAGAGACAGCCAGAGACAGCCAAAGCCAGCCAGCCTGAAGAATACATAAGAATATAAGAAAGAAGGAACACTGCAGGAGGCCTACTGGCCCATACAAGGCAGATCCATGTCACCTTCTGGCTTAGACCAATGACCCACCTAGTCAGGTCACATCCAATGAAGGAAGGAGCATGGCATCAGACCTAGTAGCACAAGCTAGACAGGTCCAACTCACACCCACTCAAATATTTATCTAACCTATTTTTACTTTCCTCTCAAAAGGGGAGTTTTAATGCGACATGACATGACTAATTATTTGCTCCAGCTGGCACTCAAGTGAACTGGTGCTCCCACAAGGTACTAAGTGGTCCCAGATTTTTTTAATACTGCATACACTGAGTGTTAAGACCCATTCTCTCATGTCTAGGCGACTCAAGCTTATCGCCCCAATTTTGAAGGAATGAAAAGTAAAATGTGATCTACATACGGAGTGCTACGCGAGCAAACATAAATGTACATTTGGACAGTTTAAGGGTTAATCTAGTTATAAAAAAAATTATTTCAATTTCAAGAAAGTCTATCACAAACAGATGCTTTAAATTAGTGTTTCAGCTCTTGAAGTTAATAAAAAAGTGAACTTACCTAAAACATCTAAAGGCTTATCCATATCTTCATCAGAAAACACCTTTCGTGGAAATGATGTGGATAGTTTAAATGGGGCATCTGCTGGAAGACCATCCTGGCGGTTGAGGCCAATCCAAAGACGCACGGCAGATAAAGATTCCTTGGCTTTGAATTCTTGTACTAGTGGTGTTCCACTTGGTAGCCGAATCTAAATAAACAAGACAGTCAACATGTGAAGCAAATAAGATGACTAGTACATACATTGTTTACTTCACTTTTAATAATAGTCCAGTTAACACAAACAAATACATATATAACTTAGATTAAAATGAAGAGTGTTGTCGAAATCATCAAATACACATTGTTCATAAATCATCAAGTTATACCAAAGCATTTTAACCCTTAAACTGTCCAAACGTAGATCTACGTTCACTCGCGTAGTGCTCCAAATGTAGATCTATGTTTTATTTTAAATGCTTTCAAATGTAAAAAAAAAAAAAGTAAATCTACGTTTGGACAGTTTAAGGGTTAATATACAATATGACTACAAAATGAATAAATATGTAGTAAACTTGTTCAGAAAGGTTGTAAAGAAAAAGGGTAAACTTAATACAGTCTCTCCTCAATTAAAGATGGAGTTGCGTTCCTATGACCACGTCAGTCAATGAATTTGTCACTAAGTGATGTACGTACTATAATGGTAGTGGTTTTGTGTCAACCATCTTTGATACTGTTTTAATGTCACCTTTGCACCATTTATAAAATTTTTGGTATATTTTAAATATTTATACAGTAGTGTACTCTATACTGTAATAAACAGAATAGAGGAAATCAACTCTAACATACATTATTTAGGTTTGCATACTGGTCACAGAGCCCATCATAAGTAAATGAGTACATTGCTAAGTGAAGAGAGGCTGTATCTCTTTATAATTATGTGACTGTAGCAGAGTACAGCAGGGCCCCGCTTTTTGGCGTTTCCCCTTATGGCGTCCCGCTAATACGGCGATCTCAACTTATGACCAAAACTTTCTATACGGCAAGTGGTCTTTCAAATATGGCACGGGCCACCCGGTTTGTTTACATTCTCCATAAGCACATCTTTCTTTTATGTATTAATCACTGGGCATATTAAATGTCTAATTTTATGTCAATACAGACATTTTCATTAATCCATCTATGATATTTTCTTCAAAATTATATAAGAAGCACATTACATAGCATATAAACATTCTGTTTATATGCTATGGAGGTGAAAGTTAAGACACACGTGCAACATCTGGATATCTTTATTGTAGACGTTTTGCCATCCAGTGGCTTTATCAATACAGATTCTAGGACATAATTAGAAGCCAGTAGAACTATATACAAAAGATGAGGTAATCAGTCCCTCAGCCTTGGAGTTAGTGTTCACAGCATTGTGGTGGAGGAGAATCTGGAGTAAAGGCAAGAAGACTAGCAGTTACATAGGCGTCAGTGGAATCCCTCCTACCAGTGACTATGCCCTCGTCTGCTACACGTCCTTATCCACTGGCGCCTATATAACCGCCACTGTGTGGCGAAACGTTTCCTTAATAAAGATACATAAGAGTTGCACATGTGTCTAATTTATCAACGTGTCTGTTCTGTTGAGGGACTCATTACCTCATTCTCCTCCTGTTCTTCAAGTTTCTCATGTGTATGGACTGACAAAGCCACTGTGTGGCGAAACATTTCCTTAATAAAGAAACCCAAGAGTTGCACGTGTCTAATTTATCAACGTGTCGGTTCTGTGAACCATTCATCTACAATCAAGTTTCATTAAGACTCCATGACGAGGCCTCAATAAAGAATTTCACAGCAGACCTAGAGACTGTTGACTGGCCTACAGAATTCTCCAATGCCAATGGTATTGACGATTGGACAGACATTTTTCTAAACAAAATACTTAGACTATACAACAAACATTATCCTATAAAAATGAAACAGATCACGAATAAACGGCTTGGTTGCCCATGGCTAACCAGCAGCATTCTGAAATCCATTGATAAGAAACGCCAATATGAAAAGCAATATAGACAGGGCTTAATACACAAAGATATTCTTAAACAATATTCAACAGTTCTCACCAAATTAATAAAGAAAGCCAAACAACTGTACTACTCCAGCAGATTCACTGACACAAGAGGAGATATAAAAAAAGATCCGGAAAACACATTCCCAGATTCTGGGGACCCACAAACAGAAAAAAAACAAGAATATTGTTCTAACTAAACCTCATGAAACACCACTGCATCCCACTGATACAGCTAACAAGATAAACGACTTCTTCTCAAACATAGGATCAAATCTCGCCAGTAAAATCCCATGTACCAAAGCCCGTGCCGGGGACTACTTAGATGGGAATTTCCCAAATTCCTTCTATCTTGTACCAACTGAGCCCACGGAAGTCACCGCGATCATAAAGTCACTTAAAAATAACTCGGGGAATCTGTCTCACGTCCCACCATTATTGTACAAGCGAGTGGCCCATGTCCTTTCGCATGCTATTACATTACTTTTTAAACAAGTCACTAGAAACTAGCACTTTCCCGACACTACTCAAGACAGCAAGGGTTACACCAATACATAAAGGTGGTGACCCTACAGACATAAGCAAATATAGGCCAATATCAAACTTACCATTGCTATCCAAAATCTTCGAGAAACTCGTGCACAGGAGACTATACAGTGAACCCCCACATAACGATATTAATCCGTTCATGAGAGCTCATTGTTATGCGAAATTATCATTATGCGAATGAATTTTCCCCATAAGAAATAATGGAAATCAAACTAATCCGTGCAAGACACCCAAAAGTATGAAAAAAAAATTTTACCACATGAAATATACATTTTCCTACACACAAAGAGAAGGATACATGCACAATAGTAGAGTAGTACATGCACAGTATATATTGTGCATGTACTACTCTACTAAATGAAGAATAAATGACACTTACCTTTATTGAAGATGCAGCAATGACTGATGAGACAGTGTGTCCTGGGAGTGCCTTTTCCTCCTGAGTAATGTAGTTCCTGTTTGGCATTTTCTTCCAGAACAGGCCTTATCACACTGTGTATGCCACTACGATTCTTAAATCTCTCAAACCAACCTTTGCTGGCTTTAAATTCACCAATATGAGCACTAGTTCCAGGCGTTTTTCCCTGTTCACCTGGGTGTTAGTCGACTGGTGTGAGTTGCATCCTGGGAGACAAGATTAAGGACCCCAATGGAAATAAGTTAGAGAGTCCTCGATGATGCACTGACTTTCTTGGGTTATCCTGGGTGGCTAACCCTCCGGGGTTAATCGTTTCTCGGTAATTGTTTCACGTTAAGCCACACCAACAACACTCTCCACATCTTCGAGTAATACAGCTGATGGTGGTGCAGCAACAACAACAGCTGTGGTGCAGCTGACCAAGGTGCAGCAGCAGCTGTGGTGCAGCAACATCTGACCATGGTGCAGCTGCGGTGCAGCAGCAGCTGTGGTGCAGCAACAGCTGTGGTGCAGCAACAGCTGACTGGTCCAATTTATCAGCTAACCGTGGTACGATAGCATTTATCACCCTTTTTACCACAGGGTTGGCACTAGAAGCTTTCTTTGGGCCCATGGTGGCTTATTTAGCAGTTACAAGCACTATAAATAACGGAATAATACAAAGTGTATCGAATGTATGCATGCAACCAGCCACTCTGGCTTGTAAACAATGACAGCAAGGCAGGCACTCAGGCTGGACGGACAGGTTCGGGACAGGTTCGGGACGAGTCATGTTCAGAAACAGCTGATGGTGCAACAGCAGCTGACCGTGGTGCAGCAACAGCTGACTGATCCAGCAACAGCTGACTGGTCCAGCAACAGCTGACTGGTCCAGCAACCGCTGACTGATCCAGCAACAGCTGACTGGTCCAGCAACAGCTGACTGATCCAGCAACAGCTGACTGATCCAGCAACAGCTGACTGGTCCAGCAACAGCTGACTGGTCCAGCAACAGCTGACTGATCCAGCAACAGCTGACTGATCCAGCAACAGCTGACTGATCCAGCAACAGCTGACTGATCCAGCAACAGCTGACTGATCCAGCAACAGCTGACTGGTCCAGCAACAGCTGACTGGTCCAGCAACAGCTGACTGATCCAACAACAGCTGACTGAGGTGCAGCAGCAGCTAACTGATCCAGCAACAGCTGACTGGTCCAGCAACAGCTGACTGGTCCAGCAACAGCTGACTGGTCCAGCAACAGCTGATCATGGTGCAGCAGCAGCTGACTGATTCAGCAACAGCTGACTGGTCCAACAACAGCTGATCGTGGTGCAGAAGCAGCTGACTGATCCAGCAACAGCTGATCGAGGTGCAACAGCAGCTGACTGATCCAGCAACAGCTGACTGGTCAAGCAACAGCTGACCGTAGTGCAGCAGCAGCTGACTGTGGTATGATAGTATTTCTCACCCTTTTTACCACTGGGTTAGTACTAGAGGCTTTCTTGGGGCCCATGATCACTTATTTTGCAGATGAAATCACCAAAAACGCTGTAATAATACAAAATGTTCCGATTGTATGCCTGGATGTTACCGCGGAGGCTGGCTTGTAAACAATGCCACCAGCGGAACATGTGAAGCTGGCTCAGGCCGCACATTAGAAGCGTCTCGGACGAATAGCGTTGAGCGAGTTTTTTAGGGGTATGCGAGGCAAAATTTTAGTGATAAAATGTATTGGTATGCGGATTTAACGTTATGTGATGCCAACGGTATGCGAGGGTCCAATGTATTCATTTATAACGTCACAAAACATATTCAACCCCTGCCAATTTGGATTCAGGAAAAATAAAAGCACTAATGATGCAATTATAAAAATGCTAGACCTGCTTTACAAAGCATTGGAAAATAAGGAATATCCGCTAGGAATTTTTATTGACCTAAGAAAAGCGTTTGACACAGTAGACCATGGCATCCTACTCCACAAACTTGACCACTATGGTATATGAGGCCATGCTCTTGCATATTTTAAATCCTACCTTTCTAATAGGTATCAGTATGTCACCATTAAAGACACAGCCTCATCAATACGGCCACTTGATACTGGAGTTCCGCAGGTAAGTGTCCTTGGACCCCTGCTCTTCCTCATTTACATCAATGATCTTCCAAACATATCCCAACACCTGAAACCCATTCTCTTTGCTGATGACACGGCTTATGTCATCTTCCACCCTAATCTTGCCACCCTCAACACCATTGTTAACGAGGAGCTGCTCAAAATATCGACTTGGATGACAGCCAATAAACTTACACTTAACACTGGCAAAACCTACTATATTATATTTGGTAGTAGAGCAGGTGTTGCGCAACTTAACATTAAGATCGACAACACTCTAATTGCCAGACATAATGAGGGCAAATTCCTTGGCCTATACCTCGACAACAACCTAAATTTCAGCACTCATATCCAACACATAACAAAAAAAGTATCCAAAACGGTGGGGATCCTCTCCAAGATACGATACTACGTACCACAAACTGCCCTTCTCACACTATACCATTCACTTATATATCCATACCTCACCTATGCTATCTGTGCTTGGGGTTCAACTGCAGCAACACACCTAAAGCCAATAATAACCCAACAAAAAGCCGCAGTAAGAATAATCACTAAATCCCATCCCTTGCAACACCCCCCCCCCCCACTCTTCATAGATCTAAACTTACTCCCTGTTCAGAACATCCACACTTACTACTGTGCAATCTATATCTACAGGACCTTAAATTCCAATATTAACCTTGACCTAAAATGCTTTCTTGATAGTTGTGACAGGACCCACAGGCATAACACCAGACACAAACATCTCTATGACATTCCCCGTGTTTGACTAAACCTTTACAAAAATTCAATGTATTTCAAAGGACCTAAAATCTGGAACACCCTACCTGAAAACTCTAGAACTGCAGACACATTCATCACTTTCAAAACTACAGTTAGAAAACATCTTATCTCCCTGATCCACCCCGACAGCTAACTACATGATAACCACCTGGTGGTTCAAAATTACACTCCCTCACCCACTGACTATAAACCCAAAAATACTAATCTTAATCTTAAAATAATAAATTCTAACTTGTCATAAGTTTGCCTATGATACTCAAATATAGACACCTTGTATTGTGCCAAAACAAAAGTCTTCACATTGCTAAACTCACAAATTATGATGTAGTCACTTAGCCTTAATACTATAATCTGTAAGGATTTAATGTTAACCCTTTGACTGTCGCGGCCGTATATATACGTCTTATGTCCTGGTGTCGCAAAATTTAAAAAAAAAAAAAAAATATTTTTTCTTATGAAATGATAGAGAATCTTTTCCCGATTGTAATGACACCAAAAAAAACGAAATTTGATGGAAAACTGATGGAATTATGCTCTCGCGAAGTTAGCAACCTCGGCGCCGTTTACAAATCGGCGATTTCGCCCGATTTGAGCCCTATTTTTGGCTAATTCCATTGTTCCAGTCGCCCAAACTCATAGCTATTTCTTTAGAACTCCATTTTTTCTATCGATTGAGTACAAGAAACTGCCCATTTACCAATTTCAACTACCTAATAATGTGGTCAGAAATTTGCAATTTGGCCAATTTCACGAAAACTAAAAAATATGACAATTTCAAAATAAGGTCCAGAATGAACAATGCAGACATTCCTGGCTCTAAAATAACATTTTCTTTGCTCATCAGTCGTGTTTCCAGGCCCCTCTGATATTACTCTTGCTTTCTATTTTGAATTTTTATTCAAACAAAAAATTGAAGACTTACTATTATGCAGACTACTGCAATACTGTAATAATTGTATAAATAACATCAACCCATTCATGACTGCATATTAGAATGGCTAGTTGGACATTTACTGGAAAATGGCATCATTTGCTTACTTTTGAACATTGGCAAAAATCAAACATTTCCCCTACTTTGAGCTCCATTTCTAGGTTCTTTTTATAGTAAAATCAATCAAAATCATCTCTATTTCTATAATATGTCTTCCATTCTATCAAATGAGACCAAGAAAACGAGAATACAACCATAAATACTATACGAAAATAGACCACAAAGTCGGCATTTTAATTAAAAAAAAACGGTCGGAGTTTTTTTTTCTCATTATGCACTGCGTGCTCCAGGATTTTTTTTATATGGTGCACACTGACCACACAGACCCATTCTCTCACATGTGGGCCTATCAGCTTTCTCCTGCTTGATTTGAAGCCGCTAATTTATGAGTATATATACGTCAAACACGGTACCTCGTAAGACGTATATATACGGCCGCGACAGTCAAAGGGTTAAGAATTAATCTAAGTCTGCTTGAAATGCCTAGCCATGCTAGGTGTCCTAGTGGCCCCCTCTGTAATTAGTATTTTATAACATGTAAACCACAAAATACCCAAAACCTGTAAACCCCACATTGTAACCATTATAGAGAATAAACTTGAATTGAATTGAATACTTTTACCAGGAAAGTAGTCTCCCTCTCTTCTTCACGCCCTAACCTGAGCCTCACTATCTTCATAAAAACTCTTTACAGCAACTAGTAACTTACCACCTATTCCATACACTTGCAACATTTGCCACATTGCTCCCCTATCCACTCTATCATATGCCTTTTCTAAATCCATAAATGCAATATAAACTTCCCTACCTTTATCTAAATACTGTTCACATATATGCTTCAATGTAAACACTTGATCTACACATTCCCTACCCACTCTAAAACCTCCTTGCTCATCTGCAATCCTACAATCTGTCTTACCTCTACTTCTTTCAAAAGTAACCCTACCATACACTTTTCCTGGTATACTCACTAAACTTATTCCTCTATAAGTTTTACAATCTCTTTTGTCCCTCTTCCCTTTATACAAAGGGACTATACATGCTCTCCGCCAATCCCCAGGTACCTTCCCCTCTTTCATACAATTATTAAACAAAAATACCAATCACTCCAACACTATATCCACCCCATGCTTTAACATTTCTGTCATGATCCTGTCAGTTCCAGCTGCTTTACCCCCTTTCATTCTACGTAATGCCTCACGCACCTCCCCCACACTCACAACCTGCTCTTCTTCACTCCTAAAAGATGGTATACCTCCCTGGCCAGTGCATGAAATTACCGCCTCCCTTTCTTCGTCGACATTTAAAAGTTCCTCAAAATATTCTCGCCATCTACCCAAAACCTCCATCTCCCTACCTACTAACTCCTTCACTCTGGTTTTAACTGACAAAGCCATTTGTTCCCTAGTCTTTCTTAACTTGTTTAACTCCAAAATTTTTTCTTATTTTCATTAAAATTTCTTGACAGTGCCTCTCCCACTCTATCATCTGCTCTCTTTTTGTACTCTCTCACCATTCTCTGCACCTTTCTTTTACTCTCCATATACTCTACTCTTCTTATAACACTTATGCTTTGTAAAAACCTCTCATAAGCTATCTATTTCTCTTTCATCACACCCTTTACAATAACTGCACTAATATTTTGATCATTTTGTTGGCAATAAACTTGTAAACAAGTTTTGTAAGCAATGAGTGTACAATGAGTGTACACTTATACAATATACATTATATTGGTCTCACAGGCCACAAAAGTTACTGGAAAAAAATATTAGAAAAGAAAAGAAAAAAGTAACAAAAACCTAAAATAAAATAATGTGACTTTACGGAAGTCACCGATGTTGCCGCCACCAGGTCATTGAGAGTCAACTTCACGCTCTTTATCTAGGTAACTACTGATCGAAAAAAATTTTTTGGGGGTTTTATTACCAAAGAAAATTATCTTTAATTCTGTAAGAATTTTTTTTTTTTTTTTTTTTTTTTTCAAAAACTCTTGGACCCTGGTGCACCCAAGATTTGGCCTCTGAACCCTGAAAGGGTTAATAAAGTTCAAATGTAGAAGAAATTATTAGAAAGAGGAAGCCTGCAAAATCCACAAATATGTTTTTGCCACCAAGCATACAAACAGTTGAAACCTATTTATTAGAGAGAGGCAATCATGTAGATAAATGAGTACATAATTCAGGCAAGTACCACTACAAATAATGTCTGTGTGACTGTGTGCACAACTGTCTTTACCTGAAGTCTAGCTGTCGTGTATTCTTTCTTTTGTGTTGATTGTGTGGCAGGTGCTGGCTGAGGCTTGGCAGGCATAACAGGAGCCTGGGAGCCACCTTCTCTACTGGCAAACATTTCCTTCCTAGCTAGTCTGTCTCGCTCAATTTGATCTTTGACTTTTTGCCTGGCAATCTTATCCTCCATCTTCTCCCTCTTCCGTTCCTCAGCAATACGTTTCATCTCCTGTTCCTGCATACTATGGAAAGGTTATACATGTATGAAAAAAAATTGTCATTATATTAAAGCAGTTAATAAAATGCTGTACCTAGTCTGCAGATTTTATTCCTTGACATACATAAAAAAGAAATCCTGAACAATTACAGCATAATGAAAATTTGTCTTTCCATTATATATCTTTAGAGCAAGCAATGACTCACCATCTGAAAACTCACCACAAGGGAGGTTGATGGGGGAAGACAGGAGGCTGATGGAGATGGGAGGTTGATTGGGAAGGTTGGCTGGGAAGGAAGTTGACTGGGAAGGAAAGCTGATGGGGAAGAGGTTGATGGGGAAAAGGGGAGGTTGGAGAAGAGAGGAGGTTGATGGGAAAAGGGGAGGTTGATGGGAAAAAGGGGAATATGATGGGAAAGAGGAGGCTGAAGGGAAAGGGGAGGTTGATGGGGAAGAGGAGAGGTTGATGGCAGACTTGTAACAAAAGTGTGTGTAAAGTGAACTGAAGAACATACGGGAAAAATAGAGTTACATTCATTACAACCCCTAAAAGAGCTGACAAAAATTTTTATAGGTCTCAAAATTGTAAAAATACAACGATAATAATGTCTACTAGCAAATAGAGGCAACTTACTGTTTAGTTGTCCAATGTGTTGTGACTGTATAGGAGTTATGAAGAAGGGGTGTACATGGGAGGAGTGAGAGCAGTTGAGGTGAGCAGGTTCAGTGTTTCAGTGTGTGTGTGTGTGGGGGGGGGGGGATGTGAGCCAAAGGGTGGAGATTGGAGAACTGCTGTTGTGGGAGGTGAAGATCAACCTGTGGAGGGGTGAATAGAGGCAGGAAATGGAAGCTGGTGTTGGGAGGTGGAGGATGCTGGATGGTGGAGGCTGGAAGCAAGGAGGCTATGTGAAAGTTAAGACACTTGTGCAACATCTGGTTATCTTTATTGTAGACGTTTCGCCATCCAGTGGCTTTATCAATACAAATTCTTGTTTTCTTTTTCTGTCTCATAAACACGCTAGATAACAGGGATATCTTGCTACTCCTACTTATAATTTAGTCACACTTCACAGACACGCACATGCATATATATATACATACATCTAGGTTTTTCTCCTTCTTCTAAATAGCTCGTTCTTTATTTCTTCTATTGTCCAAGGGGAAGTGGAAAAGAATCTTTCCTCCGTAAGCCATGCGTGTCGTATGAGGCGACTAAAATGCCGGGAGCAATGGGCTAGTAACCCCTTCTCCTGTAGACATTTACTAAAAAAGAGAAGAAGAAAAACTTTATAAAACTGGGATGCTTAAATGTGCGTGGATGTAGTGCGGATGACAAGAAACAGATGATTGCTGATGTTATGAATGAAAAGAAGTTGGATGTCCTGGCCCTAAGCGAAACAAAGCTGAAGGGGGTAGGGGAGTTTCAGTGGGGGAAATAAATGGGATTAAATCTGGAGTATCTGAGAGAGTTAGAGCAAAGGAAGGGATAGCAGTAATGTTGAATGATCAGTTATGGAAGGAGAAATGAGAATATGAATGTGTAAATTCAAGAATTATGTGGATTAAAGTAAAGGTTGGATGCGAGAAGTGGGTCATAATAAGCGTGTATGCACCTGGAGAAGAGAGGAATGCAGAGGAAGAGATATTTTGGGAGATGTTAAGTGAATGTATAGGAGCCTTTGAACCAAGTGAGAGAGTAATTGTGGTAGGGGACCTGAATGCTAAAGTAGGAGAAACTTTTAGAGAGGGTGTGGTAGGTAAGTTTGGGGTGCCAGGTGTAAATGATAATGGGAGCCCTTTGATTGAACTTTGTATAGAAAGGGGTTTAGTTATAGGTAATACATATTTTAAGAAAAAGAGGATAAATAAGTATACAAGATATGAAGTAGGACGAAATGACAGTAGTTTGTTGGATTATGTATTGGTAGATAAAAGACTGTTGAGTAGACTTCAGGATGTACATGTTTATAGAGGGGCCACAGATATATCAGATCACTTTCTAGTTGTAGCTACACTGAGAGTAAAAGGTAGATGGGATACAAGGAGAATAGAAGTATCAGGGAAGAGAGAGGTGAAGGTTTATAAACTAAAAGAGGAGGCAGTTAGGGTAAGATATAAACAGCTACTGGAGGATAGATGGGCTAATGAGAGCATAGGCAATGGGGTCGAAGAGGTATGGGGTAGGTTTAAAAATGTAGTGTTAGAGTGTTCAGCAGAAGTTTGTGGTTACAGGAAAGTGGGTGCGGGAGGGAAGAGGAGCGATTGGTGGAATGATGATGTAAAGAGAGTAGTAAGGGAGAAAAAGTTAGCATATGAGAAGTTTTTACAAAGTAGAAGTCATGCAAGGAGGGAAGAGTATATGGAGAAAAAGAGAGAGGTTAAGAGAGTGGTGAAGCAATGTAAAAAGAGAGCAAATGAGAGAGTGGGTGAGATGTTATCAACAAATTTTGTTGAAAATAAGAAAAAGTTTTGGAGTGAGATTAAGAAGTTAAGAAAGCCTAGAGAACAAATGGATTTGTCAGTTAAAAATAGGAGAGGAGAGTTATTAAATGGAGAGTTAGAGGTATTGGGAAGATGGAGGGAATATTTTGAGGAATTGTTAAATGTTGATGAAGATAGGGAAGCTGTGATTTCGTGTATAGGGCAAGGAGGAATAACATCTTGTAGGGTGAGGAAGAGCCAGTTGTGAGTGTGGGGGAAGTTCGTGAGGCAGTAGGTAAAATGAAAGGGGGTAAGGCAGCCGGGATTGATGGGATAAAGATAGAAATGTTAAAAGCAGGTGGGGATATAGTTTTGGAGTGGTTGGTGCAATTATTTAATAAATGTATGGAAGAGGGTAAGGTACCTAGGGATTGGCAGAGAGCATGCATAGTTCCTTTGTATAAAGGCAAAGGGGATAAAAGAGAGTGCAAAAATTATAGGGGGATAAGTCTGCTGAGTATACCTGGTAAAGTGTATGGTAGAGTTATTATTGAAAGAATTAAGAGTAAGACGGAGAATAGGATAGTAGATGAACAAGGAGGCTTTAGGAAAGGTAGGGGGTGTGTGGACCAGGTGTTTACAGTGAAACATATAAGTGAACAGTATTTAGATAAGGCTAAAGAGGTCTTTGTGGCATTTATGGATTTGGAAAAGGCATATGACAGGGTGGATAGGGGGGCAATGTGGCAGATGTTGCAAGTGTATGGTGTAGGAGGTAGGTTACTGAAAGCAGTGAGAGTTTTTACGAGGATAGTGAGGCTAAAGTTAGAGTATGTAGGAAAGAGGGAAATTTTTTCCCCAGTAAAAGTAGCCTTAGACAAGGATGTGTGATGCCACGCAGTTGTTTAATATATTTATAGATGGGGTTGTAAGAGAAGTAAATGCGAGGGTCTTGGCAAGAGGCGTGGAGTTAAAAGATAAAGAATCACACATAAAGTGGGATTTTGTCACAGTTGCTCTTTGCTGATGACACTGTGCTCTTGGGAGATTCTGAAGAGAAGTTGCAGAGATTGGTGGATGAATTTGGGTGTGCAAAAGAAGAAAATTAAAGGTGAATACAGGAAAGAGTAAGGTTATGAGGATAACAAAAAGATAGGTGATGAAAGATTGAATATCAGATTGGAGGGAGAGAGTAGGAGGAGGTGAATGTTTTTCAGATATTTGGGAGTGGACGTTTTCAGCGGATGGGTCTATGAAAGATGAGGTGAATCATAGAATTGATGAGGGGAAAAGAGTGAGTGGTGCACTTAGGAGTCTGTGGAGACAAAGAACTGTCCTTGGAGGCAAAGAGGGGAATGTATGAGAGTTTTAGTTTTACCAACGCTCTTTATGGGTGTGGGGGCATGGGTGATGAATGTTGCAGCGAGAAGAAGGCTGGAGGCAGTGGAGATGTCATGTCTGAGGGCAATGTGTGGTGTGAATATAAAAGCAGAGAATTCGTAGTTTGGAAGTTAGGAGGAGGTGTGGGATTACCAAAACTGTTGTCCAGAGGGCTGAGGAAGGGTTGTTGAGGTGGTTCGGACATGTAGAGAGAATGGAGCGAAAACGAATGACTTCAAGAGTGTATCAGTCTGTAAATGGAAGGAAGGCGGGGTAGGGGTCGGCCTAGGAAAGGTTGGAGAGAGGGGGGGAAAGGAGGTTTTGTGTGCGAGGGGCTTGGACTTCCAGCAGGCATGCATGAGCGTGTTTGATAGGAGTGAATGGAGACAAATGGTTTTTAATACTTGACGTGCTGTTGGAGTGTGAGCAAAGTAAATTTATGAAGGGGTTCAGGGAAAACCAGCAGGCCGGACTTGAGCCCTGGAGATGGGAAGTACAGTGCCTGCACTCTAAAGGGAAAGGGGTGTTAATGTTGGCAGTTTAAAAACTGTAGTTTTAAAGCCCCTTCTGGCAAGACAGTGATGGAGTGAATGATGGTGAAAGTTTTTCTTTTTCGGCCAAACCCTGCCTTGGTGGGAATCGGCCAGTGTGATAATAAATAAAAAAAAAATAATTTGAAAACAGAAAAACTATATACAAAAGATGAGGTAATCAGTCCCTCAGCCTTGGAGGTGGTGTTTACAACACAGTGGTTGTAGAGAATCTCTACAACCACTGTGTTGTAAACACCACCTCCAAGGCTGAGGGACTGATTACCTCATCTTTTGTATATAGTTCTTCTGTTTTCTAATTATGTCCAAGAATTTGTATTGATAAAGCCACTGGATGGCGAAACGTCTACAATAAAGATAACCAGATGTTGCACAAGTGTCTTAACTTTCATCTTGTCGGTATTGTATACCTGTCTTACACAAGGAGGCTATGTGCTGGTGAGTGTGTGGGTGGCACGGTGTGGGGGTGGTGTGGGTGGTGGTGTGAGAGTTAATGAGGGTGGCGGGTGGCTACATGACTAGTGTGGGCTGTGAAAGCATGGGTATGGTATGGGAGTGGAGCCATGTGGGCTTGTAGCTGTGAGGGAATGGTGTGAGTGAAAGCATGGACAAGGTGCGTGAGTAGACCCATGCGGGCTTAAAACTATGGAGGAGTGGTGTGGGTGAAAGGTGTTTGGCTATCAGTGGATTGGTGTGGGTGGTGACTGGATGATGGGTGCATGAATGGGTGAATGTGCAGTGGTGTGTGTGGTGGTGTAGGCAGTAATGAGGGTGGTGTGAACATGGGGCCACGGGAGGCAGGAGGGAGGGGGAGATTGAATGAGCAGTTGGTGTGGACAAAGATGTGGGGTCAAGGTATGGTGCTGGATGTGTATAAGTGTAGCACAAGTATAGTATGAGACATGCATGAATGTAACACTGTGCCTGGCTGTGTAGCCTCGCTGCCAGATGCTCTAACCTTCACCCAACATCACTGACTCCTATTTCTCACCTCTGCCCATTTTCTTACTCCCCTCTACCTATATGTTCTAGCTTCACCTACCTTCATCCATCCCCTCACCCACACACCCTCAACCACCTGCCCATATGTTGGAGGGCAGAACGGCTGTGGACCAACACCTTTACCCAATATCAGGCTCCCCCCTCCCACCTTCACCCATCTCCCACAATTGCCTTTCACCCCCCATGCTTTCATCCACTTGTTTCCCAATTGCCCTCACCTGCAAATACTCATCACCCTATGCCCACACCAGTTCCCATTTGTCCATACGATTCAGTCCCACATACGATGTACATGGGGTGAAGGGAATGTTGGATGGCAGCAACAGCATACACCCATGGGCCACTCACCCCTTTACTCAGAACTTCACTCACCCTTCTTCACTCAGTACCCTGTTCTCACCCATTGGCTCACATGCTCCCACCCACTAGCCCATAACACAACAGACTCGCTCACCCTGAGACTCACTGACACAGAGAGGAAAGACCAAGGCTTGCGGCACCCTTTTTCCATTGCTGCATATTTTCACCAAAAATATGCAGCATTCTGTAACCATGTTGGAGCGAAAATGTGTTAACAGATCACGTGTTATCCAATGGTCTACTGTATATTAACCCTTTCAGGGTTGGTGCCATACTAGTACGGCTTGCACACCAGGGTTGGTGCCGTACTAGTACGCATAAATTCTGGCGCCTTCAAATCTAGCGAGAGAAAGCTGGTAGGCCAACATATGAAAGAATGGGTCTATGTGGTCAGTGTGCACAGTATAAAAAAAAATCCTGCAGCACACAGTGCATGAAAAAAAAAAAAACTGCCACCGTGTTTTTGCTTTAAAACAGCGACTTTGCAGTGTATTTTCGTATAGTATTTATGGCTGTATTCTAGTTTTCCTGGTCTCATTTTATAGAATGGAAGACATATTACAGAAATTGAGATGAGCTCAATTTCAAGGTACAATGGAAAGTACCTTGAAATTGAGCTCAAAGTAGCAGAAATGTTCAACTTTTGCCAAAGTTCAAAAGTAAGCAAATCATGCTACACATCCAGTACACATCAACTTGTGAATCTAATATTCTTTCACAAGTGTGCTGATATTATTTATACCATTTCTACACTAATGCAGTAGACTGCATAACAGTAAATCTTCTATTTTTTTGTGAGAAAAAAAATTCAAAGTGGAAAGCAAAAGAAATGTAACAGAAGCCTGGGGACATGACTAATGAACAGAAAAAGTGTTATTTTAGTGCCAGGACTACTTGTAAACTGGCATCTTTTGAAATTTGTGTGAAATTGGCAAACTTGCCAATTTCTGACCACTTTATTGGATAGTTGAAATTGGTAAATGGGTGGTTTCTTGTACTCATTCAATAGGAAAAATGGAGTTCTAGCAAAATAGTTATGATTTCTGTCGACTGGTACATTGGAACTGGCTCAAAGTGGGTGAAATCGCCGATGCATAAACATCGTCGAGACCGCTAACTTCGCGAGAGCATAATTCCGTAAGTTTTCCGTCAAATTTCATACTTTTGGTGTGATTATGATCGGGAAAAGATTCTCTATCTTTTCATAAGAAAAACTATGTTTGTTTTTTTTTTTCAAAAAATTTCCAACCCCAAGAACAAGTTTAGGAGAGGCCTGCCGACCCTGAAAGAGTTAAAAATCAGTACACTGATCAACATTATTGTAAAGTATGTGGATTATTATAACAATTCCCAGAGTGAAGAAAGTGGCAAGGTGGTTCTAGTGATGGTGCCTTCATATTACAACTGAGGGAACCTAGTGTGATCTTGGCAGGAGTGGGAAAGGATGCTACCTAACTGTTGTTGGTCACTTTCAAGATGACTTAATTTGCCTTAGACAGAGCTATGTCTATAAATGAATTAAGGCAGAATAACAGCTATTAACTATAAATTCAATGGCAAAAGAAAAACAGAAAACAAAAAAGTCAGAGTGCCCTTTTCTTAACTCGTATAAGTATTTGTTTTTTACCACACAGCACACAGGCAATCTCTCGCCAAGGTATTGCTACTCAAAATATGAAAACATTCACCAGCATTCAACAGTTGGTTTGCCAGAAGTGTACACACCTCAAGACTCGATGACCTTCTGAGCAGCAACATGTCTATCCATCCTTCAGAGTGCAGGTACCGTAGTGACCATCCTCAGAACCACATGTCCAGAGTGCAGGTACCGTAGACCATCTTCAGGACCACAACATGCTCACCCATCTTCAGGACCATAACATGCCTACCCATCTTCAGGACAACAACATGCCCACCCATCTTCAGGAACACAACATGCCTACCCATCTTCAGGACCACAACATGCCCATTCATCTTGAGGACCACAACATACCCACCCATCCTTCAGAATGCAGGCACTGTAGTAACCATCCTCAGGATTTAAGGTGGGCTAATCAATCTTCCTGAATCCCATCATATACTACCACACACAACTAGTTGACACAAGACAAATGTGAAATTATTACTTCTGAGGACACTTACATTGTTGAATACTATTACCAGATTATGACTCGCTAAATCGTAATGACACAATTATATTTACACAGTATCAAGTTAGGTTAGACTGTTTATGCCTACACCCAGCCTTGAGACTCTCATGGGTAACAGCACATGCAAGATTACATGCATGATGTTATGCTGAATTACAAATTCTTGGCGCACAGCCAGTATGGCAAGACCATAACACAATATTTAACCCCTTGACTGTCACGGTCGTATATATACGTCATAGGAGATACCGTGTTTGACGTATCTATACACACAAATTCTAGCGGCTTCAAATCAAGCAGGAGAAAGCTGGTAGGCCCACATGTGAGAGAATGGGTCTCCATGGTCAGTGTGCACCTTATAAAAAAAAATCAGGGAGCCAGTGGTGCATTGTGGGACTGCCATTTCAGTCGTCCTTTTTCAGCATGTCTAGCAGTAAGAAATATGTGACTCCCCAGCAAATCTGGGACTCTTCTCTTCCCAAGTGATGCTCTAACACAGATGGAAGTGTCAGTGAAGATCAATTTCATAATTTCGAGGAGTTTGAGACCAAAAGCAATGGAGGAGGAGGAGGAAGAGGAGGAGGAAGAAGAGGAGGAGGAGGAAGAAAAGAAAGAAAGAAAGAAAGAAAGAAAGAAAGAAAGAAAGAAAGAAAGAAGAAGAAAGAAAGAAAGAAAGAAAGAAAGAAAAAGAAAGAAAGAAAGAAGAAAAAGAAGAAAAAAGAAGAAGAAAAAAGAAGAAAAGAAGAAGAAAAAGAAGAAAAAAGAAGAAAAAGAAGAAGAAAAAGAAGAAAGAAGAAAAAGAAGAAAAGAAGAAAAAAAGAAGAAAAAGAAGA